>CM077094.1:70950156-72150156 GCA_039513925.1 Platanthera zijinensis | reverse complement strand
GCCAGTAGGTTGTTTATACTGTAGTCCGATGGACAATCCCCGAAAACGCACACCCGACCAAAAAGTCTAGCAGTTGGCCAACATTATTATGCTAAGACTCTAGAGTGCACCTAGGACATATACAGAGGCGTATGAAGGGTCTGGGCTTGATAGTGTGTATACCCGCCTATGAAGCGGAAGTGCCTATGAAGCGGAAGCGCCCATTCCGCTATTGCCATAGCCACAACAGTGGTACCAGAGAGTGATGCTTGCTCCAGAAAGTGGGAACTAAAGGTCTGTGATCACAGAGTCGTGTGTGTGAGTTGCACTTGTATGAATCATAAGAAGCATGCATATCATACATTCATAACTAGGGCATACGCACCATAGATCCTTATCATATAAATTAGTATGGGCTCTTTTATATGATAAGTTATATTTGGAAACCTTAACTTATAAGTTTGTATGGGCATTCATATAAGTTAAGGTACTTCTGTGATGGTAGCTTAGTAGTAGCATAATTTACTTGTCGTTCTTTACTTGTTTACTTACATCACCTTACTTACTTTCTCTACAGTTCTTCATACTTTACATGTGCTATATATATATATATATATATATATATATATATATATATATATATAACTGCTAGAGTAGAAATAGATTGATACTATATATACTTGATACCTTGATACCATATACACTCAGATTAGATTCATTGCCCAGTACAAAGATTACTCTAACACCAGACCTCCAGTATACAACTTAGCCAAGTTTGGCATCTGGAAGGCGAGAATCAGACTTTACATGAACTCTATTGATGAAGATATTTTTTCTTCTATCTTAACAGGGCCACCAACACCACCTGCTGCAGCTACTGCTATAACATCTGCAAATCTCAGTGCAGTGCTACCTCCTGACTATAATGAAACTTACAAGAAGGCCAAGGTAGCTGATGCCAAAGCTATGAATATTCTGGCTCAGACTATGTCTGATGAGATATTCTAGAAAGTTGCTGATTGCACCTAAGCAAAAGCCATGTGGGACTCACTGAATCAGATTGTAGCTGGTTTAGCTGATGGGAGGAAGGACAGAAGATCCAACCTCATATCCCAATATGAGAACTTCAAGAAGGAAGAAGCTGAGACAGTTGAAGCCATGTATACAAGGCTCAGCTCCATTATCAATGAGCTGAGGACACTTGATAAGGAGATCACATTGGCAGAAGTCAATGATAAAATACTGATGTGCTTCCCCAGCACATGGGATCTCAGAATCTGGCCAATCAAGGAGTCCAGAAGTACAACAGAGATTTCAACTGAAGCTCTCTTTGGCAATCTCAAATAATTTGAGCAAGTACTGAAGACCAGAGAAGCTGAAGCTGAAGCCAAAGCATCTACTCCAACAAGGAAAGAGCAAACCCTTGCGCTTAAGACTGATGATGAGTCCAAAGTTACTCAATCAAATAAAGAACTGATGACACTCTTTGCCAAGAGGTTCTACAAGATGGGCAGAAAGGACAACAGAAGAAAGTCATCAAAATATGATGACAAGCTAAGGTATGATAAAACCTCATCTAAAGAAATTGTTTTTTATGGATGCAGGAAGTCTGGACACATTCTCCCTGAGTGTCCAGAGACAAAGCATAAGGAAAGAAGAAAGAGAAAGGTCTTGTTGCAAAGACCTGGAGTGATTCTGAGGAAGACTCCTCTTCCTCCAGCTCTAGTGAAGATGATGAAGAAGAGAAGAAAGCTAAGGAGATTTGCCTTATGGAAATCAATGCCTGTAGCAGTAACTTAGCTACAGAGATGACTGAAGATGAGGAGGATGAATTATCTGATGAATACCAGGTAATTGCATCTTATGATTTTACCTCTGATGAATTTAAGCATGCATTTAAAATTCTTTGCATAGATTTACTTAGCTCAGAAAAGGAGATTAAGTTGCTTAGAGATAAACTAGCTGGATCAGATCTCTATCTAGTGAAAACATTAGGTTAGAATCTGAAATCACTAGATCATCTGAAGAAATTAAATTTCTTAAATTAGAACTAGCTAAAGCTAAGAGGTTAGAAGATTCACTTAATGGCAGAAGCCTTAAGTTGTTATAAATAACAAGCACTGCCAACACTAGGACAGGCAACAACAAATTAGGCTTAGGTTCCTCCCCTAGTGAACCCCCATTTCTCCTTGAATACAATCTTTCTACTCCAGTAAAGTTTGTTTCTGAAAAAGGAATACACAACACTGAGGTTATTCAAAAGGCTAAAAAACTTTAAATAAGATTAAGAGAGACAAAAGTAAACAGAAATTCATAGAAATACAAAAATTGTCGAACGCCTATCGACGATCGCTGCACCTATCGTCGAATGACAATCGACGATCTATGAACTCACCTGCTGGGTATAACTACTTAGCAATGAGTGATCAACGATCTCAGCCTGAGTCGTCGAACAGAGATCGACGATCGTGGAATCCAGAATCCTTTTCTGTGAACCAAGATCAACGATCTGGGTACCGATCGTCGAACATCGATCGATGATCAGAACGATATTTCTAGAATCACAACAATGCTCACAGAAACAATAAGTTTAATAGAAACCCTAGGTCTGCTAATTGGATTATCCCACCTAGGAGATCTCAACCCTTAGGATATCACCCTCAACCTGCATACTCTTTTATTTCTAGTTTTTCCTATGTGAAGAAGAATGGACCCAAGGTTACCTGGGTCCACAATGTCTATTTTTTCTTATTGCAGGTGAAGACCTATCCTATCACTCAGGATAAGTGGTATTTGGATAGTGGATGCTCCAAGCATATGACTGGAAACAAAGAGAACCTTTCAAGCTTCAAAGCCAAGTTGGGACCAAAGGTAGTCTTTGGTGATTCCAGCTGTGGTCAAACTGAAGGATATGGTAAATTCACCATAGGGTCAGTGACTTTCAAGAAGGTAGCTTATGTCACAGGACTGAAGCACAATCTCATTTATGTAAGTCAGCTGTGTGATGCTGGCTACCAGGTTTGGTTTTCTAATACTCTGTGCAATATTACCTTGAATAATAAAGTTGTATTAGTAGGCATTAGGCAAGGGAATATTTATCTTGTAGATTTTAAATCCACCTCTTCTGAAATTTGTTTATTTAATGAGGTGAGTAGTAACAATACTTTGTGGCATAGAAGGTTAAATCATGTTAACCTTAAGAATATATCTAGGTTATCTAAATATAACCTTGTCAGAGGTTTTCCCTCTTGCCCCTACAAGAAGGAAGGCCTATGCAAGGCTTGTCAACTAGGCAAGCAAACTAAAATAGTTTCAAAGCTGTAAATAAAAGTGATTCACCTAGAATCCTGTACATATTGCACTTGGATCTCTTTGGTCCAATAGCTGTATAAAGTCTAGGAGGGAAATTCTATACCCTAGTAATTGTAGATGATTACTTTAGGTTCACTTGGGTGTTCTTCTTAAGAACTAAATCTGATAACTTTAAAGTTCTTACAGATTTTCTACTTTGTATACAGACTGAGTACTCTACTCAAGTTGCCTTGATCAGAAGTGATCATGTTACTGAGTTTGAATCTCTTCTTATGCAAGAATTCTGTGAGAAAGAAGGTATCAGGCATAGCTTCTCTGCTCCTAGAACTCCTCAACAAAATGGGGTAGTTGAAAGGAAAAACAGAACCCTGATTGAAGCTGCAGGAACATTGTTAGCAGATGCTAATATGCCTCTATCCTTTTGGGCAGAAGCAGTTAGCATAGCTAACTATGTACTGAATAGGAGTCTGATACATAAACTAAAGGGGAAGACTCCTTATGAATTGCTTAAAGAAAAGAAACCTAAAATAGATTATTTTAGAATTTTTGGCTGTGTAGTTTACATTCATAATAATAACAAAGATTACATTAGAAAGTTTGAAGCAAAGTCTTCAATGGGAATCTTTCTAGGATATTCCCAAGTAAGCAAAGTTTATAGGATATTTAATAAATCCACATTGAAAATTGAAGAGTCAGTACATGTATCTTCTGATGAAACTAAGATGTTTTACAGAGAGAAGGAAACTTCTTCCAGTAATTCTTTGCAGGTACCTGAATTATGCAAGAATTTGGATGAACTGAAACTCACTCAGGAGATTCAACCTCAACCAACTCCTCAGATGGTTGATTCAGACAGTGATGAAGACCAAGTAGAAGTGATTGCAACTCTACCAATAGCCAATCTAATTCCACCTGAGGAATTGATTCCAACTGCTGTTGAAGATCACATACCACCAACTGAGTATGTCACACTTAGATATCATCCTATATCTCAAGTGATTGGAGACATTTCAACTGGTGTGCAAACTAGACATCAACAAAGTCAAGATGTGATGCTTGCTTGTTTTCTTTCACAGATTGAGTCCCTAATCATAAAAGATGCTGAGCAAGATCCCCACTGGATCATTGCTATGCAAGAGGAGCTAAATCAGTTTGAAAGATGCAAAGTTTGGAATTTGGTTTCAAGACCAAAAGGTCAACTGGTTATAGGCACTAAATGGGTGTTTAGAAACAAGTTGGATGCTCAAGGAATTATTATAAGGAATAAAGCAAGGCTTGTAGCACAGGGCTACAGATAGGAAGAAGGCATAGATTATGATCAGACATTTGCTCCTGTTGTAAGGCTAGAGGCAATAAGGATCTTTCTAGCCTATGCAGCCTACATGAAGTTTAAGGTGTTCCAAATGGATGTAAAGAGTGTATTTCTGAATGGAGAGCTAAAGGAAGAGGTGTTTGTTGAACAACCCCCAGGTTTCACTTCTTCAACTTATCCCTCTCATGTTTTTAAGTTGCAAAAAGCTCTGTATGGACTTAAGCAGGCTCCTAGAGCATGGTATGAAACTTTAGCTAGTTTTCTATTAGAACATAAGTTTGTTAGAGGCATAGTTGATAGAACCCTTTTTATTAAGCACCATAAGGACAAGATCCTATTAGTTCAAATTTATGTGGATGACATTATATTTGGTTCCACTGATCTCAAACTGTACAAAAGGTTCTCAGACCTAATGCATTCTAAGTCTGAGATGAGTAGTATGGGTGAGCTGTCTTATTTCCTTGGTCTCTAAGTGAAACAAGATGTTGATGGCATCTTCATCTCCCAATATAAATATGCCAAGGAATTGGTAAAGAATTTTGGGATGGCAGATGCTTCAGCAATGCACAGTCCTATGGCTACTAATGTAGTTATTTATTCTGATGAAAAGGGCAAGCTTGTTGATCAGAGAAATTATAGAGCCATTGTTGGTTCCCTATTATATCTAACTGCAAGTAGGCCTGATATAATGTTTGTCATATGCCTCTGTGCTAGATTTCAGGTCAACCCCAAGGAATCTCACATGACTCTTCTTAAGAGAATCTTAAGATACTTGAAGGGATGCCCAAATTTAGAACTCTGGTACCCAGCTGAATCAGAATTTGAGTTGATTTGATACTTAGATGCTGACTATGCTGGCTGTAGAGTTAATAGGAAGAGCACCTCAGGGACTTGTCAGTTCGTAGGTGAGAGATTAGTCTCTTGGTTTTGCAAGAAGCAGTCTTCTGTTTCAACCTCAACTATAGAGGCTCAATATATAGAAGTTGCTAGTTGCTGTTCATAGATACTGTGGATTCAAAATCAACTCTTGGATTATGGGTACACACACAAAAACACCAAAATTATGTGTGATAGTACCTGTGTTATTTCCATAGCACAAAATCCTGTGCACTATTCTAGAACTAAGCACATTGACATTAGACACCATTTTATTAGAGACTGTGTTGATAAGGATAAAATAAATCTCGAGTTTATACCCACAGATCTTCAGAGAAGTGATATTCACAAAGCCTTTAGATGAACAGAAACATCTATTCTTTTTGAATCAACTACGCATGATGAATGGATCTGACTAAGTGTCAAAATCTGCTAAGTTGAAATCTGTTCTAAGATCGTCGAACGGTGTTCGAAGATCGTCGAACAGGTTGAGCTAAATCGTCGACCCTCCGTCTACGATAGCTCTTTGTGTTTAAAGACAGGAATCGTCGATCAATGATCGACGACTCTGCTCAGGAAATCGATCGTCGATCAACGATCGACGATCGATTCTCTTGATCTTCATTCAGAGATCGATGACTCTAGTTTATTTCAAAACGATCGTCTATCTAGGTCTGAAGATCGTCGACAGAGCTCGCCTTTTTGTATTCTGCTTCCAGGATTGTTTCGAGCTCTCGTCCCGCTCTTTCTCTTCTCTCTTCTTGCGATTGTTCTCGTTCTAGTTCTTCTCGTCGATTCCATGGCGATTTCCTCTGCAACTCTGCCCGTGATGAAGTTCAATGCCGGTTTCAGTGTTGATTTCGATTCTTTCAGTGACTGCGAATAAGTTTTTAGAGAAATGCTATAGTTATGCGATGATCAAGGTCTCAAGCAGCTCATGTCTACAAAAATCAAACTCCATCTGTCAGAGATAAAGGAATGGGTTTATACATCTTCTTCCGATGACAAAGAAATGAAAGGAACCATCAACGGCGTGGAGGTTATTCTTACTCCCGCAATTTTGACTGAAATATTTGAGTTAAAGAATAGATCTGATGAGTATGAGCAAGATACTGTTGAGTAGGTAGGATGTTGTTAGAGATGGGACATGCAGAAGGCATTCCATCTAAGCTTTTGAAAGTAAATTTATCTATTGGATTTAAGTTTTTGGCAGACTTGGTTGGAAAAGTTTTGCTTGGAAAGCATTCAGCCCACGACAACATCAACAGGCAACAATTTGCTTTGATGTCAACTTTAGTGAATAGGAAAGCAATCAACTGGGCTGGATTGTTATTTGAATTGATCAGGAAAAAGAATAACAAGAAAGAGGTGACTCAAGGTAGGCTGATTGGGTTCTTTCTATCTAAGAAAGCTTTCCAGCTGTTAGGCTCTGCTCCTACAGCAATAAATGTCAGTAAGAGAATTGATCCTTCCCTATTTGTTAAGTGGAAAAGGACCATTCAGAAACCATCAAAGGCTGGGTATGCCCCTACAACATCTGAGGGCACAAGGGCTGCTGAAGCCACTTCCCACCCTAGTGAAGAAATTCCTACTTCATCCTCCTTGCCATCCACCTCCATTGAAATTCATTCTTCTCCTGTTAACCATCCATCACAATCTGCTTCCCCAACACCAGCTCATCTAGCTGAGATACCAAACTTCAACTTAGATTCCATGTTCAATCTGCTTACTCCATCTCCTCATCATTCCCCAGCCACTTCAAATCATCAATCACCCACTAATGATCATCCATCTCATCATAATTCCCCAATTGATGAAGCCCCAGTTCAGAAGCACATCAATTCTGATGATTCCCCATCAATCATTCCTCCATCATTTAAAATTACACTAGAATTCATTGCAAATATCCTAGACCTCATTACTCCATCCATCAAAACCATGATAGCTGAAGCCATTGCCCCCCTTGCTCTCTCCATCTCATCACTTACTGCCTCCATTTCTGCCCTCTCAGTCCCTTCATCATCTAGGGGCCTGGGTTTAGTTCCACTAAACCCAGGCATGGGGAGATGCTCAATGAAGATGATTCAGGATCTGCTTGGGCTCGTCAGGTTGTGCAATCTCCAGTAGCAATGGAGCTAGAAACGTGTTCAGATGTAGTTCAAGATGAAGTCATTCCAGATTCAGTACAGAGGATAGTTGTAGATATAGATGCTCCAGTAGTTCTTGAAGATGAACTGGATGCATTTCTTGATTTAGATGATGAGTCTTCACTCTCATCCTATGGATACCATTTTATCTGTCAATCCTCCCCTTGTACTTTTGATCCTCTTCAGGCCATTGTGTGCTATCAGAGACCAATGAGCCTTCAGATTTTGGATAGTTTTATTATTTCTGCAATAATAGTTGAAGCAGCTTTTGCTTTCAAAATTTGTCTTGAGGATATTTCCACTCCTGTAGTTGCCAGATATCTAGAAGGAATTATTACCTCCTTCTTAGAAGCTAAGTGGAATTCAGTAGAGTCTTAGATAAAGGTGTATCAGTTGCTATTCCACAAGTTGAATTTGCTGCATCTTCTGTGCCCTCTACTCTTTGGGATGACTCCCCAGGTCCAGATTTGGATTCTCTCTTGGCTCAAGATATATTAGAAGAAGAAAGAGAAAAGGCTCTTCTGAAAGCTAAAGAAAAAGAGGAAGCTATGTTAAAAGAAATTGATGATCTATATGCAAAACCTCAGTCCTCACATTCTGAGGATGAGGATGAGGATTCTGATGATTCAGAAGGTAATAAGAAAAATAAAAGGATTGCTTAAAAGAAAAGGAAGGCCATAGCTCCAGCTCCTCCAAACCGAGATCATGATGTTCCCTATTATATTCTAAAAGGGATTGATCCTAATTATAAAAAGTTTAAGGCTTGGATGTGGTATTCTAAAAATGCTCAGAAAGCAAGGAAGAAGAGCAGGAAGAACTCTCCTCCTCCCAAGGGGATTCAGAGAGGTCCTCCTCCTCCTCCCTCTGCTGGTGCATCAGGCAATGTAGCTCCCAGATCTTCTGCTCCTCCTGTCAGACAAAATCAGTTATTTACCTATCAGAGGAAGGGCAGGTAGCCTCCTCCCAGCAGTTCTTACAATCAGAGGCAGTCTAGGCATTCAGACAGTCCAAGAGAGCAAGTAAAGGAAGTTGTATATCAATAACCAACCTTCTCTCCACCTCCAACTCCTAGGTCTCCTCCCAAAACAAAATTGTCACCTTCAAAGAAAAAAACTGCTCAGGCCAAGCCAGTAGATGTCAAAGGAAAAAGAGTTATATACTCTGACAAATCAAGCAAAAAGTATGTTGAATGTGCTCCTCCATCTAGTTTTATGATTCAAGAGCCAGAAGTTTCAAATGTCAAGCCATCTCAAGAGCAAGCTGAGAGTTTTCTAGCTCAATCAGTAAAATTTAAGACTGTAAATCCATTGAATCCAGCTGATGAAAATACTTATGAAAGTCAAGAGCTTGATCCTCACTTCAAAATGGCTAGACTTCTAGAATTGGTGGGAGCTGCTCAAATCAGGAAAGCTAAAGCTAAAGGTAAAGATATCTCAGGATTTTCTACTATGTATAAATTCAGAAAGAAAGAATTGGATAGGTTCCAAGTCAGTTCAGAAGTTTTTGATGCTTCAAAGTTTATGGAAAAACATCCTGAAGTTGTACTGCCTAAAGCTGGAGAACTAAAGATTATTTGAGAGCAGGACTTGAAGTTATCTAAGAAGGATGCATATGATCCTAAAAGAAAAATAATTTTCTCTCCTGCTACTCTTATTCCTCCTTCAGACTCTGCTGATAAATGTCTGTGATATTTGTTTTGACTATCTAATTTATTCAAATCTATTTGATGATATATCTATTGTTGTTTATTCTTATCTTCTTGTATTAGATTTGTTCTTGTTTGAGTGACATCACCCAAATAGGGAGAGATTATTGGTTCCCAAGTTTTGATTTGGGCCATGTCATCTCAATTAGGCTTAATTGACCCAAGAATTATCTATGGTCAATGGTCAGGCTAAAGGTTAGTCTACCCTTAGGTTAGGTTAGTTGAGATTAGATTGAAATGAAAATTGGTTGAGTAGAATTATGCTCGACGATAGTCGAATATCGCTTGATGATCTTCGATTGATGATCGACGATCTCAGAGTTATATGAACTCTGAAGTGGGCTCGACGATCTGCTTATTCAGATCGACGATCGTGTAGCCTTGGTCGACGATTTCTGTTAAGACAGTTTTTCTTCAGGTCAACGATCGGCTTGTTCAGATCGACGATCTTCGATCTATGGTCGACAACTTATGTCTGATGTTATCAATATTCATTTCATTTGAATCATTGTTGTATTTCCTCTTGTTTAAGACATATTTTATTCAGAATATTCTGCTTAATTTAATGCTTATATTCTTTTGCTTATTTGCAATATTCCTTATGCATTAATTAAAAGATTTGGCAGAATAGAGTCATTTGTTTTATTAGAGGAAATCGTGTTTTTCTACAGCTGTAATATAGCCGTTAGGCTTTGTTTCCTGTGCCAATTTTTAAAGTCAAATTGATAGGATATTTTTAATATCCTTAATTCCTTTTTGGGAATGACAGACAAGATTTCAGGTGCAGTTTCTTTATTTGTTTTATTTTATTATTTGGAAAGTTTTCAAGTGCAGGGCTCAAGGTTTTTTTCAAAAAGAAGAGAAGTTTCTATATTATCAGAGCAGTCGGTTGAAGATAATAACACACATACATACACAGCAGACACAGAACCAGAAATCTCAAGAGAAAGAAAAGTTCTTCTTCTTCCTGAGTTCATCCTGTCTTCAGGAAAATCAATACTCAGAGTTCAAGCCTTCAAGAAGAAGAACCTTCCAGATTGCTGAACATTCATTGTTGCAAACTCTCCTAGATTACAAAAGCTGCTAAAGAAGAACATTCATTCAAAATCTAGAGTCTTCTTCAAGGCTTCATCAGAAAGTCATCTCAAGCAATTTGGAGATCCTACACCCTGAAGCAAAGCTTCTTCCTAGACATTCTCTAAGCAAGGGGGAGCTTTGATATATTCAGAGTTATCTACTAGCTTCTCTGAACACAGAGAAGACATCTTTAATTCTCTCTTTTAACCTCCTGTAAAAGGGTTATTACTCCCTTCAAAAGTGAACTATTGGTGGCAGGGCACCTGATCAAAAACATGTGTGTTTGGTTTTTAGGCACCTGATCAAAATCCTGAAGGGTCTTTAGATCTACTTTAAGCAGATCTACTGGTGGCAGGGCACCTGATCAAAAACCTGTAGTGGATTCCTACCAGGATGGTAGAAGAGTGGATGTACCCAATTGGGGAACCACTATAAAGCTCTTATATTTTCTGGTTGCTTATTTTAATTAATGCATTGTGGCTGTGATAATTTTAACTAGGGTGTTAGTTGCTGTGTTAGGATATAAGCTCAACTGAAACTTCAGTTAGCTTCTTCTTTTATTCACTACACTCAGTTAGGCTTTAGGTTTAAAGCTTTTATTTTTATATTCCGCAAATAGCTCTAAGAGAAGTGTTTAGAGTCTCTTCTTTTTGAATACTCTATTCACCCCCCCCCCCTCTAGAGTAGTAAGTATCTTATCCCCTCACTTTCATCATACATTCATAACTAGGGCATACGCACCATAGATCCATATCATATAAATTAGTATGGGCTCTTTTATATAATAAGTTATATTTGGAAACCTTAACTTATAAGTTTGTATGGGCATTCATATAAGTTAAGGTACTTCTTGGATGGTAGCTTAGTAGTAGCATATTATACTTTCCATTCTTTACTTGTTTACTTACAACACCTTACTTACTTTCTGTACAGTTTTTCATACTTTACATGTGCTATATATATAACTGCTAGAGTAGAAATAGATTGATACTATATATACTTGGTAGCTTAGCTCCACTGTCACCTGCTACTTTTAATACCCCTTGTTGTCCTCCACTTCCTCCTCCCGCTCGTTGCCTAGGAGTTGCGGGGGCGAGGTGTGGAGGAAACAACTTAGTCTTTATGACTAATGGTCGGTTATGACCAAATCATTTTCAAAGCTCGATGAGATGGAGTACCAGCACGACCAGCAGGACGAGGTGGCAGGACGTGAGGAGCTGATACCACCACCACCTACTACTAGTATTGCAGCCCGTCGTCAGGTGGGATGACTTTACTGATGGTAGATTAGCTTCCGCATGTTGTCATTTTAAGAGAGAGATATTTGATATCATGTACAGGGCATAATCCCTTTCTCTTTTTGTGTACTCAGTTTGGACTTATTGTACTTTCATTTCTTATTATAATGATAGTGCTGTGACATGTGGACTAGCTATTTTATACACTGCTTTTATACTTCTATTTCTTAATTGGTCAAACAGGTTATATAATCATACTTACCGGCAGAATCGGCGTCTTGCGGTGTCGACTAACCCGTGAGTTAGTGTCACAGTAAGGCAGCGGTTCTGGGCATAAGACCGGAAGCCTCCTTGGTAAGGGGAGGGGTCTTACATATTAGCCGTTCAGGATTCCAGAATTATGCCGAGAATTTCAAAGGTAAGAATTTAAAATTTAGATGGTTTTGAATTTGAATTATATATAAGTAATTTTCTTTTCAGAAGAGATATAGAATACACAGACATACACACAGACACAGATACTGAGATCAAAAATGTCAATAAGTGAAAAAGGATTAGCAGACAGTGAGGAATAATACAACTCTCATACACACAAAAGTTCTTCATCATCTGCTCCATCTTCTTCACCAGGCTTTCAAGAGACAAACAATCACAATCAGTCTCAAAGATTGAAGAGCAACATATTTCTGAAGGCCTACACCCTGAAGCAAATCTTCCTCTCCTTAACAGATTCATACAACTCAGGGGGAGCTTTGACAACATCATGTCCACTAGTCCTCTCAGAGCATTGAGATAGAGAAGACAACATCTTCATTTTTACTTTTCCATTTCCTATGTACAGGGTTTTAACTCCCTTCAAAAGTTAGCCTTTTGGTTGTTAAGTCTCGTGATCAAAATACTTAGATTGGTTTTTGGTCACCTGATCAAAAGCTCAAAGGGTTGTTCGATCTCTCTTAGAAAAATAGATCTTGTGGTGACAGGGCACCTGAGCAAAAACCTGTGGTGGTAGGGCATCTGATCAAAAACCTGTAATGGATTCCTACCAGGGTGGTAGAAGAGTGGATGTACTCAGGTTTATTGGGGAACCACTATAAATTCCTTATGTCGTTTGGTTTGCCTTTATTTTTTGTTTGTGTGTTGTGATATTTCTCTTTATACTTATATATATCATGAATTTTTGATTCACAATAAAAACAAGTTAATAATTTTTTTAATACTCTATTTACCCCCCCCCCTAGACTAAAGATAAGATCTATCCCTCACTTTCAATTGGTATCAGAGGGTTAGGTTGTTTGGTTTCACAGGCTAACACCTGAACCAAAAGATCTTTGATAGATTCTACGTACTCTAGTTGTCTTTTTAATATGTCACAAAATAAGGAGTATTCAAGCACCAGACCTCATGTGTGAAATCTGAATAAGTTTGCACTGTGGAAGGCAAGGATTAGGCTCTATATGAATTATATTGATGAAGACATATATAATTCTATTTTTACAGGTCCCCCTACTTCAACTACAACAACAAGCACAAGTGTAGTTACACCACCTGAGTGGACAGAAGCTCAGAAGTATTTGAAGATAGCTGATGCCAAAACCATGAACATTTTGGCTTAAACTATGTTTGATGACATATTCCAAAAAGTTACTGAATGCACTTACCCAAGGATATCTGGGATTCCTTTAATGGAATGGTTGTTGGTTCAGTAGATGAAAGAAAGGACAGAAGAGCCCACTTAGTTTCTTAATATGAGAATTTCAAGAAGGGTGAATCTGAACCAGTTGCTGAGATGTACACCAGACTCAGTCTCATCATCAATGAGTTGAAAACCCTAGAGAAGGATATCTCATTGACAGAAGTTAATAACAAGATCCTTATATGCTTCCCTAGCACATGGGACTCTAGGATCTGGCCAATCAAGGAAGCTAGAAGCTTGAATGAGATCTCAATAGAGACCTTATTGGGAAAGCTCAAGTCTTATGAGCAGCTTATCAAGACATGGGAAGCTGAACAAGTGGCTTCACCTTCAGTAAGGAAAGATAAAAGCATAGCTTTTTAGGCTACAGATGAAGAAGAATCTCTTCCAGCAAATGAAGATCTAATGAGTCTCTTGGCTAAGAGATTCTATAAGATGGCTAGGAAGGACTTCAGAAGAAAGTCTTTCAGAAATGAAGACAAACCCAGGTATGACAAAACCCCCACTAAAGAAATTTTTTGTTATGGGTGCAGGAAACCTGGACATATATTGCCAGAATGTGCTGAGAAGAAGAAAGAAAAGAAGAAGGAGATAGACTCCAGAAAGCACTCCAAAAAATCCTCTTCCATCAAATACAGGAAGAAAGAGAGAGGATTTGTAGCTGAGATATGGAGTGACTTAGATTTAGACTCTTCATCCAGCTCTAGTGAGGATGAAGAAGAAGCAAAAGCTAAAGAGATCTGTATGATGGCAATCAATGCATCATGCAGCAACTCTGAGTTAGAATCAGAATCAGAGAAAGACCAGGTAATCTCTACCTTTGATTTCACTTATGTTCAATTCACGTTAGACTTCAAATTATTATGTAAAGATTTAATTAAATCTGAGAAGGAAATCAAACTTCTCAGAGAAAAACTAATTGAATTTGAAAATATTTCTTCAGAAAACTTAAAACATAAAGAAGATTTACAAACTGCTAATAATGAAATAATTTAGTTAGAAACTAAATTAAATGAGGCTAAGCAATTTAAAGAATCCCTTAGTGGGAGAAGCATCAAATTGATGAACATCACAAGTACAGTCAATGCCAGGCTTAATGGTAAATTGGGCTTGGGAGCTTCATCCAGTCAGCCTCCTCTTTTGCAGAAAAATATTCTTTCTAAACCTATCAAATTTATTTCTGAAAAAAGAAAAGAAAAAGTAAAAGAAACTAATAATTAAACAGAGTTTTTAAATAAGGCTAAATCAAAGAAAAATAAAAATTCACATAAAAATTATTTTCAACAAAATTCGTCGAACTCAGATCGACGAAATTAGTATTTTGCGTTGAACGGAGATCGACGAACTCTGAACCCAGAATTTGGGTATGATTACTCATCAGCAGGTGCTCAACGAAATCAACATGTTTTGTCGAACAGAGATCGACGATGGTGAAACGCAAAAAATGAGTATTATCATTCTGTGAACCGAGATCGATGACATCAATACCTTTCATCGACCTCAGCTCAACAAACTCAACTAAATTCGTTGACCTCAAATTTTGAAAATAGAAATTTTAATTTTTATCAAACATATAATCATAAACCAAAACTTATTAATCCTTTTACTCAATGGATAATTCCTCCTAAGAGATATCATTCATTAGGCTATAAGGGTCAACCTGATTGTTCTTACATTTCTAATTATTGTTTTGAAAGAAATCAAGGACCAAAGGTAACTTGGGTCAAGAACACCTAACTTATCTTTTATGCAGGTAAAGAACTATCCTACCACGGAGGAATAATGGTACTTGGATAATGGTTGCTCAAAACATACAATAGGTTCAAAGGCCAATCTATGTTACTTTAAAGCAAAGCTTGGACCCAAAGTGGTCCTTGGAGACTCCAATTGTGGACAAACAGAAGGATATAGAAATGTTAAGATTGGAGCAATCACATTCAAGAAGGTGGCATATGTATGTGGTCTGAAGAATAACCTCATCTCTATCAGCCAGCTATGTGATGAAGGTTATCAGGTAATATTTAATAAATCTCTATGCTCTATTATTTCTGATAAAAACAAACTTGTTTTAACTTTTATTAGACAAGGAAACATATATCTAGTTAATTTTAATTCTGCAAAATCAGAAATTTGCTTATTTAATTAGATTAGTAAAGCTAATGATTTATGGCATAAGAGATTAGGACCTGTAAGCCTCAGGACCATAGTTAAATTATCTAAAGACAACCTTGGTAGAGAACTGCCTTCTGGCCCCTATAAGAAGGAAGGACTCTGCAGGGATTGTCAATTAGGCAAGAAAACTAAAAATAGCTTTAAATCCATTAATAAAAGTGATTCACCCAGAATCTTGTACTTGCTACATATGGACCTTTTTGGACCTATTGCAGTACAGAGCTTGGGAGGGAAGTCATATACCTTAGTGATTGTTGATGATTTCTCTAGATTCACTTGGGTTTTCTTTCTAAAAAAACAAGTTAGATAACTTTAAAGTTCTTACAGACTTTTTTAAGAGCATACAGATTAAGTATTCTACTCAATTTGCATTGATCAGAAGTGATCATGACACTGAGTTTGAATCTCTTCTCATGCAAGAATTCTATGAGAAGGAAGGTATCAGGCATTGTTTTTTAGCTCCTAGAACTCCTCAACAAAATGGGGTAGCTTAAAGGAAAATAGAACCCTGATTGAATCTGCAGGAACATTACTTGCAGATGCTCACTTGCCCCTATCCTTTTGGGCAGAGGCAGTAAGAACATCAAACTATGTTTTGAATAGAAGTCTAATTCATAAACTTAAGGGTAAGACCCCCTATAAATTACTTAATGGGAAGAAACCTAAAGTTAATTATTTTAAAGTTTTTAGTTGCATATACTATATTCACAATAATGATAAGAAATATCTTAGAAAGTTAGAAGTCAAAGCTACAGAGGGAATTTTTCTTGGATATTCCCAAGTTTGCAAGGCTTATAGGGTGTTTAATAAATCAACATTAAAAATGGAAGAATCTGTACATATATCTTTTGATGAAGCTAACATGTTTTATAAGGAGAAGGATTCTTCTACCATAGACACTTTGCAGGTACCCTATTAGTGTGAGAAGTTAGATGATTTAAACCTTACCCAAGAGGTTACATTGCATCCTTCTCCATAGATTGATGATGAAAGTGAAGAAGAAAGCGTTGAAGTAGTTGAACCCACAACAATAAATATAATTCCACAAGAGGAATTAATTCCACAAACTATTGAAGAACCAACTCTACCTAATGATCTTATCACACTTAGAGATCATTCCATATCTCAAGTGATTGGAGACATATTAGCTGGTGTGCAAACAAGGCACCAATTAAATCATGATCAGATGCATGCTTGCTTTCTTTCTTAGATTGAACCTCAATCCATAAAAGATGCAGAGCAAGATCCCCACTAAATTATTGCAATGCAAGAGGAACTCAATCAATTTGAAAGATATAAAGTTTGGGATTTAGTTTCAAGACCCAAAGACTACCCAGTCATTGGAACTAAATGGGTATTTAGAAACAAGCTGGATGCACAAGGAGCAATTGTGAGGAATATAGCCATATTGGTAGCTCAAGGCTATTCACAGGAGGAAGAAATTGATTATGACCAGACCTTTACCCCTGTTGCAAGGCTAGAGGCAATCAAAATTTTTCTTTCTTATGCAGCATATCAAAAATTCAAAGTCTATCAATTGGATTTCAAAAGTGCATTTCTCAATAGAAAACTAAAAGAGGAAGTGTATGTTGAACAACCACCAGGTTTTATCTCTTCAACTCATCCCTCTTTTGTTTAAAAATTGTATAAAGCTCTGTATGGTCTAAAGCAAGCTCCAAGAGCTTGGTATGAGACCTTAGCTAGCTTTCTTTTAGAGCATAAGTTCATTAGAGGCATTGTAGATAGAACTTTATTTATTAGACATCATAATTCTAAACTTTTGCTAGTTCAAATATATATAGATGATATAATATTTGGATCTACTGATTCCAAACTTTGTAAAAGATTCTCTGACCTGATGCACTCAAAGTTTGAAATGAGTAGCATGGGTGAATTATCTTACCTCCTTGGTCTCCAAGTGAAGCAATCCCCTGAAGGCATCTTCATATCTCAATCTAAATATGCTAAGGAGCTTATAAAAATATTTGGGATGTCTGATGCTTCAGCCATGAAAACACCCATGCCCTCCAATGATGTAGTTGATTCTGATGAACAAGGCAAGCCAGTTGATCAGAAAACATATATGGCTATTTTTGGGTCCTTATTGTATCTTACAGCTAGTAGGCCTGATATTATGTTTGCTACATGCATTTGTGCTAAGTTTCAAGTAAATCCTAAAGAATCTCACCTTATTTTATTAAAAATGATTTTGAGATATATATAAAGGGTTATCCAAATCTAGGATTTTAGTATCCAACAGAGTCAGAATTTGACTTAGCTGGATTCTCAGATTCTGACTATGCTGGATGTAGAGTTAACAGAAAAAGCACATTAGGAACTTGTCAGTTTCTTGGTGATAGACTTGTGTCATGGTTTTGCAAAAAAGCAAACATTTGTGTCAACATCAACTGCTGAAGCTGAATATATGGCTGCTGGTAGTTGCTGCTCAAAGATATTATGGATTCAAAATCAGCTCCTAGATTATGGTCTCAACTTAAATAATTCAACTATATTTTATGACAATACCAGTGCTATTTCAATTGCATAAAATCCAATATTGCATAGTAGGACCAAGAATATAGAGATTAGACATCATTTATACGATATTGTGTGGACAAAAATAAAATTAATCTTGTGTTTATCTCTACTGATTTACAAAGAGTAGACATCTTCACCAAACCATTGGATGAAAAGAAACATCTATTCTTCTTAAATCACTTAGGTATGATTAATGGGGAAGGTTTAATTTGATTTTTGTCTAAGGTCAAAGAATTGATAACCTTTCGTTGAACAGAGATTGATGATCTGTGAACTCTTCTTGAGATTTTTCGTCGACCGGAGATCGACAAAATCTCTTTGGGAGCTTCTTTCGTCGAACGGAGATCAACATTTTTGCTCCAGAAAATATTTTGTCGACCTGAGAACGAGGATCTGTTTTCCCTCCTCTTCAAACTGAGATCGACGCTTTTATTTCCTCATGAAATTTTTTCGTCGACCTGAGTTCGAAGCTTTTCTTTTTCGCAGGACGGAGTTCGCCGCTTCATCTTCTGAAAACATATAATTAGGCTTTCATCGAACTCCATCCGGCGCTTTCCAGTTCTCTTACACTTGATCTTATTTTTTTGCAGAGCAATAACGGTCTCTTCAGTAAACCTCGCCGCGATGAAGTTTGATGTGGGCTTTTATATTTACTTGGAATCGTTTTCTCACTCGGATCAAGTATTCCAAGATATTCTAAAACTATTTGAGGGTCCGAATCTGTAGTTTTTCATGGCAACAAGGATAAAACTCCCAGTGACAAAGATTAAGCAATGGGTTTTTACTGCAACTTTTCCAGAACAAACCACCATTACTGGATCAATTTCCGGTCATCAGGTTTTTCTTACCCCAAATACTTTAACAGAAGTTTTTTGTTTTGTGAATGGGGAAGATAATTTTGAGTTTACTAGCGAGGAGTTTGATGATATGTTAGTGGTAATGGGTCACTCCCAGGCATACCCTAATAAACTACTGAAGAAGAACTTATCAGTTGAATACAAGTTGCTAACAGATGTGGTCGGAAAGGTCATCTTGGGCAAGCACTCTGCCCATGACAACATTACCAGGCATCAGTTTAATTTGATGAGTGCCTTGGTAAACAAGAAATCAGTGGACTGGGGTAGCATTATATTTGATTTGATCAAAAAGAAAATAAGTAAGAAGGATGTGAGTTTGGAAGAATTCTGGGAATCTTCTTACAAGCAAAGGTTCCAAATCTGTTGGTCTCCCAGATCATCTTTATAAATTCCTCTAAGAGGCTTACTTCTGCTCTTTTTGGCAGATGGGAGAGGGTTTTCCCAAAGCCCTCCAGGGCTTCCTCTTCCAGGATAGCTTCAGAGGACACCAGGGCTGAAACAGCCACTTTCTCAACCCCTGAAGAAGCTCCTACTCCTCCCTCTCCTACTCATATACCATCTACTCCACTATAATAACCATCCACAATCATTACTGACACACCTTCTACCTCCATTCCTCCTGTTTCACCATCTCAACCACCATCTCCACCACAATTACCAATCCATATTCCTGAGGATATATCATCACCTCCTCAATCACTTCCACCATCACATTTTGCTGATATTCCATCCACCTCTACTCTTCCAGATCAACCTCTGTCATCCCCTACCTTCAATCTATTCTTATCTCCATCTCCACATCATTCACCTCCTCAAGATGAACTACCTAATGCCAACCCTCCATCAACTCTTCCACCAACATTTCCAACATTCTTACAATCTGACTTACCTCAATCATCTTCTATCTATTCCAACTTTGGATACAGATCCCCCTACACCTCATTTACTCCTGATAAATTATATCTGCATTTCTCTGACATATCTACTTATCTTCTTAAATTCATCACTCTCACTCTTAAGAAGCTAATTGTTGAGGTTATTGCCCCTCTCACTGCTTATATTTCCCTGCTTTCTACTCATTTGGCTTCCTCCTCTTTCGTCCCTTCTTCTGGGGGCCTGAGTTCAAGTCTTTTTGAAACCAGGCAGGGGGAGATGTCCAATGAAGAAGCTCCTCCAGCAGCAACAGCAGCAGTAGCAACAGCAGCAACAGATATTCCAGAAGCAGAAATTATTGAGATTCTTTATGATGACACTGATATGATTTGTTTAGAAGAAGAATTAGTTGATTCAGAAATGGTCATTGTTGGTGATTTCATCATTAATCCCATAGTTGACATTTATTCTTTACTTCATACTTTTGATAAAGTTTATAGCTCTTTACAAGTTATTGATATAGTTGATACAGCTTCTGATTACTATAAAGCTATAGTTTGCTACACAATACCAATAAGTCTTGTAGTTTTGGAACAACTAAGGACAAGTTTTTAAGTTAATGAGAATTTTATAGAGCAAATAACTGACACAGAGCCAAAGTCTTTCTCACCTCCAACTTTTGGCTGGCCTCAATCCCCCATGCCCAATATTGATGATCTATTGTTTCAAGACATGGAAATAGATATTATAGAGCCAGAAGTTCAAGCACAGCCTCAGGATGAAGAACAAAACATAAACATTCAGCCACAAGCTCATCCAGTATTTTCTGATGAAATGCTTAAACAGATTAATGCTCTTTATGATAATCCTGCCAATGAATCTGATGATGATGATGAAGAGTCAGATGACAAAGAATATTCTAGCTCTAAAAAGAGAAAACTCAAGAAGAAGGTTCCACCCAGGGCTGCTCCAAAACCCTCTCCTACTTTTGACACCCCTACCTATATTCTGCACAACATTACTCTCACTCCATACACTCTTAACTGGATGAGGTATTCAAAGAATGAGATGAAAGCAAGGAAGAAGAGTAGGAGATACTCTCCACCACCACAATTCAGCAGAGGTCCTCCTCCTCCTCCTGTAGAAGGATCAGCAGGAAATGTGTCTCAAGTTCAAAGGTCTACAACTTCTTATCATTCCATACCATCTTTCAGCAGCAGCAGACAGCAGCACAGCTCCCAAAGCAGCAAACAACAACAATATAAGAAGCAAAGCAGTCAACAGCAGACATCTGAAAGAAATCAGCAAGACAAAGCAAGCCCAGAAAGGCCACTGTCTCCATTATGTGATCCAGAAATGGACCCTAATTTTAGAATGGCCAGATTCAAGAAGATTATAACACTTTCTCAGATCAAGAAAGCCAGGAAAGAAGGAGAAGATACTTCTCAGTATTCAACCATGTATTCCTACAGGAATAAAGAG
Source organism: Platanthera zijinensis (assembly GCA_039513925.1). Lineage (NCBI taxonomy): Eukaryota > Viridiplantae > Streptophyta > Magnoliopsida > Asparagales > Orchidaceae > Platanthera > Platanthera zijinensis. The sequence goes on along the minus strand of CM077094.1, from coordinate 72,128,895 downwards.
ATAGAAAGGTATGAAAAGAAAAACCTCTTTAATTTTGATACTTATATGAGTTTTTTCCCAGAGGCTATAGTGTCTAGAGCTGCATCAATCAAGATTCTTGGTTCTGAAGACATGAAGATGACTCAAAAATAAGCAGAGGATCCTAAGAGAATAATGGTCTTTTCAAAACCTGCTCCTTCTTCAGATGCTTCAAAGAAAAAATTCTTAATCTTCTGATCTTACATTTTGAACTTTATTATTGTTGTATATTTTCACAAGGCACATTTGTTCATATCGGCTGAATGATTTAAAATTCTGTCAGATATTTTTATTGCTTTGTGATTTTGTTTGTATAGTGACCTCACCTAAATAGGGGGAGATTGTTGGAACCCCACTTTGGATTTGGGCTAGGTTCACTATTAGGATTGTTGACCAAACATGTATAGCCTAGGGTCATTTGTTAGTTCCAGGGTTAAAGTCAGTCACATTAGGTTAGATTATTGAAACCTACCTTCAGAAGACTTCAGAGACACAAGACTTTAGAGATAGAAGACTTCAAGGAAAAGCAATTAAAATGAATTCAGGAAATTCAGCTCGATGATAGTTGAACTCAGTTCGACGATCGTCGATCTCAGATCGACGAACTCATAGTTCCTTCTCTGAGTTGAGCTCGACGAAAGTCTAGCTGAGATCGACGAACATTGATCTCACATCAGAAGTTGAGCTTGACGAAAGACTATCTCTGGTCGATGAACTTGGAGCTCAGTTTGGCAAGTTTATTTTCATTTCAATGATTGATGAGCTCAGCTCTACGAAGGAGAATTCTTAGCTCGACGAACTTGGAGTTCAGGTCAATGAAATCATTCCTGAGTTCGACTATTTCCTTCCAAGTTCTGTTCAACTTTTCCTCTCTGTAGTTTCTCAGATCGACTATCAATTTGATTTTAAATTCGATTATATTAAGACAGTAATGCTCTGATAATTAATGCTCAATATTCTCAAGAATATAGAAGAAATGTATACGAAACACAAAAAGAGACCAATAACCTATTCACCCCCCCCCCCTCTAGGTGATTTAGCTATCTTTGAAATAAAGACTTACAAGTGGTATCAGAGGGAGGTTACTCAAAAAGGACTTAACAATCTGAGTAGACCTAAAAGGATAGCTAAAAGATTTGCATTGGTGGGTTCAAAAGAGAACCATATGGAGTGGAGCTGAGTGAAGTTTCAAGTATGCAGTGAGAGCAAGGACCACACTGGGCTGTTGGTAGCTCTTGTAGATGATGATGTCTATGCAAATGCAAGAATAGAGATCAGGGCCCCTCTATCACACTCAGATAGTGAATCATAGGTGGATGAAGCTAAGGAAGCTAGGTGAATACAGATGCTATGGGCTGATTGCTACACCAGAGGAAGAAGAATCCTGTCAGGACCAGCCTGGTCAAGATCAGGTAAAATCTCTGTCTAATTCTTCTTATTGCTCAGGACATGAGTCCAGCTTAGACTCTGATACTTCCTCATCAAGTGATGATGAGAGTCTTCTATCAGAAGATGATATCAATCAATTGATTGAGAATCATGCTGCACTTCTGAAAGCTTTCAAGGAAAGCAAGTTGCATGTTAATAAGCAAGCAGAGGAAATTACCTCCCTACAGCTGACTGCTTCCCAGCAAGATGAGACTTCATCTTTGCTATATCTGAAGATGGGGGAAGTTGGTCATCTAAAGACCATGGTAGATATCCATGTTGATTTCATTAAATATAAGGACTTTATTATCAAGGTTCTTGAAGAGAAACTTGAAAGGGAGAAGAGGATAGTGGCCAATTTCTCTAAGATAGATGATATCAAGAGAAAATCTGAATCTGAGTGGATTTCTAAAGTTATCCAATCTCAGAGAAGAGGTCAAGCTCCTGTTGTGCCACAGTCAACCTTTCATAAGGTAATCCTCCCTTCTAACAAGTATGACCAGGACTATATTTTGGTCACTGTAAGAATGGAAATTCTTCTTGTAAGAATACAAGTGTATCTTATAATAGAAGAAGAAAGGGTAGGGGAATGAGTGCCTTTAAGTCTTCCCATGAAGAATTACAAGTGGCCCATTCTGTACCATTTATATTTAGTGTCATAGCCCCAACTCACAAGGATAAGGTAGTGGCTTTCACACAAGCCCATCCAGCAAGGACTTAGACCAAGGGTCAGTCTACCAGAAAGCCTAACTTGGTTAGTTTTGATGATATAAATAGCATATCATCTGCAAAGAAGACAGTTGTACATATCATTCAGGGCAAGGAAAGGAAGCCTGCTGGAAGAGTAACTTTCAGTCAGATCCTTGCTGAAAGGAACCTGAAGAAAGTTGTTGCTCATCTTCCTTCTGTTCCTTCAGCAGTTAACGACACTGCAAGACCTGCTCAGAAAAGAAGATATAATATCCATGAGTGTCGGTTCTGTGGTAAGGTGGGGGCATTTTTCCCAAGATTGCTGGCACAATCCTTCTTTGTCTAGAGCAAGAGTTAGCCTACCTGTCAGAAATGCTGCTGGTAGGCAAGTTAGATGTCAGACTAATCAGAACCTAGGACCTAATACCCATTGGTGTCCTAAGGTAGGTTGAACTCTGTTTTGTAGGATAGTCCAAATGCCCATACCCCCATACAATACTTGGATAGAGTTTGCTCCAGAAATTAGACTGGAACAAGGAAGTTATCTTACGGATCATACTCCAAGGATAAGGATGTTGTTTGTATTCCTAAAGAAGGATAAAGTGCACAAGTCTTGGGCAAAGACCAGCAGGATCCAGCCAGCAGGACTGTCTGGTTGGACAAAGCTTTGCTGGCACACCAGCAAACTAGGAGAAGAATAAGTAGGGTGTACTCATCACTAAGGAAAATCACTAGGAGTAGCTCCTCTGTGAGCAGCAAGGAAGAGGCACATTGTGCTTAGTTGATAAGACTCACTATACAGAAGGGACAAACTATCAAGCTGAGATACTCTTGCAAATGGGGAGCATGTTCAGTCAAGGTTGTTGAACAAGCTTGAATCTTACCCAAAGTTCCCCCAGCATAGAATAGATCAGAATTACTGCTGAGTATCAGCTTATTCCTATGGACATTGTAGAGGCTGAAAGGGAAACTACCCAGGTGATGGCACCTGCTGGAAGATGGCAAGCCAATCAGTTTACAAGAACAGCTAGATTGCTCCAGCTATTTTTGATACAAGTCAGCACATTCCTATCGGAGTAGTAGTGTAAAGAAAGACTTGGTATCAGAATGAAAGAATGGTTCAAGGAAAGATCATTCAAGGCTCAAATGGTCTCAAAGTCGAGCAGTTGTAGGAGAAAATTTAGCCTCATAAGAGGAAAAAACTAGCAGCTGCACCATTAGTATCATTTGCAATCAGCTAGGGGGAGAAAATAATTAAAGCAGACTAGCTCCTCCCTATCTATTCAGAAACCAAGAAGGGATTGATCAAGTGGTGATCAAGTGGGCGGATCAATGTAATGATCAAGATAGTACTTAGTGGGCTGAACACACTTATGCTTCTGATCAGAAAGTTTAAGCCAAAGGCAAGTCTGTTATTAAAGAAGGGGAGAAGATCTGGCTCAGCAAAAAGAGACTGTGCAAGGTGCAAGGGAGTTGCTTTGCACAATCGCTGTAAATCCAGTATCAGCTCCATGGAAGATTAGGTTTGATGTAATATCAAGACTATAAAAAGACTTTCAAGTGCAAGGGAGTTGCTAAGCATCAGCGTGAATGGAGCTCGACGAAATTACTATCATTCGTCGAACGGAGCTCGACGAAATCTAAATAATTCGTCGAACGAAGCTCGACAAAATCTGAATAATTCGTCGAACTCAAAATTGTCAAACCAAAATTTTACGGCCTTTCAAAATATTCTCATGTGGTATCTTGACTTAAATGGACTTATGTGTCCATTAGAGATGATAATAGTGGTGCTCCTTCTGAGGGGGAGCAAGTCCAGCACTTGCTGGAACTGGATCAGCCTCCTGTTGAGAAGGAGCAAGCAGCTACTATAGAGGATCAAAGATCTTCCCTGCTGATCAATTTGACCTAAGGACATTGCACAAACTAAGGGGAGATTGCTTATGATATAGTCATAATCTTCTCTGAGTCTAAGAAGGACTACTACTGAGAAAACAGTGTTGCTGTAGGAGAAGAGGAACAACTAGCAGTCACCTCAAGTGGATCCATGGTTCATTCAAGAGTCAAGGGGCTACAGTAAGGTGGTATCACCAGCACAAGTGGAACAATGTTAGCAGCTAACTCAAATATTACAGTGTTGTGTTGTATCAATGTATCAACACAAAAGGTATGACTCCTAATCAAGTAGATTGATCACTAGGATAATTTCCTTAGTGTTGCCAACATAGGACTTTGACTGGGATCAAGAGATAATCTCTCCCATGATCCTTTCTCCTCCATCAATAGATATACTTATTGAAGAAGACAGAAAGGGTGAGATGTGTGGCAATACATAAGGGGGAGATATATAGCAATACTTGATATGACTAGGTCATTTTGAGTTAGTTCATATTACTTGAAAACATTCTAGTAATATGAGAAATACAATGACTGACCACATGTTGAGCCATGATTGTGTCAGTGCATACTTTGAGGTAAGTGCTTCTAGTAGTGCTTCATTTAAATATTAAGTGGTATAAAGGAGAGTGCATATTACTTGAGCAATTGCTCAAGTAGTATGAGGATACATTGAATTAACTTATTGAGTCAATATAATTAAATGGAGCACATTGAATTAATATAGCATAAGCTAGCAGTTGTAGCATATTATAATCTATAGTTGCATGAATTTATTCGGCCTATTATATTAATGTCTCTTAGTATTGCTGGGTGTTCTGCCTTCTTCAAATAAGGGGAGATTGTTGGGTCCATTGCCCACAATGTACCCTACATTGGATTTGAAGAGGCATCTCCATCAACACTAAGAGCATAGTTGTATTTGATGTTGTTTAAGCTCATCATGTGCAGGATGTTCCATGGAACAAGTCTAGACAGATTGTCTAAGTGATGTGATAGGTGGTCATAAAGTGAACATGCTGGAAAGGCAGGAATTTGCCTAAGTCCACAGGCGTTGAGTGAGGTAAGCTCACTCAATGCCAAAAGTCAAGGAGCAATTGAAAAATGCAGCCAAGTCCACATGCGTTGAGTGGAGCAAGCTCACACAACGCCAGAGGTAAGGAAGAATGTTGGCAAGCTGGAAATGTGGCTATATCCACAAGCGTTTAGTGCAGTTGACTCACTCAACGCCATACAACTATAAGAAGAAATATGGCTAAGTAATTCGGCGTTGAGTGATGAAGACACACTCAACGCCATACAACAAAAAGCTGTGAGTTGAACTAGATTCTGAGTTCGTCAAACTCAGTTCAGAATTTGTCAAACTGAATTCAGAGTTCATCGAGCTGAGCTCACCGTTCGTCGAACTCAGTTCAGCATTTGTCAAACTCAACTCAGAGTTGAGTAAGGCAGGTTGGGACAGTCAAAGCCTAAGGTTTAAGAGGCAGAAAAGGGGCTAAGTCCACAGGCGTTGAGTGAAGGTCCTTCACTCAATGCCATAGCCTCATAAGTGTTGAGTAACATTCAGTCAGTCAAAGCCAGTGGTTTTAAACAGAAACTTGGTTAAGGCAAAAATCATTGAGTGAGTCGTGCTCACTCAACGCTCTCAACGCTTAAGATGCAGAAAGCTTTTTCTAAGGCAAAAAACGTTGAGTGATGAAGACACACTCAATACTCTCAACGCCAGAGAAGCAGGAAGATTTTGGCTAAGGCAAATAGCATTGAGTGAGGCTTGTTCACTCAACGCTCTCAACGCCTAAGATGTAGAAAGTTTTTTCTATGGCAAAAAGCATTGAGTGATGAAGACACACTCAACGCTCTCAACGCCAGGCAGGCAGAAAAGGCTACAGAATTGGTTAAGGCTAAAAGCATTGAGTGGAGCTTGCTCACTCAACGATGTCAACGCCTAGATAAACAGAATTCTGTCTAAGTGTTTTGGCGGTGTGTGAAGCTCATTCACTCAATTCCTATTCTACTGATGCTTGATTTTTGACTAAGTCCACAGCTGGTGACGTCAACAAGTCAACATATTTCAAATTAGTGGAGGATGGCTATAGTACGTGACAAATGTTGCTGCAGACCTACTGTACGACAGTTGGCGTTACAACAAGGTTGTTGATGGCCATTAATAATGTGGGGTCTACTGCTCAAAGAGCCGTTGGGTCATAATCAATAAAAGGGAAAGGCTTTACAGAGGAAGATAGATTTTGAGAGGAGCCATCACGCCGTTCTTCTTCACTGTCATTGTTGTTGTGCTGAAGAACAGGAAGCTCAAGTCAACAAGATGAAGAGCAAGTTAGCTGTTGTCATCTTCATCGACCTCAGTAGTTCAGAGTATTTCTTTGAGGAAAGAGGAGCAGCCTAAAGCCGACCCTTGCTGTAAGTTCTTCACAGTTCCAACTGGACAAACAACTTCCTGAAGATCTTAATCTGGAAGCTGTGAAGAGAAGAAGCTTGAAGAAGCAGAGATATAAAAGAAGGCTCAGGGGACTATTCCTCAGGAGTCAAAGTTAGGGCTGAATCACCTCAGCCCAGGGAAGGAACAAGAGGCAGAGCTATCTTCGTCTGTAAAGTTAGAGCTGAGATTTTCTCAGCTCAGGTAGCAGCAATTAGCTGCAGTAACTTCTCAGTTTCATTAGGAAAAATCCCTGGTACTGTGAAGTAGTAGTTAGGGCTGAGCTTCAGGCTCAGTTTAGAAAGAGGCAGAACATTGATCTGCAAGTCACTTCCAGCTCAAGTAAATATATACTTTTTGTTGTGGAAATAATTAGGACTAAGAACTTCTTAGTTTAGTAAATGTAGACTTAAAAAATAAATTTCTGTAGTCACAGTTGGGCTGAGTTTATCTCAGTCAAGAAGCTTGATACAGAGAAACATCTCTTGTGCCAAGAGTAACCACCAACCCACCTTCATCCTGTAGGATCCAAGTGTGGATCTGAGCTGTAGGGCTTAATAGCCTGAGGTAGGAGAGTGCTGCTCTCTGAGTGTAGGATCCTTTGTGGATCTGAGGTAGGGATGTCCTCCCAACTTGAGTGTAGGGCTTAACAGCCTGAGGTAGGTGATCTTAAGATCACTGAGTTGTAGGGCCTTGGGCCTGAGAAGTAAGTCTTGGAGGAGACTTAGAGATCCTGAGGGATGTGAGGTGTAAGCTCTTTGAAGCAAGTTTTGGAGAAGTGTCTAGTCCAACAAGATAGGTGGGAGGGAAAGTTGATGTACCCTTATTAGGGGAACCACTATAAATCTATGTGTGCTTTTTGTGTTGTTTCTTTGTGCAGATTGTGTACATCTTGAAACCATAAAACAACTAACAGTCAAAGCTCTTAAAGAAGAAATATATAAGAAACATAAAAAGAGACCAATAACCTATTCGCCCTCCCCCTAGGTGATTTAGCTATCTTTGAAATAAAGACTCTCACCCGCCATCATTAATATTTATATTAAAAAAAGGAATTGAAAATTTTATATATACGAATTTGTTTTTATTAAGGAAAATAAAAAGCAATTATAACAAATTATTCATTACTATCTTAAAATATAACATAAGAAAAATGGAATTAAAGAGTTTAACCGTTGGTGTTAGTGCAATAATACTCCTTGATCTTGTTAGAACCAAAGTACAGTTAACCGACAAATATGCCTTGTCTATACACACTCAACCTAACTAACCTTCTTTACAAATAAAAATCTAGAAATGGAGTTCCGAAATATGCACTTATTTCTCTCACAGTTTCAGTCCACATTTTAGAGTAAATGTATCACAACCAGAAAGTAGCATGTGGATTATGATGGACTGGAGGATTTGCTGTAAGACAAAAAGTCAATTTCAACTTTTCATTGACACCATGTCCATCAAAATATTATATCTGTCCTATTATTGTGTTACCAATGTGGAAACTTTTACACATGTTTATCTGAAATCAAATTTGCAGAATCAAGCTCAAATGTCAAAAAACTAACACAAAATTGGAGGTAGTGTTGAAAATTAGTCTCGAGAAACTCATGTAATTTTGGGCACTTAATATAAGAACATGGACCCCTTCGCCTACAAGTACAACCAACTAATTTTAGGTCGGATGCTTAAGCTCTAACATTATATCAGAACAGGTAAAGCCAAGCAGCTCTCACATCACATAAAAAAGACATTGTTAAGAGGCCAAAGAACCTACACAACGAAAGAGTTCCACATTGTCAAACTTGTGTGGTTTTACGCACTTAATATCAAGGTTGCTGACATCGAATGTCAGGGACACGTTTGTTTGGAGTTTTCATGTAAGTTTTAATATGCCGAGAGAGATATCAGGGATATTTTATGTATAACATTTTAATATTTAAGTATTCATATACATAAATTTATATATAAATATATATATATATATATAATCATTATTTAATTTATATATGTTGAAATATTAACAACTCAATATTCACTGAGATTTTAAATATACTAAATTAACATAAACATTTTATGTTATACAAATAGCCATTGTATAGCACGGAAGAAAACTCACAAGTTGTCGACAACAATCAAAGATAAAAAAATCCTCAGTCCAAATTCCTACAACCAAGAAAAATTGAGATCGACGACGCCGTAACACAAGAAAGAAAGTCATTGAATGTAGGAAGAGAGTCGAGCATCTAGACTACAAAACAAATAATACAACTAAATAATTTTGTTTTATTTTTTATTAAACACTAAATAAAATAAATTAAATCATACACTAAATAATTTCATATATCGGTATAACTGATATCAGTTGATATATTACAAGAGGATATTTTGAGAAAAAAATATTAGAAATATATCGTTTAGTCCATAAAACCTTTGTCCACCGGGATATTGTTCATGTCAACCGATATCCACAACACTACATAATATAGATCTTGGCTCCGGTCTCTCCATTTGTAACCAATGAGTTTTAGGTTTTATTTTTAGGCTCTACCAACTGGACCACGAGACTTCACCTTAGGGTTGATATAGCCTTTATTCCACTGTAGTGGAGTCGGCTATATGAATCATTTGTCACCATTGCTCCCTATCTTGTGTCATAATCTCACTGATGCCTAAGTACATTATGTCTTTACTTATAATTTCATTTCAAGTCTTTATTGGTCTACCCCTCCCTCATTTAACATGCCTAGTGACTAGACTCTCACAACGCCCAACAAGTGCCTCTAATAGTTTTTTTTGTACGTGTCCAAACCATCTTAGTTGAGCATCTCACATTTTAACTGCAATTGTTTAGAAAATGATGAAAATAAAATATACTTTAAAAATGATGAATCTGCTCTCCATGTTGTGCCAAAATGAAATCCTATGCTCAAAGTGGATTTGTGAAGTTCGATTTCTACCTGCATCAAACTAAAAGATCGGTCTGAAAATTCTCATCATTTTTGAAATGTGTTCTCCAACTTCAAACAATCAAATAAGTGGATAGTTTACATTTCACACAGATAATAAATGCAATCTCAAAAGGCTAAAAGGCCTTGTTTTCACATTCATAAATAGCCAAATATAATTGAAACTGGAAGAGACCAATAGCTTAAAACAAATGCTTCTGAATATGTCAATGACGCTTCCTGCGGGTTGCTTGTTCCCATGCGCCTATTATATGGCCCACGATCTCTCCCACTCCAACTCCATGTTTCACCTGGATTAAAATGAAGAGATGAGCCACACTTTCTTAGAACCAACAACACGCAGCATCGATGAATAAAAAAATCATGATTCATGATAATTTGCTTGCTTTTTTTCTTTCTTTTTCTTTTTCCCCTTTCGGTGCGAGGATCAATCCTTCATTTTCCATGTTAAAAATAAATTTTTAGAAGTTTCAAGGCAGTCCATCATTACAATTATTCTTTGTTATAAGTGGAATACACCAAAAACTACGAAATCCGAATAATGATTTAAAACTCTCTTTTCCAATTTTGCATAGAAAGAAGGTGGCTTTGGCAGAGGATGGTAGAGGGAATCAGCTTTTTAAAAAGGCAGTAAAGGAGAGAGGAGTGGACAAGAACAAGAGAATGGAAAAAAGGGAAGGGCACCGTTAGATTCGCATTTTGATGCATATGCAGATGGAGCACCAAATTTCAAGTATGGCAATTGGCAATCAATGAGAATCCAAAGGCGATCTCTTGCTCCTCATTTGACTTATAATCGAAATAACCTGAACGAATATATATATATATATATATATATATATATATATATATATATATATATATATATATATATATATATATATATATATACTAATATGCGAAAACTACTCTTTGGTGAAACATTGTCTGATGTTCCTATATTGCCCTTATAGTTGTATTCATAATTACACAATTGTTGCGGACTAACTCGATGCTCCGGTCGGGCCGGATATTCTTGGACCGCCTTAGCTCGCGGAGCGGTCGAGCGCGCACACAGTCAGTTGAAAAATGGGGGATGGACACGGGAAGTTTTAACGTGGAAAACCCTTCAACCGGGTGAAAAACCACGTGACCGGGTCGGTGCCGATCAAAATCCACTAGCTTGTTGGAGGTTACAATTTGATGGGGGAAATCGGGGCGACAGGCCGCTCCCGTTACAATCTTGAGGAGAGAGAGTGTATGCACTCGTTGGTGGGCAACAGACTGCCACGCCAACGGGACTTGGATGGTGGAATGCGCGAGATACTTCAGTCGCGTGAGCTCTGAGGCGACGCGTGTCCAAGGGTTGTCACTGCTTCCTTTGTGCGTCCTTCTCAGTCCTTGGAGTGTTCCCCTTGTAACTGAGCTCTGGTGGGGTGCCAATAGCCGATGACAGGTTCTGGTAGCTGTTGGCGGGTGCTAGTATCCGTTGGTGGCCGCTGGAGGTCGCGGGTGGCTGTCGGTGGTTGGCGGCGAGAGGCGGCCACTGGTGGTTGACGACGAGGGGTGGCCGCCGGCAGAGAAAACGGGAGAGCTCCCACCTGAGGAAGAAGAAGAAGGGGGAAGCGTAGGAGGAGAAAGTTAGGAAATGAGGAGCCCCTGGGGTCCTTTTATAGGCTCCAGGGGGAAGTTATAGCGGGCCCCACCACTAACATAGTGGGTTAGTGGGTGGTTTTGCCCCGATCGGACGGCCGGCGGGGCCTCCCTCTCGATCGGACGATGGGGAGGTCATCCCGAGGTGGGGCCGCCCGGACGACGCCGACGGCGAGGAGGCGGCCGGACGCGGCGGCGGCCGGACGCGGCGGCGGCCGGACGCGGCGGCGGCCGGACGGCCGAGGCGGCCACGGCCGCGGCCGCGGCCGGCCGCGGCCGGCCGCGGCCGCCGGCCGGCCGCGGCCGGCCATGGCCGGGCCACGGCCATGGCCGAGGCCGGCCACGGCCATGGCCGGGCCGGGCCACGGCCATGGCCGCGGCCGGCCACGGCCATGGCCGCGGCCGGCCATGGCCGCCATGGCCGGAGGGGATCCGCCGGCGGCTGTTCCTTCCCCTAAAGGTGGGGAAAGAGGGGGCCCACTCCCATGATCTCCATGAGAGATCATGGGGGTTAGGGGGGCCCACCCATGATCTCCATTGATGGGGATCATGGGGGTCTCCTTTTCCTTATAAATTAAGGTGGAGCCCATCAATTGCCCCCCAAATCTCTTTCAGTCGGGAGGGAAGCGAGCACGGGGAGAGATTTTTAACTCTGGCTGCGGTGGTGATTGCCAGCGTGGAATCCGGGATGGCGGCGATGGCGTGCGGTTCTAAGGTATGATGCTGCGCGCTAGTTTGGAAAGCGGACGTCAGGCGAGCATGCGCGGAGGCCGGCAAGGCGTAGGAGTCGGTGGTGTGCCTCCGTTGCGGGAGAAGGACCGAGCGCGTGCAAGCGTGTCGCGCGCGTATGGGCTGCGCACGTGAGTGGGGTATGCACCCAACTTGCGTGCGCGGGCTGCGCGTGCAGGCTGAGTGCGTGCGGGGGTCGTCCCGCGGCGCGGCATGCCGCGCACGCAGGCCGCGCGCGCGCGCAGGCCGCGCGCGCAGGCCGCGCGCGCAGGCCGCGCGCGCAGGCCGCGCGCGCAGGCCGCGCGCGCAGGCCGCGCGCGCAGGCCGCGCGCGCAGGCCGCGCGCGCAGGCCGCGCGCGCAGGCCGCACGCGCGCAGGCCGCGCGCGCAGGCCTTGCACGCGTATGCTGCGTGCGCTGGCTGCGGGCACGCGGGGTGCGCGCGTGCGCTGGCCGTGCGCGTGCTGGACGCGCATGCATGCCGCGCGCGCGCAGGCCGAGCGCGCAGGATGCGCGCGCTGGCCGCGCGAGCTGGCTGTGCGTGCGTTGGCCGCGTGCTTGCTGGCCGGGCTTGGTGAGGCTGCGTGTGCGCGCGTGTGCAGGCGGTGCTTGCGCGCAGGCCGTGTGCTGTCATGGAGAGGGTTGTGTGCGTGATTTTACCACTTTGAACTGACTAATTTTTTGCGGTGTGCAGGTCCCGAAGCGCTCTGCTGGACCAATGCGTCTACGCTCCTCTTTGACTGAAGATGGCGTTGCTATTTGGAGAACAAAGTTCGGGCTTCCTTCAGACTTGGAGGTGAGGATCCCGCGTCCCGAAGAGCGGGTTCAAAATCCTCCCCGTGGTTGGCTGACTATTTGTGAAGTGTCGCTCAGATCTGGTTTCCGTCTTCCTCCGTGCGACGAGGTGGTGGAGATTTTGAAGTTTTGCGGAGTTCCTATTTCCCAGTTTGCTCCAACCGGGGTTACTCGTATGATGGGTTTGATTGCTTTTCTTCGTGAGCACGGGGGCTCTCTTTCTCTAGATCAGTTCCGGGATTGGTGCGACGTGCGCTTTGATGGTGGTGAGCGGATCGAGGTGCGCAGCAACAAGGTTTGGCTGGAGTTTGAGTCTCGCAAAGATCGCCGTCATGGTAACACTTTGTTCGGATATGTGAAGAAGTCCTGGGGTCTTCCTGAGGTGTGGAATGCGCTTTCCGATCGTTGCCGCAGTGTGAAAGGGAGGGAGCGAGACTTCTCTCCTGTGCTGGGGTTTTCCGAGCCTCGTGAATTGGCTAATCGTCTCTTCAACATATATGCGTTTGTCGAAGAGAAGCGATTGTTGGGATGTGGCATTTCTGTTGGCACGGGACGGGTGATGTCGTCTTCTCAGGGAGGAGGTCGCAAGAGAAAAGCGGTTATGGCCCCCGATAGTGATGTTGACGTTGTGGTGGTAGCCTCTGATGATTCAGTCCCAGAGACGCAGCTACCTGTTTCCCCGACTCCACGGGCGCTTGCTAGCGCAGCGGTTCCTCGGATGTCTTCCTCTTTGAAGGCGATGAGTGACGCGGTAAGTTGGTGCCTTATTGTTTCTTCCTTCTTCTTTTATTTTTTGTTTGAAGGCGGCTAATTGCATGTTTTCCTTTTGCAGATCGAGACTCAGGCACAGATAGCGGTCACCTGGAATGATCATTACGTGAGCCTGAAGGATGGCTATCTTGCTTTGCAGGAGAAGCTTCGACAGTCGATGAGCTCACTCTCTTCTCTCAAGGAAGAACATGACCGGGACATCGCGCAGTATCATCGAGTTGGGTCAGAGCTGAAGTCTGAGCTAGAAGACGTGCGTGCTTCCTTGGACGTGGAGAAAGCCGTGGTGGAGAGGACTGCCCAGATGTTGAAGTATGCGAGGGAGGAGATATCTGGCTTGGAGACTCAGTTGCATGCGGCGCGAGGTGAGGTTTCAGGCCTTGAGACCCAGCTTTGTGCGGCGAGGGCGCAGGTAGAGATGTTATCTTCGGATGACCATACATCAGAACTGAAGGTCGCAGGTCTTGCGGAGTACTTGGAGTCCTTGGACTATATGCGGGATCGTAGCCTGATCGCGGAGGAGGTTCGTGATGACATTTGGTCCAAGGAAGTGGAGCCTCAGATGGATGACATACGCCAGTTAGCGCTTCTTCGTGGTGTTTCGAAGGCCTTTCGCTTCCTAGGTAAGCATCTTGGGTGTGATACTTCCAGTTTCAGCTTTGCGGATGTTTCAGATGATGAGCGTTCTAGCTCGGACGCTGATGATGAGTAGCGTGTTGGGTACATTGAAAAATGTGTACCTGATTTGAAGAAGACCAACTTAGCTCAATGATATACATCAAGGTGTATTTGATGTTGTTTTGAGTTGACATGTGCAGGTGAAGAAGTATTAAAGAATGCAGAAAAATATTCTAAGTCCACATGTCGACACCTGAAGAAATTGTGTCGACACTTCAGAATATTTGTGTCGACACTTCAGAATATTTGTGTCGACACTTCAGAATATCAGTGTCGACACAGAGAATGATAGTCGACCACATTTATGTCGACACTGGGAAGCAGTGTCGACACATAAAGAAAATCGTCGACCTCAGCACTGGGAAGCAGTGTCGACACCGTGAAAGATAGTCGACTAGTGAAATATAGTCGACCAGAGAAATATAGTCGACACAGAAGAAGATAGTCGACTAGTGAAATATAGTCGACACAGAAGAAGATAGTCGACTAGTGAAAGATAGTCGACACTGAAGAAGATAGTCGACTAGTGAAAGATAGTCGACACTGGGTGGATGTGTCGACACCAGAAGACTGTGTCGACACATATTGGCAGAAGTCGACTATGCTTGTGTCGACACCAGAAGACTGAGTCGACACATTTTGGCAGGATTGAAGATTGCTGTGTCGACACCTGAAGGCTGGGTCGACACATGCTGAGTTCTGAATCTACAACAACTGTATCGACACACAGGACTTGTGTCGACACACTGCAGAGTCTAGACCAAGTTATTTTCTGAAGAAGCTATGTCGACTTAAAGGCAACTTAGTCGACATCATCAAAGACTGTGTCGACACCAAAGTCACTTGTGTCGACACAGATAGACAGATTGGTCTCGACACTTTCTAACTGACTGTCTCGACATTTTGCTGTCCAAGGCTAAGGTACAAGAACTGTTTGAAGACTTGACAGCTGTGGGTTACCACCGTTTAACTGAAGCTGTCAGACCTGTCAGAAAACAGTTAGAAACCGGATCAGCCGGTTACCATGAAGAAAGTCTATAAATAGACACATTCAGAAGGAATTAAATAGACAAGCAGATCAATTAAGAAAGATAACTGAAGAAGATCTAAGAAGAAGAAACAGAAGGATTACAATCCTGTTGTAGCTTCAATTCAAGAAAGTGTTAAGCTCTAAAGAAGATCTTCATCAGTAGATCTAAGAAGAAGAAGAAGTCTGAAGTATCAGAAAAGGTGTTGGATAGAGAGGGATCCAGTCATCTTGAAGAAGAAGAAGGAAGCCATCAGTGGTTTCTCAAGAAACTGTTTGGAAATCAACTCAGCTAAGTTCAGATTCAAGAAGCTTTGAAGAAAGCTCAGATTCAGTTGATTTCATCAGCTGATCAAGAAGTGTCTTGTCCTCTTCTCTCTCAACTAAGGCAAGACATCAAAATATATTTCTAAATTTTTGTAGGATCTGTTTACACAGATCTGAGTTGTAAGCCTGTGTTATAAAGGTTGAGTGTAGGAGAGGTGATCTCTGAGTGGTAGGGCTATTTGCCTGAGTGTAGGAGAAGGTTATTCTCTGAGTGGTAGGCCTTGAGGCAAGGCTGAGGTAGGGCTGTTGAGCCTGAGTTGTAGGAACCTATCCTGGTTCTGAGCTGTAGGATCTGAGGATCTGAGTATAGTGGAAGTTTGGCCGAATCTAGCATATTGCTAGATAGGTGAAGGGGGAAAGTGGATGTACCCAGATCTTGGGGAACCACTATAAAACAGTGTGCAATCTGTGATGCTTAGTTGTCTGTGAATGCTGTGCTAGATAATTTAATTTGCAATTGAATTCTGCCTAGATTTATAAACAAGAAATTAGAACCTATTCACCCCCCCCCCCTCTAGGTGTTTAGGTTGTCTTGAAAGTAAAACTATCAAGTGGTATCAGAGGGAGGTTCCTCAAAAAGGACTTAACAGTCTGAGGTAGATCTGATAGGCAGAATCAAGATTCAAAAAGATGGGTTCTGGTGAGAATCATAAGGATCTAGGGTCTATGAAATTACCCATATGCAAGAAAGAAATCTTTGGAATTTGAAAAGAAAGAGTCAGATTGTTTATGGAGGCATCTGATCCAAGGATTTACATCACAGTACAGGAAGGCCCCTTCATACCAATGAAGGTATCAGTTCTTGATGCAAATATCCAAACTCCAAAGAGTTATTCAGAGATGACCAAGGATGAAATCATCTTGGCAACCATGGATAAAAGAGCTCAGAACATTATTGTTAGTGTCATAGATGATTCAACATTTCAGAATCTGATTCACTGCAAGACCTCCAAAGAGATGTGGGACACATTGATTGTCTACATGGAGGGATCTGAAGAAGTGAGGCAGGACAGGAAATCTATGCTCAATCAGGAGTATGAAAGTTTTAGACAAGGAAAATCTGATAGCATAACTGAGTGCTACAAGAAATTCTATAGAATTGTGAATGAGCTTATGTCCTATGGAAGAGTCTTCAGTACTTATGAACTGAATGACAAATTCTTAAGATCCTTAACAAAGGATTGGGACACAAAGATCTGTGCCATAAGAGAAGTGGCTAAATTGGCAGAGATATCTCCTCCCACCTTGTTTGGAAAGTTGCTATCCTATGAAATGCAACTTATGGTGAGGAAGGAGGAGGAAAAGAATTCAAGAGGAGAGCATAGAGAAAAGACTGTGGCATTCAATGCAGAAGCCACTAGAAAGAATAGGAGGAAATCACCATCTCCTCCTAAGGAAGTTGCAGAAGATAGTTCTGAAAATTCAGATAAGGGTTCAGAAAGCTGTGATTCAGATGCAGACTTTGCTGCATTCACAAGGCAATTCCAGAGGTTCTTGAAAAAGAAGCAATGGAAGTCTAGGCCTTCCACATCACAGCAAGTTGATGACTATTATCAGAAGAAAAGGTCATCAAGGAAAGAGAAGAGCAGATCAAAGCCCAGCAAAGCCACTACTTCAAAGATTGTCTGCTATTGTTGCAATAGGCCTGGACATGTAGTGGCTGACTGTCCTGACAAGAGAAAGGAATCTTCAGACAAAAAGAAGAATTATCAGAAAGGCAAGAAGGAGAAATCCTTTGTTGCAAAGAAAGATAAGAGTCTAACAGACCAGTCAACTTCAGAGTCAGAATCTGAAGCTGAAGCATATATTGGACTATATGCTGCATCTGAAGAAGAGGAGTTTCTGCAGTTGCTAGACTCCATCAATGAACAAAAGGATCATCAGTGTATGGGGCTGATGGCAGGATCAGAAGAGGACATATGCCAGAATCAGTCTGGTCATAATAAGGTACAATGTCCTTCTATTACATCTGTTTGTTATACAAGTGAAAAATCAGCTACATCTGCATCAACAGATGTAGATGCATCTGAATCTGAAGGAGATGTCTATCAATTGATAGACAAGTATGGGGACCTGTTGCAGGCCCTTAAGAAAAGCAAGAACCTGGTTAAATCTCAGGCTCAGGAAATTGCTGAACTAAGGGTTGCTACAACTGAGTTAGAAAAAGTTATTGATCAAAAATTAAATGAAATTGCCAAGCTGAAGAATATAACTATTATTCAGATGGGCACAATTAATTATACTAATGATCAAGTGAAGAGTCTGGAGGTCAGACTTAGAATTGAAAGGGATTTAGTGGCTAGTTACTCTAAGCCAAAATCTGTCTTACCCTTGATAGATGAATTTGTCACTCAAAAGGATAAGGCTGGATTAGGATTTAAAGGTAACTCCAGGGCTGGCAGATTCAAGAGGAAAGGCAAAGCTCCTGTTCAGCCACTAAACCTTTCAGTCCCCATAAAGTTTAGTAAGGTGAAAGTGCCTTCTAACAAATATGATCATGAAGATATTCAAGGTCATATTAAGACTAATGTTCTGAAGAACAAGGGTGTAAATGCAAGCAGGCCTACCTATGGTCATAAACCCAATGGTTTTAAGAAATCAGTAGGTGAAGTTGCTGAAGCACCAGCAATGAACAGAAATTCTTCTAACAAGGATGTATCTAGATCTAGATACAATAAGTTTGAGTGTTGGTGCTGTGGCAAGAGAGGTCATTTTGCACTAGACTGCTGGTATAACCCAAGTGTTATAAAGAACAATAGTCTACCTGTTAGAAGAGGTTATGGTAGCTTTATTAATGCTAACCTGAACCAAGGACCCAAGACTTACTTGGGTTCTAAGGGTAAGTAATTCTGTGTTGCAGGTGAATCCAAGTAACCATGCCCCTATATGGTACTTGGATAGTGGTTGTTCCAGGCACATGACTGGAACAAAGGGGCTGCTGAAGGAGTATTCATTTGTCAAAGATGGACCTAAAGTGATCTTTGGTGGATCTGAAAAAGGAGTCATCAAAGGGTTTGGTAACATTTCTTCTAACCTAATTACTATCACTCAAGTGGCTTATGTAAAAGGTTTGAAACATAATCTAATAAGCATAAGCCAGCTAAGTGATTTAGGATATGACATTTCATTTGTTAAAAATGGATGTCATATCAAGAGATCAAGTGATCAAAAGATCATATTGACTGGGTATAGGAAGAGAAATGTATATTGTCTTAATTTTGAATGTGAGAATAAGGCTTCTCCCATCTGTCTTGTAGCTGATGACAATGCTTCTCATTGTGTTAAGTGGCACAAGAGATTGGCTCATCTAAACTACAAGACAATTGGCCAACTCTTTAGCAAAGAGTTAGTGAGGAATGGACCTCAAATTAAGTGTATAAAGGAAGGGATATGCTCAGCTTGTCAAAAGGGCAAGCAGACAAAATCCTCCTTTCAAAGCCATGAAATCAAGGATTCTGTGAGGTGCTTATACCTCTTGCATATGGATCTTTTTGGTCCTATGCCAGTTCATAGTCTAGGTAGGAAGGTCTACACTTTTGTGGTTGTAGATGACTATTCTAGATTTACATGGGTGTTCTTTCTGAGACAAAAATCTGAAACCCCAAGTGTATTACTTAATTTTGTAAAGCAAATTCAGAATGAACTGAATAGTACAGTGGTCAAAATCAGAAGTGACCATGGTACTGAGTTTCAATCTGAAAGCATAACAAACTTGTGTAAAGACTTTGGGATTTTCCAAGAGTTCTCCTCACCAAGAACACCTCAGCAAAATGGAATTGCTGAAAGAAAGAATAGAACATTAATTGAAGCTGGTAGAACTCTATTGAGTGACACCTCTCTCCCAGAATATTTTTGGGCTGAGGCAGTTAACACTGCTTGTCATGTAATCAATAGGGCTACTATCACCAAAAGCCACAAAATGACTCCCTATGAGATTGTGAAAGGCAGAAAACCAAATCTATCTTACTTTAGGATCTTTGGTTGCAAGTGTTATATACTTAACAATGGCAAGTCATATTTGACTAAGTTTGCTGCCAAATCCCAGGATGGGACATTTGTTGGGTACAGCACAAATAGTAAGGCCTATAGAGTCTTCAACTTGACCACTCAAGTTGTTGAAGAATCTGTGCATGTTGTGTTTGATGAAACAAGATTAATCAACTGTGAGTTGTCTTGTAGATCAAATGACTCAACAGGTATAAGCAAAAGTATGGACAAGCTTTCCATTACTGAAGTATCAAAGGAAGATGGGGCATTGGAAAATGAAGGCTTCAGTCCAGGGGGAGAACAAGACACTATAGAAGCTGATGAAAATCAAGAGAATCAGTTAAATGAAGGAGCTGGAGATGTTCAACCAGAAGGAAATCTTCCTCCAGCTACAAGACATTTAAGAGATCATCCAGCTGATCAGATAATAGGTGATCCAAGAGAAGGGGTGCAAACTAGAAGCAGAAATCAAAACACAGTTCTACATTCAAGTTTCCTGTCATAATTGGAGCCTAAGAAGTTTGAAGAAGCCATCCAAGACCAGCACTGGATTGATGCTATGCAAGAGGAGCTGAATCAATTCAGAAGGTGCAATGTCTGGGAGCTTGTTCCTAAACCAAGAGGCCACAACATAATTGGCACAAAATGGATATATAGGAACAAGCTAGATGAAAGTGGAATAATAGTAAAGAATAAAGCAAGGTTGGTTGCAAAAGGATACAGGCAGGAAGAAGGGATTGACTTTGATCAAACCTTTGCTCCAGTAGCAAGGCTGGAGGCAATCAGAATATTCCTTGCCTATGCAGCCTATCAAGACTTCAAAGTATATCAGATGGATGTGAAGTCAGCATTTCTGAATGGTGATCTTAAAGAAGAAGTATATGTAGAGCAACCATCAGGTTTTGTAGATCCTCTTAAACCTGATTTTGTTTATAAGCTTAGGAAAGCTCTGTATGGGTTAAAGCAAGCCCCAAGGGCTTGGTATGAAACCTTGTCTACTTTCCTTATTGAGAACAAATTCTCAAGAGGAAAAATTGACAAAACTCTATTCCTTAGGGAATCCAAAGGCAAGATCATCTTAGTACAGATCTATGTTGATGACATAATCTTTGGATCTACTGAAAACCACCTTTGTAAAAAGTTTGCCAAACTTATGCAAGGGAAGTTTGAGATGAGCAGTATGGGGGAACTGAAATTCTTCTTGGGACTCCAAGTAAGACAGACTGATGATGGCTTGTCCATATCCCAGTCTAAGTTCACCAAAGAATTGATTAAGAAATATGGTATGGAGTCATCCTCCACCATGAGAACTCCTATGGGAACAAGTATGCCTATATGCAAAGATGATGCAGGTAAACCTGTTGATGAGACTTTGTATAGAGGAATAGTTGGCTCACTACTATATCTCACTGCTAGTAGACCAGATATTATGTATGCTACATGTGTCTGTGCTAGGTACCAAGCCTGCCCTAAAGAATCTCATTATACTGCAGTTAAAAGGATTCTGAGATATCTTAAGGGCACACCTAATCTAGGTCTTTGGTACCCTAGGAATAGAGATTTTCAACTAACAGGCTATTCAGATGCAGATTTTGCAGGATGTAGAGAGGATAGAAAGAGTACTACAGGTACTTGTCAATTCCTGGGAGGAAGACTAATATCATGGAGTAGTAAGAAGCAGACCAGTGTGGCAATTTCCACAGCTGAGTCTGAGTATGTTGCTGCTGGAAGCTGCTGTGCACAGCTATTATGGATGCAGCATCAGCTTAAGGATTATGGTATTCAAGTAAGTAGAACACCTCTTCTGTGTGATTCTAAGAGTGCAATTTCTATTGCTAATAATCATGTTTCTCATAGTAGAACTAAGCATATAGAAATAAAATACCATTTTCTTAGGGAACATGTAGAAAAAGAAGACATCTCATTGGAATTTGTGAAAACAGATTATCAAATAGCAGATGTGTTTACTAAGCCCCTAGATGAGACAAAATTCAATAAATTCAAAATTGAATTAGGTATGTTAACCATTGATTAGTGTAATCACAAAATCATCAACAATATAGTTGAAGTGGTAACAAGACATTCAAGTGATATTAAGACACATTGAAGCAGTATAAAGTACTTTGTTGTACTTATAAGTTGTGATGAACAAACAGAAATTGGCAAAGTAAGATGGTGTCGACACATTTAGTAATTATGTGTCGACTCAGGGTAGTAATGTCGACAAGTCAGAGATATTGTGTCGACACAGAAAATATGTGTCGACACTTAAGAATCTTATTGTCGACTTATCCAGGAATGTAGTGTCGACTTCACCAAGATAGTGGTGTCGACACCTACAGATTTTGTGTCGACACTTATACTAAGAGTCGACACAGAATTTCTGATGCTCTACTATATATCCCTAGTGTCGACATAACCACAAATTGGTGTCGACACATAGTAGACGAACTTGTAGTCGAGACAATAGAAGCTTGTGTCGACACAATCCATCTGTGTCGACACTTATAGTCTGTTTTTTGACGACTTTTGATCTTCTTTAAACAGAAGGTATAAATAGGTCAAAAACTCATTCTGTCGACACGCTTACAAGGTTTTCGAAACCCTGTGTCGACATTCTCTCTCTCACTCTCTTTCTCTCATCCTTCAAGCTTTCTCGACTGATCAATGGCGCCGAAGATTGAAGATAATGTTAATGAAGGATATGAGTTGGTGCGCCAGGCCTTTGCAGCTGCCCCTCCAGATGTTCTTGGGGTTATCTCTCTCCTCTCCGACTCTGGTTTAGAATTTCTGGTTTCCGAACCTTCAAAGATTTGGAAGAAGGAGGTGCATGAGTTCTTTACCTCTGCCTCTGTAAACTCTGAAAGTCATGAAATAAAATCCACAGTTCATGGGTCACCTGTGGAGATTACACCAAGAAAGATAAGAACAATTCTGCAATTATCTACAATTGAGAATGAAGAGGATGTCCCTGCTTCTAAATCTAGGGAGGCTCTTCAATGGTGTGGATTGGAATCCACCATGAAAATTGGAGCAGCATTCAATCGGAAAGGAATGAATCAACAGGGTAAGTTTCTGTCAGAAGTGGTAGGAAAAGTTATTTTGTGCAAGTCAGGTGGACATGATAGGATTTTTGCCTATATGTTCAGCCTAATGACCAGGATTGTGTTTACAATTCCAACGGATTGGTCATCTGTAATCTTTGAGAAGATTAAGGAAGGAATCAAGAAGCCAAATCTAGCTAGGATAATGAGTATATATCTAAGTAAGGAGATTCCTGAGGTGATGCAACAACAACCTGGAACTAAAATTAATCACATGAGAAGGATGGACATGAGATTGTTCTCCAGATGGGATAGGGTGCTGACCAAAGAGATGTCTGAAGTGGAAAGGCAGGATTCACCTGAGAAATCCCCAGGTCATGCTACCCGCACTGGGCATCAACAAGATGAGCAAGTAAGACTAGAGGTTGAAGATCAGCCTGCATCTACACAAGTTCAGGATGCCACAATACCTGCAGTTCAACAAGAAGAAGTAAGTATACCAGCTCAGCAAGTTTATTCACCTACACAAACTGTATCTACTCATGACCAGGTACAGGTGCAGGGGGAGCTGGTGTATTTTCCTACAAAAGAGATTTCTAATATTTCTATTTCTGCACAGGTCCAGGGGGAGCAAGTGCAAGAAGATGCTCCAATTCATCAATCTCCAAATTTGACTACTGCAAATGAACAAGCTCAGAAGGAATATACTCTGGAGGAGTTATTTCCAAATGATGAAATAATTACTGATAGTCTGGAAGTGGAGCAAGAAATTGAGGGGGAGCCAGTGCATGTTGAGACTGTACAAGATGGCACTGAAGCAGCTGTTTCTCCTCCTCCCAACGAAAGAGTTCAAATTGATAGTACTTCTGATTCAGAGACTGAAGAAGCCAGGGTGGCTAAAAAGAGAAAACTTATGGTCTTCCAGAGAAGGAGCAAGAGCTACAAGCAGGCTCTACTGTCTACAGCACATCATACTCCTTCTAACTTTGATTATAACAAGTTCTTGGTAGATATACAAGTGAAATTGGATGAACACAGGGTGGCCATTGAAAAATATGTTGATGAGAACAACAAGTCCCTGCAGTTTGACTTAGCTCAAGATATAAAATATATTAGGTTTGAGGTCAACATGCATAAAAAGGAGATGACAGATTGCTTCCATAAGGGAGGTAATGCTGTGGTATATCTGGCAAAACAACAACAGACTATCATCCCTAAGGTGGATGACATTGCTTTAAAGCAAAGCTATGTCTTGGAAAATCAGTTAAGAATGAATGATAATTTAACTGAATCTCATCATGAGATAATAGAGGAATTGAAAAAGATTGTTCCAGGCCTGCCTGCAGATAGAACAAAAGAAATTGAAGAATTTGATAAGAACTTTCAAGCTGCTATTGCTTCTGTTAAGACTGCAATCACTACCTCTCAAAAAGAAATATCTGACAAGCTTCAAAAGTTAAAACCATTTTTTAAAGAGGGTGTGAATTATCTGGATGGCCAAATCAGATTTCAAAAGGAAGATCTCAGAGATCATGTTTCAAGAGAAGCCATAAAGGGGGAGAGGATGCTAGTCCATGCAGGCTCAGAGCACACCAAATGGGTGACCAACAGTATTCGAGCCACATTGGGATATCCCCCATTGTGTGATGATGCTATGGTGGCTGAGTCAGGAATACAAACAAGTCTACTTGAAGGCAATCAACCTGAGGTTGCCCAAGTCATTTACCCCCCTCCAGATTTTGACATGATTGATCAGCAGGTTCAAGGAATGTATAGTCCTCCAAAGGAGGTTACTAATATTGTTATTGGGAAGGTTGATAAGCCTGAGGCTACTTTGAAAGACCAGCAAGATGCTCTACTATCTAAGAAAAGATTTAGAGAGCAGGCTGAACTTAAGCCAGACTTTGAGCAGTGGAGTCCTACTTCCAGAAATATAATACTCACTGCATGGAAGGCTGTCAAAGACCAAGTGCAGGAAAGAGGCAAGTGGTACAATGAGATGGAATGGCAGAAGTATGAAGCCAGGCAAGAGGCCATTGTACAGTTTAGAAGAAAAGCCAAGCTGGGTAGGCTGCCTTCAGATGCTCAGGAGCCAAGCAAGTATTTCCCAAAGCCTTTCATTATTTTGAAAGGCAAAGGCTCAAGGAAGAAGCAAAGAAGAAGGCTGATCTAAAAGACAAGAAGCCAGCTGAAGATTCTGAAGCTCCTGTGAAGGCTCAAGTTCTGTCTGGCAAAGGAATTGTCATTAAAGAGCCTGATCAGTCTTAATCTTTAGTTCTTTCAAAGTATTTTGTAATGTTTTGATTAAATCATTAAATGTAAATCTCTGTATTCAAACATTATCAAGTTATAAACAAAATGTTGGTTGGTATCATATAATGTTCATTCTGTGATGGATTGTTTTTATGTTTTGTTTATATTAAGTATTCCTGTTATGTCATATATCATCAGATTATACTTTTTGTAAATGGTGTATATCATTGGCTATAAGGGTTATGGCTTCTCCAAATAGGGGGAGATTGTTGGGTACATTGAAAAATGTGTACCTGATTTGAAGAAGCCCAACTTAGCTCAATGATATACATCAAGGTGTATTTGATGTTGTTTTGAGTTGACATGTGCAAGTGAAGAAGTATTAAAGAATGCAGAAAAATATTCTAAGTCCACATGTCGACACCTGAAGAAATTGTGTCGACACTTCAGAATATTTGTGTCGACACTTCAGAATATTTGTGTCGACACTTCAGAATATCAGTGTCGACACAGAGAATGATAGTCGACCACATTTATGTCGACACTGGGAAGCAGTGTCGACACATAAAGAAAATCGTCGACCTCAGCACTGGGAAGCAGTGTCGACACCGTGAAAGATGGTCGACTAGTGAAATATAGTCGACCAGAGAAATATAGTCGACACAGAAGAAGATAGTCGACTAGTGAAATATAGTCGATACAGAAGAAGATAGTCGACTAGTGAAAGATAGTCGACACTGAAGAAGATAGTCGACTAGTGAAAGATAGTCGACACTGGGTGGATGTGTCGACACCAGAAGACTGTGTCGACACATATTGGCAGAAGTCGACTATGTTTGTGTCGACACCAGAAGACTGAGTCGACACATTTTGGCAGGATTGAAGATTGCTGTGTCGACACCTGAAGGCTGGGTCGACACATGCTGAGTTCTGAATCTACAACAACTGTGTCGACACACAGGACTTGTGTCGACACACTGCAGAGTCTAGACCAAGTTATTTTCTGAAGAAGCTATGTCGACTTAAAGGCAACTTAGTCGACATCATCAAAGACTGTGTCGACACCAAAGTCACTTGTGTCGACACAGATAGACAGATTGGTCTCGACACTTTCTAACTGACTGTCTCGACATTTTGCTGTCCAAGGCTAAGGTACAAGAACTGTTTGAAGACTTGACAGCTGTGGGTTGCCACCGTTTAACTGAAGCTGTCAGACCTGTCAGAAAACAGTTAGAAACCGGATCAGCCGGTTACCATGAAGAAAGTCTATAAATAGACACATTCAGAAGGAATTAAATAGACAAGCAGATCAATTAAGAAAGATAACTGAAGAAGATCTAAGAAGAAGAAACAGAAGGATTACAATCCTGTTGTAGCTTCAATTCAAGAAAATGTTAAGCTCTAAAGAAGATCTTCATCAGTAGATCTAAGAAGAAGAAGAAGAAGTCTGAAGTATCAGAAAAGGTGTTGGATAGAGAGGGATCCAGTCATCTTGAAGAAGAAGAAGGAAGCCATCAGTGGTTTCTCAAGAAGCTGTTTGGAAATCAACTCAGCTAAGTTCAGATTCAAGAAGCTTTGAAGAAAGCTCAGATTCAGTTGATTTCATCAGCTGATCAAGAAGTGTCTTGTCCTCTTCTCTCTCAACTAAGGCAAGACATCAAAATATATTTTCTAAATTTCTGTAGGATTTGTTTACACAGATCTGAGTTGTAAGCCTATGTTATAAAGGCTGAGTGTAGGAGAGGTGATCTCTGAGTGGTAGGGCTATTTGCCTGAGTGTAGGAGAAGGTTATTCTCTGAGTGGTAGGCCTTGAGGCAAGGCTGAGGTAGGGCTGTTGAGCCTGAGTTGTAGGAACCTATCCTGGTTCTGAGCTGTAGGATCTGAGGATCTGAGTATAGTGGAAGTTTGGCCGAATCTAGCATATTGCTAGATAGGTGAAGGGGGAAAGTGGATGTACCCAGATCTTGGGGAACCACTATAAAACAGTGTGCAATCTGTGATGCTTAGTTGTCTGTGAATGCTGTGCTAGATAATTTAATTTGCAATTGAATTCTGCCTAGATTTATAAACAAGAAATTAGAACCTATT
Source organism: Platanthera zijinensis (assembly GCA_039513925.1). Classification (NCBI taxonomy): domain Eukaryota; kingdom Viridiplantae; phylum Streptophyta; class Magnoliopsida; order Asparagales; family Orchidaceae; genus Platanthera; species Platanthera zijinensis. The sequence goes on along the minus strand of CM077094.1, from coordinate 72,102,139 downwards.
CACCCCCCCCCCTCTAGGTGTTTAGGTTGTCTTGAAAGTAAAACTATCATAGCGGTAGTGCTTGTCTGCTTTTGTCTGCCTCGTCATTTATTTGTAGTCATTTGCTTCTATTATAGCTTCTGAGATTGTCGCCGTTAGGGCTCTCATTCATTGTTTTTTATGATGGCATTACTTGTATGTCGTTGTCCTGTGTTTTGCACAGATGTATTTTGACACGAGATAGTTGTTGGTGGGAGTTGATCTTTGTCATGGTGTATTAGTATGGGGGTGACCCATGGCTTAGTGTGTGGGTCTGGCTCGCGGCCTAGTTTGTATGAGGGCTTCTTCGTGAGGGGGTCAAGTCCTCACGGGGTTGCGTGGAACAGGTCCACGGCTTTTCGCGCGAGACAGGCTCGCGGCTTCTTCGTGAGGGGGGCAGGCCCCCACGGTGTTGCGTGGAACAGGTCCACGGCTTTTTGCGCGAGACGGGCTCGCGGCTTCTTCGTGAGGGGGTCAAGTCCTCAAGGTGTTGCGTGGAACAGGTCCACGGCTTTTCGCGCGAGACAGGCTCGCGGCTTCTTCGTGAGGGGGGCAGGCCCCCACGGTGTTATGTGGAACAGGTCCACGGCTTTTCGCGCGAGACAGGCTTGTGGCTTCTTCGTGAGGGGGGCAGGCCCCCACGGTGTTGCGTGGAACAGGTCCACAGCTTTTCGCACGAGATAGGCTCGCGGCTTCTTCGTGAGGGGGGCAGGCCCCCACGGTGTTGCGTGGAACAGGTCCATGGCTTTTCGCGCGAGACAGGCTCGCGGCTTCTTCGTGAGGGGGGCAGGCCCCCACGGTGTTGCGTGGAACAGGTCCACGGCTTTTCGCGCGAGACAGGCTCGCGGCTTCTTCGTGAGGGGGGCAGGCCCCCACGGTGTTGCGTGGAACAGGTCCACGGCTTTTCGCGCGAGACAGGCTCGCGGCTTCTTCGTGAGGGGGCAGGCCCCCACGGTGTTGCGTGGAACAGGTCCACGGCTTTTCGCGCGAGACAGGCTCGTGGCTTCTTCGTGAGGGGGGCAGGCCCCCACGGTGTTGCGTGGAACAGGTCCACAGCTTTTTGCGCGAGACAGGCTCGCGGCTTCTTCGTGAGGGGGGCAGGCCCCCACGGTGTTTCGTGGAACAGGTCCACGGCTTTTCGCGCGAGACAGGCTCGTGGCTTCTTCGTGAGGGGGGCAGGCCCCCATGGTGTTGCGTGGAACAGGTCCACGGCTTTTTGCGCGAGACAGGCTCGCGGCTTCTTCGTTAGGGGGGCAGGCCCCCACGGTGTTGCGTGGAACAGGTCCACGGCTTTTCGCGCGAGACAGGCTCGTGGCTTCTTCGTGAGGGGGTCAAGTCCTCACGGGGTTGCGTGGAACAGGTCCACGGCTTTTCGCGCGAGACAGACTCGCGGCTTCTTCGTGAGGGGGGCAGGCCCCCACGGTGTTGCGTGGGACAGGTCCACGGCTTTTTGCGCGAGACGGGCTTGCGGCTTCTTCGTGAGGGGGTCAAGTCCTCACGGTGTTGCGTGGAACAGGTCCACGGCTTTTCGCGCGAGACAGGCTCGCGGCTTCTTCGTGAGGGGGGCAGGCCCCCACGGTGTTGCGTGGAACAGGTCCACGGCTTTTTGCGCGAGACGGGCTCGTGGCTTCTTCGTGAGGGGGCCAGGCCCCCACGGTGTTGCATGGAACAGGTCCACGGCTTTTCGCGCGAGACAGGCTCACGGCTTCTTCGTGAGGGGGGCAGGCCCCCACGGTGTTGCGTGGAACAGGTCCACGGCTTTTCGCGCGAGACAGGCTCGCGGCTTTTTCGTGAGGGGGGCGGGTCCCCACGGTGTTGCTCTGATTAGCGCCATATGTTTCATTTGATTGTGTGACTTCCATCCGGGCAAGACATTTTCTCGATTCTTGTACTGTGAAGAAAAGAATAACATAAAATGAAGTAATTAAAGAGTGGCGATAACATGCCCGAGGTTGATCATGCAATTTACACAGTTTAAAGCGAGATGCAGGTCATTTGGGTAGTTCCTACTAGCCCTGGTGGGCGAGTTTTTGTAATTTAGAATAAACGTGATAATTCAACTGAATGAAACGACTTAAGATTGGATGTGGCGTGAGCAGGATTGGAAGACATCCCAGAGTGACTGCTGGAGTATTGCTGTGTAGTTGGAATCAGCTTGGATGACGACGAACTGTACGTCGTAGGATGTCTGTCGGTGTGCATCATTGAGGGTGACTGGGAGAGTGATGGTGCCAATGATCGGTACAGGGTGATCCCCGAGAACACGAGCGCTTGCGGTCGTTAGCTTGAGATATCCGGTAGCGAGTTTGAGCTGAAGTAGAGTGGATAAAAATAGTATACTGGTGGTGATTTCTTTGTCTACTAGAACTTGATTCAATTTGGTGGGCGGTTGGCCAATTTTGATTGTCATGCATCTGATACTTTGGTTGTTAGGCGGTCTTCTTCTTGCTAGGAATTGATCAACTGCTCCTAAGCTGGCCAGTCGTTGGATTTCTTCCTTTAGTCCATTGCATTCGTTCGTGTTGTGGCCATGACCTCTGTGATATTCGCAGTATCTTGTCTGGTCTGCCTTGGGGTTTGGCCGCGGCGTTCTTGGTCGTTGAAATGATGGATTATTCTGAATGGCGTTCATCACATTAGTGCAGGTAATATTCAGAGGGATGTATTCCTGGAGCGAGTGTTACCCCCCAGTCCTCGGAGGGCTGTGCTGACGATCATCGAGGCGACTCTGATTCTGGCGTCGTTCTTTTCGCCTTGGGTGGGCTGGTTCATCTCCTTTCTTTCTCTTCTGTCTTCTACTTGGTCTCGGATTTTCTGGTGAGGGCTTTTCGACCGTCTTGAATCTCTTGATGAAGAGGGCGGCAAGCTCGATGTAGCTGTCAGTATCTTCTCTTTGTAGGGATTGAAGCCAAGTCCGAGCTTCTCCTATTAGTGTTGTTGAAAATACTCGGACCATGAGTTGATCTGAGGCATTGCGAGCGTGCATGATGGCTTCGAAATGCTTCAGGTGTGCGAGTGGGTTGCCTGTCCCATTGAAACTACGGATTTTCATGCCCGTGGCTGTGCAGGAACTAGGTGAGTTATTGTTAGGTAGTTATTCATCTGGTTCTTGCTTTGTGGCAGAAGTGCCAGGGGCCATTCTGTTTCCAGCGCTTTCTTCATGATAAGGACGTGTGAGGTAGTGACCATACATCTCCTGGAGTGATGTTGCAGGCACGGGGGAGCTATTTGTGCTCGAGAATTCCTTTTCTATGTCATATTCTCTGTGTAGGCCAGGCCTGGTGGGGGCAGGGAGTTCTTCTGACGGCAGTAAAACAACTTGTTCGAATGGCTGAGGAGTCGTTAGGTGGTGGAATGTCGGCTTATTCCGTGCTGCAAGGGTTGCATCGACTTGGATGGTGTTGGGAGGTGTGTACTCTTGAGATAGCTGTTGCCCCCCAGTCCCTGAAGGGTCTTGCTGTTGAGGTGCAGCCCGACGCCACTCTTCTGGTCCCGTGATAGCTTGCTCTTTTCTTTGTCGAGATTCTGGCGTCGGGTTTAGTACTGAGAGAATGACTGGTGCCCCCAAGTTTCGGAGCAAGGTGAGTATTTCGGTTTGTAGTTCTTCCATCTGGCGAATACGTCCTTCCAAGGCAGGCGCTGGAGCTAGGGCGGTGACGGGGGCGAAAGCTGCTTCAGCGGTCAGTGGCACGTCCACCAGAGAGTGTGGTCGTGCAGGCTCAGTGTGTCCGCCAAGTGCGGATCCTTCGGCAGTGCGAGCATTCCTCTTTGCCATTGTAGTAGTAGGGACGACGGACTTGCTTTGCGAAGGATATTGGGAATGTTTCCCACAGACGGCGCCAAACTGTTGCGGACTAACTCGATGCTCCGGTCGGGCCGGATATTCTTGGACCGCCTTAGCTCGCGGAGCGGTCGAGCGCGCACACAGTCAGTTGAAAAATGGGGGATGGACACGGGAAGTTTTAACGTGGAAAACCCTTCAACAGGGTGAAAAATCACGTGACCGGGTCGGTGCCGATCAAAATCCACTAGCTTGCTGGAGGTTACAATTTGATGGGGGAAATCGGGGCGACAGGCCGCTCCCGTTACAATCTTGAGGAGAGAGAGTGTATGCACTCGTTGGTGGGCAACAGACTGCCACGCCAACGGGACTTGGATGGTGGAATGCGCGAGATATTTCAGTCGCGTGAGCTCTGAGGCGACGCGTGTCCAACAGTTGTCACTGCTTCCTTTGTGCGTCCTTCTCAGTCCTTGGAGTGTTCCCCTTGTAACTGAGCTCTGGTGGGGTGCCAATAGCCGATGACAGGTTCTGGTAGCTGTTGGCGGGTGCTAGTATCCGTTGGTGGCCGCTGGAGGTCGCGGGTGGCTGTCGGTGGTTGGCGGCCAGAGGCGGCCACTGGTGGTTGACGACGAGGGGTGGCCGCCGGCAGAGAAAACGGGAGAGCTCCCACCTGAGGAAGAAGAAGAAGGGGGAAGCGTAGGAGGAGAAAGTTAGGAAATGAGGAGCCCCTCGGGTCCTTTTATAGGCTCCAGGGGGAAGTTATGGCGGGCCCCACCACTAACATAGTGGGTTAGTGGGTGGTTTTGCCCCGATCGGACGGCCGACGGGGCCTCCCTCTCGATCGGACGGTGGGGAGGTCATCCCGAGGTGGGGCCGCCCGGACGACGCCGACGGCCGCGGCGGCGGCCGGCCATGGCCGGCCATGGCCGGGTCATGGCCATGGCGCGGCCGGCCATGGCCGGGTCATGGCCATGGCCGCGGCCGGCCATGGCCGCGGCCGGCCATGGCCGGAGGCCGGAACCGCCGGCGGCGGTTCCTTCCCCTAAAGGTGGGGAAAGAGGGGGCCCACTCCCATGATCTCCATGAGAGATCATGGGGGTTAGGGGGGCCCACCCATGATCTCCATTGATGGGGATCATGAGGGTCTCCTTTTCCTTATAAATTAAGGTGGAGCCCATCAACAATTATACCAAACTTTATATTACTATATTATAAAGTCAATATCCTTTTAGGTAATTACACACTTTTACAATATTAAAATACAAAAAATAAAAACACTAGATATCCTAAACCTATTGTCTATAGCTAGGAATTACAAGAGAAAAATTAATGTTTTAACGTTAAAATATAATTTGTTTTACAAAATAAAAATTGTATTCTTGATATATATTTTTTTTACGGTCATTTTGAGTACTCATATGTATATGTTGCGGGTCGAGCGGAGCCCGCCGGGAGCGGGCGGAGCCCGCCGGGAGCGGGCGGAGCCCGCCGGGAGCGGGCGGAGCCCGCCGGGAGCGGGCGGAGCCCGCCGGGAGCGGGCGGAGCCCGCCGGGAGCGGGCGGAGCCCGCCGGGAGCGGGCGGAGCCCGCCGGGAGCGGGCGGAGCCCGCCGGGAGCGGGCGGAGCCCGCCGGGAGCGGGCGGAGCCCGCCGGGAGCGGGCGGAGCCCGCCGGGAGCGGGCGGAGCCCGCCGGGAGCGGGCGGAGCCCGCCGGGAGCGGGCGGAGCCCGCCGTCGTCGGTCTGGTACTGTTGCGCGAGGCCATAAGGGCAGGTACTGTCCACGACAAATGTCGCGCCCACGACAATTGTCGCCACCCACGACAAATATCATCCCCACCCACGACAAATGTCGCACCACCGGCGAATGTCGCATCCCGGCGAATGTCGCACCCCGCCGAATGTCGCACCCCGCCGATTGTCGCACCCCAGCCAAATGCCCCCAGGGCCGAAGGCCTGTGCCTGTCACTTGTATACTATTATACGAAAACTACTTTTTGGTGAAACATTGCCTAATGTTCCTAAATTGCCCTTATAGTTGTATTCATAATTACACAATTATACCAAACTTTATATTAGTATATTATAAAGACAATGTCCTTTTAGGTAATTACACAGCTTTACAATATTAAGATACAAAAAATAAAAACACTAGATACCATAAACCTATTGTCTCTAGATAGGAATGACAAGAGAAAGATTAATGTTTTAACGTTAAAATATAATTTGTTTTACAAAATAAAAATTGTATTCTTGATTTATATTTTTTACGGTCATTTTGAGTACTCATATGTATATGTTGCGGGTCGGGCGGAGCACGCCGGGGGCGGGCCCACCGGGGCCGATCGGGTACTGTCGTGCGAGGCCATAGGGGCGGGTACTATCCACGACAAATGTCGCCGCCCACGGCAAATGTCGCCGCCCACGACAAATGTCGTCACCCACGCCAAATGTCGCCGCCCACGACAAATGTCGTCCCCACAACAAATGTCGCACTACCGGCGAATGTCGCATCCCGACGAATGTCGCACCCCGCCGAATGTCGCACCCTGTCGATTGTCGCACCCCCGCCGAATCCCCCCAGGGCCGAAGGCCCGTGCCTGTCACTCGTATATATATATATATATATTTATTTATTTATATAGATGAATTTTACATAGAGAACAAGTTCTCTTTGTAAGCATAGAGAACCGCAATCCTGACCGCACATCCCTTTTGCACGTGTATTAAAGATGGCGGTCCTGATGGAATGTGCGATCAGGATGCGGTTCTCTATGCTTATATAGAGAACCGGTTCTCTCTCGATAACTCCTCTATATATATATAGAGATAGAGAGAGAGATCGGCCAAATTATGTGATGATATTTAATTTTATCCTTTGTAATGACTATTGAAAGGGGTGATCTTTTTCTTTGGAAATATAGATGAAAAGTGATAAAATATGTTATAATTATTTTATAATATTCCAATTATACCCTTTGTAGTAACACTATATTGAAAGACGTGCATTATATTTTACGTTTTGTAATTAATCTAGAATCATTGTAAAAACATAAAATTGAAATATCATAAAATAAATTGACTAATTCTATCATTTTCCGTCCATATTTCTAACGAATAGGGCGGTGAATGATATTTCACAAGATAAAGGAGTGCAACCTGTATGCAAACTCTCAGGGGAGTTCCTGGTAATTAACCATATATATATATATATATATTATCTCTACCAGTATAATAGAAATATCAAACCCATGAATTTTTAATTCATTGGAGTGATTTGGACCGTCTGATCTTGATGCATTATTCAGCAATCATCCGAGCAAACCAACCCTCTCTCTTCACATTTTACTAGGGGTCCTAAACCTACTACTAGGGGGTCTTAAAGTTAAGTAGATAACTTTAAAAAGGCCTTATGAAACAACACTCGCTAAAAGCTTTGTTTTAAGACCAGCCCACAAACTTGCCTGTTAATACAATTAAAGATAAGCCCAGCAGCCCACAAGCCCGCTAATTTCAAACATTCTTTATGAAATTCTATATTTAAACTCAAAAGCTTCAAATCTACCGGCAGTGTGAGACTATAAAATCTCTAATTTTATATTATACGCGCCTTTTGGATCTGCGCCTTCTAAGGGCATTTTTAGGAAAAGTGTTCAACATGAAAGTAGTAGATCTCGATAATATCTACACATATAATGATTATATCATTATGATTATATATTTTTATGTTCATACCTACGCAGGCAGGTGAAATATTATGATTATATATTATGATAATATAACCTACCAGTGAAATGTTTTTTTAAGCCCGCCGTCGCTGGCAGAGGGGCGCGGGCGAAGCCCGCCGTCGCCGCCGGGGGCGGGCGAAGCCCGCCGTCGCCGCCCAGGTACTGTGGCGCGCGGCCATCGGGCCGGAGGCGGGCGAAGCCCGCCGCCGCCGCCCAGATACTGTGGCGCATATATATATATATATATCGCCCGCCGCCGCCGCCCAGATACTGTGGTGCATAGTTAAAGCAATTTGTAAGAAAGACCCATATAATTGGCCCATGAAAGCCTTCTAAAAAATTATTCTCACATCTTAGGATAGAGTTTGTTGTAGGTCACCCGGTTTTCCCTGGTCCGGAGAATCGGACCGCCTTAACTCGGAGTTGGACCGGGAGTGCAAATAGTCAATGAAAATCGAACAACAATGAAAAGGTTTTTTTTTTACCATGGAAAACCCGGAAAGGGTGAAAAAACACGTGGACGGATTTGTAACTGACCAAAATCCACTATTTCGCTTTGAGTTTTCATTTTTGGGAGTTTCCTCAGAGGGTGACAGACCACCTCTCAGCTCCAATTTACATGCAATTTGTGGTTTAAGTTTTTTGCCCCTTTATAATCGACTAATCCCGAAATGTTTGTGATTTTCGGCATCGATCGTCGAAGCTTCCAGCTGGACCTCTCCAAAGCCTTCTCGGATTTAGGGTTTCCGTAACCTAAGTGCCGCCAAGGCTCCGTCTTCGCGTGGTATCTCCTCTCACCTCACTTATGAGAGGTAATTCGATATACCCTCTCATGTTGTAGGCCTTGTGAAATTTATTTTCTGTGCAAGCATTAGTGTTTCTGATAATTCAATGTCATCTATAAATGTGTTTCCGCATGTTTAGATAGTCTCCTGATTTTGCATGTGTCGCTCAGGCATCACCGTCAGTTTCAGCTTCCTTAAGGCAAGTAAAGATCCTTCTCTCTTGCAAATATTGAACTTAATTGCTTTGTCCATACTTATGATTTTATGATTTCACCCTGGAATGTTTGTTTTATCAAATAAGTTTATATCTTGAATGTCCAATCTGATAAGTTAATAATTTGAGGTTTAATATGTTTGGAATTATATGAATTTGTGATCATAGATATTTTTTATTTGAATATTTGCTTAGACGAGTGATGTGCTCGATTGAGATATAATTGGAAAAACAATAGATTGTTGAACATGCATATTAATTGTAATGATAATTGATAATATTTTTTGTTAGCAAACAAAGATGATTGTGATTTTAAATAATTTTCGGATCATACACATGTTTACTTGGAAGATAATCGTATCTTGAAATGAATTAAACTAATTGAATGCTGGTTATCCTAGAAAGTGATGTATAGTAATCTTATCACTCGTGAATATTTGAACCCGCAAAAATATAAAGCTCTCTATACAGTTTTTTTTGTATCATCCAATCTTTTTTTTGTCTGTCTAGTTGTAAGACCTGAGTAAAGTTTGTCTTGATCTGATTGTTCCCTTTAAGTGAACTTATTCTTGTTAGAATCACTAAAATATGAATCATTTAACTCAATAATATCATAAGCAATCATTGAAAGGTAGCATTTTATTGATGCAACTTTCTGCTTGCATGGTTACGTCAAGCAGAATTTTTTTTAATAAGACTCGCACTTGAACTTGAATGTGAACCATGTGCACCCACTAAAAACACCTACACACTTCATTGATTACAGCTTATGATATTACGTGATCAATTATATGTTATGCTCTGGAGTAAGCTATTAATTCAAGTTATTTTTTTTGGCTATTTTACTTGTATATCTTGTTAGTGCTGCTTCATGAAAACTGGTCACCTATATTTCTGTTTTTCTTACTCGTACTTATTTTACTTTGCTCTTATTTATTTCAATATTCTGAGATTTTTCCTTCTTGATTTGGATTTGTTTTAGCGTTCATGTCTGCCTCGTCTGCTTCTTGAGACCGATCTGCGTCAGACTTCAGGTCTCGTGTTTATGTTTAATTTCATCTACTGTCAAACACTACTTTTATGTGATAATTATGATCACACATTTTCTCTTGTATTATGGACAACTGCTAACTAAATAATATATGTACTGCAATTTAACATTATTTGCATCATTATTTATCTGAGATAGTCACTGCATAAAATCAGTATCAGAACTTGTATCATAAGTTTTAATAAAATGCATGTGCGCCTATTTCACACTATCATATTTTAGAGCTTCCGCATAAAAACAACTATTTTTTCTCAAAAGTAATTATTTTAAACTAATTATCAGTATCTCTGTTCCCACCTTATAGACATGAATTTTCTTTCCGCCCATGTCCGTAGCATCACGACTCTCCCTAAAGCGCACTCTGACTATTGTTAAGACAGATCGTGACAGTTGCCGACGAGCATAGAAGAAAGCTGCATTTTGGCGAGGGAGATATGGTGATGGCACTTTCGGTGACAGAGATTCCTAGTCCGTGCTTATGACAAATTGAGTAGGAGAATGTTTTCCCATTTCGTATACTATACAATTGGGGACTAACGCTTTCTTGTTAGAACTCCCACCTACAGTGGCCACTTCCCCTGTGTTCAACATTGCCGACCTGACAGCCTATACAGAAGACTCAACAGATGAGGTGTACTTAGACAAACTACCATTTACACTTGTGGAACAGCTTGAGACTGGCAAGATTGACGACATCATGGATATCTGTACCACTCAGACTCGACATGGAGTGCATCGACAATTCTTAGTACGTTGGCGAGGATGACCAAGTGTTCGTGGATCGAGACCGAGGAGCTAACGAGACGTCTCCCTGACATATTACAATATATCACTGAGGCTTTCTCGTCAGGTGACGAGATTATCCCACCTAGGGGGAATTGACGCATATAGGCGCCCACATCGCAAAAATTTATTTTACGCATGTTCATTTTTTTAGCCACATGAAACATTTTTCTCTTATGCCGCGCACTTGTTTCGCGCTTTTATTTTCCTGAACATTTTTTATGTATTGGGGTGGTTGTAGTCGTGTAATCCCTATGACGTAACTAATTAGGCTGTATATTTAGTTGTTTTAAATTAGTCGGAGGCGTAATCTTGTGATTTGGTAAGGTTAAACCTTGTTTCCTCTCCCACTTCCATGTTGAGCCACAACCTCATTTTTGAGTCTAAACCATTTTGTGAGTGCTATTAAAATATATATATATGCAAAATAAGTAATCTGCTTAGAAAAAAAAATCTGTTAACAGCAAAATGAAATGAACTAGAGTTCATTTTAAGAGTTATGACATTGTTCACATGCCCATACGTGAAGCTGGAAGGGCCCGCAGCGCCTAGTATAAAAAAATTAAAAAAAAAAATGTCTGGCCAACATTAAAACCGCATGAAATGTGTCACTATCTTTTGTTTCTCCCGTGCCCACTCACCCCATTTCTTAGGAAGAATCCCACACCTGTTTCTACTATGAAAACGGTGGGCAAACCACCCACTTATCAACCGCCCTAATGTTGCTCATATCGACCGTAATTGATTTCGAAACAAAAAATAAACAGATAATCCTGGAACTCCGCCACTCTTCCTGGAATAGTAAGTTCCTTCTTCCTTTCTTTTTTCCCACCACTTCTTCGAAGTAAATTCTTCCTCCTTCATCTCTCCATGATGCCATCATACTTCATCTACCCCACCACCACTCCGTCCTTGCAAGCCTCTGTGGCAGACGTATTTACTCTGTTTGCACGATCTCATCTTCCACCGGACCTTCCACCGACCACCACCACCATCCCACTTCACTCCTGGTGAGATCTCTCTTAATCTTTGATATATAAAAAAAAATTAACAAATAATCCATCCAATATGAATAGAATTTCAAATAAAAAATAGTTCACATAAGGCTGAACTAAAGAATAGTTGCTCTTCAAACCTGAGAAAACACAAAAGGTCCTCCATCCCGCATTCGAAGTGCATCTCGTTCCATAACTGCCAAGTCGGCCCCCACTGCAGATGCAAGATCTGTCTTGTTTATCACCTGGAACTCAAAATTTTATTTAGGTTCAGTACAAAGTACATACACAGAAAATATCGAAAAGTTTAAGGCAGTCAACAGTGAAAATAAATAATACCAGAAAAAAGGATAACATCCAAACCAAAGGGAAGCATTTGATACATACCAAAAGATCTGCTTGAGTTATGCCTGGGCCACCTTTTCTAGGTATTTTATCACCAGCAGAAACATCAATTATATATATGATGTAATCTGCTAGTTCTCTGCTGAAATTAGCAGCTAAATTATCTGCACAAGTAAGGTATAACACATAAATAGGCCGTATGTCATCCATGAGAAACTTTTGCAGAAAAGGAGAAACTAAATCCTATAAAATAATCAAAACATGATGCAAATCTAAAAACAAAAGAATCTTATTTACAAGTACTGTTTCAATTTGCCTCATCATCACTATATCTGCTTTCTTCTAACTTGGATTGACAAGAAAAATATAAGTGGAAATAAAACAAGTATACCTCGCAGTTAAATAATTCCCTCAGGACATCAGAAGCTTAGGTGTATTTTTGCAAATGAAGTGGCCTTCACCTATAAACTCAACAAGGGCGTCTCACATTGGTAGGAATACATAGATAAGAGGGGATAGCTAAAAATTTCAAGTATAAGGGTGTTGCAAAACACAAAAATGGGAGGATTAGGAATCAATTCCGTTAAAACATATGTATGTGTGGTTACCCTTGTGTAACCGCACCTTATGGTGACCGCGGTTATGCTTGGCTAACCGCAAGCTATGTTGATGATCAAGCGCATGAGCGGTTACTATCTTGCAACATCCTGTAGTGGTCTGGGCGGGTAAACATTTTCTTAACCGCCTATGGTCTGGATTTCAGAATTCATGCTACTGATAAAGATTGACGGATACATCCTTGTTACTCGCTCCTTGTTGTTGTATGTATAGGTGGTTACCATTGTGTAACCGCACCTACCCAGGCAGTCAATCTTGTGTGAAAAACAATCCGCAGAAACTGCACCTTCATGTATTCTTGTAATTAGTCTCACATTGTCAAATTGTAATTGTCTCACCTCCTCTGCTCTATATAAAGGAAAGCGCACCCTTGTAATATTCTGATTTTTTAGAAATAAAAATTCAATTATTTTCAATTTCTCGCGAGTTATATTTCAATTTCTCACATGTTATCAGAGATCCACGAATTTTTGACCGCACGTATGCATGTATCAGCTAATTTTGAAGTGTCAAATTCTCAAGCTCGAAATGCCTAGGTAGGCGAGAGCGTGGCACCCTTGTCAGAGTAGTTGATCCCACAGTGAAGCATGTTGATCATTCGTCCATACAAAGATCTAGAGAAAGCTTCTAAATCACCTAGAGCAATTCAACCAAGATAGAGTTGAGACTCTAATCGCTGCTTGACGAACAAAACTAGTCCTCGCACTACGCTACATCGCCTTCTCACCACCTTCGATTGTGAACTCTGTACTCGCCCCATGTGATCGTTGGTTGTGCGGACTTCAGTTTTCTAACCGTCCATCCTGTGTGCTTCGTGTGTGCGGAATTCGGTTATCTAACTGCCTGCCTCTCTCCGCTCAACTCTCCGCCTTCCTCTTCCCAGTTTGTGCGGTCTTCGGTTTCTTAATCGCCCGACAGTACGCTCTTCGCGATTTGTGTGGTCTCCGGTTTCCTAACCGCCCGACAGTACGCTCTTCGTGATATGTGCAGTCTTTATTTCTATTGTGCAGTAACGATACTCTGACCGCACTATCTTCTCTGCTTCTCTATGGCGACTCTGGGTGTCACTCTTGTTGTTTCAAGTCCCTCCGACAATCTTGGCACTGCGTCCAAGTTACCCTGGCCGAATTACCCAGATTGGAGTGTCTCTTTCACCTTTTTGTTGCGATCTCAGCGCAAACGTCATCATTTAACTGACGCTCCTCTTGCCAAAGGATCTACCACATATGATGATTGGCATGATATCGATGTTATCGATGCTCTCATTCGTACGTGGCTCGCCAACAGTCTATCTGACGAGTGTTTACCCATCTTTTGTCATGATGAAACAGATAAAGCTACTTGGGACCCCCTTGTCACTCTTTACTCAAAAGGAGCCAAGACCTCTTGCATTTACCTGTTATATGCTATCTTTGCCCGCCCTACCCTGACCCTCAGTGTAGCTTACCAGGAATTGCAGACTCTTGGCGCGGATCTTCTTCAACATCGACCTTTCTCTGGCGATCTTGTCGACCATCACAAATATTTCCAAGAACTCTTGGTTGTATGTTATCTTCTTTGCTTACTAGACTCCTACGACATGATGTGTCAACAAATTCTGGGTGAAGCAGACTCTCTGACTTTAGATGTCAATGTTGCTCGCGTCTCGACAGTTACGACCCTACTTCAACGGCCTATGATTGCCTCCCTGCGATCTACTGACAGTTTTGCTCACCCTGCTGACCGTGGTAATACTAGTGGCCATGGAGGCCACCTTGGTGAGTGAGGACCTAACAAGCACCTATGCTCCCACTGCGGAAAGCGATGCGACACTAAGGATCACTGCTTTGCCATGCATTCTCATATTCGTCCACAAATTGTTGAGGCCCCTCTTCTTGCCTCCTCTTCAGGTAGCGCATATGTTGTCACTCAAGGTAAGTGCCTCATTTACTCAGGTTTCAACAATCATATGACATGAAATCCTCTTATCTTTTCTCATTTTGAAAAACATGATCAATCACCACCGGTGTTGATTGCGGATGGCTCCTCATCTCCTGTGTGTAGGACTGGTATAGTGCAGGTCATTTCATCAATCCGACTTATGGATACTCTCTGTGTGCTTACTTTTCCATGGAATTTATTATTTGTTTCATCTCTCTCAAGGAAACTACAATGCTTTGTCACGTTTACTTCTATTAATTGTTAGTTTCAGCATTTGCGCTCCAAGGAGACGTTCGCTACTGGGACTGAAAGCGATGACATCCACTTCCTTGATAATGTTTCATCTCTCTCTGCCTCTGTCACCTCCGACTCTCTCCATCAATAACATTTTTGCATTGGTCATCCTTCTCGCTTACTCTACCAACTCATGTCAGACCAATCAAAAAATAACTCATCTCTCAACTGTGAAGCTTGTCAAAACGACAAACATCATCGCTCCTCCTATCCCACCAGAAATGGACGTAGTTCAGATTGTTTGATCAATCTTGTTCACTGGACATCTGGGGTCCTTCTCCAACCAAAACTATTAGTAGGAGTAGTCTTTATTTTGTAATCTTAATTGATGATTATTCAAGATGTACTTGGGTGTGTCTTCTAAAAGACCACTTTGAACTTTTTTGCATTAAGTACTTTTTATAATGAAATTTATACTCAGTTTGATGCTTCCCTAAAAATTTCCCGCACTGATAATGTCAAGAAATATGTTAGTCACCAATTTTCTGAATTTTGCATGAATTATGAAATTATACATCAGACTAACTGTGCATACACTTCTCTCCAGAACGGCTTTGCCAAACGCAAGAATCGCCACATGTTTGACATTGCTCGTACTCTTCTCACTAAGATGAATGTTGCTCATTCCTATTGGGGTCATGCCATCCTAATCTCTTGCTACCACATCAATTGTATTCCCTCTACTATTCTCCTCAGACAAACCCCTTTTTTTATACTTTACCCAGGTGATACACCCTTTTCTCTGCCTCCACACGTCTTTGACTATACTGCGTTTGTTCACTCTCCTTCACCTGGACGGGATAAAATTTCTCCTCGTGTAATTAAATGTATCTTCGTCGGTTACTCTCCCACTTAGAAGGATTACTCATGTTATGACCAAATTCTTCGAAAACAATGTCTCGCTGACATCACCTTCTTTGAGTCCACTCTTTACTTCTCGACTGACCCTGTTCAATTCCCTATTACTGATACTCTTACTTCTATTTCTATTTTTCCTGCTCCCCCAACTGAGAATCCTCCACCTCCCCTCCCCACCACACCGTCTCCGATCAACATCTCGTATCCTCCAACTCTGGGGCCACCTTTGCCAGTTCTCAGGCCAACAGTCTCTTCTTCGAACGGATCTGATGAAGATAACATATCGGACCTTGATCTCCCTATTGCACTTCGCAAGGGAGTTTGCACGTGTACTTAGTATTCCATTCTTGATGTTGTGTAATATGCTTGACCCACTTCCTCTTACAGGACTTTGCTTTGACCCTCTTGGCCACTTTCACCCCGGTCACTTACCAAAATCCTCTCATCATACCACTGGAAAGTTGTCATGGATGAAGAAGTGTCCAACTTAAACAAGAGAAGTACTTGGACTCTTGTCTCTACTCCTACGGGGGAAAAATATTGTTGGTTGTCATTGGGTATTTAACAAGGTTGTTAGGATCGAGATCCTAGATGAGATCATTTCGAGGTAGGATCGGATCTGATAGTATGGTCGGATTGAGGATCGCTTTAAAAAATCAGGATAGATTTACAAAATTTGGATCGTAGGATCGTAGGATCGAAAGATCCAATGATCTGGATCGCGATCCTGACAACTTTGGTATTTAAGGTGAAATATCATGCTGATGGAATAGCATATTGATATAAGTGCTCAGTTGGCATCCAAGGGATTCACTCAAACCTATGGTGTTGACTTTTTCGATATTATCTCCCTGGTTGCTCGCCTTAGCATGATCCGAGTTCTTTTTTATGTAAATGTCAATAGGGATTAACAGATGTCTCTGTTGGATGTCAAAACTGCACTCTCTTAGTCCTGGTGTTCTGCTCGTCGTGCGCTCTCTTAGCTGCGCGCTCTCTTAGTCACTGCACTCTCTTAGTTGCCGCGGACTTGCCGCATCTTGCTCCTCCCTAACCGCTAAGACAGTTTACCTAGTCGCCGAGCTTGGCATCGTCCGCATGGCTTCCGAGTCGCCTACAGCTTCGGATTCAACTACTCTTCCAGGACATCCTCGTGTTTCTCCCCTTGAGCTTCGTGATGAATTACGAATTACCACCATTTCTCTTCGTGGCAAACCAAATTTTATTAAATGGGTTCACTCAGTTCGCCGTGTGCTGCAAACTAAAGGTCTCCTTCATCACCTGACAAGGCCTCCTCCCACTGAACCTACTGAGGAGTGGATCTGAGACAATGGGCGTGTCCAATCTTGGCTTCTCAATTCTCTAGACACTGAGCCGTATCAGATGGCCATGTATCACGAGACGGCTCGCGCTATGTGGACGGACATTCATTCTCTTTACTCCGGGAAGGACAGTCTTCAGCACTTATTCGACATTTTTACCGATCATCAGTCTCTTGACCCTGGAGCTACTGGTGACTTGACGTCTTTTGTTGTTCGGGATAAAACTCTTATGGAGGCTTGGATCCAGCATCAGCCCCCCACCACGGACTTGGTTACTCAACGGCAGCAGAAAGAAGCAGTTGGGATTACTATGATGATGATCCGTGTTCCACCACATCTTCATAGTGTCCGCGCACATATCTTATCTTTCGTTGTTACTCCGTCCCTCTCGGACGTTTGCTCGATGCTTCTGAAAGCTACCCCTCATCTGAATGCTCCGCCTCTCTCTCCAGCTCTCCTTCAGCAACTCGTGGCTACTCTCGCTCCTTCTACTCGTGGTCACCCGGCTCGTGGAGGTCGCCATTTTCAGGGACGGGGTGGTCGTGGTGGTCGTACTCTCTTCAAGTGCTCTCATTGTGGCAAGAATGGTCATTTGGAGGCCACCTGCTACTGCAAGTATGGTCTACCCCCTCACCTTACTGCTTCGGCTAATCCCACACCTCCCTCCGCCACTAGTGAGAATATTGCTACTCCGCGTGCTCAACTCCATCAGCTTCAAGGGATAGTTAGTCGCTCCTCTGGTTCCGTGGTCTCGATCTCCAATGAAGGTATATCTTTCCTCTCACACAGCTCTTACTGGATTGTGGATTTGGGTGCTACGCGTCATCTCTCTCTGCAGAAGCTGCCACAATACTTAGATTCTGCTTATCTCAAGTTCATCATTGTGGCTAATGGTGACACGGTCCCGGATTCTGGCACTGCTCATCTGCCTCTTACTCCTTCCCTCTCCTTATCATCGTTTCTTCATATTCCAGGATCCCCTTTTAATCTACTTTCGGTTAGCCGTCTTACACAGGACCTTGATTATTGTGTAACTTTTTCACGCTCTTCCATTGTTGTGCGTGATCGACTAACGCGGTTTATACTTGGTAGGGGAGACTGTCTAACGGGTTGTATCTTCTCGATGTTCCTCTCGCTGCTCTCACCACTGTCTCCTCCACTAATCGGCATCGTCGTCTTGAGCATGCTCCTCTTCTGATTCTCAAGAAAACTCCAACTGTTCCTCTTCAGGAGTTCTTTTATGAATCATGTATTTTAGGCAAACAACACCGTGTATCTTTTACTTCTCCTTGTACTCGGAGTGATACTCCTTTATCTTTAGTGCATTCTGATATCTGGGAACCATATAAGATCTCTAGTGTTTTTAGTTATCACCACTTTGTAACTTTTATTGATGATTACTCGTGGGTTACTTGATTGTACTTACTTCGTGATCGTACCGAACTCACCTCCACGTTCCATACGTTTCTTACGGAAACTCGCACTCAATTTTCAACGTGCGTAAAAATTCTCCGTACTGATAATGCTCGTGAGTATACTGGTCGCACCTTCTCCAATCTGTGCGTCGAGTTTGGTATTATTCATCAGACTTCGTGTGTCTATACCCCTCAACAGAATGGCGTAGCAGAACTGAAAAATCGTCACCTCTTTGATGTGGCCAGATCTCTTATAATCCAAATGCAGGTCTCTCCTCTCTATTGGAACTTTGTGATTTCCACTGCTTGTCACCTCATCAATCGCATGTCCTTGTCTATCCTCCACTTTGTAGCTCCTGTCACTCTCCTTTACCCATCCAAGGCACTCTTCTCTCTCACACCTCGTGTGTTTGGATGTATATGTTATGTCCATCACGTTGGTCATTCAAATGACAAGTTAGCCCCTCGTGCTACCAAAGCTATGTTTGTTGGGTACTCTCGCACTCAGAAGGGGTATGCCTGTTATTACCCTATCACCGGTAAGGTGATTGTATCTGCTGATGTTTCCTTTCATGAAGACCAACCATATCACACCAGTCCTACTGATACTCTTCTTCCTCCGCTACCTCGGCTCAAAGTTCCAGTTACGTCCCCGCTTCCACCTCTTCTACCTACTCCTACTATGCTTCCAACACCTAACCCACCACCAGTCCCCTCCAAACCTCCTATCATTCAGGTTTACACTCGTCGTCCCCTACATCTAGATGCCCTGCAGCAGCTTCCCTCTACCGGTGTGTCCTCGCGGCTTGTTGATTCGGCATCACCCTCGACGGCTCATCCCTTGGCAATTATGTCTCTTTACATCGGCTCTCTCCACCTCTTTTTATCTTTGTTCTCTCTCTCTCCTCTATCTCTATACCTAATTCTGTGCAGGAAGCTCTCCAGCATCCGGGGTGGTATGTAGTCATGAATGAAGAAATGACTGCTTTGTGCGGTAATCAGACTTGGGATCTTATCTCTCTTCCTCCTGCTCATAATTGTGTTAGCTGCAAATGGATTTTTACAATCAAATATGTGGCGGATGGGACAGTTGATCGCTTGAAAGCTGGGCTTGTGGCACAGGGTTTTACTCAACAATACGACCTTGATTATGATGAAACTTTCACCCCTGTCGCAAAATTAAATTCGGTTCGGGTTCTGCTCTCCCTAGCTGTTCATCGTCAGTGGCCCCTCCATCAGCTGGACGTCAAAAATGCCTTTTTGAATGGTGATCTTCTTGAAACTGTTTACATGCATCAACTGCCCGGGTTTGAGACCATGAGGGAGTCTCGTGTATGTTTGCTTCGAAAATATATCTACGCTCTTAAACAGTCTCCTCGAGCGTGGTTTGAGAAATTCAGCAAGGTCGTTCGTGAGGTTGGTTTCAAACAAAGCTCGGCAAATTTCTCTCTCTTCATTCGTCACCAATCAACCGGGACTGTAATACTTTTGGTTTATGTAGACGATATTTTGATCACTGTTGATGACTCCGCTGGGATACAATATGTTAAACAACATTTAAATTATGTGTTTCAAATCAAAGATCTGGGAAACCTTCAGTATTTTCTTGGACTAGAGGTAGCACGGCGACCTGATGGCCTTATCTTATCCCAGCGCAAGTATTGCATTAACCTTCTGCAAGATGTTGACCTCTCAGGATGCAAACCTGCGGAGACCCCGATGGAAGTCAACCACAAGTTGTGCGCTCAGGGATCTGAGTCTGACTCTCCACTTCCAAATCCGGAATACTATCGGCGTCTTGTGGGAAAACTGATATACCTAACAGTTACAAGGCCAGATATCTCATTTACGGTTGGAGTGGTCAGCCTCTTTATGCATACTCATGAGTTTCTCATCTTCAGGCAGTGGAACGCATTCTCAGATATCTGAACACTGCTCCGTGACAAGGACTTGTGTATAAACCATCTTCCTCCCTTTCTCTTATTGCTTACTCTGATGTGGATTATGCGGGCCCGTTGGGCGATCGACGATCTACTACCGGTTTTTGTACTTACTTTGGAGGAAATCTTATCACATGGCGGAGTAAGAAGCAGTTGATGGTTGCTCTCTCGTCTGTTGAGGCTGAGTACCGTGTGATGGTGGCTGTTGTATCAGAACTCAAGTTGCTTGAAAATCTTCTTATGGATTTGGGTGTTAAATTGTCCTCACTTTCAACTTTGTTTTGTGACCGTCAGGCTGCAATCCATATTGCAAAGAATCCTGTGTTCCATGAGCGGACCAAAATATTGAAGTTGACTGTCACTTCGTTCGAGAAAAAGTCCAATCGAAGATGCTAAAGCTTGAGCATGTTCCAGCTTCTGGGCAAGTTGTTGACGTTCTTACCAAGCCATTATCTCGAAAATTATACCATCAGTTCCTGTCCAAGCTTGGTGCTTATGACTTGTACGCTCTAGCTTGCGGAGGAGTGTTAGAGAATATGAGGGAAAACGATGTAAAGCCCATGGATAAGGCTCATCTATAAGCCCGCTTCTTCTTTCTTCTATTAGTCCCACATCTCTTGTATAGGATTCTTTCTCCCTCTCTTCTCCTATGTATTTGTACTCACTCTTATATTTTGATGATGATGAAGTATATACAAGGTTTGGTTCTATTTTTTACAAAAGGCATAAAAAATGTTTTGGTAGAAGAAAATGAAGCCCGAGGTATACACGTATATTCAACAATGTGGAGTGTGTCAATGGTGCATATGAGATAATCAAAAACCTGTTGGACTATTGCAACCATTGCCAATTCCAGAGAAGATTTAGCAGGACATTACATTAGATTTTGTGGAAGTCCTTCCTAAGAGTGATGATAAATCTACTATCTTAGTCGTGGTTGATCGCCTTAATAAACAGATGCATTTTACTGTTATTGCACATCCTTACACGACGGAAACGATCGCTCATGTGTTCCTGGATTCCAGCTGCATGGATTGTCAGTATACATTATCAGTGACCGTGAGTCTGTGACGCTATCTTCATCAGTGACATTTGGCAAGAAATAGTCTAACTGTTATAGGTACAATTGAAATTATAATCGGCGTATCACCCTCAAACCGATGGGCAAACAAAGGCCGTGAATCTGTGCGTTGAGAAATATCTTCGATGTATGTGTTTCGAAAGACCTCGCAGTTGGGTTCAATGGTTGTCGTTGGCGGAATATTGGTATAACACTAGCTTCCACTAAGCAATCAAACTCACTCCTTTCTCCCGCTTTCTCCTTCTCTTCGTTGTCGCCTATAGTACTTGGGGCCCAACTTATCATAGGGAGCCCCTAAAGCATTTCAGATGCATCCATTCCCCATATGTTAAGAAAAACTCACGGTAGCCTGGTTGTAATCAATCTCCATGTGTACATGAGCCTGAAGAAGGCACTCCAGCGCGAGTCCGAGAATCTGGTGTCAAGTATAGAGATCCATGTCCACGATCTCCATGTGGGCAATGTCGCCTCCATGTCAGTAAGCGTGGTGAGTCCCTCCAATAGATGAGGCGGGAGAGAGTGGTTTGAAGAGAAGTGTGGTATGAAGTAATGTAGCAATATGCCACCCATGGCATCCAACAAGCCCAATCGCGATCCTCTGTGATACAGAGAAGGCACATCTCAATTGTCTGGTTGACCACCTCAATCTGACCGCAAGACCGGGGATGGGAAGTGGAGTAAAAAGCTAGCTTGGTGTCGCAAAGTGTGAAGAGCTCCTTCCAAAATGATAGATGAACACTTTATTCCAACCGGATAAGATACTCTTAAGGAGGCAATTCAGGCAGAGCACTTGCTCGAAGAAGGTTCGAGCGACACCTTCCACGGTGAGAGAGCGGCTAAAGGCTATGAAGTGTGTCCTCTTAGAGAACCTGCCCACAACCATGAAGAGAATTGACTTTCCCTTCAATGTAGGCAAGCTCTTCATAAAATCCATAGAGATGTCAGCCAATATCAGTGTTGAAAAACGGAGCGGCTGGAGGAGAGTTACTGAAAGTGTCATACAACGGCCCGAAAAGCTCATATTAACGAGGCTAAAACAAAGGTGTGAGTTGAAAATTTGAATCAAACATCTTTTCACATGAATATCATTCATGAATGAAAGGGAAATGCAAAAAATTATTTTACCTCCTCAATTAAAATTAGTATGCTTCCAAAGGGAAATCTACCAAACGTTTTCCCTTGCTATCAATGTTTGTTTTCCAAATTTTCTTTAGTTTTATTATAGTATATTGGTTTTGTTGGCTTCCAGTATCCTCTATTAATCAGGCCAATTGAATCACTTTACCACTCTTATATCAACAATATTTATATGATCTCAATTAAAAGATGACATTAATTCGAATTTCATAAAACGATTTCAATACTTGGATAAAGCCCACACAATGTATTAGATTTCTTTTACTTAATTGGAGCATTCCATGCTATCTAACATCATAACCCTAAAATTATAGATTGTAACATCAATCATTAATCCACTTCCTATCCCCGTAATCTTAGAATCCTAACTCAGGCCCATAAAATACTTAATATAGAGATCACTACTTCATAGTTATTATTTTACATTATTACAAATAATACTTTTTAATCTCAACCACATCCTTACTATGCATTTCTCAAATATCCACGAATAATTGTAACAAGGCATCTATTAAGAATCATTAACATACATTCTCGTATCCGTAGGTCGAATGCACCAAGTCTCACATGATTTATCTTATGGTTCATCATGTATATCTCTGAATTTCAATCTATAAGATTTATGTTTTGACAAATAGTCACACGTCCTACCTTAATCATACATTAAGATTTACATCCATTCATCTATGGGGAATACAAACTCATATCTTAGTCATCTCATATAAATTTATTAATATAGCATCAAATGTGCATCATACGACATAGGGACAAAAAGCATGCTATTTCAAGTATTGGATGAAATCCTACCATTTCAATATTACCACAAAATGTCAATTCATGGCATTCAAAATCCTACCATTTCAATATTACCTTATCTATGGCACAAGTCAAAATACCTACTTAGACCTTTCACATTTTATTATAATCTTTCACATTATCAATCTTATATCATAAAATCCCAAGCATTTTCAACATAATATATCAACTGTATTCATTCATGTACATTCATGTTAGAAGATAGTAGAAAATTATGTAAAATCCCATTGTAATCGTGGCTCATTTATGAGCCCAAATTTGTCTTAGGTTTAGTCTCACATTGTATTCTTGGGATTTCTCTCTTCCTCTCTACCTATATATTTGTACTCATACTTAAAGTTTATACAAGAAATACAGCCTACAAGGTTCCTTGCTTCCTTTTTCTACATGGTATCAGAGGGATACGGTCCGGCCTGTCCGTCGGGTCCTCCTGATTAACCGGGCGGCATGTTCTCTGGCTTAACCATTGTCTTGCGGCCTCCTCTTGTTTCTAACCGCAGCTTCCCGCGCGGTTAGTTTTTCTATCTGCTTCTCTTGCTCTCTCTCGTGGTTTCCACCTCTTCTTCCCCCTTCCCCCCCCCCCCCATTCCCTTTTATAAACCTCTTGGCCAGTGGGCCCTCTTGTTCCCCGTAACCGGGCGGTCTCCTCCTGTCTTCTTGCGGCTTCCCTATTCACCTTTTCTTCCCGCCTTCTCGCACCGCATCTTGGTAGCAGCTTTCTCCTGTGCCGATGGTGTGCTCATCGTGACCGTGCGGTCTGCTTTGCTTAAGTCGCTCCGGCTCCCCTTCCCGTTGTTGTTTCTCGCGGAGGCGACCTCTTCTTCTCGCTGCAGCTTTCCGAACCGCTGCGAGCACCGCATCTTGGTCGCGGCACCTTTCTGTGTCGTTGGTGTTCTCGCTGGGACCCTGCGGTCTCCCTTGCTTAAGTCGTTGCGGCTTCCCTTCCCTCCCGTTGCGGCTTACCTCCCTTGCTTAATTCGCTGATGCTTTCCTACTCGCTGCTGTTTTTCCCTGGTCTCTGCGGGCTTCCCGCACGGCCTTCTCTTAGCCGCTGCGGCTTCTCTACCCGCTGCGGGCTCTGCATCTTGGTCGCGGTCTCTTACCGCTGGTGTGTCGACACCAAGACCGTGCGGCTTCTCTTCCTCTCCTCCGCCCGCTTTCTTACGGTTGCGGGTTGCCTCTCTTAGCCGTTGCGGCCTATCTACCCGCTGCGGCCTATCTACCCACTGCGGGCTCCGCATCTTGGTCGCGGCCTCTTGCCGCTGGTGTAGTGACACCGAGACCGTGCGGCCTCTCTTCTTTTCCGCTCCGCTTTCTTCAAGTTGCGGGTTACCTCTTCTCGCTCGGCTACCTCTTCGTGCGCGGCTAGTTCTGTC
The DNA here is from genome assembly GCA_039513925.1 of Platanthera zijinensis. Classification (NCBI taxonomy): domain Eukaryota; kingdom Viridiplantae; phylum Streptophyta; class Magnoliopsida; order Asparagales; family Orchidaceae; genus Platanthera; species Platanthera zijinensis. The sequence continues at coordinate 72,077,669 of CM077094.1, read as the reverse complement.
CGTTGTGGTTTCCCTCTGCCGCTGTCTTCTGTCCTCTACGGCTAGCTTCTTCCTGCGGCTTCATGGATTCTACCACTGCCTCCGGCGAGTCCGTTGGTGCTTCATCTCTGCCACCTCGAGCTGCTTCCTCTGCTACTGAACCTCGGGATGAACTCAGGATTACCACTATATCTCTCTCTGGCAAAAGAACTTTGTGGAATGGGTTCATTCAGTTCGTCGGGTGCTCCAGACAAAAGGACTGCTTCATCAGTTGACCCGGGCTACTCCTACCCTTCCTACTGGCGAGTGGCTTCGTGATGACGGCCGTGTGCAATCCTGGCTTCTCAACTCCATGGATACTGAGCCATAAAGGATGGCCATGTATCATGACACGGCTAAGTCCATGTGGGAGGAACTCCACTCCTTCTATTCTGGCAAAAACAACCTCCAGCATTTGTTCGAAATCATCACTGATCTTCAATCCCTTGATCCCGGGATACCTGGCGATATGACTTCCTTCATTGTCAAGGCCAAGATGCTTGTTGAGGCATGGATACAACAACAGCCTCCTACTACTAATTTGGTTGCCCAACGGGCACAAAAAGAAGCTGTCGGGATTGCCATGATGATGGAAAGGGTTCCTCCGCATCTACACTGTGTTCGAGCTCAGATACTCTCATCTGCCACTACTCCCTCTCTCTCTCTGATGTCTTCTCCATGCTTCTGAAGGTCACTCCGCCACTCGAGGCTCCTCTGCCTCCCGCTCCATCTCTTCTCCAGTTACCTTCACCACATCCCTCCACTCGTAGAACCTCGACCCGCGGGGGTCACCATTCGTCTCGGGGACGATGACGTACTAGAAAACCCCCCCTTAAATGCACTTTTTGCGATCGGGAAAATCATCTGGAGGCTACCTGATATCGTAAGCATGGTCTGCCACCCCACCTTGCTGCCTCTACGAAGGCCGAGTCTCCTCCCTTGGCTTCTCCTTCGTCTTCCTCAAATGCTCAGTCTGACAATGATGCTATCCGCACCCAGCTCCAGCAACTCCAAGGGGTGATTGCTCGCTCCTCGGGCTCCGTGGCTTCCATCGTCAATGAAGGTATAACATGTCTATCTCGGAGTTCCCACTAGATTGTGAACTCTGGTGCCACCCACCACATTACTTGCCAGAAGCCGCCGCAATACTTGGCCGCTCCTCATCCCAAGTTCATTAATGTTGCTAATGGTGACTCCACCCCTGTCTCAAGAGCTGTTGATATCCATCTCACACCCAACCTCTCCTTAACCTCAGTTCTTCATATTTCGGGCTCCCCGTTCAACTTGCTTTATATTAGCCGACTTACACAGGATCTTGATTGTCATGTTACATTTCACCATCTTCTTTTGTTGTGCAGGATCGGCAAACGCGAAATATTATTGGTAGCGAACGGCTGTCTCATGGGCTCTATCTTCTTGATGTCCTTCCATCTACCCTTTTTGTTGTCTCCTCAGTTGAGTGGCATCGTCGGCTTGGACATGCTCCCCTCCATATTCTAAAGCAAGCTCTTTCGGATATCTCCTTGAATGAGTTTACTTGTGAGTCATGTATCTTTGGTAAACAACATCGAGTTTCTTTCAGTCATGTCTGTAATCGGAGTAGTACTCCTCTATCCATTATCCATTCTGATATTTGGGGCCCTCATAAAGTCCCTAGTGTATTTAGGTACCACTACTTTGTTACCTTTATTGACGATTACTCTCGAGTGACATGATTATATTTACTACGGGATCGTACGGAACTCACTTCTATATTTCGTACATTTGTTACTGAACTTCGTACTCAGTTTTCTTCCCCGCTTAAAATTATCCGCACTGACAATGCGCGGGAATATACGAGCCGAACGTTCGCCTCACTTTGTGTTGAATTTGGTATTATACATCAAACATCTTGTGCTTACACTCCTCAGCAAAATGGTGTTGTTGAGCGCAAAAATCGGCATCTTCTTGACGTTGCCCACTCCTTAATGCTCCAGATGCAGGCACCCATCGAATACTGGAACTTTGCAGTTTCGGATGCGTGTCATCTCATCAATCGTCTGCCTTCCTCTGTTCACAACTTTGTCACTTCGTTTAGCCTCCTCTTTCCTTCTCAATCTCTACTTCCTCTCCCACCTCGGGTGTTTGGGTTTGCTTGCTATGTCCATAACCTTGGTCCACCTACGGATAAATTTGCCCCCCCCCCCCGTGCAACCAAATGTATGTTCGTAGGGTACTCTCGCACTCAAAAAGGGTATGTGTTACTCTCCTGTCGATCGGAAAGTGGTTGTGCCCACTGATATTACTTTTCTGGAAGACAAATCCTTTATTTCATCCACTTCAGTACCTCCTTGTGTACACCCTGTGCCTCGTCCTGCTATCCCAGTCACGACTTCTTTACCTCCTCTTCTTCCAACACCCCACGTAGAACCACCAGCACCCAAACCACCAGCACTCAAACCCCCTCTCATCCGTGTCTACACTCGCCGTAGTCTGAACTCCGGATCTCAGCCACTGCTACCGTCTACCAGTACTATCTCGCGGCCAGCTAACCCATCCCCTGCCTCTACGGCTTATCCTCTGGCCAACTATATTTCCCTGCATCTGCTCTCTCCTCCTCTGCTCAAATTTTCCCTTGTTCTTCCCTTTATTTCTCTGCCTAACACTGTGCAGGAGGCTCTCCAACACCCTGGGTGGCGTACGGCAATGGAAGCTGAGATGTCAGCCCTTTGGGCTAATCATACTTGGGATTTGGTACCTCTTCCGTCTGCCCAGTCCTGCGTTAGCTGCAAATGGATCTTTGCCATTAAACATGCTCCGGATGGGACTATCGATCGCCTCAAAGCCCGTCTTGTGGCTCTTGGGTTCACTCAGCAGCAAGGCTTGGACTACGAGGAGACTTTCTTCCCTATCGCCAAACTAAATTCTGTTCGGGTTCTTATCTCACTTATTGTTCACCGTCGTTGGCCACTACATCAGCTGGACATTAAAAATGTCTTTCTTAATGGTGATCTTCAAGAGACGGTTTTCATGAACCAACCTCCCGGGTTTGAGACCACGGGGGAGTCTAAGGTGTGCCGACTGCGTAAAGCTATCTATGGTCTCAAACAGTCCCCTCGAGCTTGGTTTGAAAATTTTAGCAAGGTTGTTCGTGATATTGGCTTTCAGCGAAACTCGGCTGACTTCTCTCTTTTTACCCGTCATCGATCAACGAGGACGGTAATTCTCTTAGTCTATGTGGATGATATTTTGAAAACTGGCGATGACTCTACCGGGATACAACAGATCAAACAACACTTAAACTCTGTCCTCCAAACAAAAGATCTGGGAAACCTTCGGTACTTCCTTGGACTTGAGGTTGCTCAAAGACCTAATGGTCTGGTCCTATCTCAACAGAAATATTGTCTTGACCTTCTTCAGGATGCTGGTTATTCCGGATGTAAACCCGCGGAAACACCTATGGATGTCAACCACAAGCAAAGTGCTCATGGAACCGACAGATTCTCTACTTACAAATCCTGAATATTATCGGCGCCTTGTAGGAAAACTGATATACCAAACAATTACAAGGTCTGATATCTCTCTTTTAGTTGGAGTGGTTAGTTGTTTTATGCATTCACCAAGAATATCTCAACTACAGGTTGTCGAACACATCCTCGGGTACTTGAAAGCTGTCCCGGTACGAGGGTTGGTATACAAATCATCCTCGTCTTTATCCCTTGTTGTATACATTGATGCTGATTATGCGGGATCGCTTGACGATCGACGATCCACCACTGGTTTTTGTACCTACTTTGGAGGAAATCTCATCACATGGCGCAGCAAGAAGCAATCGATTGTTGCTCGCTCTTCTGCTGAAGCCGAGTATAGTGTTATAGATGTTGTCGTCTGAACTTACCTGGTTAGAGAGCCTCCTTTGTGATTTGGGTGTCAAACTCTCCTCACCTGCTACTATATTCTGCGACAGTCAGGCTGCTATACATATTGTGAAGAATATTGCGTTGCATGAGCGAACAAAACACATTGAGGTTGATTGTCACTTTGTCCGGGAGAAGGTCCAACTGAAGAAATTTGAATTGGAACATGTTCCAGCCTCCGAGCAAGTTGCAGACATCTTTACCAAGGCTCTACTTCGGCCATTGTATCAGCAGTTTCTATCCAAGCTTGGTGCTTACGATTTGTATGCTCCAGCTTGCGGGGGAGTGTTAGAAGATAGTAAAAAATTATGTAAAAGTTCATTGTAATTGTGGCCCATTTATGAGCCCAAGTTTGTCTTAGGTTTAGTCCCACGTTGTATTCTTGGGATTTCTCTCTTCCTCTCTACCTATATATTTGTACTCATACTTAGTTTATACAAGAAATACAGCCTACAACGTTTCTTGCTTCCTTTTTCTACAATCTCATTCATTTTTTAATACATTTTAGGCTTCGCTTGGTATGTAAAATCATTAGAACATAAAGACTTGTAAGATTTTCTAGCTAAACAAGTATCATAACATATATAAGCATATAATCATTTTTCAGGTACCAGTTGTTATCATCATCTCAACAAACTTTATCAAAAAACTACATCTGCTTGACAATTCTGATTTATCAAGTAAGCCAAGTCATCTATAGTCATGTTCCTCACAATTATACACAAACCACTTATTATCATAACCATATTAATTATAACTCATTCATATTCTCAGATCATCACAATTAGCTATAAGAGCATTATATTTTTATCCCACGTCATTCTTCTCATTTTTAGAATATTTTTTGGGATAATTAAATCACTTATGTATACTATATAGTAACAAAGTTTTTATATTGTGCACTATTGATTTTGTTTTTCTTCTTCAAAATTATGGGGCCCACATGCGTACAAAAGTGAGGGATGGAGTGCGTGGGTGATCACACACATATGCACTAGTATACAAAACCATGTGAAGGAGTTTATAAAGTAGGAAATGTAGAAGAGAATCCATACACTAAAACAAGTGTTCATAGGACCAAGGGTTAAAGCAATGAAAAGCCATATTGTCCTCAATAGAAATCTTTCACCAGTTCAGATCATAATGGCGGTAGCCCTAAGTCTAGCTATTAAAGAATATTAAGGGAAAGGCAGTCCGTGAATAAACCTAAGCATTCTTATGCGCATACCATAAATCATTGGTGAAGTTGAGAAGGGTGGACCCCTCATATTCAAAATCTATCCAAGAATTATAGCTATTCAATATTAACTGACAAAATTTAGCACCATTCCAAATTGATAAAGTGAATGATTTTGACTCCTAAAATAATTGGACTGGACTATCTTTTAGTTAAAATACTGTTTTTTGCTACTTTAAAACTGAGTTTATAAATCACACTGGTCAATTCTAATTTTGAATTATCAATCTGTTTTCTTATATCCATACTCAGAGATCTTGTTTCTTGAAAATAAATGAGTACAGAAATAAATATATGAATGGGTGGCGGTGAGTACCTCCCCCTGATTCACAGAGTAGTAGGTCAGCATTATACGAATTGGATAGCTCTTCAAGGGGACCAAGATTAATGCTTATATCCTCGCGTATAGCGGCATGTGGACAGCCTCCTGTCTCAACAGCACGAATCCTCTCTTCAGGAAGTGCTTCATTCTTCACCAAGAACTCTCCATCCTCTTTTGTGAATATGTCATTTGTCACCTAAGAAAGTATGAAAGATCCATGAGAAATAAAATGCAGTAGTGCAAATAAGCCTTTATATATAGCAAAATGCATATAAAATAGGGTTTTAAAATTTCATGGAGATTAAAATGATAGTAAAGCAGTAGTGCAAATATTATTTGCACTATTATTACAAGAACACAATGTGTGTATGCATATATGTAGTGCCTAGATGCTTGTGCACGATGCCAATAAATTATAGATTTTAAGCTCCATCAAACATTGTTTGGAAGAATTTGGCTATAGTGATTGTTTTTTGCCACTTGTCCATCATATCTTTGCATAAAGTGTAGTGTTGAGGCAAGCATCAAAGATATACATATAACTGTGCTATTATATAAAACACTGAATCGGTGAACAGGAACATGTGTCGGTCAAGAACAGACAGTGGAAGTAAGATCGCATTATGCCCGCACAGCCTCTCTGGAAAAGATCTGTGTACCAATTCTTGGGATTCATTTTCAGATTTTTAATAAACAATGCTTGTACAACCCCGTGTTCGCCGAGTGGACGAACCAGAGCGGCTCCACAGCTCCAGGCGAGCCGGGGAGGCAGGCTTGCGCTCGCCTAAAGCGGCGAGTACCTAGTCAGTGGGGGGAGTCTGGAAGAAGGGCCACACTCGCCCCAGGCAGGCGAGTGTTTAGGAACTCGGCATAGAGGCGGGCGAGTGCTGGTTTCATCGGGCACTAGCCAATCCAGGCGGGTGCTCGTTTGCGAAGGCACTCGACTTAGACAGCGAGGCGAGCCAGAGGCTGGGTGTCGGTTCTATCAGGGCACTCGCCATCCAAGAACAGTCGTCGTGCAATATTATATTTATTTTATTTGTCTGCCGATAGCCATCCCAAACAGTGGGGTTTGGTTGTTGGCAGGCCAATTCAGGGTGCACTTAGCAAAAACCGAAAAGGCGGAATTGCGATATTGACAGACCCTGCTAGAAAAACTATAAATAGACCCTGAAGGACACCTTTGAAGAGATCCAGTTTCTTTGGGCTTCCTCTTCCTCGGGTTGTTTTTGGTTAGCCCCGAAGGCTCTCTAAGTTGCCCAGCTTCAGCTCTGGTTTGGGAGGGGAAGCGCTCAAAGATCTTCCGGGTGTGTGGTGGGTCCTCCGTATTACAGCCAGGGTCTATGTCAAGTTTTGAGTCCTCAGCTTAGCGTCCTTTCTCGGGAGAAGTAGGTGTGGGTTGCCCCCTAGTCTTTAGTCTTTCCTCTGCCAGATCCTCCAAAAATAACTTTTGAAGCATCTTTTATTAAGGAATATTCAATCAACGGGCTTCTTGTTCTAGTCATGTGTCAAGAATACCCACTGTCCAAGTACCAGATAGGAGTGAGGTTGGTCTTTGGACATATCGGCAAAAAGAAATCATTTCTTCTTAAGCACTAAAATCTTGTTGGGTCCTAGATTCGTATTAGCATTGATAATCTGCTTCAGCCTTTGACCAATCTGAGGTGCATTATAGACAAGTCGAAGTTGGATGTTGGCTTGCCAGTAGTTGCCCTTGAAATAGTTGTGTTGAACCAACAATCAATGGAAAAGTGGCCAACTTTTCCACAACACCAGCATTCATACTTGTTGTACCTTCTTTTGGGGCTCACAACAGGAATTGGATTACTCTTCTTGTGATCAGAAGAGTATTTGAATGGTACTACATGTGAATCTTTGCATGACATGTGGTGGTGTGTTGGGTGAGGCTTGGGTTGCACAACCACTGCCTTGCCCTTTCTTGCAGTTCTCCATTCAGAAGTTTTTTCCTTGCTTTTGGTGTTGGTGTTAGCACCAAACACAAAAGGGTCATGATCCTTCATTTCAATTTCCTCGTGAGCTCCTTTAAGGACACTTTTTCCATTTTTCACATCTTTTCTTCTACCAGTAGAACACTCATCTTTCAGTGTCCATAGACATTTTCTTGGTCATAGCTGTTTGAGGCTAGAAAAATCTTTTGAAAGACATTTAGTTGGATGAGTGTCTTTCCCTTGCCATTTATCTTCTTTCCTCTCATTTCTCGCATACCCTACACCACTTCTGTATAGTGCAGAGAAGTTGTCAATAATTGAAAGAATTGTTTGTGGCTTAGAGTGTTTAGCCACCAGCTTCCTCTCATTGAGGAGCTCCTTTTTTTCCAATTTCTTGATGGTTCTTTCTTTTTGAGCCAACATATCAGCTTTAACACCAGTGATTTTCTTGAAATCAATTATCTTAAAGTTCATCTGATAGATCTTGTATATTTTCTCATCAAGTTGAACTTTCAGGAGTTTAAGAAGCTCAAGCTCTTCAGTCTGCTTCTTAGCAAGCTTCTTACTCTTCTTCAATGCCTTAAGGAGAACACCATACTTCTCAACCATCTCATCAAATTTGTTCTCTGATTCAGAGTCATCCTCATCATTAGATGATGAGTCTGCCTCTGACTCAGCGCTAGTCTCATAATCAGATAATGAAAGAGAAGTTTTTATTTGTACCTCATCAGATATGAGAGGATCCTGATCTTCCCCTTCATTCAGAGCCAAGAGTCCACAGATTTCTTCTTCTTCAGAGTCACTATCAGATAGTGACAGTGGAGCTCTGATGTCTGTCATGGCAGTAACATGTTCCTCTTCTTCTATCAGTGTCATAGCCCAACATAGGCTTCTTCTTCAGATTCAGAAGATCTTAAGTCACTGTCACTCATGGTCTTTTCCTTTGTAGCTAAGAGGCTCTTCTCAGACCTCTTCCCTAGGTGATACTTCTTTTCTTCAGACTTGTTGGCGCTTTTCCTCTTTGATGGGCAGTCAGCAATCATGTGACCTGCCTTTTTGCACCCAAAGCAAATAGTGTTATCAGAAATAAATTTATTTTGTTTAGTGTCATATCTATCCTTCTTGGGGTCTCTTCTAGATCTTTCAGAGTTGTTTTAATGTTTTTTGGAGTTAGAGGGAGATTTATTCTTCCATTGCTTCCTCATTCTCAGCGTTTTCTTCATCTGCCTTGTAAACAAGGTCATATCTTCATCTGACAGCTCGTCTCCAGAGGTGCTAGGTTCAGATTCCTCTGACTCAGCTGGTCTTCTAGGAGAGGATGAGGCCTTCTCTTTGACTCTTCTGGAGCTCTCAGCCTTTAGAGGCACTAACTTTTCCTCACTGTACCACCTCACTTTTTCGGGTGTTCAAGTACAGTTCATGGGACAATAGCTTCCCATATAGGTTCTGAGGTTGAACATTGCCCAGATTTCTCATCTCTTATGGCACATATCTTAATGTCTCATGTCTGATTTAGAGATCTTAAGAATTTGTCATTTAGTTCATAGTTAGTGAAAGATCTTGCATAGTTCTTTAGTCCATTCACTATCTTGAATAATTTCTCATAATAGTCTGTTATATTGTCCTTCTTCTCGTGTCTGTAGGCTTCATACTCTTGATTCAGTAGGGACTTCCTGTCATCCCTTACTTTTTTGGGTGTTCAAGTGCAGTTCATGGGACAATAGCTTCCTATATAGGTTATGAGGGTGAACATTGCCCAGATTTCTCATTTCTCTTATGACACATATCTTAATGTCTCATTCTTTGTTGAGGGATCTTAAAAATGTGTCATTTAGTTCATAGTTAGTGAAAGATCTTCCATAGTTTTTTAATCCATTCACTATCTTGAATAATTTCTCATAACAGTCTGTTATATTGTCCTTCTTCTCTTGTTTGTAGGCTTCATACTCTTGATTCAGTAGGGGTTTTCTGTCATCCCTTACTTCCTTTGTGCCTTTCATGTACACTATCAAAGTGTCTCACATTTTCTTAGTTATTTGACAGTGAATGAGATTCTGAAATGTAGAGTCATCAAAGACACTAACTATAATATTTTTAGCTTTTTTATCCATAGTGGCCAAGAATACTTCATCATTTGTCATATCTGAGAGTTTCTTTGGGACTTTCAGATTTTCATCAATAGATGAGACCTTCATGAGGATGTAAGGTCCCTCTTAAATTATGGTGAATATCTTAGGGTCGGAGGCCTCCATGAAGAGCTTAACCCCTTGCTTGCATATTCCAAAATTTTCTTTCTTATAGATAGAAAGTTTCATAGAGCTCAGTTCTTTACAGCTCTCTCCAGAAGGCAAGATACTACAGACTTTTCAACCCTTAAGGATCTTGTTCAGCCGTTAAGCTTTTTTTAAACAACCTAACTCTGATATCACTTGAAAGATAAATGGTTGTTAATCACCTAGAGGAGGGGTGAATAGGTATTTTACTAATTTTATATTATCTTTAATTTTTCTTATATGATTACAACAAAGTATTACCACAGCGCAAACAAAGCACATCCACAACACAGTATACCAAAATGTATAGTGGTTCCCCAAATATGGGTACATCCACTTTCCCCTTTCACCTATCTAGCAGAGTGCTAGATTAGGTCGACTTCTCCAAACTTACTCAAATCAAAAGATCTGACAACTCAGAAACAACAGTCTCCTACCTCAGACCTTCAACACAAGGTCCTACCACTCGGATCTTCTATCACAAGATCCTATACTCAGGTCAAACACAGCCCTATCTCAACCTCTACAACCAGAGATCTACACTCAAATCTTTTCCACAGATCCTACCTCAAATCAAAATGATCCTACAACTCAGATTCTCAATAGAATCCTACAACAGACTAAGATCCAACAAGGATCCTACAGCAGACTCAGATCCAACAAGGAGCCTACAAATACAAAGTAGTTACAATGATTGTGACTCAAATAATAAAAGTTGAGTCTTCAATAGAAGCACAGTGTAGGCTTCTTCCTTAATCAGTACTTAAATGTATTTGCTTGGAGTGAACTAGGCTGAATCAAGTGAACTTAGCCCAGAGATAAAAAACATTCTGAAATAATGTTGATCTGTTGAGCCTTTGAAGAAAATCTCTCTCGTGTTTGCAGTGGCTGAAGAACTTGAAGAAATGTTAAAGCTTGAGAATTGCAGAAAACTTGCACAAAAAACTTGAAGGTGTATGCGCGTCTCTCTCTTTTTGGTTCAACTTTCAAGTCCCTTTTTATAGAATACTAGATCGGCAGAAGGCTTGCTGCTTGGAAAGGAAAGCTCCAACGACTAGAATATTTGTCTAAGAAAAATTCTTCAAAATGCATGATTCTGAATTTAATGTGAATAATTCTTTTCCTTGAAACGCACCTTGATTATCCTAGCAAAAAGTGTAATTTGAATTCATTTGAATAGATGCGCAATCCACGGCTTAATCACAGCAGGGAGCCATTAGAACGTGCTTCAGGCCAGTAAAATCTTTTAAGTAAAACTTCAGCCGATGTAGTCGACAAAGTCCTTCAGGACTTATGGATGTGATACAGTCGAGTCGACATGTTGTACTTTAAGAACTCAACTCAAAGCATCCAACACTTAAGAAGCTACAACGCGATCTTGGTGGACAATAGAAGTTGTGTATACGTCATCTTCTAGAAGACGTTCGATGCGATGGAGGTGAAGGTCAAAAGGGTGACGACCTCAGATGACCCGTTGTTTGGTTTCTCGGGAGAGAGGAAGGAAGTGGAAGGAGTGATGGAGTTGTGATGCGATATTTTAGCTCTAATATAAACCATGTAGAAAGGTATACGCTAAATTGATTTGAATATAGGGCAAGTGCTCCTATCAATCATAGTATAGGAGAAATCTACATCTCGTGTCTTATTCCACAGGGTCTTTTCAAGTACTCGTACTCACTCTTACTCTATTATCATACCTATACTTAAAATTGGTTGTTACTCTAATTAAAATAGCTATTCTAAAGGTAAAATGATTTAGGGTTTGTAGAAGGATAGAATGGTGATACAATGCTTTGGTGATAATTACATAAGTAAAAATACACAGTTTCTAAAATAGATTTGATAATTTGAATATTTTCTTTCCATCATTTCATATGATCTCAATGACCGTAGAGCCTTCGAAATTCATCTAATTCTCTCTCGAGCAAATTAATGACTAAGCCTAAGTTGAATGTTAGAAATCTCTTTCGTAACATAACTCCTAAAACGTGATTTAATCTTTATGAACTTGACTCTTTAGTGAAGACACTAATACGGAGAACTTATGTTCTTCTATCTCTAGAATCACATGCAAATTCTATCATCTAAATATGATCTTATCAAGTCTTTCATCTCTCGATCTCAAGACTTAAAAATCAAATAAGATTATCCGGGTTATTCTTCATCTAATTATGAGATTGTCAAGCCTTTCATCTCTCGATCCCAAGGCTTGATGTTAAAGTAGAGTAATCCGGATCGCAGATAATCTTATAGAGTTATAAAACTTAGATGAATCAAAGAAAAGATCAAGGAAAAGGAATGATTAAATAAACTCAAATCTAGACATTGTTCTCATATTCCATACACACCAAATAAAAGATATACTCAGATATAATCGATAAAAACATCAAAGGGGAAAGAAGAATTGAAAGATAAAACACTTTACAAATCGTATCCTTCGATCCACCTTCGAATGAGTCTTCTCCAGCAAAGTATTCGCCTTTACTTCGTCCCAAGACCAGCCCAAATCCTCCACACCCTCCAACAAAGTATTCTAGACGTATTTATAGATTTGGAGCAAAAATGGGTTAACACGGCTTCAGACACGGCCGTGTACATGGCCGTGTGGATCTGGATATGACGGTTACAGCGCACGAAAACATCACTTCAGCAACTTCCCGAGGGGGACACGGCTTCTGGCACGGCCGTGTTCATGGCCGTGTGGTAGACACGGCCATTGACATGGCCGTGTGCATGGCCGTGTGCATGGCCGTGTGGTCGACACGGCCATTGGCATGGCCGTGTGCATGGCCATGTGGTAGACACGGCCATTGACATGGCCGTGTGTCTGGACGTGTGGTAGACATGGCCGTGTGCATGGCCGTGTGCATGGCCGTGTGCATAGCCGTGTCTTTCTCTGCCACTTGTTCTGCGCTTTAGGATATTCTATAGATGCACACGGCTTCTAACACGGTCGTGTTCATGGTCGTGTTCTTCTCTGGTACTTGGTTCTTTGCCCGAATCATGTCCAAGCTGTCCCTGCTCCTGCATCTCATGACTAACTTGCAGTATTGATTAGAAAACTACATTTCTACAACATAACCTCACAATAATCACCTACATAATATGGTTAGATAAAATACTATAAAAGCATGTTATGGGTGAGGCTTTCATTTAAAGTTAGGTAGACAATGATAGTAAATATGCTATATAAATCACTCTCATCAAATACCCCCAGACTTGAATGTTTGCTAGTCCCGAGCAAACTAATGCAAACCCCCAAAATAGAAGAAGTAAATTTTTACAATCGCATAATGAAAGTAAGGAGTGCAAGGAGAAACTCGATGCCCTAAACATGTAGAGAATTTTTAGTAGAGATTTTTAAACATAAGCTTATTCTAGACCTTCCACAAATATAAATTTGGCTATTTCTTACTCCCACCTAGAAATGAATACATATTTGTCCGGAATTAGTGTGAGGAAAATGTAACATAAGGACTCAGATGAGTATTAGTCTCTCAGGATTATAGGGTAGCCTCCAAAGAAATCCATCAATGTCGATGGTCATAGGCTTGCCTTTTCACACCCTCTCCACGGCACTAGTTAGATTTTTAACTAATATAGATCAATAGGGCTTTAAATAGGATGTAGCTTTAGGTTTAGGTTCATAAGATATAGTTAAGGAGGGACAATGATAAACATGATGGCATAAACACACCTAGATCACGATTGAGCCTCTTGCTATGTAATTACCCTAACATACATCGATAATATAAAAGCACCCCCAGACTTCACAATTATTATACTTCCCACATTTTATTTTATTTTCACTTTTTTCTTTCTTTCTTCTTATGCATACTCTATATTTTTATTATCCAATGGTCCATAGTAGGGATCATTCCGAGTGGGTGTACCGCACTCAGGCCACATATCACTATAATTGGCCTTGGTGAATTTTAGTAGTAGAGTATCAAAAGAAATAGAGATTAGGTCCAAATTGGGTGCACAAGGGTATAATGTTTAGGGTTTTGGGCTTACAAGGCTCAATCTATCCAATGAACGGCATAAATAACTTACATACTAATTAACTAACTTATGCAAATGTCTTGAGGATCGCTAGGGGCAAGTTCTAGACATCGAGAAAGGATACTCTTTTTATCTAGATTGACCAATACTTCTCTTAGTCAACTGTTTCAATCATCAACTCACGTATTCACGGATAAGTAGAGTTTTCTAATAGGGAGTAACAATTAGCCATAGATAATAAGGGGAAGTTATAAAATTAGATATGTAGAGAAATTTAAACTAATGGATTTCCTACTATGAATCGCGAGCAAAGAGTTAGAACACTAATGAGTCCGCAATCCACTCCTATGATCATTGTGCGATAGCTAATTTGCAACTCCTAATCCTAAGCGAATTAATTAGAATGTTCTAAAAGGACACGCAACATTCATTATCTAAATGGTAATGAGATGAGGAGTCCGTTAAATGTTTAATGCATGAGATTATAAAGAGATTAATAAAGACAAGGTGAAGAAAATGTAAGAAAGTTTTGAAAATTGCTATAAGAGGTGTTGTATAGGCATGATAAGAATAATTTCCCCCCCACACATAAACTTTGCAGAGTCCCAATGCAAGCAGAATAAGTAGAACAGAATATGAAATTAAGATAAAGAGATGAGTATGTTATAAAGCAAACTAGTAGTTGGACGAATATAAAATATCACACACAAACTGACACAAAGTAGTAAATCACAAGTAAAACAAATATTTGTCTTGGTAGATTAATAGAGTTTAAGCTTTCAAAATATTGAAAAAGTATCCTCGGCAACGGCGCCAAAAACTTGATGAGATATTTTAGCTCTAATATAAACCATGTAGAAAGGTATACGCTAAATTGATTTGAATCTCAGGCAAGTGCACCTATCAATCATAGTATAGGAGAAATCTACATCTCGTGTCGTATTCCACAGGGTCTTTTCAAGTACTCGTACTCACTCTTACTCTATTATCGTACCTATACTTAAAATTGGTTGTTACTCTAATTAAAATAGCTATTCTAAAGGTAAAATGATTTAGGGTTTGTAGAAGGGTAGAATGATGATACAATGCTTTGGTGATAATTACATAAGTAAAAATACACGGTTTCTAAAATAGATTTGATAATTTGAATATTTTCTTTCCATCATTTCATATGATCTCAATGACCGTAGAGCCTTCGAAATTCATCTAGTTCTCTCTCGAGCAAATTAATGACTAAGCCGAGGTTGAATGTTAGAAATCTCTTTCGTAACATAACCCCTAAAACTTGATTTAATCTTTATGAACTTGACTCTTTAGTGAAGACACTAATACGGAGAACTTATGTTCTTCTATCTCTAGAATCACATGCAAATCCTATCATCTAAATATGATCTTATCAAGTCTTTCATCTCTCGATCTCAAGACTTAAAATCAAATAAGATTATCGGGGTTATTCTTCATCTAATCATGAGATTGTCAAGCCTTTCATCTCTCGATCCCAAGGCTTGATGTTAAAGTAGAGTAATCCGGATCGAAGAAGATCTTATAGAGTTATAAAACTTAGATGAATCAAAGTAAAGATCAAGGAAAAGGAATGATTAAATAAACTCAAATCTAGGCATTGTTCTCATATTCCATACACACCAAATAAGAGATATACTCAGATATAATTGATAAAAACATCAAAGGGGAAAGAAGAATTGAAAGATAAAAGACTTCACAAATCGTATCCTTCGATCCACCTTCGAATGAGTCTTCTCCAGCAAAGTATTCGCCTTTACTTCGTCCCAAGACCAGCCCAAATCCTCCACACCCTCCAACAAAGTATTATGGACGTATTTATAGATTTGGAGCAAAAATGGGTTGACACGGCTTCAGACACGGCCGTGTACATGGCCGTGTGGATCTGGATCTAACGGTTACAGCGCACGAAAACATCACTTCAGCAACTTCCCGAGGGGGACACGGCTTCTGGCACGGCCATGTTCATGATCGTGTGGTAGACACGGCCATTGGCATGGCCGTGTGGTAGACACGGCCATTTGCATGGTCGTGTGCATGGCCGTGTGGTAGACACGGCCATTGACATGGTCGTGTGTCTGGCCGTGTGGTAGACATAGCCGTGTGCATGGCCGTGTGCATGGTCGTGTCCTTCTCTGTCATTTGTTCTGCGCTTTAGGATATTCTATAGATGCACACGGCTTCTAACACGGTCGTGTTCATGGTCGTGTTCTTCTCTGGTACTTGGTTCTTTGCCCGAATCATGCCCAAGCTGTCCCTGCTCCTGCATCTCATGACTAACTTGCAGTATTGATTAGAAAACTACAACATTTATGCAACATAACCTCACAATAATCACCTACATAATATGGTTAGATAAAATACTATAAAAGCATGTTATGGGTGAGGCTTTCATTTAAAGTTAGGTAGACAATGATAGTAAATATGCTATATAAATCACTCTCATCAAATACTCCCAGACATGAATGTTTGCTAGTCCCGAGCAAACTAATGCAAACCCCCGAAATAGAAGAAGTAAATTTTTACAATCGCATAATGAAAGTAAGGAGTGCAAGGAGAAACTCGATGCCCTAAACATGTAGAGAATTTTTAGTAGAGATTTTTAAACATATGCTTATTCTTAGAGCTGTCACTTAAAACCGAAAACCGCAAACCAAACCGGAACCGAACCGGAACCGCAAAGAACCGGACCGAACCGTTCGCAAATTATTCGGGTGCCGGTTTGAATTTTGGAACCGTGAACAACATTGGTCCGGGTGTGGTTCTTACATTTTATTATCCGAACCGGAACTGGAACCGCAACCGCAACATACAAGTCTCAAGCGGTTTCAAGATTTTTAGACCCGATCCGAACCGGGCCGAAGTAGAATCGAACCGCAACCCATTTATTATTATTATTATTATTATATTATTATTATTATTTTATAATTTATCTATAATATTTATACTTACTATCATAAGTGAAGTTGGTGCAGTTTGAACCCAAACCGTAATCGCATTAAAGGGGATCGATTTTGGACCAAACAAAACTTCACCGCATAAAAACCGTATGGCATGGTTTGAAATTGGTGCGGTTTGGAGTAAATTTTTGCAGTACATTTTTTATTTTTATACAGTTATATAATATATTTTCAATTTTACTTACATATTTTTTTGAAATATTTTATTTAAAAAATATATAAGATATACAACTACTATTTATTAGTAATCATGAAAGACAACTAAATGTAGGCAGTTGTTACGGTTGAGCATGTCGATGATTCGCAAGCCAACTAGAATTCGTGGCAAGTCTACACGGGTAAGAAGGCAATTGATACTATCCCACCGATGGCGGAAAAGATCGTCGAGAAGTGCGCAATATAATTATTTTTATTTCGATGTTGTTTTGAGTTTTACTATTTGCAGCCCGCTTTTATTTCATTCTGTCAAGCTTGCTTTTGGTTTTAGTTGGAACCGATTGGAACCGGACCGAACCGCATGGAACCGGACCGAACCGATAGTGGTCGGTTTGGTTTTGGTTCTTGTTGAACCGTAACCGGAACCGTTGACACGACGGTTCCAAAAATTAAGCTGGAACCGGAACCAGAACCGGAACCGGTCAAACCAAATAAGTTTTTGGTTCTAATTTGAAGAACCGTTACCTTAGTGGTTCGGTTCATGATTTTAGTAGAACCGGAACCGTGACAGCTCTACTTATTCTAGACCTTCCACAAAATATCAATTTGGCTATTTCTTACTCCCACCTAGAAATGAATACATATTTGTCCGGAATTAGTGTGAGGAAAATGTAACATAAGGACTCAGATGAGTATTAGTCTCTCAGGATTTTAGGGTAGCCTCCAAAGAAATCCATCAATTTCGATGGCCATAGGCTTGCCTTTTCACACCCACTCAACGGCACTAGTTAGATTTTTAAGTAATATAGATAAATAGGGCTTTAAATAGGATGTAGCTTTAGGTTTAGGTTCATAAGATATAGGTAAGGAGGGACAATAATAAACATGATGGCATAAACACACCTAGATCACGATTGAGCCTCTTGCTATGTAATTACCCTAACATACATCAATATTATAAAAGCACCCCCAGACTTCACAAATATTATACTTCCCACATTTTGTTTTTTTTTTTCACTTTTTTTCTTTCTTTCATCTTATGCACTCTCTATATTTTTGTTATTCAAGGGTCCATAGTAGGGATCATTCTGAGTGGGTGTACCCGCACTCGGGCCACATATCACTATGATTGGCCTTGGTGAATTTTAGTAGTAGAGTATCAAAAGAAATAGGGATTAGATCCAAATTGGGTGCACAAGGGTATAATGTTTAGGGTTTTGGGCTTACAAGGCTCAATCTATCCAATGAACGGCCTGAATAACTTACATACTAATTAACTAACTTATGCAAATGTCTTGAGGATCGCTAGAGGCAAGTTCTAGACATCGAGAAAGGATACTCTTTTTATCTAGATTGACCAATACTTCTCTTAGTCAACTGTTTCAATCATCAACTCACGTATTCACGGATAAGTAGATTTTTCTAATAGGGAGTAACAATTAGCCATAGATAATAAGGGGAAGTTATAAAAATTAGATATGTAGAGAAATTTAAACTAATGGATTTCCTACTATGAATCGCGAGCAAAGAGTTAGAACACTAATGAGTCCGCAATCCACTCCTATGATCATTGTGCGATAGCTAATTTGCAACTCCTAATCCTAAGCGAATTAATTAGAATGTTCTAAAAGGACACGCAACGTTCATTATCTAAATGGTAGTGAGATGAGGAGTCCGTTCATGAGATTATAAAGAGATTAATAAAGACAAGGTGAAGAAAATGTAAGAAAGTTTTGAAAATTGCTATAAGAGGTGTTGTATAGGCATGATAAGAATAATTTCCCCCCCCCCCCACGCATAAACTTTGCAGTGTCCCAATGCAAGCAAAATAAGGTAGAACAGAATATGAAATTAAGATAAAGAGATGAGTATGTTATAAAGCAAACTAGTAGTTGGACGAATATAAAATATAAAATATCACACACAAACTGACACAAAGTAGTAAATCACAAGTAAAAAAAATATTTGTCTTGGTAGATTAATAGAGTTTAAGCTTTCAAAATATTGAAAAAGTATCCTCGGCAACGGCGCCAAAAAACTTGATGCGATATTTTAGCTCTAATATAAACCATGTAGAAAGGTATACGCTAAATTGATTTGAATCTCAGGCAAGTGCACCTATCAATCATAGTATATGAGAAATCTACATCTCGTGTCGTATTCCACAGGGTCTTTTCAAGTACTCGTACTCACTCTTACTCTATTATCGTACCTATACTTAAAATTGGTTGTTACTCTAATTAAAATAGCTATTCTAAAGGTAAAATGATTTAGGATTTGTAGAAGGGTAGAATGATGATACAATGCTTTGGTGATAATTACATAAGTAAAAATACACGGTTTCTAAAATAGATTTGATAATTTGAATATTTTCTTTCCATCATTTCATATGATCTCAATGACCGTAGAGCCTTCGAAATTCATCTAGTTCTCTCTCGAGCAAATTAATGACTAAGCCTAGGTTGAATGTTAGAAATCTCTTTCGTAACATAACCCCTAAACTTGATTTAAACTTTATGAACTTGACTCTTTAGTGAAGACACTAATATGGAGAACTTATGTTCTTCTATCTCTAGAATCACATGCAAATCCTATCATCTAAATATGATCTGATCAAGTCTTTCATCTCTCGATCTCAAGACTTAAAATCAAATAAGATTATCCGGGTTATTCTTCATCTAATCATGAGATTGTCATGACTTTCATCTCTTGATCCCAAGGCTTGATGTTAAAGTAGAGTAATCCGGATCGCAGAAGATCTTATAGAGTTATAAAACTTAGATGAATCAAAGTAAAGATCAAGGAAAAGGAATGATTAAATAAACTCAAATCTAGACATTGTTCTCATATTCCATACACCAAATAAGAGATATACTCAGATATAATCGATAAAAGCATCAAAGGGGAAAGAAGAATTGAAAGATAAAACACTTTACAAAATCGTATCCTTCGATCCACCTTCGAATGAGTCTTCTCCAGCAAAGTATTCGCCTTTACTTCGTCCCAAGACCAGCCCAAATCCTCCACACCCTCCAACAAAGTATTTTGGACGTATTTAAAGATTTGGAGCAAAAATGGGCAGACACGGCCGTGTACATGGTCGTGTGGATCTGGATCTGACGGTTACAGTGCACGAAAACATCACTTCAGCAACTTTCCGAGGGGGACACGGCTTCTGGCACGGCCGTGTTCATGGTCGTGTGGTAGACACGGCCATTGACATGGCCGTGTGGTAGACACGGCCATTGGCATGGCCGTGTGCATGGCCGTGTGGTAGACACGGCCATTGGCATGGTCGTATGGTAGACATGGCCGTGTGCATGGCCGTGTCCTCTGCCATTTGTTCTGCGCTTTAGGATCTTCTATAGATGCACACGACTTCTAGCACGGTCGTGTTCATGGTCGTGTTCTTCTCTGGTACTTGGTTCTTTGCCCGAATCATGCCCAAGCTGTCCCTGCTCCTGCATCTCATGACTAACTTGCAGTATTGATTAGAAAACTACATCATTTCTACAACATAACCTCACAATAATCACCTACATAATATGGTTGGATAAAATACTATAAAAGCATGTTATGGGTGAGGCTTTCATTTAAAGTTAGGTAGACAATGATAGTAAATATGTTATATAAATCACTCTCATCAAGTTGTTGGCAACCCTTAGGGGAACCTCGAAGAGCTATCAGTGCGTCATCATCGACACTCCAAGCAGCTACAACGCGATCTTCGGGAGGCCGCTTATCAACGCTTTCTAATTTGTACCGTCCTCTTTTCATCAGTGCCTGAAATACAATCACGAAGGAGTGCATATCAGAATCAAGAACGATCCTAAAGTTGCTCGGGAGTGTTATTTAAATGTTGTGAATACAATCATCTAAAAGGAGGAGATAGAAGAAGTAAACAAGGTGCTAGAAGAGATGGCACGCTTGGAAGATACAGAGAAGGCGGAAGAGGTGGAGATAGTAAGAGGGGTGGGATGCCCGGAAAGGTGAAGATCTGCAGGGAGTTGAAGGAAGAAGACAAGTTGAAAACCCAGGAGAACATCGACATCTTCGCATGGAGCGTCGCAGACATGTCCGGCACTGATGCTGATGTAGCATGTCACCGCCTCAATCTTGATCCAGGGGTTCACTCCATTCGGTAGAAGAAAAGGGTGATAGCTACTACTTTGGCCGAGCCCATCCAGGAAGAAGTGAAGAACCTGTTTGTGGCAAGATTTATGTCAGAGATCCAGTATCCAGACTGGATCTCTAATGTTATCATGGTGAAGAAAGCTGGAGGGAAGTGTTCCAAGGCTGGGTCTCTAATGTTGTCATGGAAAAGCTTAACCGAGAAGTTAGCCAATCTTAGCAGATTCCTGTCTAAGGCTGGAGAAAAGTGTTCTGCGTACTTCAAAACTCTTCGAAACAACCGAAAGTTTGAGTGGACGGCGAAGTGTGGGAAAGCATTCGAGAGCTTAAAGCATCAACTAATGCAGGCACCATTGCTGCAAAGGACCGGAAAAGAAAGGGCCTTTTCCTCTACCTGGGAGTGGGGACGGAAGTAGCAAGTTCTGTCCTTGTTAGAGAATAAGGAAGGATACAGCTCTCGGTCTACTACTTAAGCAGGGTCTTACGAAAGGAGGAAATGTGATATTCGATTTTACAGTATCTGGCTTTCGCTCTAGTTGTCTCGGCACAAAAGTTGAGGCCGTACTTCAAAACATATACTATTCGAGTAGAGACTGACCATTTGGGTCGGCTAGCCAAATGGTCTGTGGAGCACAGCGAGTTGGACATCTCATTCTTACCCGGAAGGCTATCAAAGCTCAAGCGGCGGCGGATTTTCTTGCTAACTTCTCTGCAGAAGCCAGGAAAGGAGCGGGCTGAGCAGCTCCCTCGAAGCTTATTTCATGGAAGATGTTCGTCGATGGAGTCTCGGGCAAAGATTCTCTTGGCGTGGGTATCGTGTTGGTGAGCCCACGAGGGACGAGGATCGAGCAGGCAGTGGAGATCATCTTCCCCTTTATAAACAATCAAGTGGAGTATGAGGCCATCTTAACAGGTTTTCGCTTTGCCAAGGAGTTAGGAGTTAAGGACCTTGTGGCTCACACTGATTCATTGGTGGGGGCGTCCTAGATCTGTATAGAGTTTGAAGTGAAAGAGGCAACTTTGCAGCAGTATCTGGCAAAGGTGAAGGGGTTGATTAGATCATTCAGATCTTTCTTCGATCAACACGTGCCAAGGGAGGAGAATTTAGAAGCAGATCAATTGGCTAAGTATGGCTCGAGGGCCATGTTGGAGCATGCGTTCCACATCTCTTGATTTGAGAACAACAAATCTCATTGTATTTGATCATACTTGTCGTGTGTTTATAATGTGCAGGAACCACAGGTAACAAGCCCATATGAGTACGATGAAGAATGACGACGATGCTCACAAAAGTGCAACTAACGTCGAGCGGTAAGAACTATCGTTAGCGTTAGTGTTGATGATGCAAGGACAGCTAGTAGTAAATAGTTTGAACGCACAGAATGGCGGGAAAAAACCAAAAATAAGCAAGTGCTATCGTCGGGCGTTAAGACTAACACTAGGCTTTAACTTTTGGAAGTACCGCCAATCTGTCGTTGATCAAGGAGCAGAAAAGGAAGGAGATCCGACAACACAGTCTTAATATGTCCTGTCAGGCGTTGATGCTAACGTCGAGCATTAAGAACACTTGCCTAAATTGGAGCAACAAGTTTTCAATTTTACCTCGATCCGTGTGCTAACCGCTTTCCATTATAGGTTACCGCCTGGCGGTAACACTAGCGCTGGCGCTAGTTTCAGAGCCTATTTAAAGAGCGGACTTCCCCCTTCCAAAACAACGTGAACCAGAGCTTCAACTCCTATACTTCGTGAGAGCCTCCTACCTGCAGCCAAGGAACTCCCATCGTCGTTCATGAACGCAAAGAACTCGAAGAAAGATCAATCACGCATACTCTAAATAAAGGCCATACGCATCGACTCCAATGATTACTTCAACGCGTCTTCGACATCATCTTCGAGTTCAACCTTTGAGGGGGGTTTCATATTTTATTTATCTTCAATTCATCTTTATTATCGGTAGATAAATTCGCCCGTGTTGGCGACTAGGTCTTGAGTGGCTTAGGGAGAAATTCGCACAGTGGTTGGCGACTAAGTTTGTGTGCGACTTAGGGACAATTCACCGCAATTGGTGGCGACTACGGCCTTGCGATGACTAGAGGGAATTCGTTGTGGGGGAGTGGCGACTAGGTCTAGGGTTAGATCTAAGGGGCGGCTCGAGGCTTTATCTGGGGAATGATAGAATAGAGCCAACCGGACCTTGGGAAAAGGGTCGGTATAGAAAACCAAAAAGTTTTTACGTCCACCTCGATTAAAAGCATCATTGGGATCAAGTTTTGTAATCTCTTTACTGGAATAAAAATATCTCATTTACTGTTTTTTAATTCATTTATTTTTGTTCCACTGATTTTCAAGCAAACAAAGTTTTTGTCACTAACGTCAAGCAAACAAAGTTTCTGTCACTAACGTCAAGCAAACAAAGTTTCTGTCACTAACGTCAAGCAGTAATGCTTACCGCTGGCACTACCAATAAAAAATCTGCCTCGCCTCTTTACATCACACTAAAAACAATTGTTCTCAAAAGCACAAAGCCAACTTGAAGTAAAAAAATTCGTGAAATATTTTTTAACCTTATAACTACATTTCTATTAATTATAAAAATTATTAAAACCCGTATTCACCCCCCCCCCCCACTAAGGGCGCCTACAGATCCCACAGGCCGGTGGAACTATAACCGGGTTTTTTGACCGTCTATCAAAGAAGAGCCGGAGATCGAATAACAAGTTTTGTGGGTTAATATGTTCATGACTTTCCTCACAACAAACTAGTTCCTAATAGAGGTTGAAGACAGGAAGAAGTTCTTGTATAAGACAGCCTACTACATGCTCCATAACAGAGACTTGTATCGTAAGAACCTCTTTGGACCTCTAGCACGTTGTGTCACGGAGAATAAATTTCCGCGCATTCTAAAAGGAATCCATTCAAATGAGTGTGCGAGTCACTTTGGAACTCGTACTCTCAAGCAGCGAGTACTCAGGCAGGGTTATTTTTGGTCAACCGTCAGGAAAGATGCAGAGATCTCAAAAAAGTATCAGAAGTTCCAACTTTATGCACCACTCCAGTTGCGGTCAACTCAACAGCGCTGTTCAACCACAACCCCGTAGCTATTATTATTTGGGGAACGCATTTGCTCGGAACATTCCCCCTAGCAAGTGGTCAGAGAATGTTCATTCTAGTTATGATCAATTACGTCTCAAAATGGATCGAGACTAAGACAGTAACCAAGACCATGTGATGTAGAGATGTCATGAATCGGAGATCTCTACGGAAATAATTCACTCCTCGCCCAATATCGCCTTAGATCTACCGCACCTACACAGCACCTATCGCCCACAATATTTCCTCGTCACAAACGCAGCGCATAAAAATAACAAGGAGGATTGGTCGACTCGAAAATAGCGATCGAAATTTGAGTCGGATCGTTCCCCAAATTAACATAAAGATTGTCAACCTTTTTGGGAGCAAAACCAAGGCTATAGGCCAAGATCCGCTCCGGCAAATAGGATCCACCCGATCCGGAAATAAAAAGCCTAGCAACGGCGATTTCGAAATGAAAAATTACAGCGATTGATTTAACAAAGCGGATAAAACGATTCGCGATCCACCACAACTAATTAGAAGAAATCACACAAGGAGGGATGAGATATTTTACCCAACCGGAGAACGTTCACACAAGATAACTGTGGGAGAGTCACTCTCTCCACGGATCCACCGGCGTCACACCGAAGGGCTTGCAACCTTCTTCCACGGAGTCGCACCGAAGGAAGCCGCGCCGGAGTCGCACCGAACCGGATGGAGGGAGCAAAGGGGGGGCGGTGGCTTCACACCACTAGAAGGGGGGGGGGGGGGGGGCGGCGGCAATGAGGGGCAACCTCCTTGGCCGAAATTCTCAAAGAGAGGAAATAGGGTTTCAATCTTTTCTAATTATCTCATAACAAAGGCCTCCTTATATAGGAGTTACAAACAAGCTTTAACCATTCATGATGGAGATGTAATCTCATCCATCCAAATGGTTAAATGCACACCAAATAAAAATATTGTCCAAATGCAAAAATAAAAGTGCAATATTGAATATAAAATTATCACTTCAAACTTGGATAATTTTATATTCCTAAAATAGAAATAATAAAGCATGAAAAGGGAAATGTTTTAATGCGGTGCGGCGAATGTTGCGCGCCGCGGGCGGAGGTTGTAACGTAGCCTTCCGCTAGCATCATCGTGACGCCTCACGTCCTTTAGTTGAATCGCCTCAGCAACCGGATCAACCTCATCATCGTCAGCATCGTCTCTAAGTAGAGGTGGAGGGGGCGCGCCATCAATCCTCCCCCGCTCAAAATCACGCATCTCTGTTGCGTGGTCCAAGAGGTTGCGGCGAAGAAGATCGGCATCCAAACTTTGCAGCTCCAACTCGAGCACCCAAGAGTCATCCGAAGGGGGGCGGTCACGCCAACGGATGAGGAAGCGGCGGGTGTCGCCATCAGCAGTGGTAACATGCTCAGCATCAAGTATCATCTCTGGAGTGGAAAATGTCCGTGGGAACCTGGGGAACATATTAGCAGTAGGCAAGAAAGAAGGCAACGTACCATCCGATGATATACCTGTGGGGACCGTAAGAGAGAGATCATCCGTTCTACCACTCCCCAACCCATGAGAATTTAAAGTGGGAGAAGAAGACGACAAAGAAATCAACTCTTGTGGTGGCGACACAAATATCATTAAATCCGAAACGTTAAAAATGGGGGAGATACCCCAATCAGCAGGCAAGTCCAAAACGAAAGCGTTGTCACCTAACTTCTTAATAATCCGAAAAGGGCCGGCGCGCTTTGGTGCTAACTTTTTTACGGTGCCAGTTGGCAAGCGTTCGGGAACTAAACGGACTAAAACCAGATCGCCAATTTTAAAGTTTGATACTCTCCTATGTAAATTAGCGTGCGCCTGATAAGAGTCGTATTGTGACGTCAAAGTGGCCCGTATACGCGCATGTAGATCATGGATGTGTTGGGCAAAGGATTGTGCAAATTGACTTGCTTTGTACGTTGGAGGCAACGGCACCAAGTCAAGCGGCACAGGAGCTTTATAACCGTGGACAATCTCATTCGGAGACATACCCGTAGACCTATTTTTGGAATTATTGTAGGCTAATTGGGCGTGGGGTAAGAGAAGATCCCAAGTGCCCAAATGATCGCTCACGAGGCATCTTAACAAATTCCCTAAACTCCGATTAACTACTTCCGTCTGCCCATCCGTTTGGGGATGATAGGCGGAGAAAAATAATAACTTTGTTTCCATTAATATCCATAACGTTTTCCAAAAATAACTAGTGAATTTTACGTCTCTATCCGAAACTATAGTCTTTGGCACTCCGCGATGACTAACGACTTCTTTAAAATATAGTTTAGCGACATGAGACGCATCGTTTGTTCTACTGCACGGGATGAAATAAGCCATCTTGGAAAACCTATCCACAACTACAAAAACGGAATCATGACGGCGTTGGGTAGGGGGAAGGCCTAATACAAAGTCCATACTAACATCTACCCAAGGCATGGAGGGAATAGGCAAGGGTGTATATAATCCTACATTGGTTTTACCACCCTTAAAAACCTGACACGTTCGGCAGCTACTCACTACTCCTCCTACCATAGCCTTAAGTTTTGGCCAATAAAACTTCTCTTCGACTAATGTAATCGTCTTATCTCTACCAAAGTGACCACTCAACCCTCCACTATGCAATTCCCAAATGATATGTAATCGTAGTGATGACTGTGGAATACATAGCTTCCCGCTCCTAAACAGGTATCTGTCCTTAATGACGTATGCAGATATCGTCGTGGGGGAACTATCCTGGGCTGATAAATAGACGTCTTGGAAGTCAGGACACGTAGCATACTCATCCTTAACCCGCTCAAATCCTATAACATGTACCTCCATAGAAGTGAGTAAAAGCGTAAGACGACTAAGGGCGTCAGCGACTCGGTTATCAGCTCCTTTAAGATGTTTGAGGTTAAATGTATAACCTTGTAGGAATGCTACCCACTTAGCGTGTCTTGGGCTGATTTTATGTTGTCCGTTAATGAAACGCAAGGCCTCATGATCGGAGAGGATCACGAACTCCTTGGAGAGGAGATAGTGCCTCCAATGGTGTAGACATCGGACTACAGCATAGAACTCCCTATCGTAATTGGAATAATTCAACTTGGGGCCCGACAACTTCTCGCTAAAGTAGCTAACGGGATGGCCTTCTTGGCTCAAGACACCTCCAATCCCAACCCCTGAAGCATCACATGTGAGCTCAAAGACTTTAGAAAAGTCGGGTAGACGTAAGACAGGTGCCTCAGTCATGAGCTTCTTTATTCGTTCCAAAGCATAGGTGGCGTACTTCGTCCACGTAAACTCTCCCTTCTTCATACAGTCCGTGATAGGCGCCATAATACTACTGAAGTCCCGTATGAAATGGCGGTAGAATGTGGCTAACCCATGGAAACTACGCACCTCACGTAGGTTGGTTGGTACGGGCCAGTCTTTAATGACCTGAACCTTACTCGGGTCAACTCGGATACCCTCAGAACCGACTATATAGCCTAAGAACTCTACCTCCGAGGCATAGAAAGTGCATTTCTTAAGATTGAGAAATAAAGTCTCTTTCCGCAGGGTGGAATGGATCACTCTCATGTGGGAGATGTGCTCGGTGGTAGAAGTGTTATAGATCAGAATATCGTCAAAGTAGACGACGACAAACTTCCCCATGAATGGCTGGAAGACATGGGTCATCATCCGGGAGAAGGTACTCGGGGCGTTGGATAACCCAAAAGGCATCACAAGCCACTCGCACAGACCATCCTTCGACTTAAACGCGGTCTTCCACTCGTCGCCCTCTCGTATCCTAATCTGGTGATAGCCACTCCGAAGATCTAACTTGGAGAATATGGTGGCTCCAGACAAGACATCCAACAAATCATCCAGGCGGGGAATAGGGAACCTAAATTTGATGGTGATTTTGTTGATAGCTCGGCTATCAACGCACATCCTCCATGTACCATCCTTCTTGGGGGCAAGGAGGGTTGGTACCGCACATGGACTCATGCTAGTCCTAATAAAACCCCTCTCAAGCAAGCTCTCTATCTGGGTCTGCAACTCCTTGTGAGCCGCGGGATGGAGTCGGTAATGGGGCTGATTCGGCAAGGAAGACCCTGGGATGAGGTCTATCGCATGCTGGATATTCCTAAGCGGGGGTAACGTAGGTGGCAGCTCATCCGGGTACACGTCCTTATACTCTTCCAATAGTACCCGTAACTCACTAGGCAGCTCATCCAAAATACTAGAATCGGGTTTCGCACTCATGAGAACTAGCGCATACATAATTCCATCAACGAACGGGTCTCTCACAAACTCTTTCCTACCAACTAGACTCAACGTCTTTCTCTCTACAGGGATAGTGGTATCCTTAGCCAAGACTACGGGCTCCTTTGGGATGGTGGGCCTCAAAGTGATGGTTTTACCATTGAATTTAAATTCATAGGAGTTGGCTCTACCAAAATGTGTGACATCACGGTCGTATAGCCAAGGGCGGCCCAACAACACATGACAGGCGTCCATCGGAAGGACATCACACCACACCTCATCAACATAAGACTTGAATGAGAGTGGGACCAGGCATCGCTTAGTAACAGGCACGGAGATCTTGTTGATCCAAGCAACCTGATACGGAGTCGGGTGTGGTTCCGTGGTCAAGGACATACGTGTTATTGCGTTCTCAGATACTATGTTCACACAACTACCACTATCTATAATAAGCTTGCAAAGCTTTTCGCCACTCTTAAAGATCAGAGAAAATATGCTCGTCCTCTTCCAATCATCTAACGGTCGAGGAGTGGTCAAGATACAACGCATCACCATAAGGGGGTGATCGTCCTCTAAATCACTTGGGACCCCTTCCGGGTCGCTCTCCTCAGCAGCCTCATAAACATAATCCGCAAGATCGGTCGTCGACTCTAATAGGGCTATGGCTTTAGTCTTCGTTGGGCATTCGAAGGCATAATGACCTTGAATGCCGCAAGAGTAACATGTAGCGTTAGTCTTGTTAACCTTTCCTATGGGAATACGTTCGCTCGCGGGGTTCTTGGCGTTCCTAGCAGTGATTACTACGGACTTGGACTCGGTCGACCGGTACTTCCCTTTGTCCTGATATGTGGAGGAAGATGCTCCGGTAGAGGATTTTCCCTTCGCATGAGAGTAACGGGAGTGAGCCTTAGAGGCTAAATGTTTCTCAATGTCGAGGGCGGCATTGAATGTCGTGTTCAGATCTGTGTGACCATAACGCAAGAGCTTCCGCTGAATATCGGGTTGAAGCCCCTTACGAAACCTAGAAAGGGTGACTTCGGGGATCTCCCTCAGGTTACAACGCACCAACCGGTCCTTTAATTCTCCCATGTACTCTGATACAGAATTGGAGCCTTGCCGCAGGGAGGCGAGCTCGTCAAACATTTGTGTCCGATGGTACGCGGGGACGTACTGATCGGTCAACAAATTCTTCATGACGGTCCATCCAATAATTGGGTCTCCGTCCCCAGTCCCTAGTCTACGCTCTTCATTCAGCCAATAAGTTTTGGCGCGACCGGTTAGCTTCATCCTGGCAACTTGGACCTTTTGGGGGTCCGTAAGATGGTGCCAATCATAATAGCATTCCATGTCCACTATCCATGTGAGGAAATTCTGTGGATCTCCCATACCATCGAAAGTGGAGGCATCAATTTTGATGGCCCTGGTGATATCAAACTCTCGCCCGTGGCGGTTGCCTCGAGGGGGCACTCGTGGGGAGTCGCCATCCGAATCCGAATCGGAAATATGTTGGCGCCGGTGGGGCAATTCAACATTAGCGGGAGGTGGGGGTGGCCTAGCTTGATTTTGTAAAATTTGTGCTAAGGTGGCCCTAAGCTCCGCCATATCATTACGTAGACCTGCTATCGCTTCAGCGTTATGAAGTTCATTCCCGTTCTCAGCCATCCTAGACGTAGACGGCGCCGTATATTCCGTGCCTAGCCTAGTGCGCATACAAGACCCAGAAAATTATGAAAGATGATTTTTCCTAGGGCTGTAGCTAGACTGAAAGTAAAATATTTTTATAAAAGTTTGATGTCAATAATACGTAGATCGTTAAAAAAAAATTTTTTTTTTTGAAATTTTGCTGAAAAATAAAAACTTCAGCCTGCTATTGGCAGACCAACTAGACAGATTTGGACAGAATTACGATGTTCCAATTTGCAGGCCAACCTAACGAGGTCGAATCGAGAAATTTTCTGTTTTAATGTTGCTGGAAATAAGATTAGGAAGCTACAGAATTTTTTTTAGATTTTTTTGACAAGTTTTAAAATTCCGAAGGATTTACTAAATGCAGACCAAACCGAAAATTTGAGATTTTTTGAAAGTTCATATCAACCAACGAAGAACGCAGAGAGGATGTTTGCAACTTGGGAGTTGAAACGACCGCCTCTGATACCAAATTGAAGTAGGGATGTCCTGAATCGGAGATCTCTACGGAAATAATTCACTCCTCGCCCAATATCGCCTTAGATCTACCGCACCTACACAGCACCTATCGCCCACAATATTTCCTCGTCACAAACGCAGCGCATAAAAATAACAAGGAGGATTGGTCGACTCGAAAATAGCGATCGAAATTTGAGTTGGATCGTTCCCCAAATTAACATAAAGATTGCCAACCTTTTTGGGAGCAAAACCAAGGCTATAGGCCAAGATCCGCTCCGGCAAATAGGATCCACCCGATCCGGAAATAAAAAGCCTAGCAACGGCGATTTCGAAATGAAAAATTGCAGCGATTGATTTAACAAAGCGGATAAAACGATTCGCGATCCACCACAACTAATTAGAAGAAATCACACAAGGAGGGATGAGATATTTTACCCAACCGGAGAACGTTCACACAAGATAACTGTGGGAGAGTCACTCTCTCCACGGATCCACCGGCGTCACACCGAAGGGCTTGCAACCTTCTTCCACGGAGTCGCACCGAAGGAAGCCGCGCTGGAGTCGCACCGAACCGGATGGAGGGAGCAAAGGGGGGCCGGTGGCTTCACACCACTAGAAGGGGGGGCAATGAGGGGCAACCTCCTTGGCCGAAATTCTCAAAGAGAGGAAATAGGGTTTCAATCTTTTCTAATTATCTCATAACAAAGGCCTCCTTATATAGGAGTTACAAACAAGCTTTAACCATTCATGATGGAGATGTAATCTCATCCATCCAAATGGTTAAATGCACACCAAATAAAAATATTGTCCAAATGCAAAAATAAAAGTGCAATATTGAATATAAAATTATCACTTCAAACTTGGATAATTTTATATTCCTAAAATAGAAATAATAAAGCATGAAAAGGGAAATGTTTTAATGCGGTGCGGCGAATGTTGCGCGCCGCGGGCGGAGGTTGTAATGTAGCCTTCCGCTAGCATCATCGTGACGCCTCACGTCCTTTAGTTGAATCGCCTCAGCAACCGGATCAACCTCATCATCGTCAGCATCGTCTCTAAGTAGAGGTGGAGGGGGCGCGCCATCACCATGTCAAAAGTGGTGAACATTATCTAGGGAGAGAATCTTGTAGGTTTGGGGTGCCCTTGACAATCATCACAGATAACGGGCTGCAGTTCACCATCTTGGAGCTGACAGATTTCTGCAGTCAGCTAGGAACAGATCTTCGCATTTGTCCATCACCCACAGAGCAACGGTCAAGTCGAGGTTGCCAATAAGCTCATCTTGAACCTCTTGATGAAAAAGGTAGAAATCTGAAAAGGAATTGTGTGGAGAAGCTTCGCTCAGTTCTTTGGCCCTGAGGACTACTCTAAACTCTGCCAGCAGGGAGATGCCTTTCAAATCATTTCATGGTTCAGAAGCTCTCATTCCAGTAGAGTTTGAGGTTAGGAGCCCAAAGGTTGTGGCAGCAGGAGATGGAGGAGAAGAGTGGCGTATTGAGAACGAAGAGGCACAAAAGCTCTCCCTCGACTTCATGGAGGAGCTCCACGACCTTACGTACGCTTGGCAGGAGGAGATCAAGCAAAGGATGGTCAGAAACTAAGACAAGCACATTTGTATCAAGAAGTTTCAAGTGGGAGATCTCGTGTTGAGGAAAGTGGATGTGGTAGGAAGATCTGCCTTCATTAGATAGCTCAACCCAAACAAGGGCCGTTCATAATACAAGAGACTAATATGATAGGAGGGTACTGCTTGCAAAACTCAGATGGAGAACTCGAGAATACTTGGAGCGGGGATGATTTAAAGTGGTTTTACCCGTGAGCCCATAAAGCAACAAGGAGCAAACACTCGCTAGGTTATATTCTTCATGAATATGCCTTCTACTATCAGTAAAATCAAATTTGAGTTTTTTCTGTAAAATAATTGAGACTTGAGGCCCAATTGACGTGAACCCCATTTTCGCAAGTGGTTTAGAGTTTGAACCTCTGTCTCACTCCTTATAACCCCCAGGTTGGGTGATAGGACAGTGCCTCGGGATAATAGCGCATCCTCCTAAGTCCAAACATTTGCAATGATGGTCGAGACCAGCACCCCCTTGCATGTTGGCCGACGATCCCTAGATTCCATTTCTCATCCATCTGCTGAGTTATTAGAAGGGAGTCTGGAGTCGTGGTCTAAAGTATCTTATCAATTTCCTCTAAGTTGCGGGCTGTTTATGTCCTATAGCTAGATCAATTTCAAGAGTCATCGTCTTGGCAAACTTACACGTTAAAGTAGAGTTAGAAATACAATTCACTTTTCAAGTATCATAAGCTCTCCATGAGTTGATATGACTAATCATTTTGGACTCTTGAGTGATAGAATGAGAACTCTCTAGAAATAGGATTTTTGATCCTCCTACGAGAGCATCCTAAAAATAGCCTTGGTCAAATGATGGGACAATGCCTCGAGCATTGCGAGTCCACTTAAGTCCTGGCCTTTGCAAGGTTGGTCGAGATCATCTCATCATTTGTATGCTGGCCTTCGGACCCTTCGAGTGCCTCTCCTTCCCGAGAGAATATTGAAAAGGGGCACAGGACGACACCTTGAGCGCTACAAGTCCAGTTAAGTACAGGCCTCTGCAAGGTTGGTCGATATCAACTCCCCACTTGTATGCTGGTCTTTGGACCCATCAAGTGTCTTTCCCTACCGAGAGCATATTGAAATAGGACACGGGATGGCGCCTCGAGCATTGCAAGTCCACTTAAGTCCAGCGCTCTGTAAAATCTGTCGAGATCAGCTCCACACTTGCATGCTGGCCTTCGGACCCCTCGAGTGCATCTCCCTCCCGAGAGTATATTGAAAAGGGGCACGGGCTAGGAAGCACCGGTACGGGTATGGGTACCAGATACGATACGTACCTGGTACGACGGTACGACAAAATTTAAAAAATAAGAATACGGGTACGTCATGATACGTATAACAAATATAATATATATTTATATATCACAAGTGCAATAAATATTTCTCAAACATCGAAACATCAAACAAAAATCATAACTTGAAGTGCAAGTTCACAAATCAATGCAACATAATATGAAGTTTTCAAACATTAAGGATTCGTAAATATTACAAAATTTAACGTCTTATATGTTTAACCAAAAGAGAAAATTAAACTTAAGTTTACTTTTCAGTTTTTTTTTTCTTTTTCATTGTTGGAGATCAACGTCATTATTGGAGATCAACGTCATTGTTGGAGATCAACATCTTCAATCTCCGGTTAATTTAGAGACAAGTTAGTCGTTTGTTAATAACTTGCGTTGAATCAACACGTTCAATACACGTACTTGTAACAAAAACGTACCGATACCAGAAACATACTTAGTACAGATACACAATTTAATTGGACGTACCAACCTTTGTTTATTCTAGAAAAACATACTCCTATCACAATATGCAAAATGATGTGCTACGTCCAAGTGTGTCCACATAGGTGTATCCGTTGAGTATCAGGTGCGTGCCGGTACCAGATACGTATCCGGTACGGGTACGCTGCCTTCAGGGAAGTATCCGTGCTTCATAGGGCACGGGCCGACACCTAGAGCATTGTGAGTCCACTTAAGTCCAAATCTCTACAAGGTTGGTCGAGATCAGCTCCTCACTTGTATGTAGGTCTTCGGACCCCTCAAGTGTCTCTCCCTCACGAGAGTATAATGAGAAGGGGTGCGGGATGACGCCTCGAGTGCTACAAGTCCACTTAAGTCCAGGCCTTTGCAAGGTTGGTCGAGATCAGCTCCTCACTTGTACGTTGGCCTTCGGATGCCTCGAGTTCCTCTCCCTCCTGATAGTATATTGAAATAGCGCACAGGACGACGCTTCGAGCATTGCGATTCTACTTAAGTCTAGGCCTTTGCAAGATTGGTCAAGATCAGCTCCCCACTTGTATATTGTCCTTCAGGCCCCTCGAGTGGCTCTCCATCCCGAGAGTATATTGAAAAGGGGCACGGGGCGACACATCGAGTGTTGCAAGTTCAATTAAGTCCAGGCCTCCGCAAGTTTGATCAATATTAGCTCCCCACTTATATGATGACCTTCAAACCCCTCGAGTGTCTCTCCCTTCTGAGAGTATATTGAAATAGGGTATATTGAAATAGGGCACGGGACAACGCATCGGGTGCTACAAGTACACTTAAGTCCAGTCCTCTACAACGTTGGTCGAGATCAGCTCCACACTTATATGCTGGCCTTCGGATGTAACACCTGAATCTCATGTAATTACTTGAAACTAACAACCTTTGAAATAAATATATTTCCGAGAAAAATAAAAGAGAAACATTGGCGAAATATCACCGTAACGATTTTAATTTAACGTTTTAATAAAGTCTATTTCCTTAAAATTAGTATGAATTTAAAATGAAAATAACAAAATGTAAGCACATTGGTGTGCTAATAGACGATTTTAGTGTGTCAATAACAAGCTTAGCAGAAATTGGTATGCTAATAGTAAAATTGATGTGCCAATAGATATTTGTCATTGTTGATGCCAAAAGTGCGCCTCTTCGTGAGCTCGAGAGGTGTAGGCGTTTGATCCGTGATGTGGGGATATGGGAGGTGATGAGGACTGTCGAATAGCCGGTTACTTTGACAATTAGGGATTAGCGGTTGAGGCCGAGAGAAGGGAGAAGAGAAAAAGAGAGGCCGCTTGCAGCGGCAAAAATAGAGTTCGCCCGCCGCGGCTGATTGTCACTCCTGCTACGGGCTTTCTTTGATTACAAAGCTTGAGTTACAATACGAGCTAGCTCCTTTACATGGAAAAACATAAAGGGTACAAGAGAAGCTGCTGGCTATAAAAAGAAGCCACTAGGGTCCGCGCGGGCTGAACTAGCAAGCCGCTAGGCCGTGCGGACTGCCTTGATAAAACAGCTCGCAGCCTCAGGCCGCCAGACCGCGCGGGTTGATTCCCAAGGTCGTCTGAGGGCTGCAGCTTAAGGCCGAGTAGGCCTCTTGAAGTCGCTTGTCGCAATTCTAGGTCGCCCAGGTCGCTTGAGGATGAGCTGTGAGGCGGTTTGAGCGAACTGCCCAGTGAGGAGAAGGAGTTCGCTATCGCCCGACGATAGTCGCTATCACCGAGCGATAGCGACCTGAGGAATGCACCCGCTGCCGAGTTGATGGTTGATGGTTGTCGGCCTGTAGTCCTAGCCGCGCGGGCTATCTGCGGAGTCCGCCCGAGCTGATGGGCAGGCCGCGGATTAAGGTTGGCGGACAGGAAATTGTACCCGCAGGGATTGATGCGATGGTTGCCCCTCGGGTTCTCCCCCGCAAATGAGAGGTATGGGGGCCTATTTATAGGCTCGAGGAAGAAGCTTCCAGAACTTGGCTTGATGACGTCACCCAAAATGGTCAGAGTGCAGAATGAGTCTAAGTGCAAGGTCGTCTCCTATGCGGCGGACTGTGTAGGCAGGTCGCACCTGCTAGGCGGGCTGAGGAGGCAGGTCGTCCATGTTGGGCGGACTGGAGCAGGTCACCCCTGCTGGGCGGACTGAGAAGGTGTCCGCCCTCTTCTAGGCGGACTCAGGCGGATTGGCATGCTGGTCGCACCTGTCGGAGAGAAGGGGGCTATCGCCTGGCATTAACCGATATCGCCAGACGTCAGGCGATAGCGCGGTTAGCCTACCTAGTCGCGCGACCTGCTGGAGCGGGCTGATAAAACAGCCCGCGCCCCTTGCAGAGCATGCGGCAACCATGCGGTTTATGAGGATAGAAAAGGGAATCCGCCCAAGAAGAGCTATCGCCCGGCGATATCGCTATCGCCAGGTGATAGTGAGGTTTGAAAACTAGTTCGCGCGGCTTGCTGAAAAGCTGGTCGCGAACCCCCGAGACGAGCTGGAGTAGTCCCCGACTAGCGAGCTAACCTCGGAGAGGATCGTGGATTTCTGGGTTAACATTATCCCCGCACTTTTTAAAGTTTGTAAGAAACTTTGAAAAAGTAGAGACAACCCCCGAAACCACGATCTGCCCTTCAAGAAATAAGAGAAAAGGGAGAGAGAGAGAGATAGAACCTGATGTCCCTCCCTAGAAGACTCTGAATTTGCTTACTTTTTTCTCTGCAAAGGAGAAACAGTCAAAGCATAAAAAAATGTGTATCTTGTGAGTACCTGAATTGTTTCCGCAAGATGAAGAAGACTTGTAGACGTCTTTCGCTAAATTCTGCAAAATAGAGATGAGAGGAGGTATAGCAGAAAAATAACTTGCAAGTACCTAAAGGGAACTCGCAAGCATTTGTTAATCTCTGCAAAAGAAAAGTAAGGAGTAAATATGAAAGAAAAATAGAATTCAAGTACCTGGAGGGAACTCGCAAATATCTGCTAGTCTCTGCAAAAGAAGAGTAAGGAGCAGATATAAAGAAAAATGGAATGTAAGTACCTGGATGGAACTCGCAAATATCTGCTAGTCTCTGCAAAAGAAGAGTAAGGAGCAGATATGAAAGAAAAATAGAATGCGAGTACCTGAAGGGAACTCGCAAATATCTGTTAATCTCTGCAAAAGAAGAGTAAGGAGCAGATATAAAGAAAAATGGAATGCGAGTACCTGGATGGAACTCGCAAATATCTGCTAGTCTCTGCAAAAGAAGAGTAAATAACAAATATATAAAGGAAAAATAGAATGCGAGTACCTAGAGGGAACTCGCAAATATTAATGCGATAAGGTAGATATAATTAAGCAGGAGGAGGATAATCCAATAAACTCTGTCATTAACTGAATAGAGAAGTGTTGGGTTGGTCAGAGATCGAGCCATAGCAATAGTCTTATTGCGCGGTCAGATATGATATCTTTAACATGAAATCCAGATCAGCCAAATGAACCCATTTTGATTAGACTTTAACCGTATGGTTTGTCGGCTAAGAGAACCATGTCCTTTGACTGAATAATTGATACCGAGAGCATTTAATAAGCACTGCCAGCCGTCGGCGGATAGAGTTTTATATAAGCTGAGTATATAAGGCGAGTATAAGCAAGAAGTATAACGTCACAAATCCTTCGGAGAGGTTGAATTTAACCTGTTAACCTGAAGGAAAGCAGTTTTACAAAAAAGTGGACTAACCGCGCTCCCCTAGAAGGGCACAAAAAAGAAAAAATAAAATCCTAAGAAGGAACGATGGACACACTGCTCTCATGCCTTGGGCTACAAGCTACGCTGATCAGTTAGGCCAGGTGCGCCAAGTGGTCTACAGCATTGCTCGCCCTAAAAGATCAGTGATGTTGTGGGTCCCCTGAAGGCACGGCTTGAGAGTACCTTGGAGTGTTCAACTATCACGACGTGAGATGATCACAGAGACAAGGCTACACCCGGGGGCCAATGCTTGCCAAACAACAATCATCTTAGCTGTAATGTATCCCTAGCGGAGCACAGTAGAGCTAACGCACTGGGACCTCCCTTGATGCGCGTTGTGTGTTAGATATCGGCTAGGATCTGAAGCTCTGAAGTCCTCCTGCACAGATTGGACGGCTCCCACTGCACATATGCGAACACTCCCCGCTATATGTGGTCATCGTGGTGTTACGCCAGAAACCAACCTATGGGGGGTCAAGCAAAATTCGGCGATATCTCGTTGGTTCAGCGATCCCTTTGGCAAAGAGAAAATAGAGAGGAGACACTCTAAAAAAGGAAAAGTGTCAGTACGGGATCTCTGATGCAAAAATATTGAAATGAATGAAAGAATACTCAAGTGTTCAGAACATATATAAGAGAAATGTTCAATAGGGAAATCAACACCGATCAGACATGATCGCGAAGAGCTTTTGGGACTTTGCGATGTCCTCTTTTTCCTTAGCATTGTAGTTCTCCAAGAGTGCCTTCGTCATCGGTATCGATGCACTCGCTAATATTGAAGTTGACACCGCTGCTGATTTGGATCACTCCCTTTGAGCCGAAAGGAATGTCCGCTACTTCTTTGTCTTTCGAAGTAGACGAATCAGAGTGGTTATCCTTCTGGAATAAGTCACGCAATTTGCCCTGCCTCAGCATCTTCTCCACCAGTTGACGAAGTGCTCGACAATTTTCGGTTGGATGTCCTTTCTCTTTATGAAATTCGCAGTAGGGATCTGAATCTTTGGATCTCTGATCCGCGGGCTGATAAGGCTTCTTATAACCGGTCTTACCTTTCATGACTTAGACTACTTCCTGCATAACTTGGTCTAGTTCATTTTCTGGCAAGTTATCACCCGGCTGTTGGTAAACTGAAGCTGCTTGCGGAGCCAGTGCCGGATTAGCAGGAGCCGACAAATGTAGTCTTTGACCTTGGGGGTAATCCCGGCTTGGGAAGAAGAGTTGATGACGTCGGAAATTCCTTCCCTTCCTTGTTCGCGGTTGAAAATCCTTTTGAGGAGACTTTGGAGGTTGCCCGTACGAAGAAGAAGGATCTTTCTCTGTTACAAGCCTGGAAATATAGTTGGGATTGCTTTTTTCACCTCGTATGTATAAGTTAGCAAGGCTGATTATCTCCTGGTATGTCCTTGGCACTCAGATATTAACTTCGAACTTAAGTGGTCCTTCTCTTAAACCACTTATTAGGGTGAATCGGTACATCTCTAGATCGACGTTTTTGATCTCAAGAATCTCTCTTTGGAAACGATCGACAAAATGAGCCCAAGTCTCATCTTCTCGTTGCCTGATCTCAAATAGGGCTTCCGGACCGCCCTTCCTCTTTGTAGAGGTAGAAAATTTTAGCAGAAGCTCTCTTCGCAGATCAGCAAAAGAAGCGATGGACTGAGGACGCAATCCATAGAACCACTCCCTCACTTGTCCATCAAAGGGCATTACGAGGAGTTTGCACCTGGTAGCATCTGTAAGAGTCTTGAGAGCGATAGCTGACTCGAAAGCTTGTAAGTGTGCAACTGGGTCAGACTCCCTAATGTAAACTAGTAGTCGCGGCTCTCTGAAGTGAGCTGGAGTCGATTATTGCCATATATTCTCTGTAAACGGCGATGGCTCTTCCTGTTCTCCTAGAACATAAGGGAAAGGAAAAAACAAAGCATAAGCTGCAGTTGAAAAAGGAGCAGGGGGATAGAAAGGAAAAGATGCTGCGGGAGGAGCAGCTGCGGGAGCTGAAGGGTAGGGATGACTTCCCTGGAAATTCAAGAATCTTGTTGGACTTCCTCGGGCAACTTCCCGGAAGAAGTTTTGACGAGCTATAAACTCGTCATTTTGAGACCAAAAAGGAGCTGCGGCCTGCCCTGGTGGGTAGGTTGCCGGACAGATCGGCGGATGAGCTCGTGGATAAACAGGAGGGTAGACCGGTGGATAGGTCTGCGGATTCCCCAATGCTGGTGTCGGGTTGACCGGAGGAACCGGCGGTGCTACGGGTTGCACCTCTAATCGCTGCGTGATAGCAGCTAGAGTATGGTTGATTGCCTGTAACTGCTGGGTGGTTTCCCGGCGCAATTACTCCAAGGCTTCCCAGAGAGGATCTTCACTAGCAATTGAAAGAGCGAGATTCTCGGCAGGTTGAAGGTCTGACATAGCTAACCGTCTGTTCGAAATCTGAAGGTCGTGTGTTAACTGTTGATGCCAAAAATGCGCCTCTCCGTGAGCTCGAGAGGTGTAGGCGTTCGATCCGGGATGCGGGGATATGGGAGGTGATGAGAACTGTCGAATAGCCGGTTACTTTGACAGTTAGGGATTAGCGGTTGAGGCCGAGAGAAGGGAGAAGAGAAAAAGAGAGGCCACTTGCAGCGACAACAACAGAATTCGCCTGCCGCGGCTGAATGTCACTCCTGCGACGGGATTTCCTTTGATTACAAAGCTTGAGTTACAACACGAGCTAGCTCCTTTACATGGAAAAACATAAAGGGTACAAGAGAAGCTGCTGGCTATAAAAAGAAGCCACTAGAGGCCACGCGGGCTGAACTAGCAAGCCGCAAGGCCGCGCAGACTTCCTTAATAAAACAACTCGCAGCATAAGGCTGCCAGACCGCGAGGGTTGATTCCCAAGGTCGCCTGAGGGCTGCAGCTTAAGGCAGGGTAGGCCTCTTGAAGTCGCTTGTCGCAATTCTAGGTCGCCCAGGTCGTTTGAGGATGAGTTGTGACTCGGTTTGAGCGAACTGCCCACTGAGGAGGAGTTCGCTATCGTCTGGCGATAGTCGCTATCGCTCGGCGATAGCGACCTGAGGAATGCAGTCGCTGCCGAGTTGATGGTTGATGGTTGTTGGCCTGTAGTCCTAGCCGTGTGGGCTATCTGCGGAGTCCGCCCGAGCTGATGGGCAGGCCGCTGATTAAGGCTGGCGGACAAGAAATTGTATCCGCAGGGCTTGATGCGATGGTTGCCCCCCGGGTCCTCCCCCTCAAATGAGAGGTATGGGGGCTTATTTATAGGCTCAAGGAAGAAGCTTCCAGAACTGGGCTTGATGACGTCACCCAAAATGGTCAGAGTGCATAATGGGTCTAAGTGCAAGGTCGCCTCCTATGCGGTGGA
Organism: Platanthera zijinensis; assembly: GCA_039513925.1. NCBI lineage: Eukaryota > Viridiplantae > Streptophyta > Magnoliopsida > Asparagales > Orchidaceae > Platanthera > Platanthera zijinensis. Next base: position 72,036,772 of record CM077094.1, on the reverse strand, counting down.
CTGCGCAGGCAGGTCGGACCTGCTAGGCGGGCTGAGGAGGCAGGTCGCCCATGCTGGGCGGACTGGAGCAGGTCACCCCTGCTGGGCGGACTGAGAAGGTGTCCTCCCTCTTCTAGGCAGACTCAGGCGGATTGGCATGCTGGTTGCACCTGTCGGAGAGAAGGGGGCTATCGCCTGGCGTTAACCATTATCGCCAGGCGATAGCGCGGTTAGCCTACCTAGCCGCGCGACCTGCTGGAGCGGGCTGATAAAACAGCTCGCGCACCCTGCAAGGCATGCGGCTACCATGCGGTTTATGCGGATAGAAAAGGGAATCCGCCCAAGAACAGCATCGCCCGGCGATATCGCTATCGCCCGGCGATATCGCTATCGCCAGTCGATAGTGCGGTTTGAAAACTAGTCCGCACGGCTTGCTGAAAAGCTGGCCGCAAACCCCCGAGACGAGCTGGAGTAGTCCGCGACTAGCGAGCTAACCTCGGAGAGGATCGTGGATTTTTGGGTTAACAGTCATAAACATAAAAGTATCCTCTATAATGAAATAAATTTAGGGTCGACACATTTGTCGTAAACATTTTCATGCGCAATTTTAAATGTTTTGATGAATACAAATTTTGAAGGTTAAATTACATGCAAATTTAATTTCAATGAATTCATGATTAATTTAGAGATGTGTTTAATATATATGGATAAAATTTGCATTGATTAAAAAAATTGAGTTGTGGATGACGCAGGGCGAATCTATAGGCGGAGGGTCATCTGCAAGCTAACCCTACATGTTATGTCAATCCGACAGTTGAATCACAATTAAATAATAAATAATATCATCCTACGCAGTTAGTTCAAGACAAAGCAAAATAATTCACTGGGGCAGAGCAAGCTTAGGCTTTCCTCCGCATGAAGGGTCAAAGCAAAAGCGCGCGGCGAATAAATCCTGCAAAGCATAAAAATAACCCAGAGCAAACCACCACAATACAATATATCCAAGCAAGTATGGAAAGTCCAACCCAATATAAAAGTGATGAATAAATAATAATTCATTACAACGAAATCTCACCAAATAGTGAGCTAACCAAGGCACTGAAGAATTCGGAGCCGGGGATGTGTGAACGGCGATCCGAGGTGGAGCCGGTGGCGTGGAAATGGCGGAGGTTGTTGTCCTCGGCGGCAAATAGTGAAATCGGGCCAAAAATGGATAGATCCGGCCACGTGAGGGTAGATCCGGGTGAGGGATGGATGAATTTGATGTTTGGTTGCGGATCCGGGCTAAGGGATGGAGTACGGGCGGAGGGGAAGACGAATCGGGGCTGAAATTGTCGGATCTGGACTGAGCCGGGGTGGGGACTCGGGACTCGATGAGCCGTCAAAGGGAGGGGCAACAGTACGAAACTGACTCAAGATCTCTCTCAAAGCGACGATCCTCAAAATAAGCATCCCTAAGATAACTGAGTCGTGTTGAAGGATCAACACGATCTGCTCACGTGTACGGATAAGACCGTCGACAATCATCATATTGATCGTCTCTAGCATAATGGGGTCATGTCGGTGGGTCGACACGATCTCTGGAAGTGATGTGTTGCGATCGCGAATAATCATCGTAGTGTCGTGAGGGTCTCCCTAAAGGGGATCTATGAGAGCGGGTGCAAGTGGTCTCGAGACCTCCAAGGTGAGAAGAGAAATAATAGTGACACTTAGACATAATGAAAAACCTATAGACTCTACAACTGCGTATAAAAAGAGCGCGTAACCTTGCTCTGATACCAATTGACGCAAGACGAATCTATAGGCGGCGGGTCATCTGCGACATAACCCTACATGCTATGCAAATCCGACAGTTGAATCACAATTAAATAATAAATAATATCATCCCACGAAATTAGCTCTAAACAAGGCAAAATAATTCATCAGGGCAAAGCAAGCTTAGTCTTTCCTCCGCGTGTAGGGCTAAAGCAAGAGCGTGCGGCGAATAAATCCTACAAATCACAAAAATAACCCAGAGCAAAACACCACAATACAATATATCCAAGCAAGTATGGAAAGTCTAACCCAATATAAAAGTGTTGAATAAATAATAAGCCAATACAACGCAATCTCACCAAATAGTGGGCAGACCAAGGCACTGAAGAATCCGGAGTCAGAGATGCATGGACGGCGATCCGAGGTGGAGTCGGTGGCATGGAAATGACGGAGGTGGCTGTCCTCGGCGGCGGATGGTAGAATCGGGCCGGAAATGGATAGATCTGTCCACGTGAGGGTAGATGCGGGCGAAGGATGGATGGATCTGATGTTTGGTGGCAGATTCGGGCTAAGGGATGGAGTACGGGCGGAGGGGAAGACGGATCAAAACTGAAATTGATGGATCTTGAGTGATCCGGGATGGGGGGGATTTTGGATGGTGGTTCTGTTGGAAATATTGCCCTCAATATTCCAAGATTTGAAGAAACAACACTTACAATGTTAAGTGTATACTGTATTTTATGACATGTATATTTCATGATCATGCAGGTTATATTATGTAGTCTCCAAAACATGTTTATAGCAGAGATGAGCAGATACTGTTGAGATAAGCATGTATGGTTCTCCATCATATCGTTGAGATTAACATATGGTTCTCTACCATACCGTTGAGATTAGTACTTGATTCTCCACCATACCGTTGAGATCGGTATATGGTTCTCCACAGTAACATTAAGATCGAGGAGCGGTTCAAGTCGATATCGTGGAGAAGATGCAGAAAAGAGCAGTTCTCAGCGCCAAGGTCGATACCGCTGAGAAAGAAGTTTCTGCTCAACGATATCGTGAAGACGGGAATAAATGTTACCGTTGAGCCCGTACAGTTTGGCGGGATTCAAAATTGGCGCTGACGCATGAAGAATGGACAGAATATTCTATTCTCGTCCATACCATTCACCATTGATAAGACGTCTCATAAGACTGTTGATTAAAGTCAAGGGTATAAGAGGATATGCTAGGGCAATCAAACAGTACCCATAAACCCAAAACAAGTGCTCATACCGTTACTCAAATCGTGAAACCCTAACGCAGCGCACTGTTGAAGCAAGTTCTCTCTAAAGATTTTCAGAAGAACAAAGGAGAATCAAACAACTAGACTCAAAGCTAAATCTTCTTCCAGCAGTAGAACAAGATCAAGAAGGAAAGCCCCAAATCTGATTCTACTTGAAGACATATTCTATTCAGGGGCTCCTTCCAGTTACTTGCTTTCACAGAAAGAGCAACAAAAGACTTGAAGATTCAAGGTCAATTTATTTCAGTCATCTGTTGTAAAATCAACTTCAATTAATTTTGTATGATCTCTAAGGAGATCCAAGTTGTAAGGTTGTACTCCCAGCCTGAGTTGTAGGACTTCTTGATAAGTCTGAGAGGACTTGGTGCAAGTTTGAGGTAGGAAATCAGGTGGGTTTCTGAGCTGTAGGAGTTGGAGAACTCTGAGTTGTAGGACTCTTTGATAAGTCTGAGCTGTAGAGCCTGTGTGCCTGAGGTAGGGTCTTGGAGGAGACCTGAGAGATCCTGAGGGATCTGGGTTGTAAGCTCTGAGGAGCCGAAATTTAGAGGAGTTTACCGAGTCTAGCTCATTACTAGATAAGTGTTAGGGGAAAGTGGATGTACCCATACCCTGGGGAACCACTATAGATAGCTATGTGTTGTTCTGTGTTTGCTGATTGAGTTTTAAATTGCTTATAACTGCTGAACCAAAAAGAAACCAATTAAGTACAAGCTCACCTATTCACCCCCACCCCCCTCTAAGTGATTTAGACTACCATCAATAACAAGTTATCAAGTGGTATCAGAGCTAGGTTGTTCAAAACTAAACTTAACAGTCTGACCAAGAACCTATAAGGGTAGTCAAGCATATCACCATGACCTCCAGTGAGTCTCATAAGGAGATGAGCTCAATGAAGTTTTCTATATGCAGAAAAGAAAACTTTGGCATATGGAAGCAAAGGGTCAAGCTATTCATGGAAGCTTCAGACCCTATGATCTATATTACTATTGAAGAGCGGTCATTCATTCCCATGAAGGCCTCCACCATTGATCCAAATCTGCTAGCTTCTAAGAAGTATGCTGATATGAACAAGGATGAGATTGTACTGGCTACTATGGATAAGAGAGCCAAAAATATCATATTCAGTGCAATTGATTCCACCTTTCAGAATTTGGTTCACTGTCAAACTGCAAAGAAGATGTGGGATACACGTGTTGTATACATGGAGGGAACTAAAGAAGTAAAGGATGACAGAAAATCCCTTCTTAATCAAGAATATGAAACCTTCAAGCAAGGCAGCGGAGATAGGATGGCTGAATGCTATAAAAAATTCTTTAAGACTGTAAATAAGTTGAAGACCTTTGTGGGTCTTCATAGACTATGAGCTTAATTACAAGTTTTTAAGGTCTCTAACTAGGGACTGGGACAACAAGATCTGTGTCATTAGGGAGATGGAGAACTTGGCCAACATTCATCCCCACACTTTATTTGGAAAGTTGCTCTATTATAAGATGCAGTTAAATGCAAGAAAAGAGAAAGAGGTTGTTGGTAGGTCACACCAGAGAGAGAAATCAGTTGCCCTCAAGGCTGAAGGGTCAAAGAAGAACAAGGAAATAATTCCCTCTCCTCCCAGAAGAGTAGCTGACTCAAAATCTTCTGAGCTCAGCACCTCAGATGCTGAAATATCAGATGGAGAGTTTATTGTCATCTCTAGGCAGTTTAAGAAGATGATGTCAAGGAAGAAGAACAAGTCTTCTTCCTCCTACAACTTCAAGAAGGAGTACAGCAGATCTGACAAAGATCAGAAGAACCCCAAAGAGAACAGGTATGGCTCCAAAACCAGAAAACATATTTCTTCTAACATTGTGTGTTACTGCTGTAGCAAGCCTGGAAATGTCATTGTTGACTGTCTGGTCAAAAGAAAAGAAAAAGGTTCAGGTGACAGGAAGCACCATAAGGGCAAGAAGTCTGAAAAGACTTTTCTCGCCAAGAAGAAGAAGAGTTGTAGTCAGAGTGACTCAGACTCTTCTGAGTCAGAAGAAGAAGAAGTCAATATTGGGTTGTTTGCTGAAGAAGAAGAAGAGGAGGATGACTATCCTACTGTAACGATAAGCATTAGGGCTCCCTTGTCACATTTAGACAGTGACTTTGAGGAAGAAGAACGTTGTGGTTTGATGGTCATAGCAGATGAAAATAATCAGGATGAATCTGATCCTGATGAGGTAATTATTCTTAACATGGCTTCTTCAAATTCAGATTATGAGACTGGCCCAGAATCTGAAGCATCTTCTTCATCTAATGATGAGAATGGATCAGAATTTGAAGATGAAGTCAATCAATTTATTGACAATTATAATGTTCTCTTGGAAGCTCTGAAGAAGAGCAAGAAGCTTGTCAAGAGGCAAGCTGAAGAGATTGCTTCCCTCCAGTTGGCCAAATCTGACTGCTCTGAGTCTGCTACCCAGCTGACTCAAATGAGTAAAGAGATTAGCAACCTGAAAGGAATAGCAATCATTCAAGTAAGCATCATTAGCCCGAAGAGCAAGATCATTAAGGATCTTAAAGAGAAGCTCTTTCAAATGAACTCTGAATCAAATGAGCTCAAAGAGATCATTAACAAGCATACTGAAATCAGAATTCAAAAAGAAAGAATGATTAAGAAGCTTGAGAATGATCTGCTCAAGGAAAGGAAGCTAGTGGCTCAGTTTTTAAAGCCACAAACTGTGCTGCCAATCATTGATTCCTTCTTTTCCCAAACCAATAAAAAAGGAGTAGGATTCAAGGGAAAAGCAACAGTAGTTAGAGAGAAAGGAAAATGCAAGACAGTTATGCCTCAAACCACCTTTCAAAAGGTATTGTTTTCTTCTAACAGGTATGACCATGATAGCATATATGGTCACTGGAATAATGGAAGTTCCTCCTATAAGGTCAATAGTGCACTTTATAGTAGAAGAAGAAAGGGCATGGGGTTGAGTGCTTTGATAGCTCCACATGAGGAAATTCAAAAGGGTAATTATAAATCATTTGTTTTTGGTAACTCAGCCCCCTCACTCAAAGGTAAGGGTGTTGCATCTTCTCATGCCACTCAAGTTAACAAGCAAGTTATTGTCAAAAAAATAACCCACTCTCATAAGGCAATATCAGATGTCATCAACACCATGTCAGCTACCAAGCTGATATCTGTTGCTGTCAAGCTGATATCGTCGAGTAAGACAGGTTACCGTCGAGCACACATTCAAGTGCTTGCTGAGAGAAACGGGAAGAATGCAGCAGTCTTCTCTGCTGAACATGGACATTCAGATGTTCATTTATCTTACAGGAATGTTCAGAAAAGAAGATACAACATTTTGATTGTTGGTGTTGGGGTAAGGTGGGTCAGTTTGCCATTGACTATTAGCACAATCTCACTGTGCCAAATGCAAAGATGAGCTTTGCTACAAAGGTAGATCACAGCAAGAATATTCCTTTTAATGCTAACAAAAACCTAAGACCCAAAGTTTATTGGGCTCCTAAGGTAAAATGAACTTTATCTTGCAGGATAGTTCAAGTACCAACCTGAAGCAAATTTGATACTTTGACAGTGGGTGTTCCAAACACATAACTGGGACAAGAAGTCTTCTAAAAGATTACATTCCTGTGAAGAATGGACCAAAGGACATATTTGAAGGCTCTGACAGAGGAGTCACCAAAGAATATGGTATGATCTTTAATGGCATAGTTTCAATTACAAGGGTAGCATATATGGAGGGGTTGCAACACAACCTTGTAAGTATAAACCAACTATGTGACTTAGGCTATGTCATTGAATTTCACAATGATAAGTGTCTGATTAAAAAGTCAGTTAACTTAAAGATTATTCTCTCAGGCACTAGAAGTAGGAATGTTTATTGTTTAGATTTTATTTACAATAATTTTTCAACTTCAATTTGTCTAGTAGCTAATGAGAAAGAGTCTATTTGTGTACAGTGGCACAAGATACGTGCTCACATTAATTACAAGACGATTAGTAAACTATTTTTTGAGAATTTAGTTAGAGATAACCCAACTCTAAAATGTGTTAAAGAGGGTCTTTGTCATGCATGTCAAATGGACAAGCAAACTAGGGTCACCTTTAAGAGCATTGGCTCCAAAAACTCTATGGCTCCGTTCGTTTCGCAGGAATTGAAATGCAGGAATTGGAATTGACTTCAATTCCAATTCCTGCAAAAATTGGAATTGAAGTCAATTCCAATTCTGCCGTTCGGCTAAATGCAGGAATTCTCTCATGGGAATTTGAATTATTAATTCCACTATTCCGCTCAATATTAGAATTTTTCCGTCTGAGCGCGCATTTTTTCGCCCGGACGCGCATATTTTGCAGGGGGCGCAGTTTTTGTCTAACCGTGCATTTTTTTTCCCGGACGCGCATTTTTCGCCGACCAAAAAATGCGCACACGGGATAAAAATGCGCGTCCGGGTGAAAAAGTTAAGACCAGGAGAAAAATTCGCGCCCGGGCGAAAATTGCGTGCCCGGGCGAAAATTGCGTGCCCGGGCGAAAATGCGCGCCCGGGAGAAAAATGCACGCCCGGGCAAAAAATGCGCTCCCGGGCGAAAAATGGGTCCTCGAGAGGAAAAATGTGCGTCCGGCCGAAAATTGTGCGCCCAATCGAAAAATTTGAGCCCGGGTGAAAAATGCATGTCCGGGCGAAAAATGCGCGCCCGACTGAAAAATGCGTGCCCGACCGAAAAATGAGCCCCTGGGCGAAAAATTCGCGCCCGGGCGAATAAATTCGCATCTGGATGAAAAATTTGCGTCCGGGCGAAATATTCGCGGTCCGACGAAATATTCGCTCCCGAGAGCAAAAAAAACGTGCACAGACCGAAAAATGCGCGCCCGGTCGAAAAATTCACGCCCGGTCGAAAAATGCGTGCTCGGGCGAAAAATGCGCGCTCGGGCGAAAAATGCGATCCCGGGCAGAAAAATGTGCGCCCTGTCGAAAAATTCACTCTTCAGCGGAAAATGCAATCCTGGGTGAACAACAGAATTTGCGTTGATATTTTTTAAGAGAGTCGGGGACGCGCTGGTAGGGGTGGGAATCACGAATGAAGACCTCGTGAGGTAAGAATTGAGGGAGCCGTGTTTCTTCTAATTCTGATGTAATATTATGGCTGTCGAACAGTCACCATTGGAATTGGCAATTGAATGTCAATTCCACAGCCTCAATTCCATCGAAACGAACGGAGCCTATAAGAATTTTTTATCTGTTGCATATGAATCTGTTTGGTCTTTTGCCAATTCAGAGTTATGAGGGAAGTTGTACACATTTGTGATTGTAGATAATCACTCAAGATTTACATGGGTATTCTTTCTTAGCAAGAAATCAGATACCTTGAATGTCTTCATGAATTTTGTCAAGACAATTAAGAATGAAATGGGATGTTCTGTGGTTAAAATAAGAAGTGATCATGGTACAGAATTTCAATTTGTGGTCATGACAAGGTTGTGTCAAGAGCAAGGTATCACCCAAGAGTTCTCTTCTTCCAAAACTTAACAATAAAATGGCATGGCTGAGAGAAAGAATAGGACTTTAATAGAGATTGGAAGAATATTGCTTAGTGATTCCTCTCTACCAGAAAATTTATGGGCTGAGGCAATCAATACAGCATGTCATGTTCTGAACAGGGCCTCTATCAACAAGTCTCATGGGAAAACTCTCTATGAACTTCTGAAGGGTAGAAAAACCAATAATTTCGTATTTCAGAATCTTTGATTATAAATGCTACATTTTAAACAATAGAAAGTCATATGTAACTAAGTTTGATGAGAAATGTTGTATGGGTACTCTTGTTGGATATAGCTCTCATAGTAGAGCATATAAAATATTCAACAGAAAGACTCGTGTAGTTGAAGAATCTATGCATATTATTTTTGATGAGACTAGCATGCTATACAAAGGCTGGTCTAGTGTTCCCAACAGTGCAGGTACTGAGCTAAATATGCAAGAACTGTCCATACAAGACAAGCTAAGCTCAAGCATGAGTACCTCTCAAATTGAAGTACTCAGTGAAGAAGTTCAGCCAGGTGATGGAGATCAGAATACTGCTGAAGAGAATCAGCTAGCTGGAAACATTCCAACAGGTCAGCCTGCTGCTAACAGAATGGCTGCAGCAACCAGGCACCTAAGAGATCATCTCAACACTTTCATAATTGGAGATGTTAGCCAAGGGGTCACCATCAGGAGCAGGATACATAATGAAGCTCTATTTTTGAGCCTCCTGTCTCAGGTGGAGTCCAAGAAATTTGAAGATGCTAACATAGATCCATTATAAATCAATGTTATGCAGGAAGAGCTACTGCAATTCAAAAGATACAAGGTCTGGAAGCTGGTGTCAAAACCTCAAGAACATAACATCATTAGCACCAATAAATATTCAGAAACAAACTAGATGAGAATAGAGTTATTGTGAAGAACAAAGTCAGACTGATAGGCAAGGGATAAAGGCAAAAGGAGGGCATAGACATTGATCAAACTTTTGTCTCAGTTGCAAGACTAGAGTCAATAAGGATATTCTTTTACAAAGGTTTCAAGGTCTACCATATGGATGTCAAATCAGCATTTCTGAATGGTAATCTCAAAGAAGAGGTATATGTAGAGTAACCCTCGGGTTTTGTGCATCAAACTCCATCTAGTCATGTTTATTTTCTTAAGAAAGGTCTGTATGGGTTAAAGCAAGCCTCAAGGGCTCAGTATGATACCATGTCTACCTTTCTCATTAAGAACAAATTTTTAAGGGAAAAGATAGATAACACATTATTTCTAAGGAAAACAAAAGGCAAGTATTTTTTAGTCCAAATTTATGTTGATGACATAATATTTGGGTCTACGGATGACAACTTTTGCAAGAGATTTGTTAACCTTATGTAGGAGGAGTTTGAGATGAGTAGTATGAGATAACTAAAGTACTTTTTAGGTCTCCAAGTGAAACAGTCTGATGAGGGAATTTTCATCTCTCAGACTAAGTACACTAGAAAGCTAATTAGGAAATTTGGTATGGAGTCAGCCTCCACAAAGAAAACACCTATAGAATCAAATATATCTCTGCACAATGATGAGAAAGGGAAACATTTTGATGAATCCATATATAGGTATATGATTCGATCCCCACTTTATTTGACTGCAAGTAAATCGGATATCATGTATGCTACATGTGTTTGTGCTAGGTACTAGGAATGCCCTAAGGAATCTCATTACTCAGCTGCAAAAAGAATTTTGAGATACCTTAAGAGCAACTAACATCTTGGTATGTGGTACCCTAGAAACAATGATTTTGAACTAATTGGCTATTCAGATGCAGACTTTGCAGGCTGCAAAGAAGATAGGAAAAGCACAAGTGGAACATGTCAGTTCCTAGGAAATAGATTTGTGTCTTGGAGTAGCAAGAAGCAGACTAGTGTGGTAATATCCACAGCTGAGTCAGAGTACATATTAGTATGGAGTTGTTGTGCTCAGCTTTTTTGGATTCAACATCAGCTATGATCTCTAGGTAAGTAAAACTCATATGTATTGTGACTCATTCGGTGTTATCTCTATTGCTAAGAACACTGTGTCACATAGCAGGACTAAGAAAATAGAGATTAGATATCATTTTATTAAAGTAACATGTTGAAAAGGAAGATATATGCCTTGAGTTTGTCCCCACGGACAAACAAGTAGCTGATATCTTTATCAAACCACTGGATGAGGCAAAGTTTAATTCTTTCAAAATTAAGTTAGGAATGCTTAACTTAGAGTAATTATCTCTCTTATAGTATTCCAGTTATTTCATTTCTATACTTCAAATGTCATCTGCACAGATTTCTTGTGCAATAGTGAGCTGCTAGAACAAATCTTTGGTAGCATGTTAGGTAGATAACCTTGTTGAAAAGACTCATTAATATGAGTCAATTGACTCATTTTCAATTATTTTTTATCACTTTTGATGAAAGGTTGGCCTAGCAGGGCAGAGGTGATGAACTGAGAAATTCTCAGCTACATCGTTGAGATCATTGAGAAGAAGCTCAACGATCCCTCTCCGTCTCAGCGATATCGTTAAAAAGGGCTGCTTTCATTAATTTAAAATCATTCTCAACTGTTTGATCTTTTATGCTTGATCAATCAAGTTGTGTGGCGCTTCATTTCCGTTTAAACCTGGTCGAAATATTAAAATATATATATATAAAAAGTCAAGGTTTAGTTGAGAACATAAAACTTAAAACCCTAGAAAGTCATCGACTACGTTCCGTCTTTCTCAGCGTTCTTAACGACTAGAAACTATCTCAATGGCACCAAAAGCAGTAAAGATCTTGCATGAAGGTAATGAGTTATCAAGACTTGGATTCAAGGATGCTCCAGAAGAGATCCAAGAAATAATCAAATTGCTAGAAGCCGCGGGGCTAGAATTCGTTCGGTCTGAACCAAGCCTAATTATAAAGGAAGAGATGTTGGAATTCTACTCCCACATCAAGGTTTCATCATCTGGAAAGTCCATCAAGAGCAAGATAGGGGATGTGAAGATTAAGATTAATTTTCAAAGGATTACACAGACAATGCATCTCCCGTCTACAGATATAGAAGATGATCAGGAGATTTCACAACAAGAGATAGTGGAAGCCTTGGACTGGTGTGAATTCAGTGGATAAAGATATGGATCTCTGGAAAGGAAACACTTAAACCAGAGACAAATTGATTGTTGATATCACTGGGAAGGTCATTCTTTGCAAGACTGGATCCCATGATAGAATCTCCAATCCCGTGTTTGAATTGATTACAAAAGTCATTCTACAAAAGAAAACCAACTGGGCCTCGGTAATTTTCCAGAAACTTCTGAGCAGTCTTCAAGTATCTTGGGTAGAATTCTTTCCTTATACCTATTCACTGCTTATCCTGGACACTTCAACAAGAAACAAGGAGTGAAAATTCATTACATAAAAAGAAGGGATATAAAGACTTTGGAGAAATATACCAGGTACTGCCCAAAAGTCAAGCTGAAAAGAAGAGCAAGAGCTTAAAGAAGGGAAAGAAAGTAGTTATGGAAGATGTCTCTGATTCAGGGAGCAAGGGCATTGATGACCAAGTGGATAGTGAACCCATCCACAATCCCTACCTATCACCCTCAACTGGAGAAGAAGAAAATCTTCAGGACTCAAGCATTCAAGTAAATCTTGATATAGCTCATGTAAGCTCACCTCAGAAAGTGGTTGATGTTGTTGAGGGGGAGACAGTTGTTCAAGAAAGGATGGGTGCCCCAACTGAGGGAGAGTCTGCTGTAGAGGAGAAAGATGATTCATTGAAACATTTTCTAGGTGAAGATGTTGATGATCATGGTGAGAGGGAGCCTCAATCTGAGGTCCCTGCTCAGGGAGAAAGTGTTCCCCAATCCCCAGAGGATGAGACAGCTACTAACACTGAATTAGCTGGTCAAGAGGACCTAGGGATAAGCCCTATCCAAGGTGCTGCTGAAATACCACCTATTGTCACAGAAACTCAACCATCTACCAGTACCTCAGATAGTTCCATCCTCACCTCATTAAAAGCTCTTTTGGATAAGCAAGCTTCAACCTTAAAATCATACATTGATGAGAAAGTTCAAGGAGTGAAAGCTGAAATTTAGTCAGAGATTCAGAAAGTTAAACCAGATATTATGGAAGATCTGGACTTCTTGAAGGGTGACACGGGTCACATCAATGCTCAAATCACCAAATGGTTTGACAAAGCTGACAGCATTGTACACCTGAATGTGAAAATTCTCACTTCTATGGATGAAAGTTTAAGACTAACTACACAAGACATTACCAGTGAAGAACTATATTAGCCAAACTGATGAAGTTCTCAGAGAAGTTGTGGATCACATTGAAGATTATGTTTATTCCACTCAAGTTCAAGCTATGCAGCTGGCTGAAAAAACAAGAGATGTTCTTCTGGAAGACAATGAGAATATATTTCGGACATTGTCAAGCAGGTTTGAGACAAACACTTCTCATCTGGATAATATAATTAATGAAAAAGCCAGAAAGGGAAAGAATATCAATGCAGAGCTATCTACATGAGTTGTGCAAGGAGTCGGGACTGCTCTCCACTTTCCTCTTGGATGTCAACAGACCATCTGATTTTGATTTTAGAGCTCAAGAAGTGACAGCTCAGGATGCTCAACTAGCAAAGAGAAGGAAGAGAGAATTACTCATGTTGCATGAAGAGTTCATGGCATTGAGAAGAGCTGAGCAGGCAGATGATCCTGACTATGAATATCGGAGTGATGATTCTCAGACAATTATTGTCAATGCTTGGATCAATCATGGACAACTCTTGAAGATATTGATAGTTTTATCCCTCTGGAGAATGGATCAAACATCTGGAGAGACAATCTCTAAGGGAAAGGGTCTTTAAGTAAAATCTAGTAAGGAAGAACAATCCAAGGAGGATACCATTCAAGTACATTCCAAAACCCTTCCCCTACTTCAAAAAATAAGAGATTAAAGTCGGAGCTGCTGAAAGAAGATCAAATGAAAAAGGTGAAGGCTCTTGAGCTCAAACACTCAAGAGGAAAAGTTCTGATTCAGCTGACAGGACAAATCAACCAGTTGACAAGCACCCAGTACCATGATATTTCATGAGATGTATCTGTGATAAATTGTAAATGGACTTATGTTCAAACAATTAATTCTTATGGCTGATTATATATATATATATATATATATATATATATATATATATATATTTATTATATAAGCAAAGACTTCCAAAGCCCACGGTGTGACATTTAAATCTCATAATACCCCCCGCATTTCTCCTAACTCAATACAAAAGAAAGGATTTTTTGGTCATTACATAAAAACAGCTATATGAGGAGAGAGAGGGCAAGATTTTTTATTCAACCATAATTTATTAAAGCAACACCTATTATTTAGAAGAGCGGACAACACCTATTATTAAAGCAGTCCCATTCTTGTACCCCCACCAGCAGAGAATCAATATATTATTCATTAATATATCCTTTGTCATCCCTTCCCTCCCGCCAGTAGAGAAGCAGTCCCGCCAGCGAAGAATCGCTCGCGCCCCCATGCATCTGCTCTGGCGCCGAATGCAGGCCGTCCTCCTCTCCTCCAGCACGCTACTGTCGCATCCCTCCTTCTTTCTCCTCTCCACACGCTTCCCTCGCATCCGGCTATAACCGTAATATACAGTTCATCCTCGCTCATCCTCGGCTCCTCTTTCTTTCTTTCTTTTTCGGAAGAGCGTACAACTCAACACACGGTTCCGCCATTGCTACTCTTCAACCTCGGCGCTGCTGATTTTTCAGGTTCTTTGCTTAGCCCCAAAATCCCTCCTGTTTTTTTTGTTCTTAATTAAGTGCAGTGGATCCATTGATCTAAGCTCTGACCAGAAATGAATGCTAGCAATTTACAAAAATGTTGATATCATTATTGCTACTCTTCAACCTCGGCTCCTCTTTCTTTCTTTCTTTTTCAGAAGAGCGGACAACTCAACACACGGTTCCGCCATTGCTACTCTTCAACCTCGGCGCTGCTGATTTCTTTGTTTAGCCCCAAAATCCCTCCTTTTTTTTTGTTCTTAATTAAGTGCAGTGGATCCATTGATCTAAGCTCTGACCAGAAATGAATGCTAGCAATTTACAGAAATGGATCCACTGCTATAGAAATGGTGATATCATTATTGCTAGCATAAATGGTGATATCATTATTGCTAGCATTTCTTAATCAACCTTGGAAGTCCTTTAGCCAGTGGCCCGGGTCAGAAATAAATCATTTGATTATATTTCTTAGCATTTTTTAAATATATCATTTGATTATATAATGATATCAGTTTCATAGCATTTTTTAAGTTTCTAAACTGATATCATTATTGCTAAGCGGAACCTCTGAAATATATCATTTGATTATATGACCATTTATGGCCAGTGGCCCGGGTCAGATGTTTTACCATTTATGACCATTGACTCCAGCAGAGGTTCTCCATTTAGGCTCTGGTTAGATGCTCTACTATTTTATTTTCTTAGCATTGGAGATTTGAAGATATTTTTGCACGGGTTAGTGAGAAAATATGCAGAATTTTTTCATACTCTTAAGGTGTTTGTCTTTGCTTATATGACCAGTGGCCCTGGTGGGTGAGAAAATATGCAGAATATTCTTAAATAGTATAACATTCAAATGCTCCAGCTTAAGTTATTCAAATTTTGAATGCAAAAAATTCAAATGCTCCAGCTTTTGCATTCAAATGCTCTACCTTATGTTTGAATGAGGATTTTGAATGCAACAGCTTCCAAATGCTCCAGCTTATGTTAATCAAAAATCAAATTCATAAAACAAAATTTGAATGCAACTTATGTTATTTGAATGCAACTTATGTTTGAATGCGAGTTATGAATAAGGAAATTTTGTATTCATAAAACAAATTTTGTTTTAATTAAATAGCATCATTTAAATAATTATGTGGCCATAGCATTTGAATGCTCCAACAGAGTACCATTTTTATAAGGAAATTTTGACTAGAGCAAAGTCTCTTTTAATTATTTGTTTTATGAAATAATTATGTGGCCATAGCATTTATGAATGCTCCGGCAGAGTAAACAGGTGAACGTGAGCGGGGTGAGTTCCTTCTTTGTGGGGTACATTACTTTTTGTTTTAATATTATGAATAGAAATAGTCTTAATTGGTTGTATGAACATAAAAAAAATGTTATTTAAAACAGATAGACATAGCATTTAACAACCTCGTAAAAAATTTTAAGTTTTTAAACTCCGGATAATTTTTTAAGTTTCTAAAATCCATGTTGGTGAGGAGATGTATTAGTGAGCACCACTAGTTTAAATGTTAGTGAGGAACACATTTCTCATCTCTGTCGGTCTCAAGAGATAAAAACTACAATACCACTGCAAACACCGATATAGATTATGAATATTACGACGAAATTTGCAAAGTGAGTACAAATAGGTGGTCTGATGATCCGCGTGCTGAAGTTGAAGGTTTTAGACTAATTATACTGGCAGTGTAAGGGGGCTTGAGTGCGGGAGAAGAGTGGAATTTTGTTTTTGATATGATTAAGAGGTAACACGTACCAAAGATTATATACTATGGTTTCAATATTAATGTTTTAACATATTACAATGTTACTACCTTATTGATTTTTATATTTACATTTTTGTTTGAAACAGAATCTCCCAAGGCCACTGAAAGATATCTATTGCTGCACCCGAAGGGGATGCCAATATTTTGATATGGATGCAACTGCCGGATTATGATGGATTTTGTGTTTGTAGGGTTTAATTTTTTGGCAGAAATGTGGGCAAGTTTTAATGTGTTTACAAAATATTTATAATCAATCATACTGTTATATAAACTATTTATATGTTACTGTTATATAAACTACTTATATGTTACTGTTATATAAACTACTTATATGTTACTATTATATAAAACTGTTGTTCTTCCTTAAATCCATTCATGCAATGTGCTCTTTTAGATCCGCTCCAACATGCCAAAAATTAAAAGCAGAGATTGCTCAAGCTTTATAAGACCCACGATAAATGTCGCCCCTACGACAAATATCGCCTCCATGACAAATGTCGCCCCCACGACAAATGTCGCACCCACGAAAAATGTCACCCCCTTGACAAATGTCGCACCCACGATGAATGTCGTCCCCTCGACAAATGTCGCACTCACGACGAATGTCGCACCCACGACAAAAGTCACCCCCACGACGAATTTCGCCCCCGCCGAATGTATCCCCCATGCCAAATGTCGCCCCTGCGACGAATGTCGCAACCATTACGAATTTCTCCCCCACGACAAATGTCACCCCCACGACAAATGTCGCCCCCAGGACAAGTTAAGCCCCCCACGACAAATGTCGCCCCCACGACAAATGTCGCCCCCACGACAAATGTCGCCCCCTCGACAAATGTCGCACCCACGACAAATGTTGCCCGCACGGGTTCCCCTGTGCACGACTGCTTGTGTGTATATATATATATATAATTATGTCTGTGTTGCTGAGCTAAATGCTTCACCTGTTCATCATTTATGATTCACTGTTAGTTATCTGTGATAACATGTTTTTACTGTTATATTGTGATTTCTTTTATTAAAGCATCTTAGCATTGATAATTATTCTGCCTTCTTCAAATAAGGGGAGATTGTTGGGAATATTGCCCTCAAAATTCCAAGATTTGAAAAAGCAACACTTACAATGTTAAGTGCATACTGTATTTGATGGCATGTCTATTTCATGATCATGCATATTATATTATGTTGTCTTTAAAACATATTTAGAGCAGAGATGAGCAGATACCATTGAGATCAGTATGTATGGTTCTCCACCATACCGTTGAGATCAACATATGGTTCTCTACCATACCGTTGAGATCAATACTTAATTCTCCTCCATCATACCGTTGAGATTGGTATATGTTTCTCCATAGTACCGTTGAGATCGAGGAGCGCTTCAAATCGATATCGTGAAGAAGATGCAGAAAAGGGCAGTTCTCAGCATCAAGGTCGATACTGTTGAGAAAAAAGTTTTTGTTCAACGATATCGTTAAGACGGGAATAAATGTTATCGTTGAGCCTGTACAGTTTGGCGGGATTCAAAATTGACGCTGGTGCATAAAGAATGGACAGAGTATTCTATTCTCGTTCATACCATTGACAAGACGTCTCATAAGACCGTTGATGAAAGTCAAGGGTATAAGAGGATATGCTAGAGCAATCAAACAGTACCCGTAAACCCAAAACAAGTGCCCGTGTCGTTCTTAAATCGTGCACTGTTGAAGCAAGCAAGTTCTCTCAGAAGATTTTCAGAAGAACAAAGGAGAGTCAATCAACTGGACGCAAAGCTAGGTCTTCTTCCAGCTGTAGAAGAAGAGCAAGAAGGAAAGCCTCAAATCTAATTCTACCTGAAGACATTCTATTCAGGGGCTCCTTCCAGTTATTTGCTTTCACAGCAAGAACCACAGAAGACTTGAAGATTCAAGGTCTATTTATTTCAGTCATCTGTTTTAAACCAGCCTATGTCGGTCTCAAGCCCAGATGAAAAATGGTGAGGGTTGTGTTAGGTAGACGGTCAGCGTAAAATTTAGTCACCCTTATGAATATTAATTATTTGAGAATTTGTGCAAAAGCTAGGTTGTTCCCCTTAAGGAACGCATCGCATGGTCCGAATGCAGCGTCTTGGCAAGGACGCTGCATCTCCAGGACTTGGGTGCAGTGTTAAATATGCAAGAGTTCTCGTCATATGGTCTGAATGCGGCGTCTTGGTAAGGACCGCTACACATCCAAGAGAACTTGGGTGTAATGTTATAGGCAAAAGTCCTTACATATTAGCCGTCCTAGAGAAGTATGTCATAGGAATTGTGATCGACTTAGGTTTGGAATTTGGAATATAGGTACGCTAACGAGGAAAGCGATGGAAGTAATGGATACGATGATTATGAGAAGGATAAATATTTTTTGTCTGCAAGAGATTGGATTGGTGGATGAGAAAGCTAAATTTTTAAATAATTTAGGCTTTAAATTATGGTACACAGGAAAAAATAAAACAGACAGTGGAGTAGGTATTATTGTGGATACTACTTGGAAGGATGAAGTTGTTGGGGTAAGTAAAAAAGCTCTTAAATTGGTCATAGGAAAGGAAACTATTAATGTGATCAATGCTTACGCGCCACAAGTAGGATTAAGTGGAGCTATTAAAGTGCAATATTTGGAAGACTTCGATGATTTAGTAAGAGAAATCCCACAAAAAGATAGATTTTCATAGGAGGAGACTTAAATGGACATAAATGGAAGAAAAATGTAGATTACACAGTCGTTCATGGAGGATATGGATATGGAGAAATAAATGAAGAAGGGCGAACAATTTTAGACTTTGTCGTGTCTGTTAGATGACATAGGAAAGATAAATGTAAAGGCCCAATTATAGGCTCATTTCCCTCTTCTCTTTTAGTCTCACATCTCTTGTATAGAATTGTTCTCCTTCTCTTCTCCTATATATTTGTATTCTCTCTTGTATTTTAAAGATGAAATAGTATATGCAAGGCTTGCCCTTTGTTTTCTACATGGTATCAGAGGAATCGGTCTCTCCTTGCGGCTAGCATTCTGCTAACTGCCCGGTCTTCCCCTCTTGCGCTAGGCGCGGTCTGTGATTTCTAACCGGTCTGTTGGAACACCCTATTACTAATTTGGGTAAGGATCACTATGCTTGTCTTAGGAATCCCAGTTGACCTAGTTGTATAGTTGAGAAGGTCAACATTAGAATGAGTCTAGGGCTTAGAACTTAGGTTTGGAGCTGCCCCCAGGACCATTCCAAGATCAAGGTTGAAGAGCTAAGTCTAAGGCAATTTTCGTCGAGCTCAGGTCGACGAATCGTCAAACTCCGTTCGACGCTCTCTGAGCTCAACTTCAATAAATCGTCGAACTCCGGTCGACGATCTTCGAACTCAGATCGACTATCTGCTTTTGGCTAGCTTCTGCTTAGTCGTCGAACTCCCCTCGACTATCTTCTAGCTCAGTTCGACGATCCCTCCTTCAAGTTATTTCTCAGGTCGGTGAGCTCGGTTCGACGATCTTCGAGCTCAGATCGATGTTTTCTGTCTGCTTGTCTCATTTCATCTCTGAGCTCAGTTCGACGATCGTAGAGCTCAGATCGACGTTTTTTTTTTGGAGAGATCGACGCTTTCAGGAATTCAAATGCTGCTGTTCTTTGGAATGTTTTTGAATATTATCAGCATTTATGTCAGAAGATCTCCCAGCCGTTTGTCTTTATTCTGGAGCAAGTTTCAAGGAATTATTCAGAGAATGTTTGCTGGACTTTCCTCTAGAAGATAAGACTCTTTTTGGAAGACATTTATGACTCCCAACGGCTAACTTGGACAAGGAAACTTCAGAAAATTTCAATTCCTCTCTTCTGTGTTTTTAAGATATACAGAATACACAAGAAAAAAAAAAGGATACACAGATTGACAAGAAAGAAAGTGAACACACAGAATAGAGAATACTGATAGCAGAAGAACAACAGAAGAACTGTGACTTCAAAAATCTTCTTGCTGACTGAAAAGTGTTCACAATCTCATCTCAGAACTCCAGACACCTCATTTTTCAGCCTTCTTGCTGAAACCCTCCTTTGCTGGAGATCAAGTTCTGAAGACCTATCACCCTAGAGCAAAGCTTCTTTTCCTGAACCTTTCTACATCTCAGGGGGAGCTTTGACATCATCAATCCACTTGTGCTTCTCTCATTTGATTGAGAACAGAGAAGACACCCTTCACTCTTATTTTTCTTTTCCTGCTGTAAAAGGGTTCTTGAACTCCCTTCAAAAGTTTTGTCTGGTTCTGAGAGCCTTGTCAAAACTCAGTGGTGGCAAGACACCTTATCAAAAAATCTAGTTTTGGTTTGTGGGCACCTTATCAAAAGCTCATTGGTGTCAGGACACCTGATCAACTCATCCTGAGTGGATTCCTACCAAGGGTGGTAGAAGAGTGGATGTACCCAGGTTTTTGGGGAACTACTATATTTCCTTGTGTCTTCTAGTTTGTTTGTGTGATTTGTCTGATGTGTGTTGTGCTCTTTACTTCTTGGTTTTTAACCTCTTACTAGCACTCTACACTATATCATAAATTGAATTTTATATGTGCTGTTTATTTCAACTGTGAAAAATTATTTTAAAATACTCTATTCACCCCCCCCCCCCCTCTAGAGTTGAGATAGATCTTATCCTCACTTTCAATTGGTATCAGAGCCAGGTTGGTTGCTCATACAGGCTAACACCTGAACCAAAAGATCCTTGATAAGATCAATCTCTTAAGAGGATTATTTTCTATACATCTAGCTTTTTATTTAAAGACATGGCACAGAACAAAGATTATGCAAGCACCAGACCACCAGTGTGCAACCTTTCTAAGTTT
Organism: Platanthera zijinensis; assembly: GCA_039513925.1. Classification (NCBI taxonomy): domain Eukaryota; kingdom Viridiplantae; phylum Streptophyta; class Magnoliopsida; order Asparagales; family Orchidaceae; genus Platanthera; species Platanthera zijinensis. The sequence goes on along the minus strand of CM077094.1, from coordinate 72,015,835 downwards.
GCACTCTGGAAGGCAAGGATTAGATTATACATGAATTCTATTGATGAAGACATTTTCAATTCTGTCTTGACAGTTTGTCCAACTCCACCAGCAAGCTCAAGTACAAGTGTTGTTCCACCTCCTTCTGGAACAGATGCAGATATAAAGAAGTGGAAGACTGCAGATGCTAAGGCTATGAACATCTTAGCCCAAACAATGTCTGATGAAATTTTTCAGAAGGTAGCTGAATGCCACTCAGCCAAAGAAATCTGGGACAAACTCTCAGAAATTGTCTCAGGATCTGCTGATGAAAGGAAAGATAGAAGATCTCATCTGATAAGCCAATATGAGAACTTCAAAAAGGGAGAAGCTGAATCAGTGGCTGACATGTACAATAGACTAAGTCTAATTGTCAATGAGCTAAAAACCCTAGACAAAGAAATCTCACTGACTGAGCTGAATGACAAAATCCTGATGTGCTTCCCCAGCACTTGGGATTCAAGAATCTGGCCAATCAAGGATGTCAGAAGTTTAAATGAGATTACTACTGAAGCTCTCCTGGGCAAGCTCAGATCCTATGAGCTGCTCATTAAAAATAGAGAAGAAGAACAAAACGCTACCTCTCCAGCCACAAGGAAAGAAAAGACCATAGCCTTCAAAGCTGTAGAAGAGGAGCCTGAAGATAAAGCTACAGGAAATGATGAGCTCATAAGTCTACTGGCCAAAAGATTCTACAAGATGGCCAGAAAAGACTTCAGAAAGAGACCATACAAGGGTCATGATAAACCAAGGTATGATAAATCAAACAACAATAAAGAAATTATATGCTTTGGTTGCAGGAAACCAGGCCACATTGTGCCTGACTGTCCAGAAAACAAGAATAAGGACAAGAAGGAAAGAAGAGAAAGAAGAAAAGAAAAGGATTACAAGAAGAATAGCTCAGACAAAGCCTCCTCCAGCAAGAACAAACATACAAGGAAGGGTTTTGTTGCTGAGACATGGAGTGAGACTGAAGAAGAATCTGAAGCCTCATCCAGTTCCAGTGATGATGAGGATGATGCAGATGAAAAAGAATTTTGCATGATGGCTGTCAATGCCTCACAGCAAAACTCTGATGAAGAATCAGAATCAGACTCAGAAACTCAACCAGATGAAGATCAGGTAATCAACTCTTTTGATTTTAATTCTGAGGACTTCAAAGATGAATTTAAGACACTGTGTCTAGATCTATTAAAATCTGAGAAGGAGATAATCTCTCTCAGGAATCAATTATCTGAGCATAGTGTCCTAAACTCAAAGAACCTCAAACTCTCTGAGGAGTTAGAATACTGTAGGGAGGAGATAGCCTCACTGAAAAGTGAACTATCAAAGGCCCAAAAGTTTGAAGAATCCCTAAATGGGAGAAGTATCAGACTGATGGACATCACAAGCACAGTGAACTCTAGATTTAATAGCACACTGGGCTTGGGTGCCTCATCCAGCCAACCTATAATTTTGACAACTCCAATCAAGTTTGTCTCTGACAAAGGAAAGGGAGTAATAGAGGTACCCAGGAAGAATGCAGATCTGTCAGAGAAAAATTCAGTTCAACAGATAGCGTCGAGCAGAGCTCGACGATCTAACTACAGATCGTCGACCTCAGCTCGACGATATCCAAACTCTGAACTTCAGCATAATCGATCTTCGAACAGAGATCGACGATCTGACCCAAGATCGTCGACCTCAGTTCGACGATCGTCGAACAGAAATCAGGACTGTGAACATTCCTTCAATGCCACATCTAGATTCAATCCTAGAAGTCCCACATCCCAAGGCTTTAATCCCTATACTGAATGGATAGTACCTCCTAGGAGATACCATCCTGAAGGTTATAAGGATCAACCTGGGATGTCCTTTATTTCAGAATTCAAGGGATATCAACCTAGGCCCAAGGTTAACTGGGTCAAAAACAAATAAGCTGCTTTTTGTGCAGGTGAAGACCTATCCAGCATCAAACCATCAATGGTATCTGGATAGTGGGTGCTCAAAGCACATGACAGGGCACAAGGACAACTTCACTTCCTTCAAAGACAAGTTTGGACCCAAAGTAATTTTTGGAGACTCAAGCTTTGGAACTACAAAAGGATATGGTGCAGTCCAAATTGGCTCAGTCACATTCAAGAAGGTGGCATATGTTGAAGGACTCAAGCACAACTTGATAAGTATCAGTCAACTGTGTGATGAAGGATATCAAGTGACATTCAACAAAGCCATATGCAAGGTCAAGTCAGAGGACAACACAACTGTGTTGACAGGTAACAGAAGAGGTAACATTTACTTAGTGGATTTTCATTCACCTATAGTAGATATTTGTCTGTTCAATTCCATTTCAAAATCTAATATTTTATGGCATAAGAGACTAGGGCATATTAACCTTAGAACCATTGCTAAGCTATCAAAAGACAACCTTGTTAGAGGACTACCTTCTGGTCCCTACAAGAAGGAAGGACTTTGCAAGGCTTGTCAATTAGGCAAGCAAACTAAAAGTAGTTTTAAATCAATTAATAAGAGTGATTCACCTAGGATCTTGTACCTATTGCACATGGATCTTTTTGGACCCATATCTGTACAAAGCCTAGGAGGGAAATCCTATACTCTAGTGGTTGTAGATGACTTCTCAAGATTCACTTGGGTATTCTTTCTGAGGAAGAAGTCTGATAACTTCAAGTGTTTGACAGATTTTTTCAAATGCATTCAGATTGAGTTCAACACTCACATTGCCCTGATCAGAAGTGATCATGGGACAGAGTTTGATTCTCTTCTCATGCAAGAGTTCTGTCAAAGTGAAGGGATCAGGCACACTTTCTCAGCTCCTAGAACTCCTCAACAAAATGGGGTAGCTGAAAGGAAAAATAGAACACTCATTGAATCTGCAACTACATTATTGGCAGATGCTCACCTACCTCTATCCTTTTGGGCTGAGGCAGTGAACACCTCCAACTATGTGTTGAACAGAAGCCTGATACACAAGCTGAAGGGCAAGACTCCCTATGAATTGCTCAAAGGGAAGAAACCTAAAATAGGCTATTTTAAAGTTTTTGGTTGCACTTGTTTTATTCATAATAATGACAAGAAATATCTAGCAAAATTCCAAGCTAAAGCTGATGAAGGAGTGTTTCTGGGATACTCCATGATCAGCAAGGCCTATAGGGTTTATAATAAATCTTCCTGTAAAATTGAAGAATCTGTTCATATTATTTTTGATGAAGCTAACATGTCTTTCAAGGAGAAGAATGCTTCTACCATAGAACCTTTGCAGGTACATTCTCTAGCTGAAGACTTGAACAAATTGCAAGTTGCTGAAAAGAATGAGAGCAGTGATGATGAAGAAGAAGTTCAACATCTTGAAGAAAATCATCCTGAAGAGCCAGTTGTTGCTCCACTAGAGGAGACAACAACACAGGCTGGTGAACAATCAACACTCCCTGTTGACTTAGTAACAACAAGAGATCATCCAATCACCCAAGTAATTGGAGAAATTTCAGCTGGTGTGCAAACTAGAAATCAGGTCAACCAGAACCTGATGCACACTTGCTTCCTATCTCAAATTGAGCCTCAATCCATACAAGATGCAGAGCAAGATCCACACTGGATCATTGCAATGCAAGAGGAGTTGCATCAATTTGAAAGGAACAAGGTTTGGGAACTAGTGCCTAAGCCAAAGGATCATCCCATTGTTGGAACAAAGTGGGTATTCAGGAACAAGCTGGATGATCAAGGAGTTATAGTCAGAAACAAGGCAAGGCTAGTTGCTCAAGGGTACTCTCAACAAGAAGGAATAGACTATGATCAGACATTTGCACCAGTTGCAAGGTTGGAAGCCATCAGAATATTCCTAGCCTATGCTGCTCACAAAGGTTTCAAAGTGTATCAAATGGATGTAAAGAGTGCATTCCTCAATGGGGACATCAAAGAGGAAGTCTATGTTAGACAGCCTCCAGGTTTTATCTCTCTAACTCACCCTGATTATGTTTACAAATTGCATAAAGCATTATATGGTCTCAAGCAAGCTCCTAGAGCATGGTATGAGACCCTAGCATGCTTTCTTCTGGAAATTGATTTTGTTAGGGGGAGAGTAGACCAAACTCTTTTTATTAGAACCCATAAGTCCCATACCCTACTAGTCTCAAGCCCAGATGAAAAATGGTGAGGGTTGTGTTAGGTAGACGGTCAGCGTAAAATTTAGTCACCCTTATGAATATTAATTATTTGAGAATTTGTGCAAAAGCTAGATTGTTCCCCTTAAGGAACGCATCGCATGGTCCGAATGCAGCGTCTTGGCAAGGACGCTGCATCTCCAGGACTTGGGTGCAGTGTTAAATATGCAAGAGTTCTCGTCATATGGTCTGAATGCGGCGTCTTGGTAAGGACCGCTACACATCCAAGAGAACTTGGGTGTAATGTTATAGGCAAAAGTCCTTACATATTAGCCGTCCTAAAGAAGTATGTCATAGGAATTGTGATCGACTTAGGTTTGGAATTTGGAATATAGGTACGCTAACGAGGAAAGCGATGGAAGTAATGGATACGATGATTATGAGAAGGATAAATATTTTTTGTCTGCAAGAGATTGGATTGGTGGATGAGAAAGCTAAATTTTTAAATAATTTAGGCTTTAAATTATGGTACACAGGAAAAAATAAAACAGACAGTGGAGTAGGTATTATTGTGGATACTACTTGGAAGGATGAAGTTGTTGGGGTAAGTAAAAAAGCTCTTAAATTGGTCATAGGAAAGGAAACTATTAATGTGATCAATGCTTACGCGCCACAAGTAGGATTAAGTGGAGCTATTAAAGTGCAATATTTGGAAGACTTCGATGATTTAGTAAGAGAAATCCCACAAAAAGATAGATTTTCATAGGAGGAGACTTAAATGGACATAAAGGGAAGAAAAATGTAGATTACACAGTCGTTCATGGAGGATATGGATATGGAGAAATAAATGAAGAAGGGCGAACAATTTTAGACTTTGTCGTGTCTGTTAGATGACATAGGAAAGATAAATGTAAAGGCCCAATTATAGGCTCATTTCCCTCTTCTCTTTTAGTCTCACATCTCTTGTATAGAATTGTTCTCCTTCTCTTCTCCTATATATTTGTATTCTCTCTTGTATTTTAAAGATGAAATAGTATATGCAAGGCTTGCCCTTTGTTTTCTACATGGTATCAGAGGAATCGGTCTCTCCTTGCGGCTAGCATTCTGCTAACTGCCCGGTCTTCCCCTCTTGCGCTAGGCGCGGTCTGTGATTTCTAACCGGTCTGTTGGAACACCCTATTACTAATTTGGGTAAGGATCACTATGCTTGTCTTAGGAATCTCAGTTGACCTAGTTGTATAGTTGAGAAGGTCAACATTAGAATGAGTCTAGGGCTTAGAACTTAGGTTTGGAGCTGCCCCCAGGACCATTCCAAGATCAAGGTTGAAGAGCTAAGTCTAAGGCAATTTTCGTCGAGCTCAGGTCGACGAATCGTCAAACTCCGTTCGACGCTCTCTGAGCTCAACTTCAATAAATCGTCGAACTTCGATCGACGATCTTCGAGCTCAGATCGACTATCTGCTTTTGGCTAGCTTCTACTTAGTCGTCGAACTCCCCTCGACTATCTTCTAGCTCAGTTCGACGATCCCTCCTTCAAGTTATTTCTCAGGTCGGTGAGCTCGGTTCGACGATCTTCGAGCTCAGATCGATGTTTTCTGTCTGCTTGTCTCATTTCATCTCTGAGCTCAGTTCGACGATCGTAGAGCTCAGATCGACGTTTTTTTTGGAGAGATCGACGCTTTCAGGAATTCAAATGCTGCTGTTCTTTGGAATGTTTTTGAATATTATCAGCATTTATGTCAGAAGATCTCCCAGCCGTTTGTCTTTATTCTGGAGCAAGTTTCAAGGAATTATTCAGAGAATGTTTGCTGGACTTTCCTCTAGAAGATAAGACTCTTTTTGGAAGACATTTATGACTCCCAACGGCTAACTTGGACAAGGAAACTTCAGAAAATTTCAATTCCTCTCTTCTGTGTTTTTAAGATATACAGAATACACAAGAAAAAAAAAAGGATACACAGATTGACAAGAAAGAAAGTGAACACACAGAATAGAGAATACTGATAGCAGAAGAACAACAGAAGAACTGTGACTTCAAAAATCTTCTTGTTGACTGAAAAGTGTTCACAATCTCATCTCAGAACTCCAGACACCTCATTTTTCAGCCTTCTTGCTGAAACCCTCCTTTGCTGGAGATCAAGTTCTGAAGACCTATCACCCTAGAGCAAAGCTTCTTTTCCTGAACCTTTCTACATCTCAGGGGGAGCTTTGACATCATCAATCCACTTGTGCTTCTCTCATTTGATTGAGAACAGAGAAGACACCCTTCACTCTTATTTTTCTTTTCCTGCTGTAAAAGGGTTCTTGAACTCCCTTCAAAAGTTCTGTCTGGTTCTGAGAGCCTTGTCAAAACTCAGTGGTGGCAAGACACCTTATCAAAAAATCTAGTTTTGGTTTGTGGGCACCTTATCAAAAGCTCATTGGTGTCAGGACATCTGATCAACTCATCCTGAGTGGATTCCTACCAAGGGTGGTAGAAGAGTGGATGTACCCAGGTTTTTGGGGAACCACTATATTTCCTTGTGTCTTCTGGTTTGTTTGTGTGATTTGTCTGCTGTGTGCTGTGCTCTTTACTTCTTGGTTTTTAACCTCTTACTAGCACTCTACACTATATCATAAATTGAATTTTATATGTGCTGTTTATTTCAACTGTGAAAAATTATTTTAAAATACTCTATTCACCCCCCCTCTAGAGTTGAGATAGATCTTATCCTCACTTTCACGGTCGACCTTCTCTTCTCGCACAGGGCGCGGCCTTGGAGGCTAGGACTTCCCTACCCGCCTCTCTTCCCCTTCTCATTCTCGTGGCCTCCACCTCTACCTCTCTCTGCTCTTTATAGGATTCTCTCTGGCCAGTGGGGACCCCCCCCCCCTTTTCCTCCCTATCCACGCGGTCTCTTTTATACCCGCGCGGTTTAGTCTCTTCTCTTTCCGCTGCAAACTCCGCATTTTGGTCGCGGCTTCTTGACGCTGGTGTCTTATCGTCAAGACCGTGCGGTCTCCCTAGTTCGCGTGTGGCTTCTCCTCTTCTCCGCTCCGCCTTCTTCGGGTTGCGGTTTGTTCTCTTCCCAAGCGGCTTGTTCTCGCCGCTGCGGCTTGTTCTCGCCGTTGTCTCTTTTCTCGCCGCTTCAGGTTGTGGTTTGTTCTCTTCCCAAGCGGCTTGTTCTCGCCGCTGCGGCCTGATTCTCGTCGCTGTCTCTTTTTCACACAACTGCCTCTTCTCGCACGACTTGTTCTCGCCACTGCGGCTTGTTCTCGCTGTTCTCAGTACTTCCTCCGTTCTAGTCGCTGGATCTGTCCAGCTTGCCGCGTGCCTTCTTGCCGCCCGGTTGCCGTGCCTCGCCGCAGCTCAGGATTATGGTCTCCGCCTCGATCACTGTTGATGGGGTTACTGCGTTGCGTACTCAACTACATCAACTTCAAGGGGTGGTTAGTCGCTCTTCTGGCTTCGTAGCCTCGATCTTCAAGGAAGGTATATCGTGCCTCTCACACAGCTCTCACTGGATTGTGGACTCGGGTGCTACCTATCATATCTCTCTGTAGCAGACGCCCAAATACTTAGATACTGCTTACCCCAAGCACATCACTGTGATCAATGGTGACACGCTCCCGGTTTCTGGCACTGATAATCTGTCTCTTACTCCTTCCCTTTACTTATCATCGGTTCTTCATGTTTCGGACTCTCCATTTCACCTTCTTTCTGTTAGTCGTCTTACGCAAGATCTTGATTGTTGTATTACCTTCTCACGCTCTTCCTTTGTGGTGCAGGATCGACTGAAGCAGACTATACTTGGTAGAGGGCGACTGTTTAATGGGTTATATCTTCTCGACGTTCCTCCCACTGCTCTCACCTCTGCTCTCACCTCTGTCTCCACCACTGATTGGCATCGTCGTCTTGGGCATGTCTGATAGAAACTACTAGGAAGAAGGAGAAACTAGAGAGGAAAAGTAGGGAGAAAACTAGGGTTTGAGGGAAGAAGGGGGAAATACCTTAGGGTTATTTTTGCATGCCCTTAAATGAAGACATTCCCGGGTATAAATACCCGGGCCAAGGAGGGAGCCGGCCGGCCCCTCCACATAGGGCTGAACCGGTTGGTTCAGCCCTTGGCCGGTCGGTTCTACTGAGTGGGGGCTAAACCGGATGGTTCAGCCCCTTCGTCGGCTGTTGTCTCCTTGCACCTGCGAGCATAATAATGCCCCGAGAAGCGGGCCGCGGTTGGGGGCGTAACATTCCCCTCCACATCAAGACCCAGCTTGTCCTCAAGATGGAAATCTGGGTACAGCTCCTTGAAGTCCAACAGATCAACCCAAGAATTATGTGCTTCTGATGAGTGCTTCCACTTGACCAACAGCTCGGCCCGAAACTCGGTGCCCCGCTTCTTCCACCTGAGTAAGAGAACTGTCTCCGGCATCGGCCGAAGTTCGCCGGCCACGGTAGCTTCCGGCAAGAAAGGACTCGGTTGGGCACTGTCACTAACCTTCTTCTTAAGCAAAGAAACATGAAATGTCGGATGGATGCGTGAGCCCGCGGGGAGCTCCAACGTATAAGCGACGGGCCCCACCCTTTTGAGAACACGAAAGGGGCCAGAATATCGAGGAGCCAGCTTCTGATTTGTGCGGCGAGCCACTGAGAGTTGTCTGTAAGGTTGGAGCTTAAGGAAAACTTCATCGCCCATGGCAAATTCCCGCTCCTTGCGTTGCTTGTCCGTCTGGGTCTTCATGCGATTTTGGGAAATGTGAAGATTCGCCCGCAATGTCACTAAGTGCGGTCGCGGTCGCGGAGGGCCCGATCAACTGCTGGTAGCGCCGTCCTGTCTGGCTCATAACTGCTGAGAGAAGGTGGTGGACGGCCATAGACCACCTCAAATGGCGTCATCTTGCTGGCGGAGTGATAAGCAGTGTTGTAACAATACTCGGCCCAATGTAGCCAACTAGTCCAAGTCCGAGGCTCGTCCATGATGAAACACCTGAGGTATGTCTCAACGCTGCGATTAAGAACCTCCGATTGGCCGTCGGTCTGGGGGTGATTTGCGGTGCTGAAGCTCAAGCAAGTCCCTTGAAGCCTGAAAAGCTCTCACCAGAATTGGCTCACAAAAGTGGGATCACGATCAGAAATAATGGCGCGTGGGAGGCCGTGCAAGCGGACGACTTCCCGAGTAAAGAGTTCGACGACCGACTCCGCCGTATAAGGGTGACTGAGAGCGAAGAAGTGACCATACTTGGAGAGCTTGTCGACCACTACCAGAATGACCGACTTGCCCTGAAACTTGGGCAATCCATCAATAAAATCCATCGACACAGTATCCCAGATGTGTTGCGGAATCGCAAGTGGATAAAGCAACCCGGCAGGTGTGGTGGTCTCGTACTTCTGGCGCTGACATGTCTCACACTGTCGGACAAACTGCTGCACATCCCGGCACATCCCCGGCCAAAAAACATTTGCCCGCGCCCGTTGGAGAGTACGGAGCACGCCTGCATGACCCCCCACTGGAGAGGAATGAAACTCGTGGAGCATAACTGTCTTCCATGCTGAGCCTGGAGGTATGACTACTCTGCCGTGGTAATGTAGTCGCCCACTCTGTAGATGATAACCTGGCGTCACGGTCTCCCCACGCTGGAGGGCCTCCACGAGGGCGCGTAGAGAGGGAGTCCGCAAAACCTCCTCGTGTATGTCATCGAACGAGTCGAAGACGGGAGCCGAAATCTGAGTGAGCGCACCATCAGGTAGGCGGGACAAAGCGTTCGCCACCACATTCTCCTTGCCCTGGCGGTAAACGATCTCATAATCGTAGCCCAAAAGTTTAGTGACCCACTTTTGCTGAAGAGGAGAGGAGACGCACTGATCCAACAAATGCTTCAGACTCTGATGATCCGTACGAATCTTGAAGTGCCGCCCCAAAAGATATGGCCGCCAAAGGCCCACTGCCTGAACCACTGCTAACAACTCTTTTTCATACGTGGACAGTCCCAACATCTTAGGCACCAACGCCATACTATAAAAAGCCAGTGGCCGACCCTCCTGCATCAGAACTGCACCTAGCCCCACACCTGAGGCGTCTGTCTCCACCACGAACTCTCTTGTGAAATCCGGAAGGGCTAACACAGGGGTAGTCGTCACCGCCTGTTTGAGCGCCTGAAAAGCCGCATCGGCATCATCCTGCCACGAGAAGGCATCCTTCTGCAGCAGCTGGGTCAGCGGCCGAGCAATCTTCCCATAATCCCGCACAAACCATCGGTAGTAGCCGGTGAGGCCCAAGAATCCCCGAAGAGCCCGAATAGTCTGGGGTCGCGGCCAAGTAACCATGCTGTGAATCTTCCGAGGGTCAGCTCTGACCCCTTCAGCCGACACTAAAAGACCCAAGTACTCGACCTCCCTTTGCCCAAAAGAACACTTGGAGTGCTTAGCATAGAGCTGGTGCTTGCGTAGAAGAGAGAAGACCTGTTCAACATGGCGCAAATGATCTGCCCAATTAGCACTGTATATCAAGATGTCATCAAAGAAAATCAGCACAAAAAGACGAAGTAACGGGCGAAAGATCACGTTCATATTGGATTGGAAGGTGGACGACCCGCCAGTCAGCCTGTTGGCCATCACTAGAAACTCGTAGTGGCCGTCGTGGGTTCTGAAAGCTGTCTTATCGACGTCCTCTTCCGGCATAAGGATCTGGTAGTAGCCCGATCGCAGGTCAAGCTTGATAAATAGAGTCGCTCCATATAGCTCATCCAAGAGCTCTTCCACCAATGGAATAGGAAACTTGTCCTTCAAGGTAATCCCATTCAAATCCCGGTAGGCAACACAAAATCATCACGAGCCATCCTTTTTTTGACAAGAATAATCGGTGCCGAAAAGGAACTCGTGCTGGGTCGGATGATCCCGGCGTCGAGCATCTACCGAACGCTGCGTTCGATCTCTGCCTTCTGCATGTGTGGATACCGATAAGGCCGGATATTGGTAGGCTCTGCTCCGGCCTTGAGGACGATCTGGTGATCCCGAAACCGCGATGGCGGTAGTGTACGTGGCTCCTGAAAGACGTCCGCATACTGCTCGACCAAAGACTGCAACTGTATCGGTACCTCAGACGACCCAACCTCGTCGGACCGCACCCCCAAAAGGACTGCCATCAAACTCCCGGCCTCTCCAAGCCGCTGCATGCTCCGAAGAGAAATTTCCTTTACTGGCGAGGTTGTAAGACCCTTCAAACAGAACTGGCGGTCCCGTTGCAGAAACTCCATCGTCATGAGCTCCCAATCAAAAGTGACCCGCTTCAACTGTCGTAGCCACTGAACTCCGAGCACCATGTCTGATCCCCGTATGGGTAGAAGGTATACATCCGTGCTCCCAACGTATCCCTGAATCCGCAACTCCACTCCCTTCATAACCCCTTCGCACTGCAGCTTGCTGCCGTCCGCCACCATAACTTGGAATGCAGCTCCCCTGTCAATGTCATGTCCAACCCGCTGAGCAACGGCTGGGTGAATGAAATTATGGGTGCTCCCGCTGTCCACCAATATTGTCACTTTCTCCTGTCCAACCCGTCCGGCAACCCGCATCGTAAGGGGCGGATTGCACCCTTCCATGGCCTGTATGGAAACTCCAAATTCCGTCACATCCGCATCTTCCAATAGCGCCTCCTCGACTGCCACCTCGAGCGAAGACTCGTCCGTCACATCCTCATGCAACATGAAAACCTGGAGCTTCTGGCACTTGTGCCCGGGCACAAACTTCTCGACGCAGTTGAAGCAGAGGCCCTTCTCCTTGCGGGCCTGGAGCTCGGCCCACGACAAACGAGTCACTGTCGGCTTGGTAACCGCTTGCTCCCTTCTGGCTATGGTGGGCCCGGCAAGAGGCTTCCCCGTGGTCCTGGATCGTTGCCGGTTCAGTCGCTCCTCCTGAATGCGTGCTAGGGTGATAGCGTGATTCAAGCTCCTTGGCATATAAGCATGAACCTCATTTCGCAGTTGCCCCTTCAAGCCAGACACAAAACAACTCAGCAGTGTCTTCTCTTCCCAGCGTACCAGGTTGGCTAACCTCTCGAACTCCGTCTGGTACTCAGTCACTGTCCCCTTCTATCTTAACTTCTGCAGCAGCGCCTCAAAGTCCTCATATTCCAGCGGCCCGAATCGGGCCGTGAATCCCTCCACAAAATCCTCCCACGGCACGTAGTCTCTACCTCTCAGGAACCACTGAGTCCACTGGAACGCGTCGTCCTCCAAATGGAACGACGCTAGTTGACATTGCCCCTCCGGGACCTCCTGGTAGCTGAAAAACAATTCCACCTTGTGAACCCACTCCAGCGCATCCCCCCCTTTGAACTTGGGAAAGTTCATGCGTGTTAACTTGGATGGCATGTACGCACGTGGCCCAGCTTGCCCTTGCCAGCCTTGTCCTTACCCAATCTGTCGCCCCACATGCCCGTCATGTCCTCCCGGGTAGCCCTGAGGTGGCTGACCCTGATGAGGAGCATGTTGCCCGGCCCACGGAACGTGGCCTCCAAATCCACCCAGAAAAACGCCGCCTCGCGGGTGAGGGAGAAGCCCCGCTGCCTCTCCTGGAACTCGCACAGCAGTCCCCGGCCCTCCCTCCGCCTGTAGCCACGGCTACCGACCGCCGTCTGCTGGTCCTCCCACGCCGGAGCCGCCGCCTGAGTGCCTGGCCGGCCCAAACTCAGCCGGCCCCGCAAAATAGGTCCCGCCGCCTCTTGCTGCTGTCGGCGGCAACGCCGCTGCTCCCCCACGGTCGTCGATGGCTCCCCATGGTCGGGCGAACCCGACGCCAGTGATTCCTCCCAACCCCGGCGCTCCATTGCTCGCCGGCCCGGAAAAATTGGGGTCGATGCCCTCCGCTGCAGGCGCCGACCACACCGCCCCTCCCCCACCTTCGCCGGAGGTCCCCCATGGCAAGGAGAGTCCGATGTCACCGTTCCCTCCCAGGCCCGAAATCCCCGTGCCCAGACGCCCCGGATCGGGTGTTCCGGAACCCTCGACAGACAGATCGGGCCTTCCACCGATCGGTTCTTCCTCGCTGGTGCTTTTTCCTTTCAACAGCGCCTTAAGCTCCTCCATACGCACGTCTATGCGCTCCTCCAATCGCTGCGTAGTTGTGCGCATCTCTTGCTCGATCGCGGCTATCGAATCTAGCAATCCACCGTAGTTTTCCTCCAAGGTCTCCAAACGAGTGACCTCCTCTTGCGTGCGAGTGGTGACCATCGTCGGAGAATGACCGCCTCTGATACCAAATGATAGAAACTACTAGGAAGAAGGAGAAACTAGAGGGGAAAAGTAGGGAGAAAACTAGGGTTTGAGGGAAGAAGGGGGAAATACCTTAGGGTTATTTTGCATGCCCCCAAATGAAGACATTCCCGGGTATAAATACCCGGGCCAAGGAGGGAGCCGGCCGGCCCCTCCACATAGGGCTGAACCGGTTGGTTCAGCCCTTGGCCGGCCGGTTCTATTGAGTGGGGGCTGCACCGGATGGTTCAGCCCCTTCGTCGTCTGTTGCCTCCTTGCACCTGCGAGCATAATAACGCCCCGAGAAGCAGGCCGCGGTTGGGGGCGTAACAATGCCCCTCTCCCAATTCTCAAGAAAGTTCTTCCTACTGTCTCTCTCCAAGATTCTTTTGTAAATCATGTATTTTCGGTAAACAACACCGTGTCTCCTTTTCTCCTTCATGTACTCGGAGTGATTCTCCTTTATCCCTAGTACATTCTGATATCTGGGTACCCTATAAAGTCCCTAGTGTATTCGGGTATCGGTATTTTGTTACCTTTATCGATGATTACTCGCGAGTTACCTGATTGTATTTACTTCGTGATTGTACCGAACTCACGACTACGTTCCGTGCGTTCCTTGCGGAAACACGCACTCAGTTTTCTACCTGTGTCAAAACTCTTCGTACGGATAATGCTCGAGAATATACTGGTCGCACATTCTCCAATCCGTGTGCTGAGTTCGGTATAATACATCAGACTTCTTGTGCTTATACGCCTCAACAGAATGGCATAGCGGAACGCAAAAATCGCCACCTCCTTGATGTGGCTCGATCAATCATGCTCCAAATGAAGGTTCTTCCCCTCTACTGGAACTTTGTCGTCTCTACTGCTTGTCACATAATCAATCGCATGTCTTCGTCTGTCCTCAACTTTGTGGCACCCATTACTTTCATTTACCCATCCACAACTCTCTTCTCTCTCACACCTCGTGTGTTTGGGTGTATCTGTTATGTCCACCACCTTGGTCCTTCCAATGACAAGCTCGCCCCCCGTGCTACCAAAGCTATGTTTGTTGGGTACTCCCGCACGCAGAAGGGGTATGTCTGTTTTTCTCCTACCACTGGTAAGGTGGTTGTGTCTGCTGATGTCTCCTTTCATGAAGACCAACCATATCACACCAGTCCTTCTGATCCCCTTCTTCCTCCTCCGCTACCTCGGCCCATCATACCCGTGACATCTCACCTTCCACCACTTCTCCATACTCCTCTGCTTCGAATTCCCCCACCACCACCAGTTCCTTCCAAACCCCCAGTTCCTTTCAAACCTCCTATCATACAGGTATACACTCGTCCTCCACGTCCAGATGCCCTACAGCAGCTTCCCCCTACCGGTGTGCTCTCACGGCCTGTTGATCCAGCAACTTCCTCAACAGCACATCCAATGGCCAATTATGTCTCTCTACATCGGCTCTCTCCGCCCCTTCTTCACTTTGCTCTCTCTTTCTCCTTTATCTCTATACATAACTCTGTGCAGGACGCCCTCAAGCATCTACTGTGGCGTGCCGCCATGGACGAAGAAATGACTGCTCTATGGGGTAATCATACCTGGGATCTTGTATCTCTTCCTTCTGGTCACAGCTGTGTTAGCTGCAAGTGGATATTTATTATAAAACATGTTACGGATGGGACGGTTGATCGCTTAAATGCTAGGCTGGTGGCTCGGGATTTTACCCAACAGTATGGCCTTGATTATGAGGAAACCTTTTCTCCAGTTGCAAAATTGAATTTTGTTCGAGTTCTGCTCTCCTTAGCTGTTCACCGTCGATGGACTCTTCATCAGCTTGATGTCTAGAATGTTATCTTGAATGGCGATCTTCTCGAAACTGTATACATGCATCAACAGCCCGGGTTTGAGACCACGGGGGAATCTCGTGTATGTTTACTTCGCAAATCTATCTATGGTCTCAAACAGTCTCCCCGGGCATGATTTGGGAAATTCAGCAAGGCCGTTCGTGAGGTAGGCTTCAAAAAGAGCTCTGCAGATTCCTCTCTCTTCACTCGTCACCAGTCAACTGGGACCATAATACTTCTGGTTTATGTAGACGATATTCTGATCACTGGTGATGACTCAACCGGGATACAACATGTTAAACAACAGCTAAACTCTATCTTCCAAATCAAAGACCTGGGGAATCTTCGATACTTTCTTGGAGTGGAGGTAGCTCGAGACCTGATGGCCTAGTCTTATCTCAGCGTAAGTATTGCATTGACCTTTTGCAAGATGCCGGCCTCTCGGGGTGTAAACCTGCGGATACCCCGATGGAAGTCAACCACATGTTGTGTGCTCAGAGATTTGAGGACTCTCTACTTCCAAATCCGGAATACTATCGTCGTCTTGTGGGAAAATTGATCTACCTAACCGTCACAAGACCAGATATATCATTTTCGGTTGGTGTGGTAAGTCGGATTATGCATACCCCATGGGTCTCTCACCTTCAGGCTGTGGAGCGCATTCTCAGGTATCTGAAGACCTCTCCTGGGCAAGTACTTGTGTACAAGCCATCCTCTTCTCTTTCTCTTATTGCATACTCAGATGCGGATTACGCGGGCTCGTTGGATGATCAACGGTCTACAACTGGGTTCTATACTTACTTTGGAGGAAATCTTATCACATGGCGGAGTAAGAAACAGACAGTTGTTGCTCGTTCGTCTGCTGAGGCTGAATACTGTGCAATGGCGGCTGTTACTTCTGAACTAACCTGGCTGGGAAGTCTCCTAGGAGATTTGGGAGTTAAATTGTCCTCACCTCCAACTCTATTTTGTGACAGTCAAGCTGCAATACACATTTCAAAGAATCTTGTGTTCCATAAGCAGACTAAATATATTGAGATTGATTGTCACTTCGTTTGAGAGAAGGTCCAATCAAAGGAGCTGAAGCTTGAATACGTTCCTGCATCTGAGCAAGTTGTTGACATCCTGACCAAGGCTTTACCTCGCAAGTTGTATTACCAGTTCTTGTCTAAGTTTGGTGCCTACGATTTGTACGCTCCAGCTTGCGGGGGAGTGTTAGATGACATAGAAAAGATAAATGTAAAGGCTCAATTATATGCACATTTCCTTCTCCTCCTTTAGTCCCACATCTCTTGTATAGGATTGTTCTCCTTCTCTTCTCCTATATATTTGTATTCTCTCTTGTATTTTACAGATGAAATAGTATATGCAAAGTTTGCCCTTTGTTTTCTACAGTAACATATGAGCTAATTGTATCAAATATATTTTTCATAAAGAGGAAAGAATATTCAATTACGTTTAAAAGCAGACCAAATAAGTCACAAATTGATTATTTTATGATTCGCAAAATGGAAAAAATAATTTGTAAGGATTGCAAAATCATATCAGGAGAAAGTTTAACAACACAAGATAGGTTCGTGGTGTTAGATGTACAAATTAAAAATAATAAATTTAAGACAAGAACAAAAATGTTACAAAAAATTCGGTGGTGAAACTTGAAAATGGAAAAAACAAGTTATTTTCAAGAATGCAGTTATGAAACAACTAGTTGATGACCCTTATGTTGATCCTAATAGCTCATGAGAAGTTATGTCTTCACATTTAAGGCTAAGTGGAAAGAACATACTTGGAGTATCAAAAGGTCGTGCGCCCCCAAATAAAGAATTTTGGTGGTGGAAAGAGAAAGTGCAAGACAAAGTGAGGGCAAAGAGAGTCGGCTATAAATCCCTCTACGTTTGTAACAATGATGAAAACTTAGTCAGGTATAAAGTCGTCAAAAAATAAGCTAAACAGGCAGTAAGTAAAGCAAGAAGTCAAACTTATGAAGAATTTTATATACGATTAAATATCAAAGATGGAGAGTGTGACATATATAAAATTGCTCGAGGTAGAGAAAGAAAGATAAGAGATTTAAGTTAAGTAAAATTCATAAAGGATGAGACAGATACAGTTTTGACGGATGATGTGGATATTAAAGAGCGATGGAAAAGATACTTTTATCAACTTTATAATTAAACAAAAGACAATAAATTGAACTTGAAAGAGTTAAGTAAATCAGAGGAGTATAAGAACATAATATTTTATTGTAAAATTCAAGTATCGAAGGTAAAAGATACTCTAAATAAGATGAAAAATAGAAAGGCGGTTGGGCCAGACGATATACTCATCGAAGTATGGAAATGTCTAGTAATGAAGGAATTTTGTGTCTTACATATTTTTTCAATAAAATACTGAAATCAAAGAGGATGTCAGACCAATGGAGAGAAAGTATATTTGCATCTTTGCATAAAAATAAATGAGATATACAAAATTGTGTTAATTACAGAGGAATTAAATTGATGAATCATACCATAAAACTATGGGAACAAGTAATAGAACGAAAATTAAGACGAGAGACTGACATATCGGAGAATGGATTTGGATTCATGTCAGGGAGGTCGACCATGGAAGCTATACATCTCTTGAGGAGACTTACTGACAACTATCGAGAAAGAAAACAAGATTTGCATATGTTGTTTATTGATCTTAAGAAGGCTTATGATAGAGTTCCATGAAAGATCTTATGGAGAGTCTTAGAAAAGAAAGGTGTAAATGTATCACATATTTACATAATCAAATATATATATACAAATTCAGTGACAAAGGTGAGGACATCTGTAGGATTAACACAGGAATTCCCTATCACTGTTGGATTACATCAAGGTTCAGCTTTAAGCCCTTATCTCTTTACCCTTATCTTAGATGAGCTCACCAGACATATCCAACAAGCAATACCTTGGTGTTTATTGTTTGCGGATGATATCGTTTTGGTTAATGAGATGCGTGAGGGTGTAAACGCAAAACTTGAATCTTGACGAGATACTTTAGAAGAGAAGGGTTTTAGGTTGAGCAGGGCAAAGACTGAGTATATGGAGCTTAAATTTAGCAGTACAAGAAGGACAGATAACTTCGTTATTAAGTTGTGTGATCAAAATATTTTCTGTAGTGAGTGTTTTAAATATCTTGGATCTATAGTTCGAAAAGATGGAGGTATTGATAAAGATGTAACACAGAATCCAAGCGGGTTGGTTGAAGTGGAGAGGCACGTCAGGGATCTTATATGATCGTAAAGTACCACTAAAACTTAAGGGCAAGTTTTACCGTACTGTAATTAGACCTGTGATGCTTTATAGTTCTGAGTGTTGGGCAGTGAATTGTGTACATGAGCAAAAAATGAGAGTTGCGGAGATGAGAATGCTTAGGTGGATCTGTGGACACACGACGACAACAACACTCAAGCCTTTATCCCACTATAGTGGGGTCGGCTATATGGATCATTTGTCGTCATTGTGCCCTATTTTTTGTCATAATATCACTAATGCTTAAGTACATCATGACTTTCTTTATAGTTTCATTCCAAGTCTTTATACGGACACACGAGATTGGATAAAATTGGGAATGAAAGTATCAGGGATAAGACAGGAGTAACACCAATTTCAGAGAAGATGCGAGAAGCTCGTCTAAGATGGTTTGGACACGTACAAAGGAGACCATTAGAGGCACCTGTCAGGCGCTAGTCACTAGGCATGTTAGACGAGGGAGGGGTAGACCAATAAAGACTTGGAATGAAACTATAAAGAAAGACATGATGTACTTAGGCATTAGTGAGATTATGACAAAAGATAGAGTACAATGGCGACAAAGGATCCATATAGCCGACCCCACTATAGTGGGATAAAGGCTTGAGTGTTGTTGTTGTATCAGTTGTAAAATCTACTTCAATTAATTTTGTAGGATCTCTAAGGAGATTTGAGCTATAGGGTTGTGCTCCTAATCTGAGTTGTAGAACTTCTTGATAAGTCTAAGAGTAGGACTTGATGCAAGTCTGAGGTAGGAAACCAGGTGGTTTCTGAGCTGTAGGAGTTGGAGAACTCTGAGTTGTATGACTTCTTGATAAGTCTGAGTTGTAGGGTCTGTGTGCCTGAAGTAGGGTCTTGGAGGAGACCTGAGAGATCCTGAGGGATCTGTGTTGTAAGCTCTGAGTAGCCAATATTTGGAGGATTTTGCCGAGTCTAACTCACTCGTAGATAAGTGTTGGGGGAAAGTGGATGTACCTATACCATGAGGAACCATTATAAATAGTTGTGTTGTTCTGTGTTTGTTGTTTGAGTTTTAAATTGCTTATAACTGCTGACAACCAAAAAGAAACCAATTAAGTACAAGCTCACTTATTCACTCCCCCTCTAGGTGATTTAGACTATCATCAATAACAAATTATCAGGTTCCATGTGGGGGAGAGTTGGCGGCAAGGTGAAAGAGTGGGGGCGGTTGCTGTAGAAATGAAAAGGGGGTTGGGAGGCGATAATGGAAGGGATGGGGGGGCGGCGGCCTGAAGGGGGTAGCTGGGAGGAAGGGGCGGTGGCTGGGCGGTGAGGCTGAGGGTGGCGGGTAAGTGGAGGGGGCTGTAGGGCCAGCGGCTGCAGGAAGATCCAGGCAGCAGGTCGGCGAACTGATTTGGGAGGGATGAACTATATGTCAGAAATAGTGAATTTCATTTTTTGAATAGTGAACTGAAAGGGGAATAGGAATTCTGGACAGCCTTCTGTGGCTGGATTTTGGGGGTTGTAGGGGACTGCGGGAGGGAGTTTGGGAGGGGAAAAGGAGCCTAAGGTTAGGGCAAACCTTGGGGAAGGAGATACACACCTAGGAGTCGGCACCGTGGCGGGATCACGGGAATGCGGAAATAGTTTTCTCCAAATTATGCACATGACCTAAAACAGTCCACTACAAGCCTATTTATAATGAAATAAAAGCTAGGACATCCCACCTTCGACGGTTATGATTGGACGGAGGTGGGGTCACTCAAATACAATGATAATAGAACAAAAATACTAAAGTAATATATTAACTTGATTCACAACGCGAATCCGGACGCATCTGCAGAGTCCGATCGTCGATACGGGCACGCCATATATGGAAAGTCGTCAATTGGCTCCGAACGGGCCCAAAGCTCGTCCTCCACTGTTGATCCTCGTCTTTGCTCCGCATCAGCGGGTGTGCTAATAGCTTACTGGAGGCTGAATTGAATTTTAATTAGATTGTCTAATAGTGATATTTACATGACTATACAACTAGTTAAGAGAAGATTTTAGGCGGTGGGGCGGTGGTTCTTAGGCGGCAGAGGAATAAAGGAAAGGCTGCACCTTTCCTTTCTTTATTTTGTATGCATGTCTATGCTCTTTCTCGCCTAGGGCTTGTGGAAACCGGCCTCTCCTCCTTTCCCTGCTCTTCAATCTCCCCCTCTTTTAACAAGAAAGTGACAACTTCCTCCCTTTCTCCATGGTGTCATCTCCTCCTCTTCACTCGAGCTTAAATTTGTGGAGTTGGTGCGCTCAACTGGAGGGTATTTGAAGTAAAACTACAACAACTCTTAAACTATTTCACTTCCTCATTGTAATCCCTCCTCTCTTCTCCCCTCCCATCTTTTATTTCAAGTTCTGGATCAAGTTTAAGTTGTATGTGGCCAGTTGTTAGTATTTTAGGAAACTTGAGTTAGTCGATTATGGTATTATGGAATTATTCATGGGGCTTTCATTGAATATGGTTTGGATTTACAAATCCTTGTGTTAAAGTTTTAAAGCATGGAGTGTGATACATGTATGTATGGCTGCCCTAGGTTGGATTGTATGTAAGCTTATTAAGCATTTCCATGAAGAAATTAATTGCAATTGATGGAGGTTTAATTCGAATCATAATTAGGTCCATTATTAGTAGAGATTATGCTGTGAAATTCACAAAGAACTATTAGAAATTTGTATATGCTTATAAAATATCTATCCTTTACAACTACAATTTGGACTCAAGAAACTATTGTTTTCCCCCTTGAGAAAATTATTTTTACATAGAATGATTTCATTTCAGATATGTCCTACATAAATCATGGGAAAAAGGATATTTAGTGCTGGAAATTATATATTTGAGGATGAATCCATTTGTAGAATTATTTCTCTAGAGATTTAAAAGGTTGAAATTGAAGTTATAACATTGGATATTTGCATGAATTGTTTTGCATATCGTTTAGTAAAATAAAATAGAAGGGAGCTGCTGAAATTGCAAAATTGTACTGAAATTTCATAAGGCATATATAACTGCAGTAATTTGTGAGTGGTTATTGTATTTTTCATGTGGGATTATTATACTTCTGATTTTAAATGCTATTCTGATGCATAGGACTGTTGTCCTCTATGAGAGAATATTAAAATATCATTATGGACGAATTGGGGGTACTATTGCAATTTCACATGTTGAGGTACATAATGATTATCTAAGGGGGTTTAATTGTTTTGCTTGTATCATTAATTATGAACGAAAAGAAAGTGATTGTAGAAATGCATGGTTAATGGTTATATTAATGATTGATGCTTCAAGGTAGGAATTGTTGAGTTGAGGATTATGTAATGATAAAAATAGCCAGGTAATAACGAGAGATTTAAAAAAAATAAAGACTCATTATAATGTTATTAGAATTGAGATTGATTTTAAACACATTGTTTTTCATACCTTAAAAAGACCCTTTTACAGTCAACCATCCTTAAATTCAATATTGTGACTAGCTAAAGGCATGAATCAGGTGTAAAGAAAGAATGTATATTAAAGATACGAAGAAGAATGATGTACCAGGTTCGACACGGCGATGACCCGAGGAAAAGTTAAAGAAAAGAAAAACTCACTGTGAGAATTACCTTTTAATTTATGCTTTATTTTCAAGTATTTTCATTATGGATATTGTTAATTATATTTTATAACGAGCTTATTTCCTACATGTGAACTGAAATGTTATGAAATTATATAAGCTCTCATATTATTATGACTAATGGATAATATTGCCACTATTGATTGAAAGGAATGAATAAAACTAGATACTCTTCATTCTTACATGTATATACATATAAGACTATAAAGGCACAAATGAAAGAAATAAGGATTGCATCTATGCATGCGTTAAGGGTATCTGTGGACTGATATAAATCCAGTTAGGCCTTAATAGGTCTTAAGCGAGTTTGTACGCACTGGATTAAATTCCCAAGTCAACTCAGTTGGGCCTTAACGGATCTTAAGCAAGTTGTACGCACTAAGTTCGACCCAAGTGGAATGGGCCCAAGACTGAAAACTGATATAAATACAGTGCCCCTTAACGTAATGAAATGAAACATGTGGAAAATGAGTGCAGAAGTAAAAAAGAACATGAATTTAATTAAGTGAAATAGGAAACCATAAATTATAAAGAATGTGTAGTATACCATGAATGTCAATTGACCGTTATATTCTTTTACGATTACATGCTTACTGTGTATATAAATGTTAAGGCAACATGAACTGTTTAATGCAGCATAAACTGAAATACAGAAATATGTATGTACCCTGTTACTGATTCACCTTGTTTGCATGTATAAGCGATTAAAAATGCAAATTTCTCACTTAGTCTTTATTAAAGACTAATCCTTTAGTCGTCAAATTTTTTAGGAGGAAGAATAATTAACGAAAAGATATTCTAAAGCTTGGCTACACAGGAAAAATTTGGTATGTATTTTATTCAAGTGGTATTTTAGATATATATTATTTTTAATGTAAAGACAAGTTAAGTGATAATGTACATAGTTGTCACTCAATGTGATATATGATTTTGTACTACGCTCGAATTTAAATGAATACATTTACTCTGTGGTGGTCTCAGGGCCATTACATCGGGCCCCTCGAGTACCTCTCCCTCCCGAGAGAATATTGAAAAGGGGCACGAAATGACGCCTCGAGCGCCGCAAGTACACTTATGTCCAGGCCTCTATAAGGTTGATCGAGATCAACTCTCCACTTGCAAGCTGGCCTTCAGACCCTCGAGCGTCTCTCCCTCCCAAGTATATTGAAATAGAGCATGGGGCAACGCCTCGGATGATGCAAGTCAACCCAAGTCCATGTCCTTGTAGGGTAGGCCAAGATCATCTCCCCATCTGTATGCTGGCCTTCGGAATCCTTGAGTGCCTCTCCCTCCCAAAGACTTGATGACGAGTTGGATACAAGGAACCTGTCACCGAAAATCCTAGTGAGGTCTCAATTTGCTCATTCTTAAGAGCCTAGTGAGGTCTCTACTGGCTTGTTCCAAATGAGCCAAGAGAGGTCTCGGCTCGCATGTTCCAAAAGAGCCTAGTGAGGTGTCAACTTGCTCGATCCTAGAGATCCTAGCGAGGTCTCGGCTCGCCCGTTCCTAAAAACTTAAGCGAGGTCTCGGCTCGCAACAACAAAGTAAGAAAGTTACCAATAATAATGATATTTCTTTACTATCATGTTTGCACAATTATAGTAAGGGCGATGATTCGCCAATATTCATGCTAATAATTTAAATAAAATAAACAAAAGGTGGATCATCTTCAGACCCTTTGGACACCTGTCTCCTCACCTCGCGCACTACCGAGATCTGCACCGTCCTCGTCAGAAGGGGGAGGGGAATAGCCCTTTGAACTCAAGGTCATGTTGATAGAAGCAGTATAAATTTCAAGCAAAGGGACCTCGGCGGACATCTTTAGCCCCGCCTCAATAAGAAAACCTTCCGCCTTCAGTTTAGATAGAACCTAGTTGCCAGCACAACACGCGATTTCTCGGCGCATCTCAGTAAGCCCCATATAAGACATGGATGGCCTTCCGCCACAATATGTTCGGCCTCAAGAGCACGTGGCGACGTGGGCTGAGTGTCCAGATCGACAATCCGAACGTGGGCGACCTTCAGCGCCGCCTGGCTATCTTGCAAATCCTTCTCCAACTTCGAAAGCCTCTCCTCCGCGAGGAGCTCGGCTTCCTACAAATCAAGTTTTAACACAAAGAGTCAGAAACCTTCAAAAAGGGGAGGGAATGGGCAAGGGAAAATTAAGGGAATAGGCGAGCACACACAAGGGTGACGTCATATGATTCCGCCTTCGCCAATTTTGTCTCGACAGCAGCGAGCTATTCCTTTGTCTCTGCTAGCCTCCCCTCCAGCTCGAGATGATAGGCCTTGTGCAGACGAATCTCTTCTTTCGCTGCGAGGAGGTTCTGCGAGGTCTGGTGAAAAATTTTGATGCTCCGAAGGAGCGATCTCGAACCCTAGTTCGGCAAGTAGCGAGGCGAAGCCTCTCTCGAGACTCGGCATTGTCTCGCCCGTAAAAACCAAGTCGCCAACACAACACTCGATTTGGAAGAGAAAGTATATATGGCTCTACCGCCAAGTCTTGCCTCTGAAGGATCTGAGGAAAAGGTATGCAGACTGAAGAAGGCTCTATACGGCCTTAAACAATCTCCGAGAGACAAGTTTGGAAGGTTACAAAGAGCCATGATGACATTTGGGTATACTCAGAGCAATATCGAGCATACCCTATTTGTAAAACACATGCAAGGAAAATTTACCGCTTTGATTGTCTATGTGGATGATATTGTCATAATTGTGGATGACATGGAGGAAATCCAAAATCTGAAAATAAAATTGGCTAGGGAATTCGAGGTAAAAGATCTTGGGAATCTCAAGTACTTCTTTGGTATTGAAGTTGCAAGATCCAAGCACGGTATCTTTATCTCTCAGAGAAAGTACGTCCTTGACCTGCTTGAGATAATGGGGATGAGTGGGTGTAGACCAACGGACACCCCTATTGAAGTCAACCATAGATTGGGGAGGGATGATGGAGAAGTTGTTGCAGATATCAGTGGTTTTCAATGACAGTTTAGGGAGGCTCATCTACTTATCCCATACTCGCCCATATATCTTTTATGCGGTTTGAGTCATCAATCAATACATGCATTCACCCAAGTCTCAACACTTAGATGCTGCCCACCAAAGTATTCGAAATCTAAAAACCTCACCTGGACGTGGTATCTTGTTTACTCCCAACAAAGAATTAACCATTGAAATTTTCACTGATGTAGATTGGGTTGGATATGTTCATGATCGGAGATCCACTTCTGGATATTGTACCCTGATTGGGGGAAATTTGGTAACCTGGAGAAGTAAAAACATGTTGTTGCCAGCTCCAGTACCGAAGTTGAATTCAGTGTCATGGCTCATGTAATATGTGAAGAAATGTGGATTTGATCCCTTATGCTTGAACTTGGTATTCAATGCAAAGGTCTCATCCGTCTTTATTGTGATAATAAGGCGGTCATTAGCATCGATCACAATCCTGTTCAGCATGACCGCACTAAACATGTGGAAGTCGAAAGTCATTTCATCAAGGAGAACATAGTGAGGAGTGTTCTGAGCGCACCGTTTATCACCTCCGATCAACAGCTGGCAGATGTTCTTACTAAGGGGTTGAGTCATAGAGTTTTTGGAAACATTTTGCCAAAGTTGGGTTTGACAGATATCACAAGCCCAACTTGAGGGGGAGTGTTAAGTGTTTTCATATTAGTATTTTTGTAATCGGGTACGCCATGTCACTCCTATATATATATAGGAGTGACCCTTGTTAATAATATTCTATTCTCATTTCAGCCAACATATACAATTAAATTTTCTAACTTTAAAGGATTTGTTTCCTAATATTTAGACTTTGTTTACTTATATTTAGATTTTGTTGTAGATCTACATAAAATCCTATGATGACGAATTCCCCAAAAATTTTGATTAATTTCATGCCATTTCTCCGCTATGTTTCTCATGCCTTCTCTGTCCCACATTGGCATGCTAAATAAAAGGCATGTCCACCTCCCCCACTCCCCTCTCTCTCCTTTAGATGATAATTAAGGCATGCATGCAAGAATAATCCAGTGTCCAACAAAGGAGAAAATAAGAATACTACAGTACAGGTTAGTATTAAATTCAAACTATTCATCCCAAGCAAGGAAAAGAGGTCCTCATCATTCCATAACGATCTTTCCTTCCTAGAAAAATAATATCCGAAGTTCTTGATCCAAAGACCATGTCTTGATTCTTAGATCTTAAATTCTGAACCAATTACATGCCAATAAAAAGAAAAAACATTATATTGGTTCATGTTGTAATATAATTGAAGGTATCACATGAAACACAACAAAATAATGGATCCTTAGATACAAACAAAGATGTGATAACTTTTAGAAAAGCAAACAATTATGCAAATTTGAGGATATTAAAAGAGTATCACATTAAGAAACAATAGCACATACTGCTGCAAGACTGTATTTATCACGAAGATGCTGACATAGTGCTAACATCAAAGCTGTTTTCCTGAAACAAGTGGACATAATTAAAGCAACATGAATAGATTTAAAAACATACAAAAGGTAGGTCTAACCTGCTCTAACTTATCTGGTTGCAATTAGATAGAAAGCATGTTTAAATAATGACTTTTAATTTTTCACCCATTTTATCCATGCAAATTGAAAGCATTATATTCAATGAGGGTTGAGAGGATTTATGTTTAGAACAAATGTTGATTTCAATTAGATCCAACAAACTGAGAGATCTACCAAATTTCATGATTTCTAAAAAAAAATTTCTAATTTCATGCAACAAATGGGAGGCATATAATCCAAAAAAATTTAAAGATTAAGAGATATACTTCAATAAATAGAAGAAGAAACGGCATTATCAAGTAAGGGAAAGAAGTGCTCACCCAGTTCCGACAGGACCCCCGATGCCGACTGTGAAGGCACGCTCCTTAAAGTCTCTGGTAGGTAGCAGCGGCGCACGGGCGCTGTAGAGACCAGGGGAGTCGATTGGCTCGTGCGAATGGGGGGCAAGCCCGTCGTGCGAGTGGTACACCCGGCCGTCCGGACCCACCCAGGACGACGAGCCATCTCCATGTCCTCCTCTGCAATTAGCCGGGCGTGAGAAGAGAACGACAAGCTCTGATTAGTTCGTCTATACAAGAAGACGAGAAAGCGGATTAGTGGGGAAAGAGAGGGGATGGGTGGTTTTACTCGTGGGTATGGTGGTGATCCTGAGGGTGATGGTGGTGATTTTGCTGATCGGCTTCGGATGCCATGAAAGAGAGACGATTGTCGGTGGCGGTGAAGTTACTTCGCGTAATTGAAGAGCGAAGGTTGACACTTCGGGGAGGCGTTAACGCGTACTACAAGTTACAACTAGAGTTTAGTATTGAATATGTGTGCCCGTCAAAATAAAAATCAATTACACAAAAAAGCAAAAAATCTAGGGCGCTGATATTTGCAGGCCAATAATAGATATTTGCAAGCCTATTTTTTAAAAAGAGAAAGATTTTTTATCTTTAATAAAACTTTCTAATTGCCACCCCCTCATCTCATCGCCCAACCCTAAATTCCTGATTCTCCTCTCTGCACGTCTGAACCACCTCCGCGTCCGTCTGCACTCGCCGCCAACACCGGCGGTGCCCCTCCAAAGCCCAAACTTACCTCCTCCTCCGTCTGAAGTCGCCGCCAACGCTCTGTTTGAAGTTGCCGTCTGGTGCCGCCTCCATCTGAAACGAGTTCTAGATCAATAATCCCCCGCGTCCAGTGCCGCGTCTGTCTACACTCTGCTTGTAGTGGAGTTTCCTCTGCATTTAGGCGTCGCTCACGCCGGCTCCTGGAGCCCTCTTCGTCGAAGGTAAGAGAATAAGTGCAGAAACGCTAGTGATTCACGAGTTCTAGAACTATAATCCCTAAAATCAGCATCTTCAAGTGCTTCCTGTGTATTTAGATGCAATAAGCCTGAAACAGAGTATAAAAAACAAAAAAAAATCAGCATATTATAAGCATACACTGGAACGAAATCCAGCAATGAGAGGAGAAAAAATGTCATTGATATCAGTAAATTTGCTTGGGGTTTTCTATTTGATTTTGCAATTCATGTGGAGGTGTTCTTATTTAGAAAATAAACTGGCATGTCACTTTATTCCATGCGTGTTTCATGAATACACATTATATGAAGGGAGGGAGGAGCCAATAGGATTGCACACACAATGTGATACTGTGTAGCTCCCTTGAGTGTGATTTGAACAATTTATTGAGTTGCTTTGTAGGTTTACCTTCATGCATATTGTCTAAAATAGGTTTACCTAAATTTTACCTTGTTGTTTTTTGCTCATTTTTTAACTATTTTTTGCAGATATTTTTGTATTAAAATCGTGGGCGCCTCTATCGACGGAACAATTTAGTTGAAAATGTCAAACCCTTCATCTCCAACAATAGCTCCCAGTTATGAGGTAATAGACTTCATCAATTCTAGCTTGTGTTTCTTGCTTTTTTTTGTTTTGGATAGTTAGCATTGATTTTTTTTTGTTCATCAATTCTAGAATGAAATGCACAGTGAAGTGGTAAAATTGTTGACTTATGAAGATTGTTGGGGCTGCGGTCCGGAATCGCCCCCGCGTTGCGGCGCTATGCGGTAATGGCTTAACTGGCTGCCCCGTCCCCGGTCAAAATCTTTGATATAAAGATTAGTATGCGCCTTTGACCTTCAGGCCGGTCTTTTGGTGCAGTTGGTAGCGCTAAGTCCTCTCAAGTGGTGGAGATGCGGGGTACGGGTTCGAAACCCCGGGGTCGTTTCCGGGGGGGATTGTTGGGGCTGCGGTCCGGAATCGCCCCCGCGTTGCGGCGCTATGCGATAATGGCTTAACTGGCTGCCCCGTCCCCGATCAAAATCTTTGATATAAAGATTAGTATGCGCCTTTGACCTTCAGGTCGGTCTTTTGGTGCAGTTGGTAGCGCTAAGTCCTCTCAAAGATGTTCCTCAACAACCACATATAGATGTTGGACAATATTTTGTAGTAAATATGAGTTTTTCTACTAAAGAAGAATTGATTGCATGGGCTAGACATGTTGGTAGAGGGTTGAGATTTATTGTTATCATTCTAAGGACTGACAAACTAGAAAAAAGAGCAAAACCTAAAGCTACTCTTGGATGCGATAGATATGGAGTTGTGTGAGCAAGTCAAAATCTTAAAAATTTTATAAAGCAAAATCTTCAAAAATCTAGCTCAAAGAGATGTGGTTGTAAATTTTCACTAAGAGGACGGAGAGAACAAGAAAATGAATGGAAAATTACAGTTGAATGTGGTATTCATAATCATGAGATGGTTCATTTAGAAGCACATCCCTATGCCGGAAGATTAAGCAGCTGCGAGCATAAAATAGTTGAGGATATGTGTAATGCCAGTGTGAAACCCCGAAGAATACTAACGGAACTAAAGAAAAGAAATTCAGCAAACACTTCAACATTGAGGACAATTTACAATAAAAAAAGCAAAGATACTAAGAGCCGAATTGGAGGGCGGGACTCCACTACAATTTTTATATAAGTGCATTGTTGATTATGGATATATCAGTTTTAATGTCGTGAGTTCTTCTACTAATCAATTGAAAAGTTTGTTATTTGCACATTCGACTTCTGTTATGTTAACTAATATATTCTCAAATACTTTCATGATTGATTGCACTTATAAGACCAACCGATATCGGTTACCTTTGCTATGTATTGTGGGTTTAACATCGACAAATCAGTTTTTTTTCTCAGCTTTTGCTTTCATGTCAAACGAAACAGAGGGTAGTTATCGATGGGCATTAGAGTGTTTTAAGAGTATTTTTGATGAAAATAACTTGCCAAATTGTTTTGTTACTGATTGTGAAGTTGCTTTAATGAACGCAATCACGAGTGTATTTCCTGAAGCAAAAATTCTACTATGTCGGGTTCATATTAGTAGAAATATTTTGGCGCATTGCAAAAAAAAATTCACAAATGGAAAAGATTGTGATATTTTTTGGGTGTTTGGCAACATATTGTAGAATCTTGTACTAAAAATGAGTTCAACATGAGATATAATCAACTAATTGCTGATTATGGAGTTAAGCACCATAATATTCTTTCATATGTTACAACAACATGGCTCGACCCTTACAAAAAATATTTCATCTCAACATGGATTGATAAATATTTGCACTCTGGCAATACGTCTACAAACCGTGTTGAAAGTGGACATAGTAAGTTGAAAAAATTCTTAGAAGTTTCCACTGGTAATCTCACAACCGTATGGAAAGCTTTTGATCAGTTACTTATGTTACAACATACAGAGATTAAGAAGATGTTTGGACAGAGCAAGATTCATGTTAGCACATGGTTTAAAAGTTTATTGTACACTGAGCTAGTTGGTATTATTTCAATGTTTGTGTTAGAACTTATTAAAAAGGAAGAAGTTTCTAGCAAAGCAAGTCATTTTGAACCAGATAAATGCATGCATAAAGTTAGATTTACATTTGGTTTACCATGCACACACGAGTTATTGTCATATGTCAGTGGTTACAAAGCATTGTCCCTTTGGATGATACACAAGCATTGGAAACAATTGACTTTGCATGAGACAAAACATAGTCCTTCAATTGTTCAAGTGTGATTTATTTTTGACATAATTATTTTTTATTTATATACTAAAATTTGTTTGTAGGTTTGCCATCCAGTGCATTCACGCTTATTTTATCAGGGGCATCAAAAAAATTCATATATCTATTTTGTAAGATTTTCGCAACTTCAAAAATCTATTTCATGATAGCAATTCCATTTTAGAATACTAAAATAAATTCATTTTTTAATTTCGTGCAGTCTAGTGCTTATTTTGGGGGAGATGTATTCAGGTTGAACGATATGTGTTCATTGCTATAGCGGAGCTGAATGAAGAAAATATAGTTTTTGTCGTTTTTGTTTTGTTAGAATGATAAAATGTATGTTTTGGTTTATTAATTTTGAAGCAGATTGATAAAGTGTAGTTTTGAGTTTATTAATTTTATTAAATAGTGGAGAAAAAAGATTAAAAAATCAAAAATAAATTTTTTAAAAAAGGGCTGCAAATATCCGTCGGGGCTGCAAATATCTATTTGTGGGCTGTAAATATCTAAGGGCTGCAAATATCGATTATAGGCATGCAAATATCAGCACCCAAAATCTAATTCCCAACTCTCACGTGTCATTAATGTCCCATCATAAAAAAAAATTGGTATCTATTTTTCGTGTGAAAATAAATATAATCGTATAATCGTGATTTCAACGGCGTAGATTTTTTTGGATTATAGTACGTGTTGGGTGTGACCCGCCAGTCAAAATTATCACCAACTCTCCGCACGTTATCCTTGGAATTGGTGGTCGGTAGAGTAAAAAGAGGTCTTCTGTCTGAATATAATGCAACCTTCGATGGTCATGAAGACTATTCATCTGAGGAGGATTAAGACTTAATGGTGCAGTATCGAGCATTACTGAAGTGATTTGACAAATGTCGTAAGGTGATCAAATCTCAGGCCAATGGGATCGTCTATCTCAAGGCATTGGATTCTGAACTGAGTGAGGAAATTGAGAGATTAACTACTCTCAGAGATAAAATTAAATCCTTAAAAGAGGAACTAGAACGTTTTACTGAGTTAATAAGTTTGAAAGAGAAGATCAGAAATGTATTGGAAGAAAAGTTATTGATTGAAAGGAAGCTTGTAGAAAGCTTCTCGAAACCAAAGACTGTCATTCCTCTCATTGCTTGACTTTCAGCCTCTAAGAAGGGCAACGTTGGATATGATGTTGTTAAGGATAAAGGGAAGGCTCCCCAAAGGCAACCTTCCTTCAAGAAGGTAGTTTTTCTGACAAATCAGTATGACTTTGAAACATCCTACGGTCATTTTGCTAGACCAACGTGTGTCGCCTCTAACAAGAATAACCAATGATGAAGCTGTCACAGAAATCTTGGAATGAGTGCTCTCAAGGCATCTCATGAAGAGATCATCCTTAAAGATCATGGTCCATGTTGAAACCGAGACTCGGCTTCTGTGGAGATCAGACCCTAGAAAGGGGTTACCACACACTGACTTCTTGTAGCAAGCCCGCTTGACTAAGAACTTAGGACTCGAGACTGACCCAAGACTCTAGCATGGAGGTCCCACCACACACCTAGAAGATCTTAGAGTGCTTCCCCTCCTTAGCCAGTGCTAAGCTAAGGGCACCTCAGAAAGCGATATAAGACTAGATAATGAGAAAGCTTGTATTCTGAGGTACCCTCTTGGGTCTATTTATAGATTTCTGAAAATGGTCTATCAACAACTCAACTCCGCTATTCTAAACGGATATACACAGCCCAACTCGGTCTGCCAACAGCGCAACTCCACTGTTCTGAACGGATATACACAGCCCAACTCGGCCTGCCAACAACGCAACTCCGCTGTTCTGAACGGATATACGCAGCCCAACTCGGTCTGCTAACAGCGCAACTCCGCTGTTCTGAACGGATATACGCAACCCAACTCGGTCTGCCAACATCACAACTCCGATGTGCTGAATGGATATATGTACCCCAACTCGGTCTACCAACAATGCAACTCCACTGTTTGGAAGGGGTACTGGTAGACTAGCGGGGGTGAAATGGTAAAAAGCATCACTGGGCGAGTGGTCCCAAAATTACCACTTGCCTAGGGTGGCGAGTGCTTGATGAGACTGGCACTCGCTGTCTTCAGAGGGCTTAGGGCGAGTGCGGACCTGATCGTCCCACTCGTCTGTTATCTACTGAAGACTAGGGATGTGCGCAAGCCCACTTGCTCCACTCACCCCACATCTGATCTACCCCAGCCCGGGCTTGCCGAGGAGCTCTCAAGGCACTCGCCTCCCTGCCAACTCGCCCAAGGCTTGGTTTGTATGGTCCCGCTCCTGCCGCTCTCACTCAGCATATATGGAGTTATACAGTCCATTCATTCATGGATCGAATGCTAAGAAAGCACCAAAATTCAAACATGTTGTTAAAAAGTCATATGGGACAAAAAATCCAAGCATATGTTGTTCTCACGAGGCTTCTACTTCTAGATCAGTAGCTCCTACCAAACCTCTCGTTCAAAAGGTGGGGTAGGAGAAGAAAAGAAGGTACAATAGATTCGACTGTTTGTGTTGTGGTAAAATTGGTCATTTGGCCATAGATTGTTGATTCAATTTTAATAATTATAGTACTCCATGAGTTAACAATGCAAGAATGATCCCTCTCAATGTTAACATTCTTAGTGGTTTTTATCTAGCAAGGAACCAGGGACCCAAATCTATTTGGGTTCTTAAGGGTACTTAATATTTGAATGCAGGTATGTCCAAATGCCAACAAAAATCATATCTGGTATTTGGAATGTAGATGTTCCAAGCATATGACCGGAACAAGAAGCCTTCTATAAAATTTTACCTCAATCAAAGATGGCCCAAAAGTTATTTTTTACGGATCTGATAGGATAATTACAAAAGGCCACGGTATGATTACCAACGATATAGTCTCTTTCACAAATGTGGCTTATGTTGAGAGATTACAACATAATCACATAAACATAAGTCAATTATGTGACAAAGGGTATATGGTTGAGTTCTACAAGGACAAGTACTTAATAAAATCGTTTGTTAATTCAAAAAGGACAAGTGTAAGACCTCTCTCCCGGAACACAAGACACAGGCGAGGGGAGTCTTATGCCCAGAACAGCCGCCTTATGGTAGCGTTACCACATGGGCTAACCTATACTACAAGACGACTATCCTGCTAGATAAACATATCATCAATGTCAACCCAACATAAAGAATATAAAACAGAAGTCAAAATGCACATTAGTATAATAGTCCAAGGTACAATAGAAATAAGAAGCAACCAAGGCTTCTATAAAATCAGAGTGCATGCCCAAAAAGGGATACAAAATGAGTCTCTCTAACTCACATCAGTAACGTATGACAGCGATGGTACCATCACATCAGGCTTTATCGCCCTGGCCTGGATTCCCTCCTACATAACCTACTGTTGCTCTGTCTTCGGGGTTTCCTCCTAAAAAGGAAGACTTAACAATCATTAGTCACAAAGACTAAGTGGCTATCACATCCGCTCCCCCGACGACTCCTCAGCACCGGGCGGAGAAAGGAACAAGGGTATAATATATTTATAATTAGTAGTATAAATAGGTGGTAAAGGATTACTCAATAACAGTGTATATCAAGGAACTACAACAATTAAGTATATCAACCTACTTAGCAGTTCTACCATTAATAACAATACATAAGTATAAATCTACGATAGTAAGTAACTTAACTTATATGAATGCCCATACAGACATATAAGTTAAGGATAGGCTCAACAGTAAAGTAACTCATCGTATATGAGTACCCATACAAACTTATATGATAAGGATCTTGTGTATGTAATGATATGAATGCAATGCAATGACTCACCCATGATTATCCACAAGCAATTGCTATGTCGACACAGACTTGTAGTTCCCAATTTTCGAGCAGGTAGCTAACCTCTCAGGCGTCATCCGTCGTGGCCAGACGGTGACAGTAGAGTGGGCCTCTCCACTACTAGGTGGCATCCACACTACCTAGTCTAGGCCTCCATACGCCTCAATGCTAAGAACACAACAGCGGAGCTCACATGCGTACTACGGCTCAGAGGGGTCTTGGGTAGATGTGCACCAAGAAGACAACCCAAACTGGCCTATCATTGTGGCACGGAAAGGGCCTCAGGAATAAGCACCAAGGACACAGCCAATCTGTCCACTTGGCACGGAGAGGGCCTCGGGAATGAGCACCGAGGACACAGCTAAACCGTCCAAAGTCTATCTGTTAACTCCCATCAGTGTGACGACTAGCAAGCCTGTAGACCTGTCACACTATCCTTAAACCAGGATTATGACACCGCGTATTAACTCACACCGCATACAATTTCACATATAAGGGCTCCACTTCGAGTCCTTTTTATTTAATCACAACTTGTGCTCAACACACGCAAGGGCTCCACATCGAGCCCCTTATCAACATGTCATTTTAGTGCGGCAACACCCTCGCACTTCCAACCCTTCCACATGTCCTTACCACACAAGGGTTCATCATTTATACAGGTGGCAAGTCACCATATACAACACACTAATCCCACACAGCTACCCATAAGGAGACAACTCTAAGCAGTGGACTACTATACTCATTCCATTAACCATCATACTGCATGGCCAGACATTAACCTCACCTAGTTCCTCTCCTAATAACCAAGCATTCTCAGTAATTGTACTTCCACATGACCTTCATAACAACATAATGGTACTTCACAAATTCATCAACCATTTTATTATCATAATTACATATAAACTGTGGTCACTTAACTTTAACATCAACTGGATACAACCTCTTTACCAAGTTCAAACCATTCATGCACATGTAGATCTATCAACTAAATGCTAACAACCATTTGTTCATCGCAATCACTACCAATTATGTATAACAAACTTCAAGCCAACCCCATCATTATTCATCGTATTACCATTATCAAGTACATCCTTATCGGTTCATATATTTAAATCATTCCTACCATCCAAACTCGTCAATCCATTCGTTCACTAACCCTCACCAAATCATCTCGTTCAAGTACACTTCACTACACCATTTGTTCATTAATGATCTATCCAACAAATTCCATTAACCATATTTTATCACGATTACTTATAGACTAAATTCATCAAAACAT
This sequence comes from Platanthera zijinensis, assembly GCA_039513925.1. NCBI lineage: Eukaryota > Viridiplantae > Streptophyta > Magnoliopsida > Asparagales > Orchidaceae > Platanthera > Platanthera zijinensis. The sequence continues at coordinate 71,980,069 of CM077094.1, read as the reverse complement.
TAACGTTATTGTACTACAATCTCTCTACCAAATCCAAAGCTGATTCAAAACAAACCCGAGAACTATATGTGCAGGAAAGATTACTGTAAGCAACTTTGATCGGGGATTCCCGAGGATACAGGAATCCGATGAAGAAGTGTAACCCCTCGTTGGAAAGATCTTTCTGTGGGATACAACTTTCATGTTTATCCCATAACCCAGATCCGACAATAGAGTACTTGAAATCAGCCTCGATGTCTGCTACATGCAGAAAACAGATTTCTGCACATTTACAGCCCAGTAAGTTCGATCAGACTTTCCAGTGGCTACAAACCTCGCATGAAGACCTGTAATCACTCGTTGGAAAGGTATTTCCAAGGGCTGTGACTTTTCTGTTTAGTAGAAAGCCCAAATCTGGCCGCATCTTGTTCGAAAACGGCCTCGAAGTTTGCTGCATGCAGAAAACAAATTTTTGCGTGCATCTTAAAGCGAAACGAACGGCATTAGTTCGTCTTCCTCCCCTAACTGATATTTCCAAATCATATCCCAGATTCCTCCTCCCTTATTCACACTCAAAAGGCCAACTTTCTTCATGAAACCAAGTCCTCATCTTCAAATAGAAGGAAGGAGTGGTCGAAGAGGTCTCATCTCTAGGACACAAGTCCTTGCATGGCCTCTTCCTAGAAACCTTCTTCTCACAATCAAGACTCTTTTGAGTGATATCAATCCTAGGAATAACTAGAGATCTAGCACCAAGGGAGAGCGTAGGAAGCTAACCTCATTTCCGGCATTTCTGGCCATGGATCGCGTCACTCTTCTTTGTGGCATGGCTCTCTCTTCTTTGGCGTCGACCTTGTCTCTCGTTCTCCTCCTCCCGTTCCTTATCTCTAAGAAAGGCTCTATCGTAGTCATTCTCCCAGAAAATTCTGAAGAAAGTAACAGGCGGTTAAGACTTGGATGATTATATATAGGGGGTAGACAAATAGAATTAGGGTTTTTTGATCAGGGAGCTACCATCGCGCGGTAGCTTGCTACCGCCGGGCGATATCCCCAAAAACGACTTCTTCCGCAAGCCACCGTCCAAACTGCCCACTCAGATGTCGTCACCTGTACCGCAATCGCCGGGAGGTACCCTTCCATCACCTTGCGATAACTTCCCGAGCCCCCTGTCAAAATAATTCAGCGACCTATCGCCCGCGGTAACCCTAACACCAAACACTAAGTTCCCGAGCCGTATGACACTTGAATCACTCAGCTACCGCCGCTCAGTATTCCGTTACCGTTGCGCGGTAGTGTCGTTTGATGATCGTTCGGCTACTGCCGTACGGTAATGCCGTTCGACAATCGTTGAGTCCACTCGACATCACTCAATGCCTCGGTTGTTTCGCTACCGCCGCGCAGTATCTCGCTACCGCCGCGCGGTAGCACTCAATGCCGTTGAGCCAACTCAACGCTCTCAACGCCTCGGCTATCCCGCTACCGCCGGGCAATATCTACTATCGCTGAGCGATAGTGTCCAGACACTTAATGTCAAATAGGCACCTCCTCCCCTGCTCAGGTGCAAGCCTATCTGCCAGCACACCCTGAGCCCAAGTCAGCTCTCCTGACTTAAAAGTGTGCACAAGGAGTCTAGCGTGAATCGGGACGTTACAACAAGTGTGTTTTTGGCAAAAGATAATGCATTTGTTTGTGATCAATGACACAAGAGATTAGTACATATAAATTTCAAAACTATAAGTATGTTATTCTCTCACAACTTAGTATGTGATGCACCCGATATTAAGTGTAAGACCCCATTTTTTTGACCGGGTCTTATGCCCAGAATCACCGCTTTGCGGTGACACTATGAAAGTGAAGGGATAGATACGATTGCGGAATTGAGGATTATAGATATTAAGAGATAAGAACCCTAAAGCCTAATACAAGTGTTGTGCACAAACTCAAGCTAACTGTATTTACAGTTAAAGCTTGGATCCTAATTAGCAACTAGCAATCCTAGTTAAAACTAATCACAGCCACAATGCAAATATTAAATCAAGCAACCAGACGACACAAGATATTATAGTGGTTCCCCAAACACTGGGTACGTCCACTCTTCTACCCACACGGTAGGAATCCACTACAGGTTTTTGATCAGGTGCCCTGCCACCAACAAGATCTGCTTCAGGTAGATCTAGAGACCCTTTAGACTTTTGATCAGGTGTCTAAAAACCAAGCTTTACTTTTGAAGGGAGTAAACAACCCTTTACAGGAGGGGGGAAGAGGGTTAGAATGTCTTCTCTATTTTATAAAGATTAGAGAAGCACAAGAATCTCTTCAGAACTCAAGACAGAATACTGTCTTGAAGTTCTGAAGGAAAAGCTTGAAGAAGACTAGAGATCTGGAATGGATGTTCTTCTTCAGCTTCCTTCTTCTTCTTCTTCTTCAATATCTCTGAGTGTATCTTCCTGGAACAGGAGCACTCAAGTTGAAGAAGAGCAGAAGAGATATCTTCTCAGATAGATGGATAATTGCTGAGAGCAGCTGTATCTTCTCAGTTGAATCCTGAGAGCAGCTGTTTGTTTTCTTCCTTCTACTGCTGTATATTACTGGCAGCAGCTCTTGTTCTTTTTGCAAAAGAACTCTTTAAATAGGAGCAGCAGCAACGGCTCTAATATGAGCTTTTGTCTTCTTCTCAGATCTTGAATCTGGGCTGCAATTAACATGAAGATAAAACATATCTTGCAGATATATATTTCTATATAAAGAAATAAAGCTTCATAAGAAGCTGCAGTATAAAATCTGATAAAGAAAGATATCAGAAATAACTCTTTACAGCCAACGGCTATAAAGGACAGCTGCATTAATAAAGCAGTCAGAGAGTCAACTAATAAGACAAAAACACTTTATCTGATAGGAAAGACTTAAGCATAAGAATAGAAAGAATTGCTTTGAAGTATATGAAGTAAATCTATCAGATAACATCTATTAAATAAATCAGATAAAATAAGAAATAAAACACAGAATAAAACGCATATAAAATTATATATGCAGACAGCCGATCGTCGAACGACCTTCGACTATAGTCGAACGACCGGCTGAGATCGTCGACCTATCAATAGATAGTCGACCGACTCAGATAGTCGAACTATCCAGGCAGATAGTCGACCGACTCAAGACAAGACAGAAAGCGTCGAACTATCAAGAGATAGTCGACCAGAGCTCGACGATCTAGCAGAACGTCGAGCTGACCAGAGACAGACGATCGTCGACCGGCTGATCGACGATAGTCGATCGGCGTTCGACGATAGTCGAACCCGAAAATCCCTTAGCCAGAATTTTACTGGAAAAGAGAAAGCTCTACAACAAGACTTTGACCATAGATAAATCTTGGGTCAAGGACTAAAAGGAAAGACTTAACTCAAATCCAAACTAGGGTACCAACAATCTCCCCCTATTTGGGTTAAGTCTTTCAAAGACTAAAATAACAAGAAATAAATAAACTAAACTAAAACAACCTAATAGAGATCCTAGCCCAAATCAGAACCAGGGTTCCAACAATCTCCCCCTATTTGGGTGAGGATCCTATTAGCAAAAAAAAATAAAAAATAAAAATAAAGCAAAGCATAAAATATATAAAGAGAAACTTTGCTTAGCTGGCTGCTGCTGGCATTTACAATCTCCCCCTATGTTGATGCAGTACTTGTGATTGAAGAGAGCTGAGATGACTTTGAGTTTTGATTGAGTCATCCAGCTAACTCTTGTAAATAGTACCTGCAGAAAGCTATGGTAGAGATTGCTCTCTCCTTGAAAAAGGGATATGTTAGCAGCAAAAAAAATGATATTTTGTTCAGCAAATTTAATTAAGATTCTGGATCTGAAAAACAAAATCAGATATCTTCCTTCCTATAAAATTTCTTTTCATTAGACGAGATTCAAACTCAGCTGACCAATGCAACTAGAGTAGAGGACTCAATCTAAATGAAATTAGAAAAGGATCTATAAGAAATAGAGTTATCTGACAGAGAATTTCTTTATACAGAAATCTGAATACAAAATTTGAACATAATATCAATCAGATATAATCAGCTATAAGAAAAGAAAATGCTTCCTAATAAATCTGTTCCAAATAATAAAAGGATTTAAAGATATTTTAAGTAATTTATCCTTTTGTTTATAAAGCAGATTTATGAAAAAGCAAACTGAGTTCTCAAAACTGAACTTATTAAAATATAAAGAAAACATTTCTCTGAGAAGTGTTGGTTCCTTCTCAGGTATAGTTAAAATTTGGCAGCAATTTTGAATATCTAAATTGACTGAACTAAAAACAGATTTTGATATTACCTGAACCTTTTCAGGTTTTGATTTTCCTTCTGTTAGTTCAGCTTTTGAATTGCTGCAGGAGGCATTGATGGCCATTATGCAAAATGCTTTGGCCCTTGCTTCCTCCTCTTCATCTTCAAATGATGAGACATCATCTGAGACATCCCAGATAACATCTAGGGATGTTGATTCTCCTTCAGATGAGATGATGTGGCTTCCTTCTGATATTACATCCAATGGTTCAGAAGCCATTTGATGGAGGGACAGCCAAATCTCCTTAGCTGATGAACATTCAGCAATCTCTTGAAAAATGTCATCAGACATTGATTCTGCAAGAATGTTCATTGCTCTGGCATCAGCTAGCCTGGCACTTTGTGTTGTTGTTGCCGAAGTTGGAAGACCTGTTAAGATAGAAGAGAAAATTTCTTCATCAAAAGAGTTCATATATAATTTGACTCTTGTCTTCCAGATGCTAAACTCAGCTAAGTTGCAAGCTGGAGGTCTGGTGCTAAAATAATCATTGTACTGGGCCATGAAAGTGAGTGAGAATATCTATAAGCTCTTGGTATCTATCAGGATCTTGTGACTTAGGTGTTAGCCTATTCAGTCAGTCAACCTCCCTCTGATACCAATTGAAAGTGAAGGGATAGATACGATTGCGGAATTGAGGATTATAGATATTAAGAGATAAGAACCCTAAAGCCTAATACAAGTGTTGTGCACAAACTCAAGCTAACTGTATTTACAGTTAAAGCTTGGATCCTAATTAGCAACTAGCAATCCTAGTTAAAACTAATCACAGCCACAATGCAAATATTAAATCAAGCAACCAGACGACACAAGATATTATAGTGGTTCCCCAAACACTGGGTACGTCCACTCTTCTACCCACACGGTAGGAATCCACTACAGGTTTTTGATCAGGTGCCCTGCCACCAACAAGATCTGCTTCAGGTAGATCTAGAGACCCTTTAGACTTTTGATCAGGTGTCTAAAAACCAAGCTTTACTTTTGAAGGGAGTAAACAACCCTTTACAGGAGGGGGGAAGAGGGTTAGAATGTCTTCTCTATTTTATAAAGATTAGAGAAGCACAAGAATCTCTTCAGAACTCAAGACAGAATACTGTCTTGAAGTTCTGAAGGAAAAGCTTGAAGAAGACTAGAGATCTGGAATGGATGTTCTTCTTCAGCTTCCTTCTTCTTCTTCTTCTTCTTCAATATCTCTGAGTGTATCTTCCTGGAACAGGAGCACTCAAGTTGAAGAAGAGCAGAAGAGATATCTTCTCAGATAGATGGATAATTGCTGAGAGCAGCTGTATCTTCTCAGTTGAATCCTGAGAGCAGCTGTTTGTTTTCTTCCTTCTACTGCTGTATATTACTGGCAGCAGCTCTTGTTCTTTTTGCAAAAGAACTCTTTAAATAGGAGCAGCAGCAACGGCTCTAATATGAGCTTTTGTCTTCTTCTCAGATCTTGAATCTGGGCTGCAATTAACATGAAGATAAAACATATCTTGCAGATATATATTTCTATATAAAGAAATAAATCTTCATAAGAAGCTGCAGTATAAAATCTGATAAAGAAAGATATCAGAAATAACTCTTTACAGCCAACGGCTATAAAGGACAGCTGCATTAATAAAGCAGTCAGAGAGTCAACTAATAAGACAAAAACACTTTATCTGATAGGAAAGACTTAAGCATAAGAATAGCAAGAATTGCTTTGAAGTATATGAAGTAAATCTATCAGATAACATCTATTAAATAAATCAGATAAAATAAGAAATAAAACACAGAATAAAACGCATATAAAATTATATATGCAGACAGCCGATCGTCGAACGACCTTCGACTATAGTCGAACGACCGGCTGAGATCGTCGACCTATCAATAGATAGTCGACCGACTCAGATAGTCGAACTATCCAGGCAGATAGTCGACCGACTCAAGACAAGACAGAAAGCGTCGAACTATCAAGAGATAGTCGACCAGAGCTCGACGATCTAGCAGAACGTCGAGCTGACCAGAGACAGACGATCGTCGACCGGCTGATCGACGATAGTCGATCGGCGTTCGACGATAGTCGAACCCGAAAATCCCTTAGCCAGAATTTTACTGGAAAAGAGAAAGCTCTACAACAAGACTTTGACCATAGATAAATCTTGGGTCAAGGACTAAAAGGAAAGACTTAACTCAAATCCAAACTAGGGTACCAACACACTAACTCCCGAGGAGGCCATCACCACAAATCGCCGATCCCGCCGGCAATTTCTCAGCCATATTCCACAAAAGAAAAGAAGTAAAACATTCATATTTATTTATGTAAACAAAAACATGTCCACGATCACGATGAAGTAGGAAACAAGTCCATACAAGGAAATAAACTAATACTAAAGAAGGATAAGGGGCTCCTGCCCAGTACAATAGTCCTCACTACAAAATGCTCGCGGAAGTAAAACTACTAATCACTCACTGATCCCCGGGCTGATGGTGCTGCTGTCACTCCTGGACTAGGTTGGTTCACCTCCTCCTGTACCGTACTCTTGTTGGGATGGGCCCCCTGGAACTGCACCCTGTCTCCCAACTGGTGTCCCTAGTGTTATGCCCATCAGGCCGTTAGTTTTAAAACTAAGTCTTGATCCCCCTCCCCTCCCCTGCGATACCTAGGCACCGCGTGGGAAGGAAGGAAAGGGAAGTACGAAAAGTGGAGAGTAACATAAGTAGGTGACAATGGCCCTAACTATCATATGCTAAAAGTATCTATCATAGAAATGACAAGTATATGAACATCAAATAAAGGTAGCAGTGTAGTAAGAGCAACATATAAAGTATAAGTAGATCACTTAATATCATTACAGAAAAGTAACCTTAGCTTATAAGAATGCACATACAGACTTATAAAGTAAGGGGTCTTTTTGCATGGCTCCCATCGTATAAGCTATCCCATATTAGTTTATATGATGGGGTGTCAGGTTATATGCAGGTATGTGTGTTGTGATATGTTATGCCATAATTCATGCAAGTGCAACACACACACACACACGACTCTATGCACATAGACTTTTAGTTCCTCCATTTAGAGTTAGCTAAACTATCAGGTACCTCACGTAGTGGTAGATGGAGGCAGTGGGTTGGGCCTCCCCACTCCTAGGTCGTCATTCACACTACCTAACCTAGACCTTGCGTACTACTCGGTACACCCACAGTCAGGTGCTATAGAGTCTCTTGTACTACTGCTGGCAAACCACCAGTCTTTTCTTGTCTAAATGAATACTTACACTCGCTGAGTCAACATATCGACGTTAGTGCGAACGACCGTCCAATAACGAAGACCCACTACTTAATGCACATGCATATTTGCTATAAGAGCTCCCGAGCCATCGGCTCTCCAAACTCAAACCATCTTTATATCACACGTCGAGCCCATCGCTCGTGAATCTTTACCAACTATCCTCCCGAACGACGGGGTAAGTGTATGTGACGGTGGTTTAATAATGGTTAATCTTTTAGTCGGCTTATTCTTATAGTTTAGGGTTAACCTTGGACTGCCCAGGGCATTCCCTATGAAGGGCTCTAGAGGGCACTAGGAACTACGATGGGCTGAAGCCCAAAGTTCCCTTTCGCAAGACACTTACTTTTATGAGTAACTATTTATTACCAAATCTTTTTTCCACGCTGCTCTTTAGCTAATTCTAAATCAATTTATATTCCCCGGGAGAAGACAGTACTCCGTCGACCACGAGCACAACCCCAAACCCATGTTACCCAGACTACTCAGAATTTGGCCCTAAGGGTGACCTTATCAAGACTCCACCCATCTAGGTGCACCCAATATATATCCACTCATGCATGGAATACAATTCTATCTTGAATACTTGAATTTTACTAAATGCAGACCAAGTGATCTAACCTAAGCATATGAAAGTAAATATTTTGTATACTTGTCTATAATCTTATAAATATTACTGGGGTCTAACATGACTTGTTGAGCCCAAAACCAGAACTTGGTATTTTTCTCAATTAAAATCAGTTATTTAAATATTTTCCCAAAAATCATTCTTCCTAAGACTTGAACATGAAGTATAAGATCCTGACACGCAATGACCTTGCTAAAATTTCCAGAGCCCCTTAATGACTAAATAACAACAAGGCATGAATTTCGTGATTTTTCTAAAATGAATTCTATCATAAATTAAAATACAAATCTTTTGATCAAAAAGACCATTTACAAAGTGAGTACATGATTTTGTCATCCATAAATTATAGCAAAATTACCATAGGGTTAGAATGATTAGAACATATGACTGCCAAAGTTTCATGATTTTCCAGAAATTTTTTATATATAAAACCAAATTTTAAACTTTTTGACTAGAATAATAATTAACAAAAGAACTACATGATATAATCATTCAAAAAATATGATAAAATTACCATAGGTCAAACATGATCAGAAATTATCACTGCCCAAATTTCATCATCATCAAATTTCGTTTTGCCATATAAATGAATTAAAGAATATATCACCATATAAGGCACTTTGTAAAGAAACCCCTAACTATTCTCTTCCAAAAAATTCAATAAAATTAACAAGACATAACTGTGGTCTAAAAATTTCACTGACCAAATTTCATGGCCATCCAATACCTTAAGACACGTAATTTTGTGTTTGATAGGGACGACGTTGAGATCACTCAACGCCTCATTGCATGGCGTTGAGGTCACTCGACGCCTTGCCGAGTCTAGATTATCACTCAATGCCGGGTCAAATGGCGTCAAGATAACTCGAAGCATCGAGTCATGTCGACCACTCAACGTCGGGTCGGATGGCATCGAGTCATGTTGACCACTCAATGCCGGGTCGGATGGCGTCGAGATAACTCGACGCCTGGTACTTGTGAACTCTGAAACTAGGCCTATAACCTAGGACATTATGTTCACCAAGTTATCCTACCAAATCAACTCCAATTGGACTAATATTTTTCCCTTGATCTTATAATATCCCCTCTGGTCATCCACCAGAGTTTGGGAAAGGTTTGAGGTCCATAGACCCCATTTAAATCACTTATATGAATTATTGAATTGCTACAAAAAACTATAGAAAAATCATTTTCAAAAATTCTGATTTTTGGATATGATGTGGACCATGGCTAGACCAGCTTATGGTCCAATTTTCAGTCCATTTAATTGAGTGGACCACTGGGGGCACTCATTTTAATTTCTGGTTAGTCTTTGGACACCTTGCACCAAAAAGTGTGCTGAGGAAAATCTAGTGTTCCAAAAGGGTTGATTTCAATTTTGTATTATACTAGACACAAAGGGCTAGGTTTTATATATTGGACATATTTTCAGGAAATGCCTCTAAGTATTTTTAATATTTTAAAAAAATGGTTGTAAATATGTGACAGAAATAATTATTCTATGTATAATACTATGCACTGGCCTGCGCTTATCGGGTCAATCCAGATTAGGCGGCACACAGTCATCGTCCCTGATAAGCCTATGGTCTGTATCGTTTCTTCCGGGAGCCATTCCAGCTCTAAATCTCGTCCACCCGACCGCCTCCCTGGCCAGCCACCGCCACCACCACCTCTATTGAGGTGGTGGCTATCGCCTGGTGGCGGCACAGCCGCTGGAGGGGCTATTTCCGGTGAATCCGATAGGTTGTATTTTCACGGAAAAATTGGGTTTTCTCTTCACTGATCGGGCTCAATTGAGCCCAATTCCTCCACTTAATGATCTAAAGATCTAGCACAGGAGAGAAGGAGAAGGACTAGACTTGTAGACGAGCTTGGCGACGTGTGTGGTGGTGGTGTGCCATGTTCGACGTCTCCAAGCTATTTCCTTGACAAATCCCCAATTATCCTCCTAAACCAGTGATGTAAAGTTTCGTTTTGATTGCTTGAGAGCTTTTAAAGCCGATAGAGGGGTTGTTTTGGGGAGTGGAAAAGGCTGCACTTGAATAACCATTAATGGCCATGAAGGGGGGATGTTCAACCATGGTGGATTGATGCCCCTTCATGTGTTGGGCTGGCTGGAATTAATGGCAACCTCCTCCCAAAGGTCAGAGGAGATGAAAGGTGGCTTAGGGAAGGGGGGGAGGGAGAAGCCTCTTTGCATTCACCATTAATTTCTCCCTCTTTCTCTCTCCTACCTTGAATGAAACCCAATTTCTCTCTCCTAGTCATCATCTCCAAAATTTTAGTAGTGTTCTGGCTGATCTCTACTTGTTAGAATTAGTGGGCCACCATATTTGGGCCTAGCCCAATTGAATTGGAATTGGGCTTAACCTTCCTCCCCATTTGAGCTTGGTCTGACCAAGTTTGACTTAGGGGTGTTGACTTGGTCAACTATGTGTGTTGACTTGGTCAACTAAGTGGGTTGAATGGTCAACTTAGTGCCTTGGGTCCCTTGCCACCACCCAAGGCCACTTGTGGCTTAGTGTAAACTACTTAGGTCCAACTAGGGCAATTTGACCTAACTAGGGTTAGGCTTGACCTTAGCTAAGTTGACCCACTTAGGTTGACCCAAAATGGCTTGCATGGCTTTAAAGGGTCCTTATGGGGTTGAAAGTGGTATAGTGGGGTTAGGTAGTCATGTTGGGAGCCATTGACCAAACCCTATCTTAGGTTTCCAGAAACCACTATTTGCAGACCAAGGTGCTTTCACCTATTTACCTAGGCATCCAAGGTCCTCTTGGTTTTCTTAAAGCTTTGTCATGACCTTGTCATGACAAAGAGAACCTCCTAGGGGTCTGGTTAATTGTGGGATGTTACATTAAGTGCGTAAAAGAGAGACTGTATCACGCATGTCGGATGGGTAAGCAGACAAATGCTTCTTTTAAAAACATTATTGCCAAAGATTCTTCTAAATGCTTATATCTGCTTCATATGGTGTAGCACCCTTGATTTTCCAAGGTTTATTTAAATTTCTTTAGTGACGTATTGTGACACCAGGGCGTTACTTTAACGCTTGTTTAACGGGTGTCATTGTTGGAGCGTGGCTTTTTGCTCATTGATACTCGGGGTTTTAACTTAGAATGTTAGCATGGCTAATTTCATGTGATTTTTTATATTCCCTTACGATCCGGGGTTCGTTTTGGAACACGGTGGAACCTTTTTGGGAATGGTGGTGATTTGACTTCGGGAGATTTTTACCCGAGTTTTGTTTGTCGGATCTTAGTTCCGACTTCACCGTTGGATTCATAACGTCGATATTTAGCTAGGGTGCGATTTTCGTAGAAATCCGAGTTAGTGCGAGTTTTGGTTATTTGGACGTTTTAATTATAATAATAATATATTATTTTATTATATTATCTATTCCATATAAATAGCCTCCGATTAAACGTAAATCCTATACATCATATTCTTTCTGAAACCGCCGACTGTTTTGCGAAAGAGAGAAAGAGGGGGTCTTTGGAGAGCCTTTGACCGTCGATTTTTAGGAGCTTAGGTGCACGAAACTATTGTTGGAGGGTAGATTCGGATTCTCTCACTGCGATATACGTTTCTACGGTGAGTTTTTCCCGTTTCTTGGATTTTAAGGGATTAAGGTATGCGTTTTTGACCTTCTTTCCTCTCGAAAAGTTTCAGGTTTTGCTACTTAGGCGTTTTTTGCGGCCATATCTGTGAGGAGGAGCGTTGCTTGGCCGAATTTCTAGAGGTTGAGGCAAGTGGTGCTTTCTTACCCTTGCCAAGTTTGTTTCTTGTGTTCTTTGTGGCTTTTCTTCCCTTTTATCCTTAGATTTTAGGAGTGGTGTAGGGTTTGTCCAAGGACGGGCAGCTGCGTGTGTAGGATTTCCAGTTAGGTCAAGGTAAGTTTCGTCGAATTTGACAGTTAGCCCAAGTAAAATTCATTTTTTATGACTGCTAGTCTAGACAAACTCACCGAGTATAAGTCTGTTAATCTATTTAAATTAATCTTATATGGTCGTCAGTCTAAGTTAGAATTAGACGTATATGATAGTTGGGTAATTCGTCGTATATAGTGGGTCAAAAATCGCCGAATATCCTCTAGATTCATCGGGTGAAGGTTGGTTTGGTCCAAGTAAAATTCGGCGAGTATCAGTAGGAGCAGAGTCAAATTCGTCGAGTATTCGTTGAAATTTCGGCGGGTAATGCTTGACATTGAGTGTTGCTGAATCCGTCGAGTATGAGTTCGGCGTTGAGTGAGATTTGATTCCAAGTCCAATTTTTCGAGTTATCTCGACGAATTCGTTGAGTAATGACTGGCGTTGAGTGATGTTTTAGACTAAGTTCAATTCTTAGAGTGTTAGGTGTTGAGCCGACGAATATAAGCATTAGCATTGAGTGTCTCTATCTCCATTAAGTATCAGGCATTGAGTCTATTGAGTATGAGTTCGACATTGAGTGAGATTTGAGTCTAAGTCTAATTCGTCGAGTTATCTCGATGAATTCGTCGAGTAATGCCAGTGGCATTGAGTGCATAGCTTTGGCGTTGAGTGGCGTTGAGTGTCTGTGAGACTATGTATAAAGCATTGGGTGTGCTGAATGCACTCAACGCGACGTCGAGTTGACTCGCCGCTTTTCCGTGGACTTGGGATAATTTCGCTGATTCGTCTTGTAATAAGATAATTGATGTTGCTAAGTGGAATTCATCGTATATCTACTATATTCGTCGAGTATACTCGACGAATCAGGATGGACTTAGAAAATTTCGCCAAATTGGGTCTAATTCATCGGGTATGACTTAGAATGATTTTTACTTGGGAACTTTCTCCCTTTATGACAAAAGAGAGTTCCTATGGCTTAGTTGAGGTTATATGTGTTTTTGGATGATAAGTGCGGCCTTTAGTTGGTAGTGGATACAGGACCCCCAATCTAGTGCCAAATTGTGAATCATTACACTGCTAGAGATATATTTGGACTGTAGGGTTAAGTTGGACAAAGTGACCATCACCACAGTACCTTGTTAATATGTTTGGATTTATGAGTTGAGTTGGATATTGAGGCCACCACCCTAGTGTCCTGTTGAGACAATTGGACTGTCTGGTTGTGTTGGAAAATGTTGCCACCACTACAGTACCTCCTTGAAATGTGTTGGGTCTGTAGGTTCGGGTTAGACAGTGTGGCCACCGACTCATGATCATTTCCTTCCAGTGTTAATGATTTATATGAGTAGAATTGTTAAGTATTCTTCCTTGTATTATATAGATATATGTTGCTCTGCTTACTCTGGCAGGTATTCACGAAGCATGGCTTCATTTCGTACTTGGTACAATTTCCTTACTCTTGGACTTTATAAGTTAAATCTTTTATCACTATCTATAGCTATTTTGTTGTATTCTGACAGCTTCTTTATATTTGGATTGGTAACCCTTATTCCTGTTTGGTTTATTGCTAACTTTTTGATCTTTGATCACCACTTGTATAATCTTACTGAGGTATTCTTTTTTTTGGGAATGCCTCAGGTTTGGAGCAGTAGCTGGTTGAGCGTTTAAGATTTTTTGTTTTTGGCTGGTGTTCTGCAGCTGTCTTTTCCTCATCGGTGGTGAGGTAGTTTTTGTTTGTTTTACCTTTAGTTCAGATATACATTATTTTGGTGGGTTCGTGTCAGGATGTTGACGTACACGAGATTTTTGTTTAATGTTAAATACTTATTAGCTGCTAGTCATTTTTATAGGACTTGTTGGTTTTTACTTGCTCTCTAGGAAGGGTTTATGCTAGGTTGCATGCTAGATATTTTAAATTATAAAAGTACTACTTCTATCTCATGCATATCATTTTCTAAAAGCTAAGGTCACTATATCTTTTTGAAAGTACAAACTAATTTCTATACTTATACTAAATCTAGAGTCTTGCATACCATGAGTTGTCCTATATGTATGTTTTTGCTCATGTAGGATGTCAAATAATATAAACAAAATATTTTCCACAACGTATAACTATAATTTCACTTGTGGACTAGTTGATCCACTAAGCCGAAGGATACGACCATACAAAACTTAACTTAAAATATGATTTTCTCACATCATAACTTAGTGTTTTTATAAACTATGTTGGAATTGGTGTTTGCCTAAACGTCTGCAGTTATCCCCTACATGACGTGGCATCACGACATGTGTTTTCTTTTACTCTAATATACGTTGAAATTTGGAGAAAATGCGGGTTGTGACAGTTGGTATCAGAAGGATGGATTGTTTGACAATTGGTCGAGCAACCATCTCAAGTTAGTTTTCGTTGTCTGGTTCCATTGCATACACACACCGATGTGTCGTCAGTACGTCTTGGCTGAAGTATGAACCCTACACTCTTAAGCTTGATAAGAAGTATACGGGCATATTATGTAGTATGAGATGCATAATATATATTTGTATATGGATCCTCATAGAAGGCAACATGTGACTTATATAGTGTGGGATGCATAACAATCATCACATGATTGCACATTAGATTTTTATTTTCATTGCATACGATATTATGTAGTATGAGATCCATAATATTTCATATGTATGCCGCTCATAACATGCACTAAGGCCTTTATTAGATTGCATAGCACAACATGCATGACATATCATTGCAATAACACATGTGGCGAGCTAAAGATTTACATAATGACATATGTACACACATGGTTTTAAGTCAAAAAGGAATAAGAATTCATGCATTCATGGTTTAGGTACATGAGTCAGTAGGATGACGGTATATCATGCTAAGTTTAGGCATGACATCATTAATGAAATTCCTAGAGCAAGTTAGTAGCTTAAGCAAGTATTTGTACACGTATGGTTTGAACTAAGTTGCATAGTTCTAGCGGTAAGCTAGGTTTTGATTAGTTGTTAATTGTGTTTTGAGAATGTCAAGACGTCCTGCGACGTGGTCGACTCCCCAGTCATAGGGCGAGTCGTCTGGTGCTCAGAATGAGGCCGTGATAGAAGGACCGCGATAGAGTAATGAGGCTCTGTCTAAGCAAATGATGGAGATGCAGTAGCAGATCCGGGCTTTATTGTTTGTTATTTCCGGGCAACGGATTAGAATACAAGACCCTGCTGTGGCAAGGGTGAACTTGAGGTACTTATTGAGGGAAGGGCTTTCGATACGCCTGCCACTGTCTTGAAAATGCCGGAATTCGACATCATTCTGGGCATGACGTGGTTGGACTGGCACTTTGTAAGGATCGACTGTGCGGAGAAGCGGATCTATTTGAGACATGGAGACTCCGATGTCATCTTCCAAGGTATTAACTTCGCACCTCGTATGACGTTATCGTTCGTTCAAGTTGTAAGGGCCCACATGAAGGGGGACGAAGTTTTCATGATCTGGTTTGAGTTGAAGGAAGTAGCGTTGGACGTAAAAGACGTACGGGTAGTGCGGGACTTCCCTGAGGTATTTCTTGAGAAGCTATCAGGATTACCCCCGCATAGAGAGGTTGTCTTCCAAATTAATCTCGTACCGGGTGCCAAGCCTGTATCCAAGGCCCCTTACCGAATGACCCCGAAAGAACTCACAGAGTTTAGAGTTCAACTATAAGAACTGGTGGAGTCAAGGTTTGTTTGCCCCAGTTCGTCACCTTGGGGAGCCCTTGTATTGTTCGTGAAGAAGAAGGACGGAACCCTGCGTCTGTGCATAGATTATCGAGAACTCAATCAATGGACGGTGCGGAACACTTACCCGCTACCTCGGATCGACGAGTTGTTCAATCAACTAGTGAGAACGCATTGGTTTTCTAAGCTAGACTTGCGCTCAGGGTATTACCAGTTGAGAATACAAGAAGGGGACATCCAGAAAACAGCCTTTAGTTCAAGATACAGGTTGTACGAGTTCACCGTAATGTCATTTGGGCTCACAAATGCCCCTTCGGCTTTCATGAGCCTGATGAACTAGGTATTTGAGCCCTATTTGGACATCTTCGTCATTGTTTTCATCGATAATATCCTAGTCTACTCAAGGACGGAGGAGGAGCATGACGAGCACCTGACCTTGGTGTTGAAGAAATTGAAGGAACACGCCTTATACGCCAAATTTAGCAAATACGAATTCTGGCTTAAGGAGGTTGCCTTCTTTGGTCATGTGATCAGTGGGGCTGGGCTAGCTGTGTATCCGACCAAGATGCGTGCCGTAAAGGAGTGGTTGCCTTTGAAGTCAGCGGCCGACGCGCGAAGTTTTCTTGGACTTGCCGGGTACTACTGCAAGTTCGTAAAAGGATTCTCCAAGATCGCCCTCCCGCTTACTTCTTTGACAAAGAAAGGAGTGTCATTTGAGTGGACACCCCGATGTGAAGCTGCATTCCAAGAATTGAAGGATAGACTTACATCCGCCCCTATCCTTGTCCTTCTATCTGGGAAGGAAGGGTTTCAAGTTTACACGGATGCGTCATATCAAGGGATGGGAGCGGTGTTGATGCAGCGCGTGCATGTGATTGCTTATACTTCAAGACAATTAAAGAAGCATGAAATCAATTACCCGGTTCATGATTTAGGAGCTGGGAGCAGTGGTGTTCGCTTTGAAGGTATGGAGGCATTATTTATACAGCGTTTACTGTGAGATCTTTTCAGACCATAAAAACTTGAAGTACGTTCATATTCAAAAGGAGTTGAACTTAAGACAACGGCTGTGGTTAGAATTTCTATGCAACTATGAGTTCACCTTAAACTACCACCCCGGAAAAGCGAACTCAGTAGCCGATGCGTTGAGTAGAAAAATACCAGGCTCGATCCCAGAGTCTCGGTTGATGAGTATGGAGTTGGCTCAGATGATTGAGGAGATGGATATTACTTTGATATTTAATGCTCCTTCGACAGAATATACGGAGTATATGGACAACATAAGCATAGTTTGTGATATCCGGGACCGGATCCGTGTGGAGCAAGGAGTGGATGCAGCTCTGGCCCCGACAATCAAGTCAATCGTAGATGGGACTACCGACGAATACACACTAAAATACGGCCTCGTTTATTTTCGCGGCCTGCTCTACATTCCAAAGGGCGGTAAAATCCGAGAGGATATCTTGAGAGAGACACATTGCTCTCAGTATTCAGTGCACCCGGGAATTGCAAAGATGTACGTCGGCTTATGGAAGACCATGTGTTGGCCGGGGATGAAGAAGGATGTCCGTTATTTTGTTACACATTGTGAATCCTGTCAAAGGGTGAAGGCGGAGTGCAGGAGTCCCGTGGGCTTTTTACAGTCATTGCCCATCCCCGAGTGGAGTTCGAGGATATTTCCATGGACTTCGTACATGGGTTACCTCGCTCACGCTCAGGGAATAATTCAGTGTGGGTGATCGTTGATCGACTGACGAAAGTAGCCCGATTTATCCCTATGAAGAAGGAGGCTCACGTGGATGTCTTGGTACGCCTCTTTGCGGAGCAGTTCATGTAAGACCCCCATTTTTTTTTAAATACCACCGGGGTCTTAAGCCCAGAACCGTGGCTTTACGGTGACACCTTCACACCCGGGAAGGTCGTCACTACAAAACACCGATCCTGCCGGCCAAATCAATCGCAGAAAAGTAGCATAAGTAAATATAAAACAAGTCCACCAGAGTAACATGTATATAAAATAAATCTCCACGAAGGGAGAGTCCACAATAATAATAATCAGAGTACAAAAGAAGGGCTTCTACCCGATACATCAAGTCCTCACTACAAACACTCTCGCAACTCTCAACATCTAAGCGGAAGCAAACTGAAGTCCATCCTTGACCCGTCGCCGTGTAGTAGTGGTTGTGCGCAGCAACTGCTCCTCATGTCCTACATCCTTGTCCTTTCGGTGCTGATGCTCCTAATGCTCGATCCCTTAAATGATGTGGTTCAAAAACCGATAGTCTAAAAGACTAAGTCCTATCATCCCCCACCCCTCCCCCATGGCTCCTAGGCACTGAGTGGGGATAAGGAAAGGGAAGCTATGAAGGTGGAGAGTAACAAATATAAGCAGGTGGCGATGGAACTAATCTAGCAGTTATATGAGAATAAAAAGCAGTAATAAAAGTATGAAAGACAGAACATGAAATATGTAACCTTAACTTATATGAAAACACATAAGCTAAAGGATCTTCTGCAAGGCTCCCATCGTATAAAAAGTCTCATACCAATTTAACTGATGAGGTGTCGGTTTACAAGCAAACAATATTTATCATAGGAAAATAACCATAACTTATAAGCATGCTCACGCAAGCCTATAAGCTAAGGGGTCGTTTTGCAGGGCCTATTGTATAAAGCATCCCATACCACTTTATACAATAGGTGTCAGGGGTTGATGCAATGATGTTTCTATAACATGCAAATATGCTATGATGTGAACATGCAAGTGCAACTCACAAACCCGACTCTGTGCACACAGACCTTTAGTTCCCCCTTTCTGGACCTAACCTCCCAGGATACCTCCGTAGTGGCAAACAGAAGCGGTGGGTTGGGCCTCGCCCACCTCTAAACCGGTATCAGCACTACCAGTCAGACCTATCGTACGCCTCAACGCTGGTGCACTAAGCGGACTCCTTCGTACTCTTGCCGGCTGGCGCACCGGACTTTATTTGGCTAAGTGTAAAACCACACCCGCCGAGTCAACGTACTGATGTCGGTACGACGACACTCCAATACCGAAGACCCACCACCTTATATCTTATGAACATGCAATATTAAAGTATTATCCACCGATCCAAAGCTCCCCGGACTATCCCGTCCGTTCCAATTATCAACCGGGCCTCCGGCCCGCCGGGCAATCCCGCCCGTTTCCACAACCACCGAGCCTACCGCTCGATTAACCTAGTCAAACTTACTTCTCGAGACACCAGGGTGTGTGAAAGTGAACCCCTAGTTATTCTAGTTGCTCTTTAAGATTATCACTCCTACAGTTTACGTTAGCCTAGGACTGCCCAAGGCATACACCGTGAAGGGTTCTCGAGGGCACTAGGAACTACGATGGGCTGAAGCCCAAAGCTCCCTTTCGCAAGACACTTAATATTATTGATTTCTACCCATGACCAATCCTCTCTTTTATTTCAGCGTGACTCCCCTAAGTGTGTTTAAGCTCTCCGAGCTAGCCTATTTCAGTTCTATGTACGATATGTAGACCGTGCTAAGCTACATGGTGCTCCCACTAAGGGGTACTCCATTTACTCATCCAACAGATCCATAACAATTTATAGGAGTCTACCATGACCTATTTTGGCTAACTCCAGAGTTTCATAATTTTCCTAATTATTTGGGCATTTAATCTAATTAACCTAAGACTCCGAATGCCCTACTTTGAACATGAAATGCACTTTCAAATCAGAAACAATCACCAGAAAATTATGATAAATACAAGGTAACATTTCTACAGCAAATCCAAGGTCTAAGAATTTTCAGAATTGTTTAGGCCCCAAATCCACAATTTAGATCATAAAGTCAATATTACCATTTTAAGAAGCAAAGACCAGCAATATTGTTCTAAAAATTATAATAAAAATCCAGTAAGTTTATCATGGCCTAAAAACACTCTAGAAGTATTCTCCCAATTTTCCAGTGAACAGTAGCCCCTAATTTAATTTTAAATCAATGATTCCATAGCCATTGGTTATTGAGGCAAGTACTGTAATAATTCATCTAATAATTATGCAAAAATTCAAGGAGATAGACAATGATCTAAAACTAATCCTAACCAAGTTTTACAATTTTTTAAAACATGAGGGGCTCTTAATCCAATTAAATATAAACTTTCAAATTTACAGACTTGTGAAGTAACTACTATTTTTAATCGTCTAAAAATTATGAGAAAATTCCAGAGCCAACATAATAACATAAAACACTTACTGGACATGTTTCATAATTTTCTTAGTAATATTGGGCTCTATATCTATTGTTGATCAGAAATCCACAATTCATAATGTATGAAACAAGTACTTAAAATAATCGTCTAAAAATTCCAATATAAATACGGAGGGAATTATCATGATGCAAAACTTCCAAATACTAAATTTCACAACTTTTTTGTGGACAGAAATATCATAACAAGCAAAATTAATTTAAGGACACAATTAGGGTTATTAAGGAAGTACACATTTTATTTGCCCAAAAATTCCACCAAAATTATTTTAGGACTCTTTTTATTAGTGACATACCCTGCCCAAGTTTCAAGTTATGGTGAGGTGTTTTGATTGCCTAAACCCAACTATTGGGCTTGTGCCCTAAACTAGGATTAGGAATATGAGGGGGTTAAAGGTATCCAAATTCAATAAAACTTCAACCAAAGTACCATAGCCACCCTAGGATCACTTCCACCAAGTCTCAAGTCATTCCAAGGTCATTTGACCCAAGGCCTTCATACCCTAAAAATCTCCACAAAATGGCCTACCCTAGGGTTCTAGGGATACCCTACCCCAAACCACCCAAAATCCCATTGGAGGGTGATAAATGCCATATAAAATCAGTGACTAAAATATCAGCCTCTGTTGAGGGGATTTGACCACTCAAACACCAAAAAGAGCACTTTGACCTAAATAACCCTATAAGGGTATACCTATGGTTGGGTCAATACCTAATCAAAACATCTCTAAATGAGATGAAATTTATTCCAGAGACCTAACATGCCCTATAAGATCACCCACCCAAATCTGGGGGAGTTTTGAGATGTTTAGAACACCTAATTAATTTATTCATGGATTATTAAATTTTTACAAAACCTATAGAAAAAGGTTCTCCAAAAATTCTCATTTTTGGATATGTTCTAGGTATAGTTAATAGTGACTCCAATCCAAAATTTCAAGTCATTTGGATGGCTGGATTGGTGGGGGCACTCAAACCAAGTTCTGGTCAAGCCTATGTATAGACCCCACCAAAATGGGTGCTACGGTCAAACCACTTACCCAAATGGGTTCAAACAAATTTTAAAATAAACTAGACTTCACGAGCTACAACTTTGATGTTGGTCACTGTTCATTTAGATGGGCCTAAGTATTTTGAATATTTAATTAAAACTACCAAGTAAACAAGACAGAAATTGAAATAATATGAATTAATAAATCCAGATCCAGCACGGATCTGGAAGCAAATCGCGGGGTTCCTGGTCATCTTCTTCCTCCAGCCAAGGACTGAGATTGGCGAACCTGGAGCCTATTCCAAGCTCATTTCCCGGCCACCCGGCCACCTCCCTGGTCGGCCACCACCGCCACCACCTTCGTTGAGGTGGGGGCTATCGCCGGGCGGCGGTACGGCCGCCGGAGGGGCGGTTTCCGGCGATCCCGCAAGGTTGAAAATCCATGAAAATCCATGAAAATCCATCGAAATTTCAGAAAATTTCTTCTCCAATCGGGCTCAATTGAGCCTGATTTCTCTCCTAAAATATCTAAGGATCTAGCCCACGAAGAGAGGAGTAGAGGAGGACCTTTAGCCGTGCTTGCCGATGGGTTTGGTGGTGGTGCGCCATGGCCAACGGTGGAGCCTTCCGATGCTCTAAAAAGCTACAATGAACTCCCTCATTTTCTTCAGTGGGATGGTGGAAACGAATTCTCTTGGCCTAGGGAAGCTTTTAAAAGAGCCAAATGGGGGAGAGGGAGGGTCGTGGCTTCAAAGCCATTTATGGTCATAAAGGGGAATTTCGGCCATGGCTTGGGTTCATTGTTTCCAGCCTTGCACAGCCTAGAAAACCCCTTGCACTTCTCCTAATTCAGTAGGGAGATGAATCAAGCCTTTGGGATGAAGGAAGGTGGCCCCTTGGTCTTCCAAAGCCATTAATGGCTCTCTTTAAGCCACTTTCTCTCTCTAGAAATACATGAAACTCTCATTTTCTCTCTCCTAATTACTAAGAACGAATTTGCTAATCTCTCTAGCCTATTGGAAGCCCATAAAATCATTATTAATAATTAGGATGGGGTTAGCTCAAGTGGGGGAAATGGGCTTGAGCTTGAGTTAGCCCATTTTGGCTAATTTGACCTATTTCAAGGATTGAGTTGACCTTGGTCAAATTGACCATTTGGGTTGACCCAATGGGTCCTTGGTGACCCATTGGCCTCCCCTAAGGTCTAGGTTAGGGTTGGGTAGGGTTGACTTGGCACCTTGGAGGTCACTTGACCCTTAGTAAGGGCACTTTGACCACTTTGGGGCTAGAGTTGACTTGGGTCAACTTAGCCTCTTGGGTTCTCCCCAATGGGTACTTGGTGACCCATTGACCTCACTTAAGGTCTAGGAAGACTTAGGTAGGGTTGGTTGGGCATATTAGGGGCACATTGCCCTTAGTTAGGGCACCTTGCCCAATTTAGGCCTATGGTGGTCTTAGGTCAATTAGACCACTTTGGGTTGATTTTAATGGACACTTAAGGCTCTAATGGACCTTCCAATAGTTTAGGGATATTGTGGTGGGATCATGGAGTCATGGTGAAGCCCTATAGTCATCCTAAACTAGTGTTTAGAATTCTACTATTTGCAGACCATGGTGATTTCCACCTTCATGCCTAAGCTCACTTGGTCTTCTTTGGCTTCTTAGGGTTTTGTCATGACCTAGTCATGACAAAACCACTCTTAGGGGTCTAGCTAGAAATGGGATGTTACAAATCCCAATAAACAAACACAAAAAATTTTTCCTCGAAATTCAAGTTAGGCCTGCGGGGTTTCTACTGAGGGTAACTGCTTGTAACATCCCATAGGAAGTTGAATGTATACTTTACTCGGAGAGATCCAGGTACCTACGCTGCATTATATTCGGTGGCTCCTAGATATGCTCCTCCTGCCCATGGTTTGTCTACAAGACCTTGACCAGTGGGACCTTCTTGCACCGCAAGATCCTCACCGCTGTGTCATCTATCCTGACCGGCTCATCTTGTTACTAATTGATCAAAATCTGTCGAGCCATCTATGCCAAGAACCTGCTGTTTCGGCCGTAGTAGAGCCATCCTGAGAAAGGAGACGTGGAATACATCGTGCAAACCCGCTAACTCCGGCGGTAGCTCCAGCCTTTAAGCCAATGGGCCGATCTGCTCCCGGATCCTGTAACACCCCATATTCCATGGACTGATCTTCTTCTTCCCACGTACCTGCGAGACTCCATGCACCAGACGTATATTCAGGAATCATGGTCTCCATCTTGAGACTCTACTTGGAAATGTCGCGCATCGTAATATTTGGCTGGTCTGCTTGGGCCTCCAACATCCTATCGTGAATTAGTCACACCCAGGTGTCTGGGTTCTTCATAAATTCTTAGTCAAGTGCCTTTGGATCCTCATCCTAGATCCATGACAGTGGATTCCTGTACCTACGTGCGAGGGTGGAGAGCTGTGTTGAATGTCGGCCGAGAGTCAAGATAAGCCTGGACTGACCTTTTCTCCTTAGACGTACACTATCCATCCTGATTTGACATGATCACCTTAAGCATACCATGATAACGGACTTCTACTCCCAAACTGCAAGAAATAACCACATGAGTTTTCTTTCGGGTCAGGGTGACCCTAGCTTCCTCGGCTAGTCTATCCTCGATGTTCCCTTTATAATTATGCCCGGAGTGGGGATGAGAAATCCTGTGTATGAAAATCCCTAATTATACCCTCGAACTTCGACTCTAACTCAGGCAGTGTATGATAATTGTGCCTCTTTCTTCACTCCGGGGAGATACATGTTCTGCGATACACCATACTTCCGATGATACATTATATCGATTAAATTTTTACCTTCTCAGATATCCTGAATCTTGTTACCCATCATCTAATTTTTTGTGATCATAGTTAATCCTCGTCTTATCACCAAGTCATTGTCTTGGTAATTCTACAGGTCATCATTACAAACATGTTTTTACAAAATCTTATCTTCGCCTGAATAACGTCGAATTATATCGACTTCAATCTCACTATGTATGTTATGCCTCATTCTCTAAATTAGGTCTAAGGAAACCCAAGTAAATATTAATTCATCCAATAAACAAACTGCAAGTCCCCAATAAACAAAAGGTAAGCCCCCAATAAACAAAAGATAAGCCCCAAATATACAAAAGATAAGACCCTACCTACCTTGGGCTAAGTATCTTTGATATTACCATGCAATATCAGTCCTAGCTGGGTGCACAATCCCTAGGGAATCAATCTTCGACTTGTGGTTCCACCCTGAAACTCGTCAATATACTCCATACTTAAACTATATGCGTCACATTTACGACAACCTTATCGGGGTCAAAATATTCCCAATCCCAAATGGGTATCTTCCGAACTTGAATTCCTATCCGACCCTCAGTGTTTGTCTCAGTGGTTGCCTCCATGTAATTTTGTTATTGGTACGAGGGTCGAGATAAAATGTCTTCTGCCATTCTGTTAATAGATCATTGACCTCAATTCTCCTTAAGGCCATCCTACCAGTTTGAGTAATCCTTGATTGGGATAGTAGGGACACCTGAGTTTACGTCTTAGGTAGTCATTCTCGTGCTAAACTCCTCCTTTATTCTCTTTGGGTATCTCCTTACCTTAACCAAGTTCATACCCAAGGTATATTTTTAACTAGGGCATACTATAAGTCGCCGTGGTTAGTCGTAAGTCCTAGTGGGTTGAGTCTAACTCGTTGGTCAGAGAATTATAAGATGAGATCTTCGTAGTCGGAGGTGCTCCCTGCTGGGGGCAGGGTTTGCCGCAGGCTACAAAGAAGGATTCCAATTAATGATGAAGTGGACTTTTACATGTGATTTCCCTTATGGGCACACCACTGCTTCCGCTGCTAGTTTGTCCTCAAACAAAGCTCGCGCGGGAGTGACCTAGGGTTAGTGGACTTCTACTTTTCCGATCGAGGTTTCCTCTGATACCACTTATAAGACCCCCATTTTTTTTAAACCATCGGGGTCTTAGGCTAAGAACCACCGCTTTGCGGTGACACCTTCACGCCCGGGAAGGTTTTCACTACAAAACGCCGATCCTGCCGGCCAAATCGATCGCAGAACAGTAGCATAAGTAAATATAAAACAAGTCCACCAGATTCACATGTATATAAAATAAATCTCCACGAAGGGAGAGTCCATAATAATAATAATCAGAGTACAAAAGAAGGGCTTCTACCCGATACATCAAGTCCTCACTACAAACACTCTCGTAACTCTCAACATCTAAGCGGAAGCAAACTGAAGTCCATCCTTGACCCGTCGCCATGTAGTAGTGGTTGTGCGCAACAACTGCTCCTCATATCCAACCTCCTTGTCCTTCCGGTGCTGATGCTCCTAATTCTCGATCCCCTAAATGATGTGGTTCGAAAACCGTTAGTCTAAAATACAAAGTCCTATCACCCCCACCCCTCCCCCATGGCTCCTAGGCACTGAGTGGGGGGAAGGAAAGGGAAGCTATGAAGGTGGAGAGTAACAAATATAAGCAGGTGTTGATGGAACTAATCTAGCAGTTATATGAGAATAAGAATAGTAATAAAAGTATGAAATACAGAATATGAAATATATAACCTTAACTTATATGAAAACACATAAGCTAAAGGAACTTCTGCAAGACTCCCATCGTATAAAAAGTCCCATACCAATTTATACGATGAGGTGTCGGTTTACAAGCAAACAATATTTATCATAGGAAAATAACCATAACTTATAAGCATGCTCACGCAAGCCTATAAGCTAAGGGGTCGTTTTGCAGGGCATATTGTATAAAGCGTCCCATACCACTTTATACAATAGGTGTCAGGGGTTGATGCAATGATGATGCTATGACATGCAAATATGCTATGATGTGAACATGCAAATGCAACTCACCCACCCGACTCTGTACACACATACCTTTAGTTCCCCCTTTCTGGAGCCTAACCTCCCAGCATACCTCCGTAGTTGCAAACGGAAGCGGTGGGTTGGGCCTCGCCCACCTCTAAACTGTTATCAGCACTTCCAGTCAGACATATCGTACGCCTCAACGCTGGTGCACTAAGAGGACTCCTGCGTACTCTTGCCGGCTGGCGCATCGGACTTTATTTGGCTAAGTGTAAAACCACACACACCGAGTCAACGTACTGGTGTTGGTGCGACGACACTCCAATACCAAAGACCCACCACCTTATATCTTATGCACATGCAATATTAAAGTATTATCCACTGAGCCAAAGCTCCCCCGACTATCCCGTCTGTTCCAATTATCAACCGGGCCTCCGGCCCGCCGGGCTATCCCGCTCGTTTCCACAACCACCGAGCCTACCGCTCGATTAACCTAGTCAAACTGACTTCCCTAAACACTGGGGTGTGTGAAAGTGAACCCCTAGTTATTCTAGTTGCTCTTTAAGATTTATCACTCCTACAGTTTATGTTAGCCCAGGACTGCCCAAGGCATACCCCGTGAAGGGTTCTCGAGGGCACTAGGAACTACGATGGGCTGAAGCCCAAAGCTCCCTTTCGCAAGGCACTTAATATTATTGATTTCTACCCATGACCAATCCTCTCTTTTATTTCAGTGTGACTCCCCTAAGTATGTTTAAGCTCTCCGAGCTAGCCTATTTCAGTTCTATGTACTATATGCAGACCGTGCAAAGCTACATGGTGCTCCCACTAAGGGGTACTCCATTTACTCATCCAACATATCCATAACAATTTCTGGGAGTCTACCATGACCTATTTAGACTAACTCCAGAGTTTCATAATTTTCCTAATTATTTGGGCATTTAATCTAATTAACCTAAGACTCCAAATGCCCTACTTTGAACATGAAATGCACTTTCAAATCAGAAACAAATCACCAAAAAATTATGATAAATACTAGGTAACATTTCTACAGCAAATCCAAGGTCTAAGAATTTTCAGAATTGTTTAGGCCCCAAATCCACAATTTAGATCATAAAGTCAATATTACCATTTTAAGAAGCAAAGGCCGACAATATCGTTCTAAAAATTATAATAAAAATCTAGTAAGTTTATCATGGCCTAAAAACACTCTAGAAGTATTCTCCCAATATTTCAGTGAACAGTAGCCCCTAATTTAATTTTAAATCAATGATTCCATAGCCATTGGTTATTGAAGCAAGTACTGTAATAATTCATCTAATAATTATGAGAAATTTCAGGAGATAGATTATGATCTAAAACTAATCCTAACCAAGTTTAACAATTTTCTAAAACATGAGGGGCTCTGAATCCAATTAAATGTAAACTTCCAAATTTATAGACTTGTGAAGTAAGTACTATTTTTAATCGTTTAAAAATTATGAGAAAATTCCAAAGCCAACATAATAATATAAAACACTCACTGACCAAGTTTCATAATTTTCATAGTAATATTGGGCTCTATATCTATTGTTGATCAGAAATCTACAATTCATAATGTATGAAACAAGTACTTAAAATAATCATCTAAAAATTCCAATATAAATACAGAGGGAATTATCATGATGTAAAACTTCCAAATACTAAATTTCACAACTTTTATGTGGACAGAAATATCATAACAAGCAAATTTAATTTAAGGACACAATTAAGGTTATTAAGGAAGTACAAATTTTATTTGCCCAAAAATTCCACCAAAATTATTTTAGGACTCCTTTTTATCAGTGACATACCCTGCCCAAGTTTCAAGTTATGGTGAGGTGTTTTGATTGCCTAAACCCAACTATTGGGCTTGTGCCCTAAACTAGGACTTGGAATATGAGGGGGTTAAATGCTTCCAAATTCAATAAAACTTCAACCAAAGTACCATAGCCACCCTAGGATCACTTCCACCAAGTCTCAAGTCATTCCAAGGTCATTTGACCCCAAGGCCTTCATACCCTAAAAATCTCCACTAAAAGGGCCTACCTAGGGTTCTAGGGATACCCTACCCCAAACCACCCCAAATCCCATTGGAGGGTGATAAATGCCATATAAAATCAGTGGCTAAAATATCAGCCTCTGTTGAGGGGATTTGACCACTCAAACACCAAAAAGAGCACTTTGACCTAAATAACCCTATAAGGGTATACCTATGGTTGGGTCAATACCTAATCAAAACATCTCCAAATGAGATGAAATTTATTCCAGAGACCTAACATGCCCTATAAGACCACCCACCCAAATCTGGGGGAGTTTTGAGATGTTTAGAACACCTAATTAATTTATTCATGGATTATTAAATTTTTACAAAACCTATAGAAAAAGGTTCTCCAAAAATTCTCATTTTTGGATATGTTTTAGGTATATTTAAGAGTGACCCCCATCCAAAATTTCAAGTCATTTGGATGGCTGGATTGGTGGGGGCACTCAAACCAAGTTCTGGTCAAGCCTATGTATAGACCCCACCAAAATGAGTGATGCGGTCAAACCACTTACCCAAATGGGTTCAAACAAATTTTAAAATAAACTAGACTTCACGGGATACAACTTTGATGTTGGTCACTATTCCTGTAGAGGGGCCTAAGTATTTTGAATATTTAATTTAAAACTACCAAATAAACAAGACAGAAATTGAAATAATATGAATTAATAAATCCAGATCCAGCACGGATCTGGAAGCAAATCGTGGGGCTCCTGGTCATCTTCTTCCTCCAGCCAAGGGCTGAGATTGGCCGAACCTGGAGCCTATTCCAAGCTCATTTCTCGGCCACCCGACCACCTCCCTGATCGGCCACCACCGCCACCACCTTCATTGAGGTGGGGGCTATCGTCGGGCGGCGGTACGGCCGCCGGAGGGGCGGTTTTCGGCGATCCCGCAAGGTTGAAAATCCATGAAAATCCATGGAAATTTCAGAAAATTTCTTCTCCAATCGGGCTTAATTGAGCCTGATTTCTCTCCTAAAATATCTAAGGATCTAGCCCACGAAGAGAGGAGTAGAGGAGGACCTTTAGCCATGCTTGCCGACGGGTTTGGTGGTGGTGCGCCTTGGCCAACGGTTGAGCCTTCCGATGCTCTACAATGCTACAACAAACTCCCTCGTTTTCTTCAGTGGGATGGTGGAAACGAATTCTCTTGGACTAGGGAAGCTTTTAAAAGAGCCAAATAGGGGAGAGGGAGGGTCATGGCTTCAAAGCCATTTATGGTCATAAAGGGAATTTCGGCCATGGCTTGGGTTCATTGTTTCCAGCCTTGCACAGCCTAGAAAACCCCTTGCACTTCTCCTAATTCAGCAAGGGAGATGAATCAAGCCTTTGGGATGAAGGAAGGAGGCCCCTTGGTCTTCCAAAGCCATTAATGGCTCTCTTTAAGCCACTTTCTCTCTCTAGAAATACATGAAACTCTCATTTTCTCTCTCCTAATTACTAAGAACGAATTTGCTCATCTGTCTATACTATTGGCATCCCATAAAATCATTATTAATAATTAGGATGGGGTTAGCCCAAGTTGGGGAAATGGGCTTGAGCTTGAGTTAGCCCATTTGGGCTAATTTGACCTATTTCAAGGATTGAGTTGACCTTGGTCAAATTGACCATTTGGGTTGACCCCAATGGGTCCTTGGTGACCCATTGGACTCCCCTAAGGTCTAGGTAGGGTTGGGTAGGGTTTACTTGGCACCTTGGAGGTCACTTGACCCTTAGTAAGGGCACTTTGACCACTTTGGGGCTAGAGTTGACTTGGGTCAACTTAGCCTCTTGGGTTCTCCCCAATGGGTCCTTGGTGACCCATTGACCTCACTTAAGGTCTAGTAAGACTTAGGTATGGTTGGATGGGCATATTAGGGGCACATTGCCCTTAGTTAGGGCACCTTGCCCAATTTAAACCTATGATGGTCTTAGGTCAATTTGACTACTTTGGGTTGATTTCAATGGACACTTAGAGCTCTAATGGACCTTCCAATAGTTTAGGGATATTGTGGTGGGGTCATGGAGTCATGGTGAAGCCCTATAGTAATCCTAAACTAGTGTTTAGAATTCTACTATTTTCAGACCATGGTGATCTCCACCTTCATGCCTAAGCTCACTTGGTCTTCTTAGGGTTTTGTCATGACCTAGTCATGACAAAACCACTCCTAGAGGTCTAGCTGAAAATGGGATGTTACAGTTCATACGGTATCATGGCGTGCCTAAGACGATAGTTTCTGACCTTGATGGTCGCTTTACCTCCAAGGAGTGGAAGGCAGTACAGGCGTATTTGGGCTCGCGCCTTACCTTCAGCACCGCGTTTCATCCTCAGACGGACGGGCAGTCTGAGCGGACCATCCGGACATTAGAGGATATGTTGAGATTATGTGTGTTGGATAGGGGAGAGCCATGAGAAAGACTCTTACCCCTGGTGGAATTCTCCTACAACAACAGCCATCAGGCGAGCATCAGCATAGCGCCCCATGAAGCCCTTTATGGAAGAAGGTGTAGAACCCCCTTGTCTTGGGTGCAAGATGAAAACCCAAAGACTTTGGGAGTTGAGTATATAGATGACACTGATGCAGGTGATCAGGTGCGCACTCGAAGGGAAAAAGGAAACAAGGTAAAAACTGTGTTGAGTATGACATGGGTAGGGATATAGGCGTGTCCCTACCCGTGTCCAGTGGCGCTGAGTGACCATGGGGTTGAGTGGTAATAAAATGGCTTTGAGAGGTGTGTCCCGAGAAGGACATGGGTAGGGATACGGGCGTGTCCCTACCCGTGTTCCATGGCGTTGAGTGCCATGGCTTTGAGTCAGGCCAGAGAAGGACACGGGTAGAGACACGGGCGTGTCCCTACCCGTGTGCTCCAAGGAAAGTTAAACGAGCAGTGCTCCGAGCAGGACACGGGTGTCGACACGGCCATAAACACGTCCATATCACTTGGACACGAGTACAGACACGGGCGTGTCAGTACCCGTGTAGGAGCACGAAACGGCAGTCAAGCCGTTTCGCTAGAGCAGGACACGGGTAAGGACACGGCTATGTCCCTACTCATGTCACTTCTGTATAAAAAGGAAAAGTTAAACCCTAGCAACCTCATTCTCTTCCCAAGCCCTATTTTTTGGAGGGAAAGTTCTGGAGCAAGAGGAACTTCTAGAGCAAGCTTTGGAGGAGGAGAAACTCCACCGCCGTCGAGGAAAAAGCGATGCTAACGAGAAGGATGACAAGATCCATGGACGGGAATGATGTTACCGCTGGAAATGAGGCCAGCTTCCTACCCTCTCCCTTGGTGCTAGATCCTTAGATATTCTTAGTTGAGACATCGACTCAAATGTGTCTTGATGCATGAGGAGAAGCTTTTTAGGGAGGCCTATCTAGAACCTTGTTCTAATGACTTGTCATCTTCAACCTCCTCTTCTTCAAAGTGATGACGGGGGTGGATTCGTGAAGAGGAATGGCCTTGAGAGGGAGAATAAGGGTGGAGGAACTTCTGGTTGCGATTTGGGGGAAATCGCCTTGAGGAGGAAGATGAACCGATGCCGTTCATTCTGCTTCAAGATGCGTGCAGAATCTGTATTCTGCACGCAGAGACTTCTTGGTTGTTTTCAGGCAAGAAATGGTCCGATCTGGGCTTAAACAACCTTGAAATTACCTTTCCAACGAGTGGTTACATGCCTTCGGGTGAAGCCTGCAGCCACGGGAATGTCTGGTCGAAGTAAGAGCTGTAGGCTAAGTGCACAGAATTGTATTCTGTACGCTGCAGGCTTTGGAGCCAATTTCAGATGGGATATATTCTGATCTGGGTTGCAGGCTGAACATGAATGTTGTAGCCGATGGAAAGACCTTTCCATTGAAAGGTTACACGCACTCACCGGATTCCTGTAGCCACGGGAATCTTCGGTTGAAGTTGCTGTCCAGATTATTGCTGCACCTAATTTTTTGGGTAGTGGTAAGAGACCTGCAGAGGGCATTATGGAAGCTGGCCCGAGCAATAGAAGGATACAGGACTTTAGAAGAGTAAGAGGATATCAAGGAGACTGAGGGCGTGTCCACCGAAACTATAGGGTGGAGCATCCAGTTCCACAACCGCTCTCGTTGCCTCCACCGCCACAGCCTTAGCAATTTCAGCAACTCGAGAGGCATCCTGGGCGGGTGTGTTTTGAATGCAACCAACCGGGTCACATTCGACTCTTTTGCCCGCAATTGTTTGGGAATGCCCCTCCCGCTCTCCCTCCGGCAGCCCCTCGAGGGCGGAGTTACATGCGTGGTCGAGGACGAGGACCGCGAGGAGGTAACACCGGCCCTGCTCGAGATCAAGTGTACGCGCTAGACATGGCGCAAGAACGGAATCCCCAGAATGTTATTGTAGGTACGTGCAGTAAGCTTTCATGTTTTTAGTGTTAAACTTAAGTTG
This sequence comes from Platanthera zijinensis, assembly GCA_039513925.1. NCBI lineage: Eukaryota > Viridiplantae > Streptophyta > Magnoliopsida > Asparagales > Orchidaceae > Platanthera > Platanthera zijinensis. The sequence continues at coordinate 71,947,730 of CM077094.1, read as the reverse complement.
CTTATGATATACTAGTTATCAAGCAATACGTTTTGATTATTGGCACTTAGGCACCGTGAGGATTTGCGGAAGGACGGCTTATGCGCTGTTCGATACTGGTGCCTCACACTCCTTTGTGTCCGAGGATTTCATTAAGGACATGGGGGTGTGCAATATTTTGCTAGAATAGCCTGACTAGTGCGCCTTCCGGACGGTTCGGATATGGTTGCAACCGCTAAGTGCGAGCTTGAGGTACTTATTGAGGGAAGGGCTTTCGATACGCCTGCCACTGTCTTGAAAATGCCGGAATTCGACATCATTCTGGGCATCACGTGGTTGGACTGGCACTTTGCAAGGACCGACTCCGCGGAGAAGCGGATCTATTTGAGACATAGAGACTCCGATGTCATCTCCCAAGGTATGTAGGGCCCTATATCATATTGGAAAGGATTGGCCCTTTGGCCTATCGGTTAGAGTTACCGCCGGAGCTAGAGAATCTCCACGATGTGTTCCATGTGTTGTTGCTTCGGAAGGCATTGTTGTGGCCCGAGCAATACATCCCCACAACTGACGGTGCTGTGGCGTCTAATAGATCTGTGCGACTGGAGCCGGTGCGGATCGTAGACAACGAGATAAGAACCTTGCGCCGCAAAAGTGTTCCCTTGGTGAAGGTGCTATGGTCTAATCATGGGAAGGAGGAATTCACATGGGAGCCAATGGATTTGATGAAAAGACGCTATCCAGAGTTGTTTTCTCCAGGTAATTTTATTTAAAAGCATATTTTATTTTCTGTATGCTTCACTCCCCATAGCCTTAGCCTGATTTCGGGGACGAAATCTTTTATTTTGTTTATAGGATTTGTAACATTCCGATTCGCGCTAGGCCCCTTGTGCATGTTTTTGGTGTCAGGAGAGCTGGTGTAGGCTCAAGGGGGTGGAGGTGATGGAGCCGGTCAGCCAGGCCAGGACGATAGGGCCTAAAGGGACGGTGCCATCGTTACCATCTGTTACCGATGTGAGCGTATGAGAGTTTTGTTGTAGCCCTTTTGGGGCAACTTTGTAGCTGTACTCTGATTTTGTAGAAGCATGTTTAGCTTCTCTATTTCTGTGCTTTTGGACTTATAGCTTGTGTGGATTTGACTTCTTATTATTACGATTGGGTTGGCATATTTATATTGATATTGGATGTAGCCGGCAGAATAGGCGTCTTGTGGTACAGGCTAGCCCGGGTGTTAGTGCTACCCCAAGGCGGCTGTTCTGAGCATAAAACCCCTCTCGTGCCGTGTCTTGTGTTCCGGGAGGGGGGTCTTACATATAGTATTACATGCATAATATATATTTGTATATGGATCCTCATTGAAGGCAACATGTGACTTATATAGTGTGTGATGCATAACAATCATCACATGATTGCACATTAGATTTTTCTTTTCGTTGCATGCGATATTATGTAGTATGAGATGCATAATATTTCATATGTATGCCGCTCATAACATGTACTAAGCCCTTTATTAGATTGCATAGCACAACATGCATAACATATCATTGCATTAGCACACGTGCCGAGCTAAAGATTTACATGATGACATATGTACACACATGGTTTTAAGTCAAAAAGGAATAAGAATTCATGCATTCATGGTTTAGGCACATGAGTCAGTAGGATGACGGTATATCATGCTAAGTTTAGGCATGACATCATTAATGAAATTCCTAGAGCAAGTTAGTAGCTTAAGCAAGTATTTGTACATGCATGGTCTGAACTAAGTTGCATAGTTCTTGCAGTAGGCTAGGTTTTGATTAGTTGTTAATTGTGTTTTTAGAATGTCAAGACGTCCTGCGACGTGGTCGACTCCCCAGTAAGAGGGCGAGTTGTCTGGTGCTCAGAATGAGGCCGTGATAGAAGGACTGCAACAGAGTAATGAGGCTCTATCTAGGCAAATGATGGAGATGCAGCAGCAGATCCGGGCTTTATTGTTTGTTATTTCTGGGAAACCGATTAGAATGCAAGACCCTGCTGTGGGTCAAGCTATTTCTGTCCCTCTGCTCCTCTGGTTTCCCCAGCTGCGTTACAACTAGAGATGAACTTCATCTCTCACATTTCCAATGATTAGGACCTCCTACCTACATTGGTAGGGTAGACTTTATGGCTTTGGACGACTGTATTATAGCTATCGAGGAGATGTTCTCTTACTCAGGAGTTTTTGCTGACCAGAGAGTGATAGTCGCTGCCTACCAACTGAAGGGTTTGGCAAAGAGCTGGTGGTTGAGAGAAAAGGAGAACTTGAAGGACGGATGTTCATGGGAAGCCATCAAGGAGCTATTACTGAGAAAGTTTCTATTGTCAGTCAAGTAGGACCGCTTGATGAACAATTTTCTACACCTGAAGCAGAGGTTGCTCATGGTGAGTGAGTATGAGGTGGAATTTAGTAAACTTAGCCAGTTTGCCCATAACCTGGTATCCTCTGAAGATAATAGTGTTAAGCGCTTCCTGGGTGGCCTTAGGAATGACATCCAGCAGCTGGCCAGTGCTTATGGATCGGAAAGTTACGTTGCTATAGTAGAAGCCGCCCTAAAGGTCGAAGCAATAAACAATGCTAAGAATCGAGGCCAGCAGATGAGGAAGGATAAGAGGAAGTCCGAAGTAGGTAAGGAATCTAAAGAATCTGGTCCCGCTTTAAGGAAGAGAAGCAAGGAGGTGTGTAGTTTGTGTGGCCAGTCGGGCCACTCGTTTTAGAAATGTTTCAAGAGAATATGAGCTCATAAGAAGGAGCAAGTGCATGCCATTCAGGGTGCTCGCAAAGGAGATTTGGTATGTACTCTGTGCTAGCAAAAGGGGCATGATGCTGCCCATTACTGGTTTAAGGAGAAGATCTGCTTTTAGTGTGGATAGAAGGGGCATATTAAGTCAAGTGCCCACAGTCTCAGCCCACGTTGCAGCCAGTGCTACTTTAGGCATTGCCACTGCCGCAACGTTTGGACAAAGGGAAGGGCAAGCTGAACGTGGTCTCCCTGGAGGAAGCACATGTAACACCCCTGAAACTCAAAAGAGGGACGGGTGACGTTTTAAGCCAAGTCTAGGTTTTGGAGCAGGTGTCACGGGCGTGACACGGGCATGTCACGGGCGTGACACGGGCGTGTCATGGGCGTGTTCGGCCACGGGTCATGTGGTCGACATTTTGACGATCGGCGATCATCGAGTTGAGGCACACAGCCTGGGACACGGGCGCATCCCAGGGCGTGTCATGCTTGGGAGTTTTCTGAGTCATGTACACGGGTCATGACACGGGCACAGACACGGGCGTGTCACATGTGACACGGGCGTGTCGGGTGCCGTGTCGTAAGCCGTGTCCTTCTCGGGAAAAGAGTGTTGGTCGTTGCACACGGGGCGTGACACGGGTCATGACACGGCTGTGTCGCATGCGACACGGGCGTGTCAGAGGCCGTGTCAAATGCCGTGTACTGGATATCGCGTCGGTCGAGACAACGAATGGGTAATACGGCCATGCACACGGCCGTGTTGCAACCCGTGTTCGGCCCAAATTTTGTAAAATTGGACTGAATCGCAGCCGTTCGATTTCTTGATTTGGGATCCGACGGTTCAGGGCTGCTGCTGGCATGTTATATCCGGGAATAGGGTTTAGAAGCCCTCATTTCACTTGGGCTTTATCTCTCTAAGATCTAGAGAGAAGGGAGAGCTAGGAGGAGGAAGAAGACTAAAGATCCGATCACCGGCGGAGCTTCGGAGCTCCAAATCACGATCCGAGTCCGGATTCGCGAAGGCGAGGCCGATACAGTGCTTTCCATCCGACTAGATCGTCATGGCGCCGAGGAAAAGCGTAAGGGTAACGATTCTCTTCTTGAGCATGTGAAGCTCTACTTCCTTTGCATGGGAAAACCCCTCTCCCGCGAGTGTGCGGCGAGATTGTGGTATTCCTTGGGGTAGATATGTAAAGTCCCCCTTGTTAGAGTCCCGAATCGTAGTACGGACATATGAATGATATGTGAAGCCTACCCGGACGTGTTGGTCTGGATCGGTGATGATTTGCTGTGCATTTTTTAGCCGGAGAAGACTCCGAGCATTTTGATTGTTTTCGGGTTGCTATGCGGTAGAATGCATCAGGGAATCTGGGGATTAACCCCGAGGTGCACCCGGAAATCTGGACGGAAACGCATTTCTGTCATACCGGTGGTCTGGGAGCCAACTGGGTACATAGCGGGGCTATGTACTGTGTTTGAACGGTATTTGGGACTGGGGAAGCTTAGTCCGCGTCAAAGGCCAATTGGCAACGGCGGGGTGAGCAACGGACTGGTGTACCCCTACCCGCTCCACCTGCTCGGTTAAAGCGACCTAAAGTTTTACGTGGGACTTACCGAGGTTTGGATATCGAGTCTAGGCTACGGCTGAAAGGACTAAATGCTCACGAGGTTGCCACCCTGGGGGTGGTGGCGGAGTCAAGGACCGGACGGGGTTCGGACTGGCCCGCCGAGTAAGTGCCCTGAGAGTACGGGGTGTACGGCCGTGTGAGCGTGCACCTGTGATGTGATGCTTATTTTGCTATGTTACTTGTTTGGCTAACAAGTGCAGGGAAGAAGCTTTGCCGCCCTGGTTTGGGGGCGGAATCGTTATAATTTGGTCAGTATAGCTGACCATTGCCTTTGTTTACCACCGTGCGGTGGATTGTTGCTTGCAGGTGCTGCGGAGCCGAGAGGTAATTAGCGGGCTAAAACCCAAGTTGCTGTGCCGGCCCTCGAAGGCCAAGTTTTGAGTGTTTTCCTTTTTGTACTCATGTGTGACCGGCCTGCGTGCCGAGGTTTGGAAGACACTTTTTATTAAGCAAACTCTTGTAAGTCTTTAAGGCCAATATTCATGTATTAAACATTCCTTGTTTTTAGTCGCGTGGACATTCATGTTGGCAGAGTTCTTAATTGTGCAACTTAATAATTGCTTCCGCTAGGTACTGTGTAGGACGTTGTGATTGGTTGAATGATTTCAATGCGTAACCAACCGGTCTGTCCGTAGTATATGGCGTCGGGCCCCGACCGGACCTACTGTTATATACTATGCGGCGGATAGGGGTGTTACAAATTGGTATCAGACTATTGGTTTCGGTCAAGCTTAAATGAATTCGTGGACGAATTCACTTTAAGGGGTGGTGAGCACATGTGTGTGCGTCATCGTTATAACATGAAAAGAACCCATGAATGTCCTCTTAGGAATGAAAATACACATGTTTGAGGAACCTGTGTGTTCTTATAATTGCTTTTTGCAATTTTATTCAGTCACTTATGGTGTTTTGAACGGCTATAGGTGCCCGGAAGTGGAGTGTGGCAGTCTGAACACGCATTTGCTGAGCAAAGTTCTGCACCAAGTAACGTTCCTGAGACTCCTACGTCTTTGGAAACCATAAGAAGGGTGGTTGAAGCGGTATTCGCTGTGACCAACGCACAACATGGGAGTAATGTGCAACCCTTTGTCCCTGAGATGGTCCCAACATCGGGTGATATGTTTGAGCAAAAGGGCATTTGGGGGTCCATTAGAGAAGCAGATGAGCATGACTGTGGTGTAGGGAGCGCATTCAGTTGACGCATATTTGCAGACGTTCCTTATGTTAAGGCGCTACCCAGGCTTTGAATGGGAAAGCGAGCAATCTATAGTTGATAGATTTTATAACGGTCTGCGCAGCGAGTTGCGTATCCTACTGCTAGGACCAAAGTTATTGGGATTCCGAGCTTTGGTGGAGTCGGCCAGAGCTTTGGAGGTGGAGTTGGGGAAAACTCACCAAGTACCAGTGAATAGGGTACCAAACCCTACAGATCCTATAAGGGCTGTCTATCGTAAGACGCTGAGTAAGAGGCTAAATCATCTACTAGCCAAACCAATTACAATTGTTATTCTTGTGGAAAGAAAGGGCACCTCGCCAGAGATTGTTGGGAGAGTGCTCAGAAGGCAAGGAAAGTTTTGGCAAGAGCAGTTGAAGCCTCTGGTGTAAAGGAAACGATGTTCAAAATGCCAACCTCAAAATCTGGGTACCGTAGGTGGCATAAGAAGGCTAGGAGGTCGGGGCTAGTCCCTTCCTCTAGCACATCCAGAGCGACTACAGTTCAAACCCCGGATGCATGCTTTTCTTGTGGAAAGCCGGGGCACTATGCCCGGGATTGTCGAAGTGGATGCCTAATGTCCGAAAAGAAGCCGGGGGAGATATCAGTAGAGAAAGGCAAGGCGGTGGCGTCCACCGCATCGCTGTTTACTTCGGCCCAACCGGGAGTGAATATCCTTGGCAAGCAGGAGGCCATGTGGCCGACCGTCGGGATGTCAGGTATGGTTCTTCTTGTTAGCAAACTAGTTCCTTATGCCGGATACCTTATGCGTGGTAACGTAGAACTGGAAGTTCTAGGCTTTGTTTTGGAATATTGGTAATCCGGAGAGAGCATAGTTTCGATATGGGAACTTTGCATTCCTGTTATCCGAAGAATCTGTATCGCGCATCGGAGTTTTCCCTTCGATGGTAAAGGAATAATTCAGATGGGTTATTGCCTAGTGGTTGTCCAATGCACGCGGAGATACAGTCTGGGTGGTAAGAGTCTTTTTGAAAGTCAAGGATTCGACTTGCTAGCGTCGCTGTTGCCGCTAGTAGAGTTCGACGTCATAGTTGGTATTGACTGGCTTTCGGGGCAGAGGGCTTTTATCGTTTGCAACCGTAAAGAGACCTAGCTGGGTGTTGGGCAGGAGAAAACGTTTGTGGAACCGAAGGGATCGAGCAGGACGCTGACGTCTGCCCTCTCGGTGGTCAAGACAGTTTGTGCTGGTGCAAAGCTGTTCTTCACGTTAGTGGAGGCTGAAACGCCTAAGTCCACTCTGGGTAGTAGCCCAGTGGTTTGTGAGTATCCCGATGTGTTCCCTAACAATCTCCTTGGAGCCCCACCGTAGCGAGAGATCGATTTCACGATTGAGTTGTGCCAGGTGCTAAACCCGTATCACACTCTCCTTATAGGCTTATGCCTAAGGTGATAGTGGAGTTAAAGGTTCAACTAGAAAAGTTGATGGAGCAACGGTATGTGCGTCCAAGATCGTTGCCTTGGAGCGCATCGGTCCTCTTTACCCAGAAGAAGGACGAGAGCTTGCAATTTTGTATCTGTTGCAGAGAGCTGTGTAAGTTTGCAGAAATAAGACAAGTAATCGATCCGATGATCTTCTGATCAGTTAGTCGGGTCTTCGGTGGACTCAATAGTGGATCGTAAGTCCGATTACCCTCATCTGAGAATAAGGGTAAGTGTTATCACAAAGGCGGTGTTAAGCATGAGTGATGAGCAATCCGAGTCTACGATCGTGCTGTCTTGGCAGTCAAGTGTGGCATCAGTGTTCATAGACCGGATGAACGGAACGTTCATGGAGTACCTAGTCCAGTTTGTGATCGTCTTCATTGACGACACATTGGGGGTAATTTCAGTGCGAAGGGTATCGCTTCTGAGAGTACTAAGTTGTTAGCCTAAATCACCTAGAGGGGGTGAATAGGTGAAATGCGTGTCAAATGCGGAATTAAAAAAATAACACAGCACACATCAAGCAATCACAGACGACAAGAGATTTATAGTGGTTCCCCAATCTTGGGTACGTCCACTTTACTCACCGATCTAGCAAATCACTAGACTCGGCTACTCCACTATCTCGGATTGAAAACAATCCTACACCTCGGAACCACGTTCCTACAAACTCGATCCAAATCGGATCTACGCTCGGAAGATAAAGCCTTCCTACAAATCTCGGAGAAAAACTCCTACAAAGAATTTTGGTTTGAAAATAAAATACAAACAGTAATATTCTCAGATCTGGATCTTGAAAGTCTTCTTCCTTAAGAACTTTGGCTTGATCAGAATATGTTGAAGACGACTTGAGAGAGATCCACAAATCTGAAAAACGGAATCACCTCGATCGAGAAAATAGATCTGAAATCTTTGAGGCTTGGCGAGATCGAGTGATTAACTTTCGTCTGGATCGCTGGAGAATCAGAGTTGAAAACAGCGATCAAAGATCGTCGATCCAGAGCTTCTTCCGTGAACGTTAATGGCGGCGGCGTGAGAAATTAGGGTTCACGGAACTTTTTCTCTTTCTTAAAATAAAATCTCTGTAAACTTGTTATTAGTCAAATCTGAGAGGACCTATTTATAGGTGGACTCCAACGATCAGAAAATTAATTAGGGATGACACGTGGACCAATCAGAAATGATTAATTGAAATACACTGCGAAATTGACTTAGAGAATTTCAGGAAAATTTAAACAGATATACTCGAGTCATCGAAGAAACATACTCGAGTATCAGATGGTATATACTCTAGTGGATAGAAGGAGTATACTCGAGTATAAGAAGAGAAGCTACTCGAGTGATTCAAAGATCAGCACTCGAGTGAATTTAGAACTACTCGAGTATGAGAGTATATACTCGAGTAAAAACACTTAGAGAAAATTTCTGAGATAAGATAGGAAAAGCTACTCGAGTGAAAGGGTTGGAGATACTCAAGTGAGGGGAAAAAGAACTACTCGAGTATCTGGGGAAGATTACTGGGTAATCACTAAGCTACTCGAGTATGAATAACAACTACTTGAGTACAGAGTCACTTACTTGAGTATATAGGGAACTACTCGAGTATGTAGACTTAGAATTTTCCTGAGATGAGAAGCACAGATCTACTCGAGTATGAACAGAACATTTACTCGAGTAACTAACCAACTACTCGAGTGCAAGTTATCATCTACTCGAGTATAATGCAGTCTACTTGAGTATGTAACCCAACATACTCGAGAGCAGACTCACTTACTCGAGTATAAAAGGAGGTACTCGAGTATGTGGACTTAGAGAAAATTTCGGATCTAAGAACAGAAGGATCTACTCGAGTATAATATATGACTTACTCGAGTGACTAACTATCTACTCGAGTATAAACTTATCTACACGAGTATACAGAGTCACACAAGTATGTCTGAGGATCTACTCGAGTACTAAGTCACTTACTCGAGTATATGAAGATGGCTACTCGAGTATGTGGACTTAGAAAAATTTCTTCTGAGAAAATAAACTTCAATACTTCAGTCCACCAATCCAAGTGCATATAGGAAGTGTATCCCAATAGAGAGGCTATACATGGGCCAACACTTTGGATCACACAATGAGGGATTACATTGTATGGTCCTGTGTTTGGTGACCCATTATAGACTGACATTGGTCTACACTTAGCAATAAAAACCTGTACACATACAACTTGAACACAATATCAAATACACCTTAATTCATCTTAGTTCATGGTCTGACCTCCTACAAATCTGAGGTATTGTGGAGACAAATCCCAACAGCTTCTGAATATCTACTCTTGGTTTTGTGGATGCTAAGAAGGAACCATGTATACACCAAGTTCTCCGAACACGAGTCTTGGGTTATCCTCGTAGCGCTTCTCGGTCCTTTAGTTGGTAGAGTGAGAGCGTGTGGGTCCAGGGTTGTTAGTCGCAATACGAGGGTGGCCTGTGTTTTCTCGGTAGCGTAAGTCCGGAGTTTCTGGTGTGGTCGGCTACTACAGGTGCTTCGTAGAGGACTTCCCGCGGATAGTATTACCCCTCGCATCGTTGTCAAGAAAAAGCTTAAAAGGATTGCTTAGATGCGCGAGTGCGCCCAAACTTTGAAGGGTTAAAGAGTTGGTCAACCACGACACCAATGTTAAGTTCGCTGAGTGGAACCAAAAGCCGTGAGATCTACGGCACTGCCTTGGGCAGTGGATTGGACTGCGTGCTGCTGCAACGTGGTAATGTTGTGGCTTATGGCTCACATTAGTTGAAAGAGCACGAGGGGAATTACCTGGTCCGCCATCTGGAGTTAGCGGCCGTGTGTTTTGCGCTTAAGCTGTGGAGGCATTATTCGTACGGCGCTTAAGTCGATGTTTGTACCGATCCAGCCTACACGCCGATGTATGGAATACACGGTTTCAAATTTAGTGAACTCTTGTAAGGCCATAAGGCCGGTACTTTGTGTACTTTGTAATTCATTCCTGTTTGGGTCTGTTAGTGGACATTCATGCTTATGGCTGGGTTCTTATTTTGCAACTTAATAAATTGCTTCCGCTAGATGCTCTGTGTAGGACGTTATGATTGGAAGAATGGTTTTAATGAGTAACCCTTCGGTCTGTCTATGGTATATGGCATCGGGCCCCGGCCGGACCTACTGCTATATGCTATGTGACGGATAGGGGTGTTGCATATTTAAATTCTTTGTAGTTCTTTTAACTTTAGCAATGTGCCCTAATGCAATTCAGAATATAAGTTGTACCCAACATAAACAATAGAACAACAAGAACTTATGACAACATACACAATAAAGAATACAACACACATCACAAGAGACACAACAAGTTTATAGTGGTTCCCCTATCTAGGGTACATCCACTTTACCTCTTCTTCCTCACTAGCAATGTGTTAGATAAGGTTATAGCTCCTCCTTCACAACTTGGATCCTCAGATCCTACAAGGCTCAGGTTCTCTCCAATAAACCTACACTCAGACCCACTGGTCCTACCTCAGAGATATCTCAATCTCCTACCTCAGATATATCGGTTGGATAAAAAGGGTCGGAAATTGAGGTAGCAAAAATGGATGGAGTTCCTGGGGGACTATATGCTCGAAAGTTATTTTGTGCTTGTTGTACGGCAATGTGTTGTGGATGCGTTGAGACACAGGGCTTCCGTCCAAGCCAACTAGCTGTAGGTTCATGTTGAGGGCCCTACCTGGGGGTTGGAGATGTTAGCTATCTCTTGCGTTGACAAGCAGATTAGCATCGAAGCGTAATGGAGCTGGTCGGAAGGCCAGTATGGCCTGGCTGATCGTAGTTGGCATACTATGGTTTGTGTAGCTGCTTGAAGGAAATCATGGGTGCGGCTCGGTGGGTCAAAATCCCAAATCGACGGTTGTAGGTGGGCTACCAAGGAAAGACAACCGTTTGTGCGGCCCAAGCGTGGACAATTGATGGGTGGAGTTGTGGTATGTTATACCAAGTACTCAATTAACTTAGGAAGCACGAGTTGTGCCGTTATCCTAAGAAATTGCTTTGGTGGCCGGGGCTCAAGAGAGCCGTAGCGTTGTTTGTGGCTAAGCGTCAGCCTTGCGCCTTAGTGAAGGCAGAGTGCCAATTGTCGGGGGATTCTTGAATCCTTGCCTAGTTCGGAAAAGAAGTTCGACTGGACTGTGTGCATGGTTTGCCAAAGTCATAGTGAAGAAGCGACGCCGTGTGGGTGATCGTAATTGTGTTTACTTTAGTGTCGCACTTCATTCCGCATAGGAAGGATAATTCGGCGGAGTAACTGGCAAGTGTTTTTGGATAACATAGTTAGACTGCATGGTGTGCCCCGCAACATCGTGAGCAATCGAGGTGGGGGTTCTACGTCCAATGATTGGAGGTGGTTATAGAAAGTGCTGGAGACTAAGTTGTAGTTTAGTCCAGTCTTACATCCGCGGACGGATGAGTAGATCGAGTGGGTCAACAGGACGTTGGAGGACGTGCTTCGCATGTGCGTTCTAGACTTCGGGAAGCAGTGGGAAGGCAATCTGTTTTGGTAAAGTTTGCGTACAACTTTAGCTACCAAACGAGCATGCAAATGGCGCCCTTCGAGGCCCTTCTTGGTAGAAGTCGTCGCATACCATTGTCGAGGCTAGAAACGGATGACACGAAGTTGTATTTAAAGTAAGAGGTGGTAAACACTACCCCTTTGGTGCGAACCATATGAGCACTGCTGCTAATCGCTCGGGGGAGGCAGACTAAGTACTTTAACGCCACGTATCGGAAGGTGGAAATATCGGATGGCGCATGGGAAGTTTTAGTCGTTCAAGAGTGTTTCACGGGAGCGACGCTTGGGGAAGCTGAGCCTGGTATACCTTGGACCACTTGAGGTTTTGGAGCGGTTTGCTGAGGCGGCGCAAGAGCCTTCCAACTTGATCGTGAGTGATCAAGTTTTGGTGGACGAAAAGTTGACGTCTAGGGTCAAACCTGTTCGTTTTGGAGACCGTGAAGTCGAGCGACTTTGTCTCAAGGAGATCAAGATAGTCGTGGTCCGGTGGGGAAATTGCGATAGCAAGGAGCTCTCTTAGGAATGAGAGCAATCTATGCTGGATGTGTACTCGGAGCTGTTCCGCCTGGGTACCGTTGAGAGTTTCTGTTTTCTCTCCTTTAGTAATTTCGTGGACGAAATTCTTTTAGGGGGGGGGGAGAGTTGTAACACCCCCGAAACTCAAAAGAGGGACGGGTAACGTTTTAAGAAAAGTCTGGGTTTTGGAGCAGGTGTCACGGGCGTGACAGGAGCGTGTCACGGGCGTGACAGGAGCGGGCGTGTTCGGCCACGGGTCATGTGGTCGACGTTTTGACGATCGGCAATCGTCGAGTTGAGGCACACGGCCTGGGACACGGGCGTGTCACGCTTGGGAGTTTTCTGAGTCATGTACACGGGTCATGACACGGGCACAGACACGAGTGTGTCACATGTGACACGGGCGTGTCGGGTGCCGTGTCGCAAGCCGCGTCCTTCTCGGGAAAAGAGTATTGGTCGTTGCACACGGGGCGTGACACGGGTCATAACACGGCCGTGTCGCATGCAACACGGGCGTGTCGGAGGCCATGTCGAATGCCGTATGCTGGATATCGCGTCAGTTGAGACGACGAATGGGTAACACGGCCATGCATACGGCCGTGTTGCAACCCGTGTTCGGCCCAGATTTTGTAAAATTGGGCTGAATCGCAGCCGTTCGATTTCTTGATTTGGGATCCGATGGTTCAGGGCTGCTGCTGGCATGTTATATCCGGGAATATGGTTTAGAAGCCCTCATTTCACTTGGGCTTTATCTCTCTAAGATCTAGAGAGAAGGGAGAGCTAGGAGGAGGAAGAAGACCAAAGATCCGGTCACCGGCGGAGCTTCGGAGCTCCAAATCACGATCCGAGTCCGGATTCGCGAAGGCGAGGCCGATACGGTGCTTTCCATCCAACTAGATCGTCATGCCGCCGAGGAAAAGCGCAAGGGTAATGATTCTCTTCTTGAGCATGTGAAGCTCTTCTTCCTTTGTATGGGAAAACCCCTCTCCCGCGAGTGTGCGGCGAGATTGTGGTACTCCCTGGGGTAGATATGTAAAGTCCCCCTTGTTAGAGTCCGGAATCATAGTACGGACATATGCATGATGTGTGAAGCCTACCCGGACATGTTGGTCTGGATCGGCGATGATTTGCTGTGCATTTTTTAGCCGGAGAAGACTCCGAGCGTTTTGATTGTTTTCGGGTTGTTATGCGGTAGAATGCATCAGGGAATCTGGGGGATTAACCCCGAGGTGCACCCGGAAATCTGGATGGAAACGCATTTCTGTCATACCGGTGGCCTGGGAGCCAACCGGGTACATAGCGGGGCTATGTACTGTGTTTGAACGGTATTTGGGACTGGGAAAGCTTAGTCCGCATCAAAGGCCAATTGGCAACGGCGGGGTGAGCAACGGACTGGTGGACCCCTACCCGCTCCACCTGCTCGGTTAAAGCGACCTAAAGTTTTACGTGGGACTTACCGAGGTTTGGAGATCGAGTCTAGGCTACGGCTGAAAGGACTAAATGCTCACGAGGTTGCCACCCTGGGGGTGGTGGCAGAATCAAGGACCGGACGGGGTTCGGACTAGCCTGCCGAGTAAGTGCCCTGAGAGCACGGGGTGTACGGCCGTGTGAGCGTGCACCTGTGATGTGATGCTTATTTTGCTATGTTGCTTGTTTTGCTAACAAGTGCAGGGAAGAAGCTTTGCCGCCCCGGTTTGGGGGCGGAATCGTTATAATTTGGTCAGCATAGCTGACCGTTGCCTTTGTTTACCACCGTGCGGTGGATTGTTGCTTGCAGGTGCTGCGGAGCCGAGAGGTAATTAGCGGGCTAAAGTCCGAGTTGCTGTGCCGGCCCTCGAAGGCCAAGTTTTGAGTGTTTTCCTTTTTGTACTCATGTGTGACCGGCCTGCGTGCCGAGGTTTGGAAGACACTTTTTATTAAGCAAACTCTTGTAAGGCTTTAAGGCCAATATTCGTGTATTAAACATTCCTTGTTTTTAGTCGCGTGGACATTCATGTTGGCAGGGTTCTTAATTGTTCAACTTAATAATTGCTTCCGCTAGGTGCTGTGTAGGACGTTGTGATTGGTTGAATGGTTTCAATGCGTAACCAACCGGTCTGTCCGTAGTATATGGCGTCGGGCCCCGGCCGGACCTACTGTTATATACTATGCGACGGATAGTGATGTTACAACACAGACATCTACCCAAGTGATTCCAGGTTAGATTCTAACCTAGTTTTGGTTTCTTCCTTTTTAGCTCATAGCTGTAGTCTCGATGTTGTTCGGCTAGCTACATATGCGATTTTATAGGAAGGTTTTAGGTAAAGAACTGTTGGGCACACATTCTCTTTGATTCCGATGCTACCCACTCGTTTGTGGCTAGGGCCTTTGTTGAGCGTCATTGTTTGACCCTCAATCGCGATGGTGATGCGTTTTGTGTCAAGTTCCCCTCTGGTGATTCTGTGGTGTCGGACCAAGGTATTCAGAGTTGTATGATTCTGTTAGGCGATTTCCTAGCTGTTGCTGATTTGAAGGTGATAGACCTGGAAGATTTTGATATGATCCTAGGCATGGATTGGTTGTCCAGATATGATGCGGTCATTCAGTGCAAGGTCAAGCGCTTGGACTTCAAGATGGACAACGACAAACCCAGGAGTGTTTATGGTTACCCGCGCCAGGATTCCCCGATTGTTTCAGTGGTATGTGCTCGGAAACTTTTAGATTTTGGCTGTTTTGCTTATTTGGTTTTTGTTTTGGGAACCGTTAGTAGTTTGCCGCGTGTCGAGGATGTTTCGGTGGTGCGTGAGTTTCCTGATATTTTCCTAGATAATCTTCCTGGTCTTCCACCTAAGAGAGATGTAAAGTTTGTTATAGACCTGGAGCTGGGTACTCGTCCTATTGCTAAGGCACCGTACTGTATGACCCCTCGTGAACTGGAAGAGTTGCGTACCCAGCTGGTTGAGTTATTGCAGTGTGGTTTTATTAGGCTGAGTTCTTCGTCTTGGGGTGCTCCTTGTGTTGTTAGTAAATAAGAAGGATGGATCCATGAGGCTATGCATTGACTATAGAGAATTGAATAAGGTGACTATCAAGAATAGATATCCCTTGTCGGGAAAGATGATTTATTTGATCAGTTGCGTGGTAGTAATTTCTTTTCGAAGATTGACCTTCGTTCATGATACCATCAGTTGAGGATTCGTGAGACAGATATTCCACGGACTGCTTTCCGTTCTCGGCATAAATATTTTGAGTTCTTGGTGATGTCCTTTGGTTTGACTAATGCACCATTTGCCTTCATGCACATGATGAACAAATTGTTCAAGGATTTTCAGGACCGTTGTGTGGTCGTGTTTATAGACGATGTTCTAGTTTATTCCCGCAGTGCTGAGGAGCATGCCCAACACTTGCGTTTAGTTTTATATTCCTTAAGAGAGCATAAGTTGTTTGCCAAGTTGAGTAAGTGTGAGTTTTGGCTTCTCCAGGTTTCCTTTCTGGGTCATGTGGTTAATAAGGACGTAATTTTTATTGACCCAGAGAAGATTTCTGCTGTAATGGATTGGAATAGACCTACCACACCCAAGGAGATAAGAAGTTTCCTGTGATTGGCAGGGTATTATAAGAGGTTTGTGGAAGGTTTCTCTTCGTTGTCTGTGCCGTTGACTAAGTTTACGCAGAAGAACACAGCGTTCATTTGGGGCGATAAGTGTGAAGAAGCTTTTTTGGAATTGAAGAGTAGATTATGCATTGCTCTAGTATTGACCTTGCCTACTGAGGGGATAGAGTATGTTATTTATGTAGATGCATCACATGTTGGACTTGGTTGTGTTTTGATGCAAGAAGGCAAAGTGATTGCATATGGGTCGAGGAAGTTAAAGAGTCATGAAAGAAATTACCCTACGCATGATTTAGAGTTTTCCACTGTGATTTATGCTTTGAAGCTGTGGAGGCATCTGTTGTATGGCGCCTTGTGTAAGATCTATACATACAATAGAAGTTTGAAGTACGTTTTCACTCAGAAGGAGTTGAATTTGTGCCAGCGAAGATGGTTAGAATATGTCACGGATTATGATGTTGAGATCCAATACCATCCGGGCAAAGCTAATATGGTAGCCGACGCCTTGAGCAGGAAGAACGCACCAATCTTTGGACTTTCAGTGGAATCCTTGGTAGAAGAGTTTTTGATAATAGGTATCTCGGTCGGAAGTATTGACTCGTCGAGAAGTTTGGAGGTGGCAGAGCCTTCATGGATTACGCTTACAAGGCTACATCAAAAGGATGATCCTGATCTGTTGTACCTCTACTATAGAACTGAGAAAGGAGAGTTACTAGACTTTTCTATTGATGACGCGGGTACCTTGAGGTACCACGATAGATATTGTATCCCTAATGTTGAGGATATTCGAGTTAAGCTATACAGTGAGGCGCATGGATCCAGTGTTTCCGACCACCCTTGTTCTACAAAGATGTATAAAGATCTGAAGTAGATCGTTTGGTGGAATGGTATGAAGAAGGATATAACCAAGTTCATGTCTGAGTGCTTCACTTGTAAGCGAGTTAAGGCTGATCATGGAAGGCCTGGTGGCAAGTTGACACCATTAGAGATTCCAAGTTAGAAATGGGAGAGTATTTCCATGGATTTTATTACTAGTTTGCCGAGATCTCCCTGTGGGCATGATTTTGTTTGGGTTATAGTTGATAGACTTACGAAGTGTGCTCACTTCGTGCCATTCAAGATAGATTACTCCATGAAGAAAATAATAGAGTTATACTTGGATGAGGTTATCAAGTTGCATGGAGTACCTGTTAGTATTGTGTTAGATCGAGACTCCAGGTTTACGTCTTGCTTTTGGAAAAGTTAACAAGAAGGGTTGGGTACCGATCTGAGGTATTCCACCGCTTATCATCCGCAGACCTATGATCAGATAGAGAGAGTAAACTAGATTTTGGAGGATATGATCAGATGTTATGTTTTGGACCACAGATGGGATGAGCGACTCAGATTGAGGGAGTTTGCTTATAATAACAACTTTCAAGAAAGCTTGCAGATGGCCCCGTTTGAGGCTTTATATGGGAGACATTGCAGAACTCCCTTATTTTGGGCTGAGGTTGGCAAAAGGCCGGTGTTGGGTCTAGAAGCCTTAGAAGAAATGGATATTTCCATGAAGCATATTCGAGAAAAGCTTCGTATAGCTCAGGAGCGTTATGAAAAGAACGCTAATTGTTGAATGACTGATTTGGAATTTACTGTTGGGGACTTGGTGTTTCTCAAGTTTTCCCCAATGTCTGGTGTAAAGAGATTTGGAAAGAATCACAAGTTGGATCCTAGGTATGTGAGACCTTTTAAGGTTGTTGAGCATATTGGAATGGCAGCTTATAGGCTGGAGTTGCCCGCAAATTTTCCGGGTGTACACGATGTGTTTCTCGTGAGCCAGTTACGGAAATGCGTGCTTAGTAACTGGTAGATTCTTGATTCTGTGCCCCAGTTGGAGCCTAACCTTTCTTATGTCGAGATGCCAGTTCGCATTCTAGATACTCAAGATCGAGTGTTGCGGAGGAAGACCATACATATGGTTAAAGTTTTGTGGCAGAACTTACATATGGAGAGCGCGACTTGGAAGTTGGAGTCAGCTATGAGAGAGGCTCATCCTCCTCTGTTCTCCTTATTTCCTTTGGTAAGTGTTTTTACCCAATAACCCTTGGTAATTTTGTTCCTTTTATAATAGATTTAGTCATGTTTAAGTTTCGGGACAAAACTTCTTTTTAGGGGGAGTGGCTGTAACGCCCCTGATTTTCCAAGGTTTATTTAAATTCTTTTAGTGACGTATTTTGACGTCAGGGCGTTACTTTGACGCTTGTTTAACGGGTGCCATTGTTGGAGCATGGATTTTTGCTTATTGGTACCCGGGTTTTTAACTTAGAATGTTAGCATGCTAATTTCTTATGATTTTTGATATTCCCTTGCGAGCCGGGGTTAATTTTGGAACACGGTGGAGCCTTTTTGGGAATGGTGGTGATTTGACTTCGGGAGATTTTTACCCGAGTTCGGTTTGTCGGATCTTAGTTCCGACTTCGCCGTTGGATTCGTAGCATCGATATTTAGCTACGATGTGATTTCCATAGAAATCCGAGTTAGTGCGACTTTTGGTCATTTGGACGTTTTAATTATAATAATAATAATTTATTATTATATTATATTATTTATTCTATATAAATAGCCTCCGATTAAACGTAAATCCTATTCATCATCTTCTTTCTTAAACCGCCGACTGTTTTGCGAAAGAGAGAAAGAGGCAGACTTTGGAGAGCCTTTGGCCGTCGATTTTTAGGAGCTCCGGTGCACGAAACTGTTGTTGGAGGGTAGATTCGGATTGCTCTCACCGCGATCTACATTTTTACGGTGAGTTTTCCCCGTTTCTTAGATTTTTAGAAATTAAGGTATGCGGTTTTGACCTTCTTTCCTCTCGAAAAGTTCCAGGTTTTTGCTACTTAGGCGTTTTTGTGGCCAGATCCGTGAGGAGGAGCGTTGCTTGGCCGGATTTCTAGAGGTTGAGGCAAGTGGTGCTTTCTAACCCTTGCCAAGTTCGTTTCTTGTGTTCTTTGTGGCTTTTCTTCCCTTTTCTCCTTAGATTTTAGGAGTGGTGTAGGGTTTGGCTAAGAAGGGCCTGCTGCATGTGTAGGATTTCCAGTTAGGTCAAGGTAAGTTTCGTCGAATTTGACAGTTATCCCAAGTAAAATTCATTTTATATGACTGCTAGTCTAGACAAACTCGTGGAGTATAAGTATGCTAATTTGTTTAAATTCATCTTATATGGTCGTCATTCTAAGTTAGAATTAGACGTCTATAACAGTTAGGTAATTCGTCGTATATAGTGGGTCAAAAATCATCGAATATCCTCTAGATTTATCGGGTGAAGGTTGATTTGGTCCAAGTAAAATTCGGCTAGTATCAGTAGGAGCAGAGTCAATATCATCGAGTATCCATTGAAATTTCGGCGGGTAATGCTTGGCATTGAGTGTTGCTGAATCCGTCGAGTATGAGTTCGGCGTTGAGTGAGATTTGAGTCTAAGTCCAATTCCTCGAGTTATCTTAACGAATTTGTCGAGTAATGCTTGACGTTGAGTGATGTTTAGACTAAGTTCAATTCGTCGAGTGTTAGGCGTTAAGTCGACGAATATAAGCATTGGCGTTGAGTGTCTCTATCTTCATTAAGTATCAGGCGTTGAGTTCGTCGAGTATGAGTTCAGCGTTGAGTGAGATTTGAGTCTAAGTCTAATTCGTCGAGTCATCTCAATGAATTCATCGAGTAATGCCAGTGGCGTTGAGTGCATAGCCTTGGCGTTGAGTGTCTGTGAGACTAAGTATAAAGCGTTGAGTGTGCTGAATGCACTCAACATGGCGTCGAGTTGACTCGCCGTTTTTCCGTGGACTTGGGATAATTTCGCCGATTCGTCGTATAATAAGATAATTGATGCTGCTAAGTGGAATTCGTCGTATATCTACTATATTCATCGAGTATACTCGACGAATCAGGGTGGACTTAGAAAATTTTGCCGAATTTGATCTAATTCGTCGGGTATGACTTAGAATGATTGTTACTTGGGAACTTTCTCCCTTTATGACAAAGGAGAGTTCCTATGGCTTATTTGAGGTTATAAGTGTTTATGGATGATAAGTGTGGCCTTTGGTTGGTATTGGATACAGGACCTCCATCCTAGTGCCAAATTGTGAATTATTACACTGCTAGAGATATTTTTGGACTGTGGGGTTAAGTTGGACAAAGTGGCCATCACCACAGTACCTTGTTAATATGTTTGGATTGATGAGTTGAGTTGGACATTGAGGCCACCACCCTAGTTTCTTGTTGAGATAATTGGACTGTCTGGTTGTGTTGGACAATGTTTCCACTACCACAGTACCTCCTTGAAATGTGTTTGGTCTGTAGGTTCGGGTTAGACAGTGTGTCACCGACTTAGAACCATTTCCTTCCAGTGTTAATGATTCATATGAGTAGAATTGCTAAGTATTCTTCCTCACATTATATAAATATATGTTGCTTTGCTTGCTCTGGCAGGTATTCCCGAAGCTTGGCTTCGTTTCGCACTTGGTGCAATTTCCTTACTCTTAGACTTTATAAGTTAAATCTTTTTTCATTGTCTATAGCTATTTTGTTGTGTTCTGACAGCTTCCTTATATTTGGGTTGGTAACCCTTATTCCTGTTTGGTTTATTGCTAACTTTTTGATCATTGATCACCACTTGTATAATCTTTCTGAGGTATTCTTTTTTTTGTGAATGCCTCAGGTTTGGAGCAGAAACCGGTTGAGCGGCTAAGAGTTTTGATTTTTGGCTGGTGTTCTGCAGCTGTCTTTTCCTCACCGGTTATGAGGTAATTGTTGTTTGTTTTACCTTAAGTTAAAACATACATTATTTTGGTGTGTTTGTGTCAGGATGTTGATGCCCACAGGATTTTTGTTTAATGTTAAGTACTTGCTAGCTGTTAAGTCATATTTATATGAATCATTGGTTTTTACTTGCTCTCTGAGAAGGTTTTATGCTAGGTTACATGTTAGATATTTTAAATTATAAAAGTATTAATTCTATCTCATGCATATCATTTTCTAAAAGCTGAGGTCATTATATCTTTTTGAACGTACAAACTAAATCTAGAGTCTTGCATACCATGAGTTGTTCTATATTAATGTTTTTGCTCATGTAGGATGACAAATAATATAAACTAAATTTTTTTTCGCAGCGTATAACTATAATTTCACTTGTGGACTAGTTGATCCACTGAGTGGAGGGATACAGCCATCCAAAACTTAACTTAAAACATGATTTTCTCACATCATAACTTAGTGTTTTCATAAACTGTGTTGGTATTGGTGTTTGCCTGAACGTCTGCAGTTATCTCCTGCATGGTATGACATCACGACACGTGTTTTCTCTTACTCTGATATACATTTAAATTCGAAGAAAATGTGGGTTATGACTTATGGACTTATTCAGTCCTATGTCTGTTCGTAGTTTGGAGTTAAAGCATACACATTGGTTATTGTTGATGACTACTCATATTTTGCATGTGTTTTCTTTCTGAAACACAAGTCAGGTACCTTTAACTCTTTCACTAGCTTTATCAGACAGATATAGAATGAATTGAATTACTCTGTGGTCAAAATCAAAAGTGACCATATAACATAATTTGAGTCTAGTATCATAACAGAGTTTTGTGTAAGCCTAGATATCTTTCATGAGTTTTCTTCTCCTCGTACTCCACAACAAAATGGAGTTACTGAGAGAAAGAACAGAACACTCATTAAGGCAAGTACCACAATGTTGAATGACTCTTTATTACATGAGTATTTCTGGGCTGAAGTAGTCAGTACAACTTGTCACGTGCAAAACAGAGCCTTAATCAACAAGAATCATCGTAAAACATCTTATGAACTTCTAAAAGAAATAAAATTGATTGTGTCCTACTTTAGAATTTTTGAAAGCAAATGCTTCATACTTAATAACAGGAAGTATCACAAAACTAAGTTTAGTGAAAAATATTTTGAAGGTACTTTTGTAGGGTATAGTAGTCATAGTAAGACATATAGGATTTTTAATAAGAAAATCCTAATTATAGAAGAGCTATTAATGTGGTATTTGATGAGTCGAGTATGCTTCATACCAGCTCTTCTAATGTTTTTATTTAAGATGTAGGTTGAAAGCTAAGAGTGTTAAGCTTAAAAGAAGCGATCAAAGAAGATCTCTCGAGTTCCATCAAAGTCAATACTCCGAACTTGATTGAAGATGAATATCATCAAGATAAAGAACGTGCATTAGAAGAAGTAGAACTTTCTAGTGGCACTACAAGGAATCTAGTGATCAGACATTCAAGAGATCATCCCGTTGATCTGATCATTTGAGATCCTAGTAAATGAGTTAGAATAAGAATAAGTACAACTAACGAAGCCTTGCAACTGAGTTTTCTTCCCCAGATTCAGCTGAATAAGTTTAAAGAAGCAAATAAGGATACTTCCTGGATCGTTGCAATGTAAGAAGAGCTCAATCAGTTTGAAAGGTGCAAGTTATGGGAGCTAGTACCAAGGCCCAAAGGTCAAAATATTATATGGATGAAACAGGTCTTCAGAAACAAGCTGGTTGAAAATAGAGTTATTAAAAAGAACAAAGTCAGGCTTATAGCTCAAGTTTACCGACAATATGAAGGAATCGACTTCGATTAAACTTTTTCTCCGGTGGTCAGACTTGAAGCAATCAAATTGTTCATAGCGTATGCTGCACACAAAGGTTTTAAAGTTTACCAAATGGATGTGAAGTAAATCTTCCTCAATGGTAATTTAAAGGAGGAAGTATATGTGGAACAACCCTTAGTTTTGTCGTTCTAAATTTTCCTAATCATGTATATTTCCTGAATAAAGTTTATATGGTCTAAAACAAGCTCATCGAACTTGGTATGAGATGCTATCTAACTTTCATCTTGAAAATAAGTTTTTGAGAGAAAGGATAGATAATACATTTTTTCTTAGGTAAGTTAAAAGTAATATCCTGCTAGTATAAATATATGTCGATGATATTATATTTGGACCGACAAACGACAACCTTTCTAAAATGTTGTCTAACTTGATGCAAATGAAGTTTTAAATGAGTAGTATGGGTGAGCTGAAGTATTTCCTAGGGTTTCAGGTGAAGCAATCTGAAGATGGAATTTTTATTTCTCAAACGAAGTTCACTAATGAGTTACTTAAGAAATTTGGAATGGAGAGTGCAACCTTTATGAGGACTCCAATGGGTTCAACAATGTCTTTGGACAAGGAGGAGAAAGAGAAATCTATTGATGAAACCAAGTACAGAAGCATAATTGGATCTTTTCTCTATCTTATTGCCAGTAGATCAGATATAATGTTTTCAACATTTTTTTGTGCTAGATTCTATTAGTGTTACCTTTATGATCTAGAAGTGGTCAAACAGGTAGTATCATTGCCAACGCAATATGAGCCTTTGAGGTCACACATATGAGTATTGGAGAAGTTGGAAAGCTTTGTGTTGGCATTGCTCATATGTGATATGAGTGAAAGGACAAGTCCGTGACATTCTAGATTTGGACCTATATTGTGAAAATGGATGACTACGTGAGTTGTCAAAAGACTCAAGGGTAATTTGTCGAAATGGAACTTGGTGTTTCGAAGAATCCGTCTGAATTCGTCGAGTATACTCTTTACATCTTAATGAATTGAGCTTGAATTCGTCGAGTATACTCTTGACATCTTAACAAATCAGACTTGGATTCGCCGAGTATTCTCTTAATATGTTGACAAATTGGTCTGTCTGAATTCATCGGATGTTTACGCATAATTTTGACGAATGGTCCTGGATTCGTCGAGTGGTCTCTTGATATCTCGACGAATTCATCCTTGACTCGTCGTATATATTCGTGTCATCTCGACGAATGCTGTTAAGTTCTGGTTTAATTCTTGTAAGTCAAATTTTGGTCTGGTCTGCAAAAAACTACTATTGTAGTCTTAGAGTATAAATAGACGAGATAAATGTTATCTCCATGTCACTTAACCTAACCAATTGAGATCGAAAAGAGGCGACTTCTTCTCTGACGGAAATGTTCCGCAACCTAGAAGTCACAACCACTGATCCGTTGCCGCCGACCATTCCGACCCGTTGCCAAAAATTGTTTCCTAAGCTTCGTCTTTGTCACCACTGCCTCTCCTTTAACGGATCTAACAATCTATGGAGACGTTGAGGGCATTCCTTCTTCGAACCTAGATCTTGTGTAACAAGAGTATAAGTGTTCTTATTTCTCCTATGGATACCCAAAGAGGTGTGGACATACTTCTTACACTCAGAACTCCAGCCGCAAGTGTTCGCCGGAATTCCTTGGAGCCTCTTGGTTGAGTAGTGACTCAATCCCGCTAAGGTATACTTTTATTCAAAGTTGTTTTACTTCTTGATCATTGATTATCGCAAGATCCATTTCTCTTTGGGTTTCTTGATTCTTTATTATGCTACACACATATGATGTGCATATCTTCTAAAACCCAACAAATTCTAGGTGAACTCTAAGGAATCTCATTATGCCGCTGTAAAGAAGATTTTGAGATACCTTAAAGACACACTAAATCTTGGCTTATGGTACCCAAGAAGTAATGACTACGAGTTGATTTGTTTTTTAAATAATTACTTTGTAGGACGCATGGATGACGGGAAAAGCACTTCCAGAACATGTTAATTCCTTGGAAGGAGGCTTATCTCATGGAGTAGTAAGAAGCTAAATTGTGTGGCAATTTCAACTGCTGAGTCCGAGTACATCTTTGCAATCAGTTGTTGCGCACAACTTCTATGGATAAGGAATCAACTTGAAGATTACAACATGAATTTGAAGGAGATTCCAATGTCCTGCGACTCATCTAGTGTTATAGCAATTTCTAATAATCTAGTCTCTCATAGCCAGACAAAGCATATCAAGATATGATATCACATCGTACGGGAGCATGTAGAGAACAAGGACATCAATCTTTGCTATGTCTCAACAGACAAATAGGTTGCAAATATTTTCACGAAGCTACTGGATGAAGCCAAGTTCACATTCTTCAAAATAGAACTTAGAATGCTCAACAAGGAATCATACAGCGCTGAATAAATTTGAAGAAATCTGTCTAAGTGAAGACATTTTCTTCAAGTTCTTATGCAAGTACTCGTAAAATAAATCGAAAGAACTCAAGTGCTTTCGAATAATCGATGAGACATCACGAGTCCTCTTGATGAATTTTACGAGCACTCATGTGAGTTTCGACGAATGTACTTGTTGGGAATATTGCCCTCGATGTTCCCTAGATGTGATTTGAAGAGGCATCACCATCAACACTAAGAGCATAGTTGTATTTGATGTTGGTTAAGTTAATCATTTGCAGGGTGTTCTTTGGAACAAGTTTAGACATGTTGTCTAAGTGGTTGTGACAGGTGGTCATAAGGTAGAGAAGTGGAGAGACAAAAACTTGTCTAAGTCCACATGCATTGAGTGAAGCCAAATCACTCAACTCCAGAAGTCAAAGAAGGATGTTAGAAAGGCTGAAAAATCGCCTAAGTCCACATGCATTGAGTGAAGGCAGTTCACTCAACACCATATAATTGAAAGCGTCGACTAAAGGAGTGGACAATCAAAGCCCAGCAGTTTGCAAAGCAATTCTGCAGCAAAGTCCACAGGCGTTGAGTGAAGGCAGTTTACTCAACGCCATATAACAAGAGATGTCGAGTACAATGCATTATGCAAAGCAATCCCATGGCTAAGTCCACAGGAATTGAGTAAAGGCAGTTCACTCAATGAGGCGTCGTGTGAATACAGCAAAGGTGTCGTGTGATGTCAAAGCTCAAGAAGAAAGACAAAAAATCTGTCAAAATCCACAGGCATTGAGTGAAAGCAGTTCACTCAACAAGGCATCGTGTGAATACAACAAAGGCGTCGTGTGGTGTCAAAGCTCAAGAAGAAAGATAGAAAATTCTGTCTAAGTCCAGGGGCGTTGAGTGAGGACAGCTTACTCAATGCCTCAGCAAGGTGGCAGACTTCAGAGAAGCGGCTAAGTATAAAAGCATTGAGTAATGAAGCTTCACTCAATGCTCTCAATTCCTAGCGGATAAAGATAGTTGCATCTAAGTCCAGGGACGTTGAGTGATTCCAGTTCACTCAACACACTCAACGCCTGATGATGTAGAGAATTTGACTAAGTCCAGATTCGTTGAGTGAAGTCCATTCACTCAGCGCACTCAACGCTAGGAGTTGAATCTGAAGATTTGGCTAAGTCCAAAATTGATGACGTCAGCCAAAGTCAACAAAGTTCAAATTAGTTGCGGGAAAGCAACATAACACGACAAATAGCGCCAGAGGTCTACTGTATGTCTTCTTCTGTTAAAGCAAGTTGTAGTCAACTACTATAGGTGGTCCCCACTGCTTCAAAGTACCGTTAATCGGCGGAAGATAAAAGAAATAGCTTCAGAAGGAGAAACTTAACTTTTAGGGTTTTACTGATTTCGAAAAGTTGCGGCTGAACTTCATCTTCCTTGCCATTATTTCCAATCCCAAACTTGAAGTTGAATCAGCTTAACTAAAAGTTCTTCCAAGTTAGCTGTAACAAATTCTTCTACTACAACAAGTTCAGAAAAGGTTCTGATTGAGAAGGAGAAGCAGAGCTTTTTAGTTTTTTGCAGGTCCAGGTTAGCTGTTTGAAGAACACAAGAACTAGAAACTCTTCAGTCTTCTTCAGCAAGTTCTGAAACAAGTTTCTGAGGTTCCTCCTGCATAGGCCGTGATTTACTGAAGATCATTCTCTTGCTGCTGAGAAGAAAGTTAGGGCTGAGATAGCTTAGCTCAGGAAGCTGATACAGAGAAATTTCTCAGTATCAAATCAACACCAACCAAACCCTTTCATTTCTGTAGGATCCTTTTAGATCTGAGTTGTAGGGCCTTTGTGCCTGAGGTAAGACAGATTTGCCTTAGTGTAGGATCCGGTTTTACATCTAAGTAGTCGGACCTTTGGGGCCTGAGGTAGGAACCTGAAAGTGAGTGAAAGATCTACCTTAACTCTAGAGGGGGGGGGGGGTGAATAGAGTATTTTAAAATAATTTACAATTAAAAAAAACTGTAAAGCAGTGGAAGTCTTGATTTATGTATATGTGTAAGATGCTTGCAAAAAGAAAAACTAAGTAAGCAAGAAATAGGAAATCACACAACACACAGCAATGTAAAAAACACAGCAAACCAGATTACACAAGGAGCTATAGTGGTTTCCTAACAACCTGGGTACATCTACTTTTCTACCACCCTAAGTAGGAATCCACTGCAGGAATAGTTGATCAGGTGTCCTGGGCACCAATGAGCTTTTGATAAGGTGGTCAAAAACCAAAACTAGATTTTTTTAGAAGGTGTCTTGCCACCACTGAGTTTTGACATGGTCTCAGAAACCAGCCACACAACTTTTGAAGGGAGTTTTGAGAAACCCTTTTACAGGAGAGAAAGGAAAGAGAAAATGAGTTGAGTTGTTCTTCTCTGTCAACAATATGAGAGAAGACAAGTGGAATATGTTGTCAAAGCTCCTCCTGAGATCTATAAGGGTTCAGAAAGATGAGCATTGCTTAGGGTGATAGGCCTTCAGTTGCTTCAGATCTCAGCAATAGATGATTTCAGCAGATGCTGAAATGTGTGTTGTCTGGAGTCCTTGATAATGAAGCTTTTGAACACTTGAAGCTTGAAGGAGTAGAACAACAGATGATCTCCTTCACAATAATGTTCCTTGTGTTCTTGAAGAATTCTGACTCAGTAATTCTGTAAGCTTTTGCCTACTGAATCTATTCTCAGAAGATGAATTATTGATAAATGATTTTTTTTGTTCTCTCTTCTGTATATCTTTTTCAAATCTTGTCTATTCACTTCTGAAAATTATTCTCTAAGGAGTATATCAGATTCTGACTTTAGATGGCCGTTACTCAGTCATAAATGACTTCCATAATTGACAACTGTCTCTGGGGAAAGTCTTAAGGAACATTTTAATTATTCTTCCTTGAAACTTGCTCCAGATTGCTTGAAACGGCTACAGAATCCTTTGTCATAAATGCTGAAAATAAATCTGAATGAATTCCATAACTGTCCTGAATTTGAATTCTGAAATCGTCGATCTCTTAGAAAAATCGTCGATCTGAGCTCCACGATCGTCGAACTGAGCTCAGAGATTGGATTTAAACTGAAGACATAAATCGTCGAACTGAGCTCTACGATCGTCAAACTGAGCTCAGTGACTTGTAAAACAGCTGGAAACAGAACGTCGATCTGAGCTCAACGATCGTCGAACGGAGTTCGATGACTCGTTGAACTGAGCTCAGAGAATGTCAAACTGAGCTCAGAGAATGTCGAACTGAGTTCGACGTTTCGTCGACCTGAGCTCGACGAAAATTGTCTTTGTCTCAGCACTTGAATTCTGATCTATAGAAGGTCTTGAGGGCAGCTTTCAAACCTAAGTACTAACCCTAAGACTCATTCTAATTGACCTATCAGACTATACAGCAAGGTCAAAACAAAATCCTAATCACATAGTGATCCTTACCCAAATTAGTAATAGGGTGTTCTAACAATCTCCCCCTATTTAAGTTAGGATTACTATTTACATGACAGAATGTGAAATAACAAACATACATCAGATTTAAACAAAAAAAAAACAGAAACAACAATGCAGATAACATATGTTGAGCATTGCAGAAACACAACAAGAGTCACAGATTCAG
Organism: Platanthera zijinensis; assembly: GCA_039513925.1. NCBI lineage: Eukaryota > Viridiplantae > Streptophyta > Magnoliopsida > Asparagales > Orchidaceae > Platanthera > Platanthera zijinensis. The sequence goes on along the minus strand of CM077094.1, from coordinate 71,919,368 downwards.
TCAGAAAATAAATATGAGTATCAACTTACACAAGTTACTCATTGCCCTTTTTGAAAAGAATTTCTCTGTTGGGATTTAGGGATTCCTTCTTGGATCTTCTATCATCACCTGCACCTAAGGAGGTTTGAGATCTTGGCCTTGGGACTATAGCCTCAGGATGCAGCTTCATATAGTCTTCTGGATCAAAGAATTTTCTTGAAGCATATCTCTCTAATTCTTTCTTTCTATGTTCTGACAAGGTTGTGATGTTGGAAGTATCTCTGCCTTGCTCTTTAGCCTTCTTAATCTGATCTAATGCAGCAAGTTCTTTCATTCTAGCTGTCCATGATAAAGGATTGTTCTCAGGGTCCTCAAATGGAACTGGGGGTTCATATCTATTGATTGGCTCTGAATCAGTAGGAGGAGCCCTGGTGATAACTGTATCTCTGAGCTTGTAAGGGAAAGGACCTGATATAGAATCAGTAGGGCCTTGTCCTTCCCTTTGGTAAGGATGTTGTCTGGAGTAAGTTCTGTAATCCCTCTGACTTCCTTTATGCTGGCCTCTTCTAGACTGATAACCTCTTTGATAATGTCATCTTGGTTGATATCTTTGTGAGGATTGAGAGGAGCTATGCTTTGTAGCAGATTCAGTTTAAGAAGCAGATCCTCCACCAGTACCAGCATCTGGAGGAGGAGGAGGAGGAGGATGGAATTGGGATGATCCCTTTTCATACTTGTCAAGCTTACTCCTTTTCTTCATGGCCTTAAGCTGGTTCTTAGAGTACTGCATCCAAGGTTCAGTGATTTGGCAGTCATGAAGAATGTAATAGGGAATATCATTGTTGTCTTTGGCTTTTGCAGGAGGTACTCTCATCATAGCCTTACTTCTGGCTTTCCTTTTCTTTGCAATAGTTCTAGAAGAGTCATCAGAGTCAGTAAGGAGTTGGTCACTGTCTAAGCTCTGGGGTCTGTCATATAAATCATCAATCCTTTGGATGTACTCCTCTTGTTGTTTCAATTTCTCAGCAGACAAAATAGGAGCAGCAGCAGCAACAACAATACTAGGCATAGTAATAGTATCAGGCTTATCAGCAGGAATCATTGGAGCAACAGACTCAATAGCAGTAGAAATTGAGGCAGTAGGAGCAGCAGATACAGAAACTTCAGCAGCAGGATCTTCAATATGAACAGCAGACTCATCAGCCTCTGTCATTAGTAAATCAGCAGCAACACTATCAGAACAAATAATATCAACAGCAGCAGCATCCAAAACATCAGCAGAAAAAACTTGTTCCATAGCCTTGATATATGCAGTAATTTGGCTGGGCTCACATCTAGCAACAAGTACAATGGCCTTAGTCAAATCTTCAACTTTCTGAGCTGGTGAACAGCTAAAGTGAAGAGAATCAAAAACTAAAAACAGTGACTTGAGGTCCACTGTTAGTACTGGTGCTGGGGCTGAAGCTTGCATCTCTGGAATCTCTAAAGCAGGCATGAACCCATCTTCATATGGCATCTCCCCCTGCCTTGATTCAGTAGAAACTGGATCAAGGCACCCCATAGAAGGGATTTCCTGAGGAGGAGAAAGGGAGGAAAGCCTAGCAGATAACTCCTTTATTTACTTCAGGAGTGGAGCCAAGGAGGTCTCCAGCAGGGCTACTAGCTTGGGAGCCAGCATCCCATAAAGCTTTTCTGCCAGGGCAGGAATATCCACTTGCTCAAGGGAGACTTGAGTAGAGGTGGAGGAAGAAATGACTGTGGCTGGTGATGGATGGGCTGCAGGAGGTGTGGATGGGGATGGTAGGATGGTTGGTTGAGATATGGGGATGATGAAGATAGAGGTTATGGGTGTGGAGATGGATGGGGTGAAGGATGGTTGGGTGAGAATATCATGGAGGAGTTGTTGGTATGAGGAAGTGGAGGGAAGCTCAGTAGGTGAGGAGGGGGAATCATCCATGAAGGAATCTTCCATGAGGTTGAAGGAGGGAAGATCAAGGGGTGGATAATAGTGTAGAGGGTGGAATTGTTCTACTGTAGTGGCTGGAGGAGGTGAGGGAGTGGACAGAGGGGATGAAATGGTGATGGGGGAGGAGATTGATGTGGAGATTGTTGAGGTGGAGATTGAGGTAGAGATGGTTATAGAGGATGAGGGAATGGTTGAGGGAAGAACTAGAGAAGGTTGAGAAGAGGAGGAGGAAGGCAATTCTTCAATGAGGGCAGGGGCCTGAGGGGAAGAGACTGCAACAGTCCTTGTGCCTAAAGCAGCAGTAGTCCTGGTTGGCTTGACTATCTGCCTATCCCATTTCCCAAATAGGGCACAGGTCAGCCTCTTTGATGCATTGATGTGCATTCCACTTGATACCAGCAGTTCAGGGCACCTAGAGTGCAGGAATAACCCTATTATCCTCCCAAAGTTTACCAGACTTTTGTTCACCTTCTTCTTAATCAATTCAAAGAAGATCTCTCCCCAGTTCAAATGTTTCTTATCCACAATGGCTCCCATCAAGCAGAACTGATACCTAGAGATGGTATCATGTGCTGAGTGCTTTGCCAATAGCACTTTCCCCACAACATCAGCAAGGAATCTGTACTCAATTGAGAAGTTCTTTTTCAACAACTTGTTAGGGTTTGCTGTAGAATGTCCCATTCTATCTAACATTGATGCAAACTCCTCTCCAGAAAGCTCAATAGAATCATCTCCAGTACTCTATTGAAACACTTCAGTCAGGAGAGTAGGTGTTAGGGATACCTGCGTCCTAGCTATCGTACCAACAATCGTATTCTTATCCAAATTGTGCGCGGTATATACCCATTCCTTTATTTCATCGGCTTCAATCTTCATTCTCGTTGTCATAATCTGTGCTAACTTCTGTTCCTTGAATAAGTCCAGAATATCTTTGAAAACCTGGTCACTTCCTTCAAAGGAGTCCATGTCGATATCAAAGCCTGTGTCGAATTTCATTTTGGCAAGGGAAGAAACGGACACTTCTATTGTATACCTGCAAAGATGAACAAACACGACCAAGTGTAGAGAAGTTTGGAGGGAAAGAAAAAGTTTGCAGAGAGTATGAAAGCGCAAAAGAAGAACGATGGCCGAAATAATGACTTTATATTAGGGTTCGATGCTGGAAAGGAAAGATCGTTGAACTCCGTTCGACGATCTGGGCTTTTAAAGGAATCTAAAGAGTCTTCAATAACGTCGATCTCCGTTCGACGATATTGGAGAGCGTCGATCTTCGATCGATGATCGCTGAACAGAAAGAAGATAGCTTAACGCTATCTAACGACGCTTAACTCCGGTCGATGATTTTAGGAATCGTCGATCTCCATTCAATGCTTTTTGGGAAAAACGTCGAGCGCAGTTCAGAGACTAGAAGCATCCTGCAGACACTATAAAAACAAGTTTTTAGCCTTGTCTTGGTCTGTTTTTAGAGTTTTGAAAACTTGGGATTTATTTTAGACTTCCTCCATCTAACATTCCTAACTGATTTAGGAAGAAGGTATGTTTCTTTTCATCCAAAGGTTTGGTGAAAATATCTCCCCTTTGCAAATAAGTTGGGATATACTGAAGTTCAATTTTATTTTTCTCAACATTATCCCTTAGAAAGTGATGCCCAATCTCTATATGTTTTGTCCTACTATGGAGGACTGGATTTTGTGCTATAGAAATAACACTGGTGTTATCACAAAATATTTTTGACCCTTCTAAGTTGTAGCCATAGTCTAGGAGCTGGTTTTGAATCCACAAAATCTGTGAGCAACAACTGCCTGCTGCTATATATTCAGCATCAAAAGTTGAAGTGGACACAGATGTTTGTTTCTTACAGAACCAGGAGACAAGTCTGTCACCATGGAACTGGCAAGTTCCACTGGTGCTTTTCCTGTCTACTCTACATCCAGCATAATCAGCATCTGAAAATTCATTTAATTCAAATCCTGAGTCTTTTGGATACCAGAGGCCTAGATTTGGAAAACTTTTTACATACCTAAGAATCCTCTTAACTAATGTTAGGTGCGACTCTCTAAGGCTTACTTGGAACCTAGCACATATACATGTAACAAACATTATATCAGGTCTACTGGCTGTAAGGTACAATAGAGAGCCAATCATTGCTCTATATGTTGTCTGATCAACATGTTTTCCATGTTCATCAGCATCTAATACAACATTGGTAGGCATAGGTGTTTTCATACAAGATGCTTCAGACATACCAAATTTCTTAACCAGTTCTTTTGCATACTTGGTTTGAGAAATAAATATGCCTCCAGCATGTTGTTTGACTTACAATCCTAGAAAGAAGGAAAGCTCACCCATGCTACTCATTTCAAATTTAAAATGCATCAGATTGGAAAATCTTTTGCATAAATTTGAATCAGTAGACCCAAATATGATATCATCTACATATATTTGTACTAGTAGGGTATGGGACTTATGGGTTCTATTAAAAAGAGTTTGGTCTACTCTACCTCTTATAAAATCATTTTTTAGAAGAAAGCATGCTAAGGTCTCATACCATACTCTAGGAGCTTGCTTGAGACCATATAATGCTTTATGCAATTTGAAAATATGGTCAGGATAAGTTGAAGAGATAAAACCTAGAGGTTGTCTGACATAGACTTCCTCTTTGATGTATCCATTGAGAAATGCACTCTTCACATCCATTTGGTAGACCTTGAATCCTTTGTGAGCTGTATAAGCTAGGAATATTCTTATGGCCTCTAACCTTCAAATGGTACAAAGGTCTGGTCATAGTCTATTCCTTCTTCTTGAGAATAACCTTGAACAACTAGCCTTGCCTTGTTCCTTACAATAACTCCTTGATCATCCAACTTGTTTCTGAACACCCACTTTGTTCCAACAATTGAGTGATCCTTATGCCTTGGTACTAGCTCCCAAACTTTGTTTCTCTCAAATTGATGTAGTTCCTCTTACATAGTAATGATCCAGTGTGGATCTTGTTCTGCATCTTGAATGGACTGAGGCTCAACTTGAGATAGAAAGCAGGTGTGCATCAGGTTCTGATTGACCTTATTTTTGGTTTGCACACTAGCTGAGATGTCTCGAATCACTTGGGAGATTGGATGATCTCTTGTTGTTACTAAATCAACAGGGGGTGGTTATTTTTCACCAACCTATGTTGTTGTTTCCTCTTGTGGAATGAACAACTGGCTCTTCAAGATGGTTCTCCAAGATGTTGAACACCAAGATGTTGAGTATCCTCTTCATCTTCACTGATTTCTTCTTTCTGTTGGGTAGGTGAATGTATTGAATCCTTTTCTACAATATGTAACCTGTCCAAATTTTCTGAAAGAGAGTGTACCTATAATGGTTCTATGGTAGAAGTAGACTTCTCCTTGTAAAACATATTAGTCTCATCAAAAGATACATGAACAGATTCTTCAATTTTAAGAGAAGTTTTGTTATACACCCTATAAGCTTTACTGATCATGGAGTATCCCAGAAACACTCCTTCATCAGCTTTAGCTTGGAATTTTGCTAAGTACTTCTTGTCATTATTGTGAATATAACAAATGCAACCAAAATTTTTGAAATAGTCTACTTTAGGTTTCTTCCCTTTGAGCAATTCATAGGGAGTCTTGCCCTTCAGTTTATGTATCAAAATTTTGTTCAACACATGGTTGGAGGTGTTCACTGCCTCTGCCCAAAAAGATAGAGGAAGGTGAGCATCTGTCAACAATGTAGTAGCAGATTCAATTAGGGTTCTATTTTTCCTTTTAGCTACCCCATTTTGTTGAGGAGTTCTAGGAGCTAAGAAAGTATGCCTGATCCCTTCACTCTGACAGAACTCTTGCATAAGAAGAGAATCAAACTCTATCCCATGATCACTTCTGATCAGGGAAATGTGAGTATTGAACTCAATCTGTATGCATTTGAGAAAATATGTCAAACACTTAAAGTTATCAGACTTCTTCCTCAGGAAGAATACCCATGTGAATCTAGAGAAGTCATCTACAATCACTAAAGTGTAAGATTTACCTCCTAAGCTTTGTACTGTAATGGGTCCAAAAAGATCCATGTGTAACAGATACAAGATCCTAGGTGAATCACTCTTATTAAGTGACTTAAAACTATTTTTAGTTTGCTTGCCTAATTGACAAGCCCTGCAAAGTCCTTCCTTCTTGTAGGGGCCAGAAGGTAGTCCTCTAACAAGGTTATCCTTGGATAGCCTAGCAATGGTTTTAAGGTTTATATGCCCTAGTCTCTTATGCCAAAGATCATTTGGTTTGCAAACTGAATTAAATAAACAGATATCTATATTGGTTGAAAGGAAATCTACAAGATAAATGTTACCTTTCCTTTTACCTGTTAACACTGTTGTGTTATCCTCTGACTTGATCTTGCATAAGGATTTGTTGAATATCACTTGATAGCCTTCATCACAGAGTTGACTGACTCTGATTAGGTTGTGCTTCAGTCCTTCCACATAAGCCACCTTCTTGAATGTGACTGAGCCAATCTGAACAACACCATATCCTTTTGTTTGACCAAAGTTTGAATCTCCAAATATTACTTTGGGTCAGAGTTTGGTTCTGAAGGATGTTAGATTCTCCTTGCTCCCTGTCATGTGCTTTGAGCACCCACTATCCAGATACAATTGTTGGTTCATTGCTGGATAGGTCTTCACCTGCACATAAAAAATTTATATGTTTTTGACCCAGTTTACCTTGGGTCTAGGTTTATAACCTTTAAACTCAGAAATAAAAGACATCCCTGGCTGACTCTTATATCCTTCAGGATGGTATCTCCTAGGAGGCACTATCCATTCAGTATAAGGGTTGAAGGTTTGGGATGAGGGACTTCTAGGATTGATTTTAGATTTACCTCTGAAAGAATGTTCAAAGCTCTGAGCTCCGTTCGACGATCGTCGAGCTTAGTTTGACGATCTTGGGTTAGATCGTCGAGCTCCATTCGAAGATCGACTATACAAGAGTTCAGAGTTCAGAAGTCGTCGACTTGAGTTTGACGATTCAGCCTTGGATCGCCGAGCTCTGTTCGACGATTGTCGAGCTCTATTCGACGTTTTCTGTTGAACTTTGTTTTCCTTAGGTAAATCAGGATTCTTCCTAGCTACCTCTACAACACCCTTTCCTTTATCAGAAATAAATTTAGTTGGGGTTGTTAATACTATAGGTTGGCTGGATGAAGCACCCAAGCCCAGTGTACTGTTGAATCTTGAGTTCACTGTGCTTGTGATGTCCATCAGTCTGATGCTTCTCCCATTAAGGGATTCTTCAAACTTCTTTGCTTGTGATAGCTCACTTTTTAGTGAAGCTATCTCCTCCCTACAACATTCTAACTCCTCAGAGAGTTTGAGGTTGTCTGATTTTAAGGTGCAATGTTCAGACAATTGATTTCTGAGAGAGATAATCTCTTTCTCAGACTTTAACAGGTCTAAACAAAGTGCCTTAAATTCAGATCTAAAGTCCTCTGAATCAAAGTCAAAGGAGTCTATTACCTGGTCTTCTTCAGTTTGAGTTTCAGATTCAGACTCTGACTCTTGTTCTGCATCAGAATTTTGTTGGGATGCATTGATAGCCATCATGCAGAATTACTTTTCTTCAGCATCATCTTCATCATCACTTGAGCTTGATGAAGCCTCTGATTCTTCTTCAGTTTCACTCCAGGTTTCTGCTACAAATCCCTTCCTTGTATGTTTATTTTTGCTGGAGGAGGATTTGTTGTAATTATTTCCCCTGGAGTTCTTATCTTTTCTCCTATCTTTCCTGTCCTTCTTGTCCTTATTCTGATTTTCTTGACAGTCAGGCACAATTTGGCCTAGTTTCCTGCATCCAAAACAGATTATTTCTTTATTATTTGACTTGTCATACCTTGGCTTCTCATGCCCTATGGATGACCTCTTTCTGAAATCTTTCCTGGCCATCTTATAGAATCTTTTGGCCAGCAAGCTCATCAATTCTTCATTGTATGTGACCTTGTCTTCAGGCAGATCTTCTGTATCTTTGAATGCTATTGTCTTCTCCTTCCTGATAGCTGGAGAAGCAACCTTTTGTTCTTCCTCTCTGTTCTTGATGAGCAACTCGTAAGACTTGAGCTTGCCCAACAAAGCTTCAATAGTAATCTCAGTTAGGCTTCTGGCATCCTTGATTGGCTAGATCCTTGAGTCCCAAGTGCTAGGGAAGCACATTAGGATCTTGTCATTTAGTTCAGTTAGAGAGATCTCCTTGTCCAGTGTTTTTAATTCACTGACTATTAGGCTGAGCCTGTTGTACATGTCAGCCACTGATTCAGTTTCTCCCATTTTGAAGTTCTTATATTTGCTTATGAGATTGGATCTCCTGTCCTTCCTTTCATCAGCAGATCTTGAGACAATTTCAGATAACTTGTCCCATATCTCTTTTGCTGAACTGCATTCAGCCACCTTTTGGAATATCTCATCAGACATAGTCTGAGCAAGGATATTCATAGCCTTTGCATCTGCAACTTTCCATTTCTTTATTTCTGTATCTGTTCCTGAGGGAGGTGGAACAGCACTTGTACTTGTAATTACTGGGGGTCTTGGACAAACTGTAAAAATAGAATTATAGATGTCCTCATCAATAGAATTCATGTAAAGCCTAATCCTTGCCTTCCAAAGTGCAAACTTAGAAAGGTTGCATACTGGAGGTCTGGTGCTAGCATAATCTTTGTTCTGTGTCATGGTTTTGTTTAAAAATAAATATATAATACATAAAAGAAATAACTATCCTTTATAGAGGGTTGATCTTTTCAGAGATCTTTTGGTTCAGGTGCTAGCCTGTTCAACCAATATGTTGAAAATTCAGATGTTGAGTAACCAACTGCCCTCTGATACCAATTTAAAGTGAGTGAAAGATCTACCTTAACTCTAGAGTGGGGGGGGGGGTGAATAGAGTATTTTAAAATAATTTACAATTACAAAAAAACTGTAAAGCAGTGGAAGTCTTGATTTATGTATATGTGTAAGGTGCTTGCAAAAAGAAAAACTAAGTAAGCAAGAAATAGGAAATCACACAGCACACAACAAAGTAAAAAACACAGCAAACCAGATTACACAAGGAGCTATAGTGGTTCCCCAACAACCTGGGTACATCCACTCTTCTACCACCCTAGGTAGGAATCCACTACAGGAATAGTTGATCAGGTGTCCTGGACACCAATGAGATTTTGATAAGGTGGTCAAAAACCAAAACTAGATTTTTTGATAAGGTGTTTTGCCACCACTGAGTTTTGACAAGGTCTCAGAAACCAGCCACAAAACTTTTGAAGGGAGTTTTGAGAAACCCTTTTACAGGAGAGAAAGGAAAAAGAAAATGAGTTGAGTTATTCTTCTCTGTCAACAATCTGAGAGAAGACATGTGGAAGATGTTGTAAAAGCTCCGCCTGAGATCTTTAAGGGTTCAGGAAGATGAGCTTTGCTTAGGGTGATAGGCCTTCAGTTACTTCAGATCTCCAGCAATAGATGATTTCAGCAGATGTTCAAATGTGTGTTGTCTGGAGTCCTTGATAATGAAGCTTTTGAACACTTGAAGCTTGAAGGAGTAGAACAACAGATGATCTCCTTCACAATGATGTTCCTTGTGTTCTTGAAGAATTTTGACTCAGTAATTATGTAAGCTTTTTTCTACTGAATCTATTCTCAAAAGATGAATTATTGATAAGTTAATTTTTTTTTGTTCTCTCTTCTGTATATTTTTTTCAAATCTTGTCTGTTCACTTCTGAAAATGATTCTCTAAGGAGTATATCAAATTCTGACTTTAAATGACCGTTACTCAGTCATAAATGACTTCCATAATTGACAACTGTCTCTGGGAAAGTCCTAAGTAACATTCCAATTATTCTTCCTTGAAACTTGCTCCAGATTGCTTAAAATGGCTACAGAATACTTTGTCATAAATGCTGAAAAAAAATCTGAATGAATTCCATAACTATCCTGAATTTGAATTCTGAAATCGTCGATCTCTTAGAAAAATCGTCGATCTGAGCTCCACGATCGTCGAACTGAGCTCAGAGATTGGATTTAAACTGGAGACAGAAATCGTCGAACTGAGCTCTACGATCGTCGAACTGAGCTCAGCGACTTGGAAAATAGCTGGAAACAGAACGTTAATCTTAGCTCAATGATCGTTGAACGGAGTTCGACGACTCGTTGAACTGAGGTCAGAGAATGTCGAACTGAGTTCGACGTTTCGTCGACCTGAGCTCGACGAAAATTGTCTTTGTCTCAGCACTTGAATTCTGATCTATAGAAGGTCTTGAGGGCAGCTTTCAAACCTAAGTACTAACCCTAAGACTCATTCTAATTGACCTATCAGACTATACAGCAAGGTCAAAACAAAATCCTAATCACATAGTGATCCTTACCCAAATTAGTAATAGGGTGTTCCAACAGAACCTTTTGAATCTGAGCTGTAGGGCCTTTGTGCCTGAAGTAGGGTAATTTTCCTGAGCTATAAGAGAGTCATCCTCTCTTAGTGTAGGACCTTTGGGTCTGAGTGTAGGATACAGATTTGGATCTGAGGTAGGGCCTTGTGCCTGAGCTATAAGAGAGTCATTCTCTCTTAGGTAGGGCTATCCTCCATAACCTGAGCTTTAGGACTTGGATTCAAGTATGAGGTAGGTGATCATTTGATCACTGAGTTGCAGGAGCAAATTTGCTCTGTGGTAGGGCTTTGTGCCTGAGTTGTAAGTCTTGAAGGAGACTAAGAGATCCTGAGGGATCTGTGGTGTAAGATCTAAGGAGTTGAGTTTTTGGAGAAGTGCCTTATCTAATAAGAAGTTAGAAAGGTGGGAGGAGAGTGGATGTACCCATAATCTGGGGAACCACTATAAATTCTGTATGTGTTCTTTGTATTTTGTCTTAAAAGAATAAAACTACCAACTCACAACACACTAAGTTAAAGATAATAATAAAAGACTAGAAAACCTATTCAGCCCTCTTGTTGTTTAGCTATCTTAAAATTAAAGACTTTCAAGTGGTATCAGAGGGAGGTTGCTCAAGAAGGACCTAACAGTCAGAGCAGATCCCAAAGGGTAGTTGAAACAAGTTCTATACTTATGGTTTCTGGAGAGAACCATAAGGATCTAGGTTCCATGAAACTCCTCATCTGCAGGAAGGAGAGTTTTAGAATCTGGAAAGAGAGGGTCGGGCTATTTATTGAAGCCTATGACCCAAGGATCTTTGTGATAGTCAAAGAGAGACTTTTCATCCCTATGAAAGTCTCAGTTCTTAATACCAATGTCCAGACACCTAAGACATATTCAGAGATGACAAAGGATGAAGTCATCTTGGCTACATTGGATAAGATGACATAAAACATTATTGTTAGTGTCATAGATGATTCAACCTTTTAGAATCTGGTTCACTGGCAGTCCTCTAAAGAAATGGGGGACACTCTAGTGGTCTATATGGAGGGAACTGAAGAGGTAAGAAATGACAGGAAGTCCATGCTCAACCAGGAGTATGAGGCTTTCAGGTAGTCCCTGAAAGAGAACGTAACTACTTGCTATGAAAGATTTTTCAGGATAATAAATGAACTGAGGACTTATAGGAGGGTCTTCAGTCATTATGAGATTAATGACAAGTTCCTAAGGTCTCTTAATAAAGACTGGGATACTAAGATATGTGCCATCAGAGAAGTGGCCAAGCTAGCTGATACTCCTCCCCATACATTATTTGGAAAGCTGCTCTCTTATGAAGTGTAGTTGGATGCCAGGAAAGAGGAGTCCATCGATAAATCCCTGGACAAGGAAAAGACCTTGTCCTTCAAAGCAGACAACATCAGGAAGATTAAGGAGAGGATTCCCTATCCTCTAAGGATGCCAACTGATTTAGATAGCTAAGAGTCAGATACATCAGACTATAACATGTCTGATGAGAACTTTGCTGCCTTCTCCAGGCATTTTCAGAAGCTGATGAAGAATAAATAGTGGAAGAGCAGACCTTCCACCTCTTCTCATTACTAGAAGAATCACTCCAAGACTGACATGTATGATTCTAAAACTAGTAAACATAGTTCCTCTAAAATTGTTTTTTACTATTGCAGCAAACCTGGGCATGTTATAGTTGACTGCCTAGTCAAGAGAAAGGAGGTTGGTGAGATGGAGAAGAGCTGGTCTGACTCATCTTCATCAGAGTCTGAAGAAGAAGAAGCATATATTGGGCTGGCTGCTATTGCTACTGAAGAAGAAGCTAAAGAAGAAGCTAAATACTATCTTGCTGCCAAGATAGGGATCAGGGCCCTTCTATCACACTCAGATAATGATTTAAAGGTGGATGAAGAAGATGAAGAAGATGCCCATAACTGCTATGGGCCAATAACAATGTCTGATGATGAATCCAGCCAGGATCAGCCTATTCAAAACAAGGTACATTCTCTACCTAGTTCTTCTTCTGAGTCTGGGTATGAGACTAGTCTCTATACAGAAGCCTCTTCATCTAGTGGTGAAGATGATTATGAATAAGAGGGAGATGTCAATAAATTGATTGACAGGTATGGTGAACTTCTGGATGCCTTTAAGAGGCGCAAGAAGTTGTCTAAAAAGCAAGCTAAGGAGATTGCCTCTCTTCAGCTAGCTGCTGCCCAGCAGACTGAGACAACAACTCTGCTGGATCAGAAAGCAAGGGAAGTTAGCCAACTGAAAAACATCACTCTCATTCAGATTGGCACCATAAATTTCAAGAATAGTCTCATTAGGGACCTTGAAGAGAAGATCTAGAGGGAGAAGAGAATTGTGGCTGGTTTCTCTAAGCCTAATACAATATTGCCCTTGATAGACTCCTTCTCCTCTCATAAGTGTAAGAAGGGGTTGGGGTTTAAGGGAAACACTAAAGTTGCCCCTTCCAAAGGGAATGACAAAGCTCCAGCTCAACCTCTGGCTTCCAAGACTCCCATTCCTTTTAGGAAAGTTCAGTTACCTTCAAACAGGTATGACCAAGAGAGCATCTATGGTCACTAGATGAATGGCAGATCCACTAGTGTGAACAAAGAGGTTCAAAACTATGGTAGAAGGTACAATAGGGGAGTGAGTGCCTTTAAGGATCCCCATAAGAAAATCCAAATGGCCCATCCTGGACAATTTGTGTTTAGTGCATCATCCCCTTCACTCAAGAAGGTGGCAATGGCTATCTCTCAAGGCCATCCAGCAAAGACCCAGACCAAGGGAAAGGTTATCAGTATGCCAGATCTAGATATCTCTAATGCTATAAACAATATGTCATATGAAAAGAAGACTGCTGCAAATAGCTTTCAGAGTAAGCTAAGAGAGGTAGTTGAAAGACTCACCTTCAGTCAAATCCTTACTGGAAGGAACTCGAAGAAGGCCGCTGCACCTCTTCCTTCTATACAGTTAGCAGTTAACCCAACTGCATGACCTACTCAGAAGAGAAGGTATAATATATAAGAGTGCTGGTGCTATGGCAAGGTGGGGTCATTTTTCCTTAGATTGCTGGCACAATCCTACTGTGCCTAGAGCTAGTGTTAGTCCACCAGTCAGAAAATATACTGGTAGACAAGTCCATTTTCAAACTAACATGCACCTAGGACCCAATAGATATTGGGGTCCTAAGGTAAAATAAATTATGTGATGCAGGTTAGTCCAAGTGCCCATACCCCCATATGGTACTAGGATAGTGGTTTTTCCAGGCACTTGACTGGAACAAGGAGCAACTTAAAGGAGTACACTCCAGGGAAATATGGACCCAAGGTTATCTTTTGTGGTTCAGATAGAGGAGTGATACGAGTCTATGGTAAGATTATCAATGGCATAGTCACCATCTCAAAATTGGCTTATGTTGAAGGGTTACAACACAATCTTATAAGTATAAGCCAACACTCTAATCTTGGCTATGTCATTGTCTTCCACAAGGATGAGTGCCAGATTAAGAGGTCAAGTGACCAAGAGGTCATCTTGACAGACACTAGGAGTGGAAATGTTTATTGCTTAAATTTTGTTTGTCTATAAACAGACTCTCCTATTTGTCCAGTGGCAAATGAGAAAGTTTCTTATTGTGTACAATGGCAAAAGAGACTAGCTTATTTGAATTATAAGACTATTGGAAAGATCTTTAGTGAAGAGCTACTTAGGAATGGTCTTAAGATGAAATGCACTAAGGAAAGCTTGTGCTCAACATGCCAAAAGGGCAAGCAGACAAAGGCTTACTTTAAGGGCATTGGGACTAAAGACTCTATGAGGTGCTTATACCTCTTGCATATGGACTTGTTTGGTCCTATGCTAGTTCATAGTCTAGGTAGGAAAGTCTACACTTTTGTGTTGGTTGATAACTATTCTAATTTTTCTTGGGTGTTCTTTCTTAAGAAAAAGAATGAAACCCTTGATGTCTTCATGAAGTTTGTCAAGCAAATTCAGAATGAGTTTGATAGTACTATGGTCAAAATCAGAAGTGACCATGAGACTTAATTCTAGTTTGATAACATGACAAAGTTCTGTGAAGAGGTAGGGATTCATCAAGAATTTTCTTCTCCAAGAACACCCCAACAAAATGGGATTGTTGAGAGGAAAAATATAACTCTCATAAAGGCTGGCATGACTTTGTTGAGTGAAACATCTCTCCCAGAATATTTCTGGCCTGAGGCAGTAAATACTGCATGTCATGTCCTCAACAGAGTCTTTATCACCAAGAGCCACAAGAAGACTCCCTATGAGATCTTGAAGGAAAAAACCCAAACCTGGGCTATCTTAGGATATTTGGTAGCAAGTGCTATGTGCTTCATAATGGGAAGTCCTATGTGACTAAGTTTGCTGCCAAATCCTTTGATGGGATTTTTGTTGGGTAAAACTATCATAGTTAAGCTTATATGATCTACAACTTAAAAAGTCATGTTGTAGAAGAGTCTGTACATGTAGTCTTTGATGAGTCTACCATGATTAATAGTGAGCTGCCAAGCTCCTCTTCTAGTACTATATGCACAGAGCTGATGACGAATAGGTTAAGAATCAAGGAAGATGCTCTAGAAATCCAAGATGGAGTGGATATTCCATATGAAGTGCAAGGCACACTTGAAGTGGCTGAAGATCAGCAAGAGCTGCTACTGAAGCTGATGCTGAAAGAAGACTTCCTCCAGCTGTTAAGCATCTAAGAGATCATCCAATACACCAAATTATTGGTGATGCACACTAAGGAGTGGTGACAAGAAGCAAGAGCCTTAATACAATAATATATGCAAGTTTTCTATCACAGGTTGAGCCCAAGAGATTTGAAGAGGCCAACATAGATCAGTTTTGGATTGTAGCTATGCAAGAGGAATTGAACCAATTTAAGAGATACAAGGTCTTAAAGCTGGTTCCCAGACCACAAGGACATAATGTCATTGGAGTCAAGTGGATCTACATGAATAAACGTGTTGAAAATGACATTATAATCAAAAAACGGCTAGGCTAGTAGCAAAGGGGTACAGAAAAGAAGAAGGTATTGATTTTGATCAAACCTTTGCCCATATAGCAAGATTAGAATCCATCGGAATCTTCCTTGCATATGTTGCATTCAAGGGATTTAAAGTCTACTAGAAGGATGTGAAGTCAGACTTCTTGAATGGTGACTTAAAGGAAGAAGTCTATGTTGAACAGCCTCCAAGTTTTGTTGATTCTAACTCACCTGAATTTGTGTATAGACTTAGGAAAGCTCTATATGGGTTAAAGAAAGCCCCTAGAGCATGGTATGAGTCATTGTCTAGCTTCCTAATTGAGAACAAATTCTCAAGGGGGAAGATAGACAAAACCCTATTTCTAAGGGAATCTAAGGGCAAGATCATCCTAGATGAGATAT
Organism: Platanthera zijinensis; assembly: GCA_039513925.1. NCBI lineage: Eukaryota > Viridiplantae > Streptophyta > Magnoliopsida > Asparagales > Orchidaceae > Platanthera > Platanthera zijinensis. Next base: position 71,903,603 of record CM077094.1, on the reverse strand, counting down.
ATGTAGATGACATAATCTTTAGATCTACTGATGACAACCTTTATAGGAAGTTTGCCAAACTTATGCAAGGAAAGTTTGAGATGAGCAGTATGGATGAACTTAAGTTCTTCTTTGGCCTCCAAGTAAGACAGACTGATGATGGATTTGCCATATCCCAGTACAAGTTCACCAGGGAGTTGATCAAAAAGTTCGGTATGGAGAATGCCTCCACCATGAAAACTCCCATAGGGTCAAGTATACCTATAGGCAAAGATGAGGCAGGGAAACCTGTTGATGAAAATTTATATAAAGGGATAATTGGCTCCCTTCTATATCTTACTGCAAGTAGGCCATGCATCATGTATACTTCATGTGTTTGTGCTAGGAATCAGGCTAGCCCTAAAGAATCTCACTACTCTGCTTTAAGGAGATTTTGCGGTATCTTAAGGACACACAAGATCTTGGCCTATGGTACCCTAGAAATAGAAATTTTGAACTAACATGCTATTATGATGCAGATTTTGCAGGCTGCAAAGAGGACAAGAAGAGCACTTCAGGCACTTGTTAGTTTTTGGGAGGAAGACTTGTGTCTTGGAGCAGCAAGAAGCAGACTAGTGTTATAATCTCAATATCTGATTCAAAATACATCTCAGCATGTAGCTACTGTACACAGCTACTGTGGATCCAGCATCAGCTCCAGGACTATAATCTACAGATAAGTAGAACTCCTTTGTATTGTGATTCTACTAGTGCAATCTCAATTGCTAGGAATCCTGTCTCTTATAGCAAGACTAAGCACATTGAGATTAAGTATCATTTCATTTGGGAGCATGTGGAATGTGAAGATATAAGTCTTGAGTTTGTCCCTACAGACAAGCAAGTGACTGACATCTTCACGAAGCCACTGGATGAAGCAAAGTTCAACACATTCAAGTTTGAGTTGGGTATGTTGAACTTGGCATAGATTAAATTGCTCCTTGTATTGTTATTGCTGCATGTTGTACTACTTCTTGCAGGTAGAAAAGACCTTCAGTGGCATGAAGATTTTTCAAGTGGTATACCTTCATTGGTATCAAGTTTTTCAAATGGTTCAAGTGCTATCCAGACTTGAATAGACTAAAGTGTCTACCAGGAAGGATGATACAAGATGCTCCTATTGAGGGGGAGCAAGTCTAGATGCTCCTATTGAGGGGGAGCAAGTCTATCAACTGCTATAGTGGATCAAAGATCATCACTACTACTGCTATGAAGTCACTGCTACTGAAAAGACAATGCTGCTGTAGGAGAAGAGGAAAAACCAGCTCCTCCCTAACTATCGCTGCTCCTGCAAAAGTCATAAAAAGGGGAGAAGTGGCATTAGCTCATGTGGATCAATGATAGCAGCTATCTTAAGTGGATCAATGTATCACTCAAGTGTCAAGTAGCTATAGTGATGTGTTGTATCAGTGGTATCAACACATAAGGTATGTTCTCCAGTCAACTAGTTTGATCATTAGTGTAGTTGTAGTAGGCTAGGATCAAGAGATAAATTCTCCAATGATCCTATCACCTCCCTTTATATATAGGGTTTATATGCCTATAGAAGAAGCCAGGAAGGGGGAGATGTGTGGCAATACTTTGAATGGGGGAGATTGGAGAGGTAGAAGCAATACATGACATGACTAGGTCATGTTGAGTAAGTGCATATTACTTGGATGGAAAGATTCAAGTAGTATATGGAATACAATGACTACATGTTGAGCCATGTTGGGTCAGTGCATATTATGAGGAAAGTGCTTCTAATGGTGCTCCATTTAAGTATTAAGTGGTAAAAGGAGAGTGCATACTACTTGAGCAATTATTCAAGTGGTATGAAAAAGCATTGACTTGACATGTTGAGTCAATGCAGTTAAATGGAGTACATTAAATTGATATGCTGGTAAGTGAAGTAGCATAAGCTAGTAGATGTAGAAGAGATAGCTTACAACTGCATTAAATTAATATACTTTTTATGTTAATGCTTCTTATTATTGCTGAGTATTTTGCCATTTTCAAATAGGGGGAGATTGTTTGGAATATTACCCTCGATATTCCCTAGATGTGATTTGAAGAGGCATCACCATCAACACTAAGAGCATAGTTGTATTTGATGTTGGTTAAGCTCATCATGAATAGGATGTTCCTTGGAACAAGTTTAGACAGGTTGTCTAAGTGGTTGTGACATATGGTCACAAGGTAGAGAAGTGGAGAGATAGAAATATGTCTAAGTCCATAGGTGTTGAGTGAAGCCAGTTCACTAAGTGCCAGAAGTCAAAGAAGGATGCTAGAAAGGCAGAAAATCGCCTAAGTCTACAGGCGTTGAGTGAAGGCAGTTCACTCAATATCATATAAGTGAAAGTGTTGAGTAAAGGAGTGGACAATCAAAGCCCAGCAGTTTACAAAGCAATTCTGTGGCTAAGTACACAGGCATTGAGTGAAGGCAGTTCACTTAATGCCATATAATAAGAGGCGTCGAGTACATCATAGTCTGCAAAGAAATCCTGCGGCTAAGTCCACAGGTATTGAGTGAAGGCAGTTCACTCAACGAGGCGTTGTGTGAATACATCAAAGGCGTCGTGTGATGTCAAAGCTCAAGAAGAAAGACAAAAAAATCTATCTAAGTCCACAGACATTGAGTGAAGGCAGTTCACTCAATGAGGCATCGTGTGAATACAACAAAGGTGTCGTATGATGTCAAAGCTCAAGAATAAAGACATAAAATTCTGTCTAAGTCCTGGGGCGTTGAGTGAGGATAGCTCACTCAACGCACTCAATGCCTCAGCAAGGTGGCAGACTTCAGAGAAGCGGCTAAGTATAAAAGTATTGAGTAATGAAGCTTCAATCAACGCTCTCAATGCTTAATAGATAAAGACAGTTGCATCTAAGTCAAGGGGCATTGAGTGATGCCAGTTAACTCAACATACTCAATGTCTGATGATGCAAAGAATTTGACTAAGCCCAGATTTGTTGAGTGAAGGCCATTCACTCAACGCACTCAATGCCTGGAGTTGAATCTAAAGATTTGGCTAAGTCCACAATTGATGACGTCAGCCAAAGTCAAAAAAGTTCAAATTAGTTGCGAGAAAGATACAGAACACAACAAATAGCGCCGAAGGTCTACTATACAACTTCTTCCATTAAAGTAAGCTGTAGTCAACTACTACAGGTGGTACCCACTGCTTCAAAGCACTGTTAATCGGCAAAAGATAAAAGGGACAGCTTTAGAAGGAGGAACTTAAATTTTAGGGTTTTACTAATTTCAAAAAGTTACGGATGAACTTCATCTTCCTCGCTATTATTGTCGAGCCCAAGCTTGAAGTTGAGTCAGTTGAACTAAAAGTTCTTCCAAGTTAGCCATAATAATTTTTTCTGCTACAACAAGTTCAAAAAAGGTTCTGATTGAGAAGGAGAAGTAGAGCTTTTCAGTTTTCTCCAGGTCCAGATTAGCTGTTTGAAGAACACAAGCACTGGCAACTCTTTAGTCTCAGCAAGTTCAAAAACAAGTTTCTGAGGTTCTTCCAGCATAGATGACTATTTACTGAAGATCATTCTCTTGCTGCTGAGAAGAAAGTTAGGGCTGAGATAACTTAGCTCAGGAAGTTGACACAGAGAAATTTCTCTGTATCCAATCAACACCAACCAAACCCTTTCATTTCTGTAGGATCCTTTTGGATCTGAGTTGTATGGCCTTTGTGCCTGAGGTAGGGCAAATTTGCCAGAGTGTAGGATCAAATTTTGGATCTGAGTTGTAGGAACTTTGTGGTCTAAGGTAAGATCCTTTTGGATATGAGCTACATGGCCTTTGTGCTTGAGGTAGGGAAGTTTCCTGAGCTGTAAGAGAGTCATCCTACTTGAGTGTAGGACCTTTAGGTCTGAGTGTAGGATCCAGATTTGGATCTGAGGTAGGGCCTTGTTCCTGAGCTGTAGGAGAGTCATTCTCTCTGAGATAGGGATATCCTCCATAGCCTGAGCTGTAGGACTTGGATTTAAGTCTGAGGTAGGTGATCATTTGATCACTGAGTTGTAGGAGAAAATTTTCTCTGAGGCAGGGCTTTGTGCCTGAGTTGTAAGTCTTAGAGGAGACTGAGAGATCCTAAGGGATCTGTGGTGTAAGCTCTAAGGAGCTGATTTTTTGGAGAAGTGCCTTATCTAACAAGAAGTAAGAAAGGTGGGAGGAGAGTAGATGTACCCATAATCTGGGGAACTACTATAAATTCTGTGTGTGTTCTTTGTGTTTTGTCTTGAAAGAATAAAAGTACAACACACTAAGATAAAGATAATAATAAAAGACTAAAAAACCTATTCACACCCCTAGGTGTTTAGCTACCCTGAAATTAAAGACTTTCAGTACTTATCCAAATTTTCTTTACTATTGGATCCAAAAAATCTTTATCGAATATTCAAAGGTACGCACCTATTCGATTTATATAAAATAAAATATCATATATAAGTGTTTTAAAGGCATTATGAGACTTCACACATACTTCTTGAAACCCTTCATTGAACTGTGTGATCGTCTCTTTGTTTTTTTGTCACCCGTTCTTCATCTCCCGTCATTTCAACTCCAGTTCTCGAATGACTCGAAGAGGAGTCAGTAACCTTCAACTTGGAGGAGATCGCGTTAGGTTAGGGTTTACCAGCACAACAATTGATTTTTGCAACATCATTCTACTCCTGGAAACCATCGGATTATCGTTCGTCTTAGAAAAGGAGTGTCAGGTACTAGACAGAGAAGTTCTTGATTTTTATAAGAATACAGAGCTGAAACACGAAGGGTCCTTGATCAAAAGAAGTGTTCAGAATTTTGAGGTTAGAATGAAGCCGAAGTCTCTTAACAAATTTCTTCAGATGCCAGAGGTAGAGGAAGAGGATGAACTATCTGATGAAGACTACAATTGAGTCTTATCATTCTATGATTTAGAGAAGAAAGCTACTATAATTTGAAGGAAGGAGATGAACGATGAAGGAAAATTTTTAACAGACATTCTCAGGAAGGTGCTTCTGTGCAAGACCGGTTCTCATGACTACGTTTTAGGAGACTTGTTCAAGTTGTTGACAACAATTCTTTGCAGAAAGAGAATAAATTGGGGAATCTTTTTATTTGATAAAATAAAGGCTTGCTTCATGGCACCAAATTTTGGAAGGATTATTACTCTTTACCTCAATCAGTTAGACAAAAATCAATTTGATATGCCAATAGTAATGCAGATTCATCATCTTAAGAAAATAGAATCCTCAATTTTTACTAGATAGGAAAGGAGAATTCCCATGTAAGGTGCATAGAGGAAAGTGGGTGAATGCTCTGGTATGCAGGATAGAGGTGACACTGCATCCGTGAAGAAGGATGTATAACGGTCCAGGCCCGCCAACCCTGCGGGACCCAGCTGGCACCGCCGGCCTACTAGAAGTCCAGACCCGGGCCCACAACTGATAGTCAGCCTATCACATCAAGCCTACAGGCCATGCACCCTAGCCCCTCTCCACGCCTGTTTTCAGTAGCGGTAGGTTGCAGCTCAGTTGGTGATGAGAGCTATGGTAAAGAGTCTCTTATCAAGGTCCTGGGTTCGATCCCCGGTGGCAACAACCTACCGCTGCTGAAAAATATGCGTGGAGAGGGGTTGGGGTGCATGGCCTGCAGGCTTGATGTGATAGGCTGACTACCAGTTGTGGGCCCGGGTCTGGACTTCTGGTAGGCTGGCGGTGCCAGCTGGGTCCAGCAGGGTTGGCGGGCCTGGACCGTTATAAAAAATGCACTTTTTTAAAGGAACCTTTTTGAAAGCTTATCCAAATACTATGTAACATGATTCAAAGTTCAATATGTCTATAAACATAACTCTTATCATCCTCTCATGGAAATTCAAGATCATTTGATCCTTCAATTATTCCTTAAGGTGTAAAGGCCTAATTTAATACAAAGTTGATTAAGTGATGTGCCTAAGTACAAATACTACCAAACTCCTTCCTAGGGCATATTTTCACCCTAGAACCACATGGGCTAAACCCTAAGTCCATACAAGAACATATCACCCTATGTCCTTCACAAACCCCCCATAGTTCAACCCTTACTGTTTGAACTAGGGTCATAGGGCAACCCCACCCTAATTCATCTCATATTCCATGAGGGGGTGTTTTCACTGACCATGGGGCTCTAGTCAAAATCCCAACCCATTTGGGTGAGAATTGGCCCCACCATGCCCCAAAAATCCCTTGCCCTAATTTTTCCCTTAAAGGACCAAACTTAGGTCACACCAAAACTTGTTAAAAATCAAACCCAATTGGGCTGAAATTTTATCAGGGTAAAATAATAACCCTAAAAATCAGCCACCAAAATTTTGGAGACTTTTTAGGTCATTTGTCCCTCTAATTAAATCATACATTGATTATTAAATTTTTTACAAAAACTATAGAAAAATTATATCCAAAAATTCCCATTTTGGATATGTTGTAGGTATAGCTATGAATGGCCCCATCCCAAATTTCAAGTCATTTGAATGGCTGGATTGATTGGGGCACTCAAATCATTCTCTGTTCAACCCTATGTATAGATCTCACCAAAATGAGTGCTGTGGTCTAACCAGGACTCCAAATTAGTTTAAATCAATTTTAAAATAAAGTAGACTCATAGATCTATAATTTTTATGTTAACAGTTTTTCCTTATCTAGCCTCCAAGTATTTTTAATATTTAATTTAAGAAGACCCAATTTCCTGTGACAGAAAAATCAAATTCCAGGAATTAATATATTAATCCCGCACGAATCTTAAAGCGCTTAACCGACGACATCCGGTTATCTTCAACCTCCAGCAGACGGCTCAGATAAACCCATCCTGGGCAAACTTGCGAGTCGATTTCCCGGCCACCCGGCCCCTTCCCCGGCCGGCCACCGCCACCACCACCTTTGTGGAGGTGGTGGCTACCCCAAGCCGGCGGCACGGCCGCCGGTGATGACTATTCCGGCGAACCCGAGAGGTGATTTTTCTCCCGAATTTCATGAATTTGGAATATTGGATCGGGCTCAATTGAGCCCGATTCTTGCCCTAATCGATTTCTATGATCTAACCATGAAGAGAGGAGAGGAGGAGGACCTTCTTGGTGGGCTGGAGGCGGGTAGATCAGCGAGTTGCCATGGCCGGTGGTGGTGCCGTCGGGTGTTCTGCAATAGCACAGTCAAGCGCTTCAAATCCCTCAGGTAAAGTGTGGAAACTTCGCCCCTGAGTCCAGGGATGCTTTTAAGCTGGTCAGATTGGGATGGGAGGGGGTGTAACCCCCATGGCCATGAATGACCATTAAAGGACAATTTCGGTTCAACTATTTGGACAGGCTGAGCCACCCTTCTGGCCGGGAAACTATTGAAAACTCCTCCCCTTTCTCAGTGTAACTGATCCCAGCCTTAATGGGTGGCCCTTGTGTTGGAACACCCTATTACTAATTTGGGTAAGGATCACTATGCTTGTCTTAGGAATCCCAGTTGACCTGGTTGTATAGTTGAAAAGGTCAACATTAGAATGAGTCTAGGGCTTAGAACTTAGGTTTGAAGCTGCCCCCAGGATCATTCCAAGATCAAGGTTGAAGAGCTTAGTCTAAGGCAATTTTCATCGAACTCCGGTCGACGAATCGTCGAACTCCGTTCGACGCTCTCTGAGCTCATCTTCAATAAATCGTCGTACTCCGGTCGACGATCGTCGAGCTCAGATCGACTATCTGCTTTTATCTAGCTTCTGCTGAGTCGTCGAACTCCCCTCGACTATCTTCTAGCTCAGTTCGACGATCACTCCCTAAAGTTATTTCTCAGATCTCTGAGCTCAGTTCGACGATCGTAGAGCTCAGATCGACGTTTTCTGTCTGCTTGTCCATTTAATCTCTGAGCTCAGTTCGACGATCGTAGAGCTCAGATCGACGTTTTCTTTGGAGAGATCGACGCTTTCAGGAATTCAAATGCTGCTGTTCTTTGGAATGTTTTTGAATATTATCAGCATTTATGTCAGAAGATCTCCCAGCCGTTTGTCTTTATTTCTGGAGCAAGTTTCAAGGAATTATTCAGAGAATGTTTGCTGGACTTTCCTCTAGAAGACAAGACTATTTTTGGAAGACATTTATGACTCCCAACGGCTAATTTTGGACAAGGAAACGTCAGAAATCTATTATTCCTTTCTTCTGTATTATTAAGATTTAGAAATATACACAAGAAGAAGAGACACAGAAGTGAACACACAGAATAGAATATACTGATAGCAGAAGAACAACAGAAGAACTGTGACTCAAAAATCTTCTTGCTGACTGAAAAGTGTTCACAATCTCATCACTCCAGACACCTCACCTTCAGCCTTCTTGCTGAAACCATCTTGTGCTGGAGATCAAAGTTTTGAAGACCTATCACCCTAGAGCAAAGCTTCTTTTCCTGAACCTTTCTACATCTCAGGGGGAGCTTTGACATCATCAATCCACTTGTGCTTCTCTCATTTGATTGAGAACAGAGAAGACACCCTTCATTCTTATTTTTCTTTTCCTGCTGTAAAAGGGTTCTTGAACTCCCTTCAAAAGTTCTGTCTGGTTCTGAGAGCCTTGTCAAAACTCAGTGGTGGCAAGACACCTTATCAAAAAATCTAGTTTTGGTTTTTGGGCACCTTATCAAAAACTCATTGGTGTCAGGACACCTGATCAACTCATCCTGAGTGGATTCCTACCAAGGGTGATAGAAGAGTGGATGTACCCAGGTTTTTGGGGAACCACTATAATTCCTTGTGTCTTCTGGTTTGTTTGTGTAATTTGTTTGCTGTGTGCTGTGCTTTTTTACTTCTTAGCTTTTAACATTTTACTAGCACTCTACATTATATCATAAATTAAATTTTATATGTGCTGTTCATTTCAACTGTGAAAAATTATTTTAAAATACTCTATTCACCCCCCCTCTAGAGTTGAGATAGATCTTAGCCTCACTTTCAATTGGTATCAGAGGCAGGTTGGTTGCTCATACAGGCTAACACCTGAACCAAAAGATCCTTGATAAGATAAATCTCTTAAGGGGATTATTTTCTCTACATCTTCTTTTTATTTAAAGACATGGCATAGAACAAAGATTATGCAAGCACCAGACCACCAGTGTGCAACCTTTCTAAGTTTGCACTCTGGAAGGCAAGGATTAGATTATACATGAATTCTATTGATGAAGACATTTTCAATTCTGTCTTGACAGTTTGTCCAACTCCACCAGCAAGCTCAAGTTCAAATGCTGTCCCACCTCCTTCTGGAATAGATGCAGATATAAAGAAGTGGAAGACTGCAGATGCTAAGGCTATGAACATCTTAGCCCAAACAATGTCTGATGAAATCTTTCAGAAGGTAGCTGAATGCCACTCAGCCAAAGAAATCCGGGACAAACTCTCTGAAATTGTCTCAGGATCTGCTGATGAAAGGAAAGATAGAAGATCTCATCTGATAAGCCAATATGAGAACTTCAAAAAGGGAGAAGCTGAATCAGTGGCTGACATGTACAATAGACTAAGTCTAATTGTCAATGAGCTAAAAACCCTAGACAAAGAAATCTCACTGACTGAGCTGAATGACAAAATCCTGATGTGCTTCCCCAGCACTTGGGATTCAAGAATCTGGCCAATTAAGGATGCCAGAAGTTTAAATGAGATTACTACTGAAGCTCTCCTGGGCAAGCTCAAATCCTATGAGCTGCTCATTAAAAATAGAGAAGAAGAACAAAAGGCCATCTCTCCAGCCACAAGGAAAGAAAAGACCATAGCTTTCAAAGCTGTAGAAGAGGAGCCTGAAGATAAAGCTACAGGAAATGATGAGCTCATAAGTCTATTGGCCAAAAGATTCTACAAGATGGCCAGAAAAGACTTCAGAAAGAAACCATACAAGGGTCATGATAAACCAAGGTATGATAAATCAAATAACACTAAAGAAATCATATGCTTTGGTTGCAGGAAAACCAGGCCATATTGTGCCTGACTGTCCAGAAAACAAGAATAAGGACAAAAGGGAAAGAAGAGAAAGAAGAAAAAAAAAGGATTACAAGAAGAATAGCTCAGACAAAGCCTCCTCCAGCAAGAACAAACATACAAGGAAGGGCTTTGTTGCTGAAACATGGAGTGAGACTGAAGAGGAATCTGAAGCCTCATCCAGCTCCAGTGATGATGAGGATGATGCAGATGAAAAAGAATTTTGCATGATGGCTATCAATGCATCACAGCAAAACTCTGATGAAGAATCAGATTCAGATTCAGAAAGTCAACCAGATGAGGATCAGGTAATCAACTCTTTTGATTTTGATTCTGAAGACTTCAAAGATGAATTTAAGACACTGTGTCTAGATCTATTGAAATCTGAGAAGGAGATAATCTCTCTCAGGAATCGATTATCTGAGCATAGTGTCCTAAACTCAAAGAACCTCAAACTCTCTGAGGAGTTAGAATGCTGTAGGGAGGAGATAGCTTCATTGAAGAATGAACTATCAAAGGCCAAAAAGTTTGAAGAATCCCTAAATGGGAGAAGTATCAGACTGATGGACATCACAAGCACAGTGAACTCTAGATTTAATAGCACACTGGGCTTGGGTGCTTCATCCAGCCAACCTATAATTCTGACAACTCCAATCAAGTTTGTCTCTGACAAAGGAAAGGGAGTAATAGAGGTACCTAGGAAGAATGCAGATCTGTCAGAGAAGAACTCAGTTCAACAGATGTCGTCGAGCAGAGCTCGACGATCGTCGAACAGAGCTCGACGATCTAACTACAGATCGTCGACCTCAGCTCGACGATATCCAAACTCTGAATCTCAGCATAATCGATCTTCGAACGGCGATCGACGATCTGACCCAAGATCGTCGACCTCAGTTCGACGATCGTCGAACAGAGTTCAGGCTTGTGAACACACCTTCAATGGCACATTCAGATTCAATCCTAGAAGCTCCACATCCCAAGGCTTTAATCCCTATACTGAATGGATAGTACCTCCTAGGAGATACCATCCTGAAGGTTATAAGGATCAACCTGGGATGTCCTTTATTTCAGAATTCAAGGGATATCAACCTAGGCCCAAGGTCAACTGGGTCAAAAACAAATAAGCTGTTTTTGTGTAGGTGAAGACCTATCCAGCATCAAACCATCAATGGTATCTGGATAGTGGTTGCTCAAAGCACATGACAGGGGACAAGGACAACTTCACTTCCTTCAAAGCCAAGCTTGGACCCAAAGTAATTTTTGGAGACTCAAGCTTTGGAACTACAAAAGGATATGGTGCAGTCAAAATTGGCCCAGTCACATTCAAGAAGGTGGCATATGTTGAAGGACTCAAGCACAACTTGATAAGTATCAGTCAATTGTGTGATGAAGGATATCAAGTAACCTTCAACAAAGCCATATGCAAAGTCAAGTCTGTGGACAACACAACTGTGTTGACAGGTAACAGAAGAGGTAACATTTACTTAGTGGATTTTCATTCACCAGTGGTAGATATTTGCCTGTTTAATTCCATTTCAAAATCTAATGTTTTATGGCATAAGAGACTAGGACATATTAACCTTAGAACCATTGCTAAGCTATCTAAAGACAACCTTGTTAAAGGACTACCTTCTGGTCCCTACAAGAAGGAAGGACTTTGCAAGGCCTGTCAATTAGGCAAGCAAACTAAAAGTAGTTTTAAATCAATTAATAAGAGTGATTCACCTAGGATTTTGTACCTGTTGCACATGGATCTTTTTGGACCCATATCTGTGCAAAGCCTAGGAGGGAAGTCCTATACTTTAGTGGTTGTAGATGACTTCTCAAGATTCACTTGGGTATTCTTTCTGAGGAAGAAGTCTGATAACTTCAAGTGTTTGACAGATTTTCTCAAATGCATTCAGATTGAGTTCAACACTCACATTGCCCTGATCAGAAGTGATCATGGGATAGAGTTTGATTCTCTTCTCATGCAAGAGTTCTGTCAGAGTGAAGGGATCAGGCACACTTTCTCAGCTCCTAGAACTCCTCAACAAAATGGGGTAGCTGAAAGGAAAAATAGAACACTCATTGAATCTGCAACTACATTATTGGCAGATGCTCACTTACCTCTGTCCTTTTGGGCTGAGGCAGTGAACACCTCCAACTATGTGTTGAACAGAAGCCTGATACATAAGCTGAAGGGCAAGACTCCTTATGAATTGCTCAAAGGGAAGAAACCTAAAATAGGCTATTTCAAAGTTTTTGGTTGCACTTGTTTTATTCATAATAATGACAAGAAATATCTAGCAAAATTCCAAGCTAAAGCTGATGAAGGAGTGTTTCTGGGATACTCCATGATCAGCAAGGCCTATAGGGTTTATAATAAATCTTCCTGTAAAATTGAAGAATCTGTTCATATTATTTTTGATGAAGCTAACATGTCTTTCAAGGAGAAGAATGCTTCTACCATAGAACCTCTGCAGGTACATTCTCTAGCTGAAGACTTGAACAAACTGCAAGTTGCTGAAAAGAATGAGAGCAGTGATGATGAAGAAGAAGTTCAACATCTTGAAGAAAATCATCCTGAAGAGCCAGTTGCTGCTCCACTAGAGGAGACAACAACACAGGCTGGTGAACAATCAACACTCCATGTTGACTTAGTAACAACAAGAGATCATCCAATCACCCAAGTAATTGGAGAGATCTCAGCTGGTGTGCAAACTAGAAGTCAGGTCAACCAAAACCTGATGCACACTTGCTTCCTATCTAAAATTGAGCCTCAATCCATTCAAGATGCAGAGCAAGATCCACACTGGATCATTACAATGCAAGAGGAGTTGCATCAATTTGAAAGGAACAAGGTTTGGGAACTAGTGCCTAAGCCAAAGGATCATCCCATTGTTGGAACAAAGTGGGTATTCAGGAACAAGCTGGATGATCAAGGAGTTATAGTCAGAAACAAGGCAAGGCTAGTTGCTCAAGGGTACTCTCAACAAGAAGGAATAGACTATGATCAGACATTTGCACCAGTTGCAAGGCTGGAAGCCATCAGGATATTCCTAGCCTATGCTGCCCACAAAGGTTTCAAAGTGTATCAAATGGATGTAAAAAGTGCATTTCTCAATGGGGACATCAAAGAGGAAGTCTATGTTAGACAACCTCCAGGTTTTATCTCTCTAACTCACCCTGATTATGTTTACAAATTGCATAAAGCATTATATGGTCTCAAGCAAGCCCCTAGAGCATGGTATGAGACCCTAGCATGCTTTCTTCTGGAAAATGATTTTGTTAGGGGGAGAGTAGACCAAACTCTTTTTATTAGAACCCATAAGTCCCATACCCTGCTAGTGCAAATTTATGTAGATGACATTATTTTTGGTTCTACTGATTCAAAATTGTGCAAAAAGTTTTCCAAGCTTATGCACTCTAAATTTGAAATGAGTAGCATGGGTGAGCTATCCTTCTTCTTAGGACTGCAAGTCAAGCAACATGCTGAAGGCATATTTATTTCTCAAACCAAGTATGCAAAAGAGCTGGTTAAGAAATTTGGTATGTCTGATGCATCATGTATGAAAACACCCATGCCCTCAAATGCTGTAATAGATGCTGATGAACATGGGAAACTTGTTGATCAGACAACATATAGAGCAATAATTGGCTCTTTATTGTACCTTACAGCTAGTAGGCCTGATATAATGTTTGCCACATGTATTTGTGCTAGATTCCAAGTTAGCCCTAGAGAGTCACACTTAATCTTAGTTAAGAGAATTCTTAGGTATGTTAAAAGTTGTCCAAATCTAGGTCTCTGGTATCCAAAAGATTCAGCATTTGATTTAACTGGATTCTCAGATGCTGATTATGCTGGATGCAGAATAGACAGGAAAAGCACCAGTGGAACCTGTCAGTTCCTTGGTGATAGACTTGTCTCTTGGTTCTGTAAGAAACAAACATCTGTGTCAACTTCAACTGCTAAAGCTGAGTATATGGCTGCAGGCAGTTGCTGTTCACAAATATTGTGGATACAGAATCAGCTCTTAGACTATGGCTACAACTTAGAGAAGTCTAAAATTTTCTGTGACAATACTAGTGCTATCTCTATAACACAAAATCCAGTCCTCCATAGTAGGACAAAACACATAGAAATTAGGCATCATTTTCTAAGAGATAATGTAGAGAAAAATAAAATTGAAATTCAATATATTCCTACTGATTTGCAAAGGGGAGATATTTTCACCAAACCATTGGATGAAAAGAAACACAGTTTCTTCCTAAATCAGTTAGGTATGTTAGATGGAGGAAGCCTTAATTAAATTACAAGATTTTGAAAAGCTAAAACAGACCAAGACTAGGTCAAAAATTTCCCTCTTTTTGTGTCTGTAGAATGAGTTTAGACTCTGAACTGCGCTCGACGTTTTCCCCAAAATTGTCGAACAGAGATCGACGATTTTCCAAAAATCGTCGACCAGAGATCGACGCTTTTTCAGTCGTCGATCTGAGTTCAGAGCCCTCGCTAGAGCTAGGCTTTCTCTCCTTCTGATCAGAGGCCGTCGAGCTGAGCTCGACGTTTTTCAACATCGTCGAACGAAGATCGCCGATTTTGAAGACTCTTCAGATTCCCTCTGTAGCCCAAATCGTCGAACTAAGCTCGACGTTTCGTCGAGCTAAGCTTAACGATTTTCCTTTTTCGCGTCGAACCCTAATATAAAATCTTTCTTTCAGCCGTCGTTCTCCCTTTGCGCTTTCATACTCTGCAACTCTCTTTCTTTTCCCTCCAAATTCTCTACGCTTGGTCGTTTTTGGTTTTCTGTTGCAGGTGAATATGGCTGAATCGAGTGCTGCTATTGCTAAGATGAAGTTCGACACAGGTTTTGACATCGACATAAACTCCTTCGACGGAAGCGACCAGCGCTTCAAGGACATCCTAAACTTATTCCGAGAACAACAGTTGACTCCAATAATGACTACAAGGATGAAGATCGCCTCAGAAGAGATAAAAGAGTGGTGTTTTACCGTAACAGACGAGTCTGAGAATTCTGTTGTCGGCACCATTAAGGGGACTCAGGTATCTCTATCCCCGGCTCTTTTAACAGAAGTCTTTCAACTCATCACTGGAGAAGACTCCATTGAACTGTCTGGAGAGGAGTTTGACACCATGCTGGATAGGATGGGTCACAATGCAGTAAACCCTAATAAGCTGCTGAAGAAAAATCTGGCAATCGAATTTCAATTCCTGGCTGATGTAGTTGGGAAGGTGCTGTTGGCCAAGCATTCAGCCCATGACACCATTTCCAGATATCAGTTCTGCCTGATGGGAGCCTTATTAGATAAGAAACACCTGGACTGGGGCTCCATCTTCTTCACTCTGATTAAGAAGAAGATCAACAAGAATGCAGTTAGTTATGGAAGAATCTTAGGGGTCTTTCTGCACAACAGGTGCCCTGACCTATTAACCTCCTCTGGCATGTTTATCAATGCATCCAAGAGGCTTTCCTGTGCCCTCTTCAGTAAATGGGACAGGCAGATTATAAACCCCTCCAGGGCTGCTGCAACACTTCATTCAGGCACAAGGACTATTTTAGTCACTCCTTCAGCAGAAGAGCTGCCTGCTTCCTCCCCTCTTCCAGCCATAACCACCCTAACCACCCAAATTGTCACCTCCTCACCACCAGTCTCCACCATAATCATCTCATCCCCAATTACCATCTCCTCACCTATGCCATCCCCTCCTATATCCACCTCAGAGGAATTCCATCCTCTCTTTTCCTATTCAACCTTCACCATTCCATCCTTCTCACTTACAGATGACTCCTTCATGGATGATTCACCCTCTACTCCTCCTGAGCCACCCTCCACTTCCTCCTTTCAACAACTGCTCCATGACATTCTCTCTCAACCCTCCTTCACACCATCTCTTACTTCCCCTATCTCCACCTCAACCTCCTCTATCTCCATTATTCCATCTTCTGAACCAACCATTCCCTCTCCACCTTTCTCCACAATTTCAGTTTCAGCCACCATCCTTCCATCTACCTTTGCCTCTACCTCTGCTCAAGCCCCACTTGAGCATGTAGATCTTCCTATTTTGGCAGACAGGCTGTATGAGTTGCTAGCTCCCAAGCTGACATCTCTACTGGAGTCTTCCCTGGCTCCACTCCTAAAGCAAGTACAGGAGCTGTCTACCAAGATTGCCTTCCTTTCCTCCTCCCTGGCTATCCCATCTTCTGTGTGCCTTGATTCATCTTTCTCTGAACCAAGGCAGGGGGAGATGCCTTATGAAGAAGTGGATGTGCCAGCTGCTGATATTATGGCTGCTCCAGCTCCAGCTCTTGGATGTGCTTTTGCACTGAATCTGCAGAGGCTGCTATCTATATTTGATACAGTCCATTTCAGTTGTCTGCCTGCAACTCCTGCTGAAGATTTGTCTAAGGCCATTGTGCCTATAGCTACCTGTGATCCAAGCCATATTGATTCCTACATCAAATCCTGGAAGGCTGTGGATATCTCTGATGTTGTTACTAAGGCCACTGTGCCTCTTTCAATTGTTACTAAGGCCACTGTGCCTCCTTTTGTTGAAATTGCTGCTGATGCTACTGCTGACATAGAAATGATTCCAGCAACTGATGCTGATGAAATTGCTGCTCCTGCTCCAAAGTCTGCTCCTGCTTCTGCCTGCTCTACTGTTGCTCCCTCTCCTCCTGCTCCTGATGTTTCTGCAAAACTTAAAGCTCAAGAAGAGCTTATCAGAAGAATTGATGATCTGTATGATCAACATCAAAGTTCTGAGAGTGACTAATACAGGACTGATTCTGATGATTCTGCTAGAACTATTGCCAAGAAGAGAAAAGCCAGAAGTAAAGCAATGATGTCAGTCCCTCCTGCCAAAGCCAAAGACTCAAATGATATTCCATACTACATCCTGCATGACTGCCCAATCTCTGAGCCTTGGATGCAATATTCCAAAAATCAACTGAAAGCTATGAAGAAGAAGAGGAAGCTTGACAAATATGAAAAAGGATCTTCTCAATATCAGCCTCCTCCTCCTCCTCCTCCAGATTCAGGCTCAGGTTCAGCCCCTCAAGCTCCAGTCTCCAGACACAGCTCTTCCCAGCATTATCAAAGATCATATCAAAGGGGACAGCATCAAAAAGGATATCAACCCAGAAGGGGTAATTACAGAGGAAATCAAAGAGAACAAAGATTCTATCAAAGGGAAGGACAAGGTCTCCCTGACCCCTCTTCAGGTCCTTTTCCTTACAAGCTGAAAGACACTATTGTTTCTAGGACTCCTTCTACTGTTTCTGAAATCATCAACAGATATGAACCTCCTATTCCTTTTGAAGACCCTGAGAACAACCCTGTATCCTGGACAGCCAGAATGAAAGAATTGGCTGCCCTTGATCAAATAAAAAAGGCCAGAGAACAAGGAAAGGATACTTCAAACATAACTACCTTATCAGAGCAGAGAAAGAAAGAACTGGAAAGATATGCATCAAGGAAATTCTTCAATCCAGAAGATTATATGAAGCTGCACCCAGAGGCTGTTGTTCCAAGGCCCAAATCTCAAACTTCTCTAGGTGCAGAGGATGACAGAAGGTCAAAGAAAGAAAGTCAGAATCCAAATAGAGAAATTTTATTTAAAAAGGGATCTGAAAGGAAGTGAACTGTGTAAGCTAAACATTTCATCCACCTTTGGACATCTGCTGATATTTATCTGTGATCTGCTTTACTGTTATATATCTTCTCTGCATTTTGTATTAGCTAATGTATTGTTGTATGCTTTTCATTTCCTATGATTATCTGTAAATAGTAATCCTAATCCAAATAGGGGGAGATTGTTGGAACACCCTATTACTAATTTGGGTAAGGATCACTATGCTTGTCTTAGGAATCCCAGTTGACCTGGTTGTATAGTTGAAAAGGTCAACATTAGAATGAGTCTAGGGCTTAGAACTTAGGTTTGAAGCTGCCCCCAGGATCATTCCAAGATCAAGGTTGAAGAGCTTAGTCTAAGGCAATTTTCGTCGAACTCCGGTCGACGAATCGTCGAACTCCGTTCGACGCTCTCTGAGCTCATCTTCAATAAATCGTCGTACTCCGGTCGACAATCGTCGAGCTCAGATCGACTATCTGCTTTTATCTAGCTTCTGCTGAGTCGTCGAACTCCCCTCGACTATCTTCTAGCTCAGTTCGACGATCACTCCCTAAAGTTATTTCTCAGATCTCTGAGCTCAGTTCGACGATCGTAGAGCTCAGATCGACGTTTTCTGTCTGCTTGTCCATTTAATCTCTGAGCTCAGTTCGACGATCGTAGAGCTCAGATCGACGTTTTCTTTGGAGAGATCGACGCTTTCAGGAATTCAAATGCTGCTGTTCTTTGGAATGTTTTTGAATATTATCAGCATTTATGTCAGAAGATCTCCCAGCCGTTTGTCTTTATTTCTGGAGCAAGTTTCAAGGAATTATTCAGAGAATGTTTGCTGGACTTTCCTCTAGAAGACAAGACTATTTTTGGAAGACATTTATGACTCCCAACGGCTAATTTTGGACAAGGAAACGTCAGAAATCTATTATTCCTTTCTTCTGTATTATTAAGATTTAGAAATATACACAAGAAGAAGAGACACAGAAGTGAACACACAGAATAGAATATACTGATAGCAGAAGAACAACAGAAGAACTGTGACTCAAAAATCTTCTTGCTGACTGAAAAGTGTTCACAATCTCATCACTCCAGACACCTCACCTTCAGCCTTCTTGCTGAAACCATCTTGTGCTGGAGATCAAAGTTTTGAAGACCTATCACCCTAGAGCAAAGCTTCTTTTCCTGAACCTTTCTACATCTCAGGGGGAGCTTTGACATCATCAATCCACTTGTGCTTCTCTCATTTGATTGAGAACAGAGAAGACACCCTTCATTCTTATTTTTCTTTTCCTGCTGTAAAAGGGTTCTTGAACTCCCTTCAAAAGTTCTGTCTGGTTCTGAGAGCCTTGTCAAAACTCAGTGGTGGCAAGACACCTTATCAAAAAATCTAGTTTTGGTTTTTGGGCACCTTATCAAAAGCTCATTGGTGTCAGGACACCTGATCAACTCATCCTGAGTGGATTCCTACCAAGGGTGGTAGAAGAGTGGATGTACCCAGGTTTTTGGGGAACCACTATAATTCCTTGTGTCTTCTGGTTTGTTTGTGTAATTTGTTTGCTGTGTGCTGTGCTTTTTACTTCTTAGCTTTTAACATTTTACTAGCACTCTACACTATATCATAAATTAAATTTTATATGTGCTGTTCATTTCAACTGTGAAAAATTATTTTAAAATACTCTATTCACCCCCCCTCTAGAGTTGAGATAGATCTTAGCCTCACTTTCACCTTGGCTGCCCTAAGCCATGAATGGCCTTCTCTTTCTTCTTTCCCTCTCCTCCATTAATGGAGTTTTCTCTCTCCTGCCCATCCTAACTGAAATTTACCCCTCCTTCAGCCTATTAGCACCCCACTGATCATAATAGTGACAAGTTTAGGTCAGCCTAAGTGGAGGAAGTGGGTTTGAGCTTGAGTTAACCCATTTGGGCTAATTTGACCTAACCCTTGTGTAAAGTTGACCTTGGTCAACATGACCATTTGGGTTGACCCCAATGGGTCCTTGGTGACCCATTGGCCTCCCCTAAGGTCTAGAAGGACTTGGGTAGGGTTGGTTGGGTATCTTGAGGGTCACTTGACCCTTAGTTAGGACACTTTGACCAATTTAGGGCTTGGGTTGACTTGGGTCAACTTGGCCTCTAGGGCCGACCCCAATGGGTCCTTGATGACCCATTGAACCCTCTTTAGGTCTAGGAAGCCTTAGGCAAGGTTGGTTGTACACATTAGGGGCACATTGCCCTTAGTTAGGGCACTTTGTCCAGTTTAGGCCTATAGTGGCCCTTAGATAGGTATACTTGCCTATTACGGGATATTAGTTTTGAATTAATTTTAAAAACTACAAAATCTCTATCAAGTTTTTGGCGTCGTTGCCGGGGATTTTTTTTTCAATATTTTGAAAGCGCAAAACTATTATATTTATCATATATCTCTAAAAAAAGAACCTTTAAGGGTGTAACTATATTCTTGGAAAGGGAAATTTGGGATGTCACCTCATCTTATTTCCTAGTACTAGTGCGAGCCTTCATCGGGTAGACCTTGGGAAGTCCAAGACTGATTAATTTACCAAAAAATTATTAGTAATATACTTTTTAGTTTTTCTCTCTTTTATTTTTTAATCTTTTTTCTTTCTTTTGGTTTCAGTTTTTCGTGGCACAATTTTCCTCTAATTTTTATTTTTATTGCGAGTTTTGTGGCGGCTTTGATCATTTTTCTACGAATTTTTGGTTTGGACACTCTTCACCTTCCCCCGATTTTATTCATTTCCAAGCGGATCATGCTGGCCACATCGATCCTTGCTTGAATATTGTTAATGGATGGTGGAAGGATGGACCAACTTTTTGGGAGTCCTATTAATCAGCCTTCCTCTCCTTTTCAACAATCTGCCGATCTTTTGCCATACAACCTCGATTTTTGTCTTCCCACTTATTACGATCTCAACGTGGATTTGTGTTCGCAATTTGCACGGGTGGACCGTATTACCTTCGATCTTTCGATTGAGGATGATGTTGTCTTGGATTTTACCATCCCCGCTTGTTTTATTTTGGATTCTCCGAGTGCGGACATAATAGTTGTTGATTCTCCCTTGGGAGAGATTTCTATTCTTAATGCACCTTTAGAAAAAAATTGTTCTTTGTGAACAATCAGCGCCTACTCTCATTCCCTTTTCTCATCTTTCTTCTTCTTCACTTGTTTCTTTTTCTTTTTAATTTTTTTTGTTATATAGTTTTATTTTAAAATTTTCATTTTCATCTCCTTCTTTTTTTTTCCTTCTTTTATTTCTTTTACTTTTTCCAAAAAAATTTAAAATATTCCAAATATATATTGGCAACTTCTTCTTATGTTTTCTCCTAAGCGCAGATTAAGGTAGTTGCCGACTCACTTTTATTATTATTTTTTGTTTAGCTAATCCAGGGGTCGAGCTCGAACGACGTTAAACAAAGAGCGCTCTTGGAAGGCACCCCTTGCTTATCTTTATATTCTATGTTTTGTTTTGCTTGTTTGTTTTGCAAGAATAAAAGCTTAGGTGTTTAGTGTTACTTTATGCTTAACTCGATTCCACCCGATTTCAAGCTTTAGCATAGGGGAGCAGCATCGACCTTCAAACTCACCAATTCGGGGAAATACCTGTTTTACTTTTCTTCATTTACAATTCTTGTCTTTCTTTTTCCTTTTTTTAACATCGGGGACGATGTTTCCCTCTAGTTTGGGGGAATTAGTTTTTGTTCTCCTATTCTTTATTGGAAAAATTTCCAAAAAAGGTCTTTTTTGCTTTTTCTTTCTTTTATTAAAAAATTATGAAAATTCAAAGAAATTAGAAAAGCAAAATCTAATTTCTTAGAAAGAGAGATTTGAGCTTTCATCCCATCGCATCTTGTAGTACAACCGCGAACCCCTCACAGGGTAGTCCTTGGGAAGAACCGTAAGTAAAAAAATAATATATATATAGGCTTATGTCTTTTTTAATATTATTATATTCCAAAAATAAACACAAAAAAGATAATATCTAAAATTAAAAAAATGAAAAAATTCTAAAACAATATTTGAGTTAAAATGTCTCTTTCTCTTTAGTACCCCATGACTTTGTGTTTTCTTATTTTTAATTACTTGTGCACTTGTTTAGCTGGATAAATTTTTCTAATTTTCATTTTGGCTATGTTTCGCGAGTAATATGTTTACTTGTGTAGTGTTCATAATTAGATATAACATGTTATGTTTGAAAAATCTATTGAATATTTGCACTTTCTCATGATTTTCTTTTTATATTTTCCACTCATATAAAATATATCATCCCTTGTTTTCTCTTTTAAAATTAATTGTAATATTGACTTATGTTTAGTGTAGTAGATGCGAACCGATCTACACACTTATTATTTTCACTTTCATGAAAAGTCAAGTTTATTTATTTTCTATCTAATCTTGCACCTTTTGAAATTTTCATGCTTTGCTTTAGATAAATTTAGGAGCATGAAGATGATTTAGGCCATCTTTTGATCATTTGTGCCTTCTTGCCCACCTTTAAAATTATTTCCTAGTTTAACCACTTTTGAGCCTTTTCCATGTTTTCGTTGCTACCTCCGCCTTTCATTTTTCACCAAAGCTAATTTTCCAACCTTTTATCACACTAAATATTTTGAGTTTTATTTAAAATTTTTTTATTTTGTGAGAGGTTCATTTTTTTGAAAATGAGGAGAATTTCAAAGGGAAAAGTAAGTAGCAAAAAGAAGAGTGTTAAATTTTTTTTTGTATTATGTGAAAATTATTATGTTGGCCAAATTTTCAAAATTCTTATGGCCTCATGTTGAAAAAAAGAAAAAATATGTTATGACTGAAAAGTTTGAATATTTTTTATGTTGAATTTTTTTTATAAAACTCTTATCTTAGTTTAGTGTGATTTTTTTAGCCATCATGTTTATCTTTTAATTTCCAATTCCTAATCTTATATCTAAGCCAAGTTTCAGTCCTAAAAAAGTCCTTTTGATTCTTGCTCCTATGATTATTTTTAGTTAAGTAGCGAAAAAGTAGATTTGGTTAGCGTTCAGGTAGGAGTTTTGACTTGTGATTTAGATTAGGGTGGATATAAAATATCTCTTAGAATTTAGTAGCAACTTAATGCCCTTTTCATTCATCTCATTACTTGGTTTTTACTTTTGCTAAAACTTGGGATGATTTATTTTTTATGTTAGTGAAATATATAAAATTAATGTCATGGTTAGGTAATAATTTTCAATTTATTTTTCAAAAGTTCCCTACTTTTAATTTCGCATCGTACTCGTGTTTTGTATAGCCAAATTATTTAATTAGTTTTTTTTTTATTTCGCTAGCTCGTATGTTTTTGCTTGGGGATAAGCAAAATGCTTAGTCTAGAGGAATTTGATGATGCATATTTTGACTGAAATATGCTTATCATAATTATTATATATTTAATATAAATTATATAATTTTCTTCTTAATTATATGAAAATTATCTTATTATTATTATTTTATGAAAGTGAGAGTAAGATCTATCTCAACTCTAGAGGGGGGGGGGGGGGGGGGTGAATAGAGTTTATTTAAAGTAAATTCACAATTTTAAACTTAGCAAAGCTTTTAAGATTTAATTTATATATAGGTGTAAGGTGCCTTGCTATAGAATTAAAAGGATAGTAAAAAGAAGAGCACAGCACACAGCAAAGAAAACACACAAGCAAACCAGAAAACACAAGAAGCTATAGTGGTTCCCCAAAAACCTGGGTACATCCACTCTTCTACCACCCTTGGTAGGAATCCACTGCAGGAAGGGTTGATCAGGTGTCCTGACACCAATGAGATTTTGATAAGGTGCTCAAAAACCAAACTAGATTTTTTGATCAGGTGTCTTGCCACCACTGAGTTTTGACAAGGTTCTCAGAACCAGAATCAAAGCTTTTGAAGGGAGTTTTGAAAACACTTTTACAGAGGGAAAGGAAAAGAAAAAGAAAGAGGGTGAAGTTGTCTTCTCTGTCTCAATCAAAGAGAGAAGCACTAGTGGATTTGTATTGTCAGAGCTCCCCCTGAGATGTTGACTAGATCAGGAGTGGAAGCTTTGCTTTAGGGTGATAGGTCTTCAGAAGCTTCAGATCTCCAGCATAAGATAGTTTCAGCAGAGGCTGAAAGATGAGTTGTCTGGAGTCCTTGGGATGAAGCTGTGATCACTTTTTGAGTACACAAAATTATTCAGCTAATTCTTCAGGATTGATCACTTGAGTTTTCTTGTGTTGATCAGAGAATCCTGTGAATCACTTCTTCTTTTTCTTTCTTATCTGTATCAGTCTGTGTATCTGTGTGTCTTGTTGCTGGAGAAAAAGAAGAGAAGAAGATTTTT
Organism: Platanthera zijinensis; assembly: GCA_039513925.1. Taxonomy (NCBI): domain Eukaryota; kingdom Viridiplantae; phylum Streptophyta; class Magnoliopsida; order Asparagales; family Orchidaceae; genus Platanthera; species Platanthera zijinensis. The sequence continues at coordinate 71,879,695 of CM077094.1, read as the reverse complement.
TAATTCTCTGAAGATTCTATGTCCAAGATAGCCGTTAACCAGACATTAAATGCCTTCCATAAAAGATTTTGTCTTCTAGAGGAAAGTCCAGTAAAACATTCTCTGAATAATTCCTTGAAACTTGCTTCAGAATAAATGAAAACAGCTGGCAAATCTCTTGACATAAATGCTGAGATAATTTGAAACACACTCCAAAGTCTGACTGAATTTGAATCCTTAAAAACGTCGATCTCTCAGGAAAAATGTCGATCTGAGCTCGAAGAACGTCGAACTAAGCTCAGAGACTGGAAATGATCATCAGCCAGAAAACGTCAAACTGAGCTCGAAGATCGTCGAACTGAGCTCAGCGACCTGGAGAATAAGTGAAGAAGGATCGTCGACCTGAGCTAGAAGATCGTCGAATTGAGTTCGACGACTAAGCAAACTGACTGAAGGCAGATCGTCGATCTGAGCTCGAAGATCGTCGAACAGAGCTCGACGACTTAACTTAATTGAGATCAGAGAGCGTCGAACAGAGTTCGACATTTCGTCGAACTGAGCTCGACGAAAAAAGTCTTAGACTTGGCTCTATTTCTGAAATCTTGGAATGGTCCTGGGGGCAGCTTCAAACCTAAGTTCTAAGCCCTAGACACATTCTTATGTTGACCTTTTCAATTATACATCTAGGTCAACCTGGTTTCCTAAGAAAAACATAGTGATCCTTACCCAAATTAGTAATAGGGTGTTCCAACAATCTCCCCCAATTTGGGTTAGGATTACTCTTTACATATTTTAGAAATAAAAGTTACAACAATATATAGAAGAGCAACAAACAAAATAACAGAGCAAGAAATCATAGCAACAATCAAGAGGAATTTCAGCAAATGTTCAGAGAGATTATACTGTCTGCTTACACATATTACTTCTTTTCATTTCCTTTCTTAAATATGATTTCTCTGTTAGGATTTAGGGCTTCCTTCTTTGACCTTCTGTCATCATCTGCACCTAAGGAGGTTTGAGATCTTGGCCTTGGAACCACAGCCTCAGGATGCAGCTTCAGGTAGTCCACTGGGTCAAAGAATTTACTTGAAGAATACCTTTCCAATTCAGCTTTTCTTTGTTCTGACAGAGTAGTAATATTGGAGGTATCTTTTCCTTGCTCTCTTGCTTTCTTCAATTGATCTAGTGCAACCAATTCTTTCATCCTTGCAGTCCATGACAATAGATTGTTCTCTGGGTCTTCAAATGGCACTGCATGCTCATATCTGTTAACAGTTTCTGAAGCAGTAGGAGTTCTGGTCTCAACTTTTTCTCTGAGCTTGTAAGGGAAAGGACCTTGAGTAGAGTCTGTGAGCCTTTGTCCTTCCCTAGCTTGAAATCTATGCTCTCTTTGGCTTCCTCTATACTGACCCCTTCTGGACTGATAGCCCCTTTGGTATTGCCCCCTAGGATGGTATCTCTGAGAAGACTGGGAGGAACTTTGCTTGGAAGCTGGGGCTTGAGAAGCTGAGCCTGACCCAGAATCTGGAGGAGGAGGAGGAGGAGGCTGAAACTGAGAAGATCCCTTTTCATATCTGTCTAAATTCCTTCTCTTCTTCATAGATTTTATTTGATTCTTGGAGTAATTCATCCAGGGCTCAGTGATAGAACATTCATGCAAAATGTAATATGGAATGTCATTTGAATCTTTAGCTTGAGCTGGGGGAACCTTCATCATGGCCTTGCTTCTGGCCTTCCTTTTCTTGGCAATAGTATTAGAGGAATCATCAGATTCAGTTTGAAACTGATCACTGTCTGAACTTTGAGGTCTATCATATAAGTCATCAATGCTTTTTATATACTTTTCTTGTTGCTTGATTTGATCAGGGGTAAGAGCAGGAGCCGTAGCAGCAGAAATAACAGGAGCAGAGACAGCAGGAGTAGAAACAATTGAAGCAGAAACAGATTCAGATTCTTCTAGGTAGATAGTAAGTTCTTTAGCAGCAGCAGTATCCTAAATCACAGAGACCATTTCAGTATCTTCTGAAAGCAGACTTATTGTAACAGCAGCAGCATCACTTAAAATATCAGCATCCACAGCTTTGAAGGAATTGACATATAGGGCAATCAGGCTGGGATCACAGTAATTGATAGGCACAATGGCCTTAGTGAGGTCTTCAGATTATTGAACTGGCAGAGAGCTGAAATATACAGTATCAAAAATAGAGAGCAGACTCTGAAGGTCCACTGCAAAAATAGGAGCAGAACTGGAACCTTCAGCAGTCTCAGGCACATCCACTACTTCATAAGGCATCTCCCCCTGCCTTGGTTCAGAGACAATTGAATCAAGGCACCCAGATGAAGGGATTGTCTGGGAAGAGAGGAAGGAAGACAACTTGGTAGACAACTCCTGAACATGTTGCAGGAGTGGAGCCAAGGAGGTCTCCAGCAGAGAAGTTAGACTGGGGGCTAGCAACGCATAAAGCTTGTCTGCCAGGTTTGAAATATCTACATGCTCAAGATGGGCTTGAACAGAGGTAGGAGGTGAAGGAACTGGAATGAGGGTGACTGGGACTAATGGGATGAAGGATGTGGTGGAGGAAAGTGTAGGGATGGATGGCTCTAAAGGAGGAATAGTGGAGATATAAGTTATTGAGGTGGAGATGGATGAGATGGAAGAGTCAAAGGATGGGGTGAAAGATGGTTGAGAGAGGATTTCTTGAAGAAGTTGTTGATAGGAGGATGTTGAGGGAAGCTCCGGAGGAGAAGGAGGAGAATCATCCATAAAGGAGTCATCTATAAGAGAAAATGATGTCTAATTTCTATGTGTTTTGTCATACTATGGAGGACTGGATTTTGTGCAATGAAAATAGCACTGGTGTTGTCACAAAATATTTTTGACTTCTCTAAGTTGTAACTATAGTCTAGGAGTTGATTTTGAATACACAAGATTGGTGAACAACAACTGCCTGCAGCCATATATTCAGCTTCAGCAGTTGAAGTTGACACATATGTTTGTTTCTTACAAAACCAAGAGACAAGTCTGTCACCAAGGAACTGACAAGTTCCACTGGTGCTCTTCCTGTCTATTCTGCATCCAGCATAATCAGCATCTGAGAATCCAGTTAAGTCAAATGCTGAATCTTTTGGATACTAGAGTCCTAGATTTGGACAGCTTTTAACATACCTAAGAATCCTCTTTACTAAAGTTAAGTGAGACTCTCTAGGGCTAACTTGGAATCTAGCACAAATGCATGTAGCAAACATTATATCAGGCCTGCTAGCTGTAAGGTACAGTAAAGAGCCAATCATTGCTCTATATGTTGTCTGATTAACTGGTTTCCCATGTTTATCAGCATCCAATACAACATTGGTAGGCATGGGTGTTTTCATACATGATGCATCAGACATACCAAATTTCTTAACCAGCTCTTTTGCATACTTGGTTTGAGAAATAAATATGCCTTCAGCATGTTGTTTGACTTGCAATCCTAAGAAGAAGGATAGCTCACCCATACTACTCATTTTAAATTTTGAATGCATTAGATTAGAGAATCTTCTGCACAAGTTTGAATCAGTAGACCCAAAAATAATATCATCTATATAAATCTGCACTAGTAGGGTGTGAGACTTATGGGTTCTAATAAAAAGAGTTTGGTCTACTCTCCCCCTAACAAAATCATTTTTCAGCAAAAAACATGCTAGGGTCTCATACCATGCTCTAGGAGCTTGCTTGAGACCATATAATGCTTTGTGTAGTTTAAAAACATAATCAGGATGGGTTAGAGAGATAAAACCTGGAGGTTGTCTGACATAGACTTCTTCTTTGATCTCCCCATTGAGAAAAGCACTCTTGACATCCATTTGATAGACTTTGAATCCCTTGTGAGCAACATAAGCCAGAAAGATTCTTATGGCTTCTAATCTTGCAACTGGTGCAAAAGTCTGGTCATAGTCTATCCCTTCTTCCTGAGAGTACCCTTGAGCAACTAGCCTTGCCTTATTCCTTACAATGATTCCTTGATCATCTAGCTTATTTCTGAACACCCATTTGGTTTCAATAATGGGATGATCCTTTGGCTTAGGCACTAGTTCCCAAACTTTATTTCTTTCAAATTAATGCAACTCCTCTTGCATTGCAATGATCCAGTGTGGATCTTGTTCTGCATCTTGAATGGTTTGAGGTTCAATTTGAGAGAGGAAGCAAGTGTGCATCAGGTTCTGGTTGACCTGATTTCTAGTTTACACACCAGCTAAGATGTCTCCAATTACTTGAGAGATTGGATGATCTCTTGTTGTTACTAGATCAACAGGGGGTGTTGATGGTTCACCAACCTGTGTTGTTGTTTCCTCTTGTGGAACAACAACTGGTTCTTCAAGAAGATTTCCTTCCTGATGGTGAGCAGCTTCTTCATCTTCACTACTGTCATCCTTTTGTGTAACTTGTAATCTGTCCAAGTCTTCAGCTAGAGAGTGCACCTGCAAATGTTCTATGGTAGAAGTATTCTTCTCCTTGAAAGACATGTTAGCTTCATTAAAGGAAATGTGGATAGATTCTTCTATTTTTAGAGTAGTTTTATTATAAAACCTATAGGCTTTACTGATCATGGAGTATCCCAGAAACACTCCTTCATCAGCTTTAGCTTGGAATTTTGTTAGATATTTCTTGTCATTATTATGAATGTAACAAGTGCAACCAAAAACCTTAAAATAGTCTACTTTAGGTTTCTTCCCTTTGAGCAATTCATAGGGAGTCTTGCCCTTCAGTTTATGTATTAGACTTCTATTCAACACATAATTGGAGGTGTTCACTGCCTCAGCCCAAAAGGATAGAGGTAGGTGAGCATCTGCCAATAATGTAGTTGCAGATTCAATGAGGGTTCTATTTTTCCTTTCAGCTACCCCATTTTGTTGAGGAGTTCTAGGAGCTGAGAAAGTATGCCTGATCCCTTCACTTTGACAGAACTCTTGCATGAGAAGAGAATCAAACTCTGTCCCATGATCACTTCTAATCAGGGCAATATGAGTGTTGAACTCAGTCTGAATGCATTTGAGAAAATCTGTCAAACATTTAAAGTTATCAGACTTCTTCCTCAGAAAGAATACCCATGTGAATCTTAAGAAGTCATCTACAACCACTAAAGTATAGGATTTCCCTCCTAAGCTTTGTACTGCAATGGGTCCAAAAAGATCCATGTGTAACAGATACAAAATACTAGGTGAATCACTCTTGTTAATTGATTTAAAGCTACTTTTAGTTTGCTTGCCTAATTGACAAGCCTTGCAGAGTCCTTCCTTCTTGTAGGGGCCAGAAGGCAGTCCTCTGACAAGGTTATCCTTGGATAGCCTAGCAATGGTTCTAAGGTTAATATGTCCTAGTCTTTTATGCCATAGAATATTGGGTCTAGATGTGGAATTGAACAGACAAATATCTACCTTAGATGAATGAAAGTCTACTAAGTAAATGTTACCTCTCCTGTTTCCTGTCAACACAGTTGTGTTATCTTCTGACTTGATCTTGCATATTTCTTTGTTGAAAGTCACTTGATATCCTTCATCACACAACTGACTAATGCTTATCAGGTTGTGCTTGAGTCCTTCAACGTAGGCTACCTTCTTGAAGGTGACTGTTTTAATTTGAACTGCACCATACCCTTTTGTAGTTCCAAAATTTGAATCACCAAAAATTACTTTGGGTCCAAGCTTGGCTTTGAAGGATCTGAAGTTGTCCTTATTCCCTGTCATGTGCTTTGAGCACCCACTATCCAGATACCATAATTGGTTTGTTGTTGGATAGGTCTTCACCTGCATAGATAAGAATTTACATATTTTTGACCCAGTTTATCTTGAGCCTAGGTTGATAACCTTTAAATTCAGAGATAAAAGACATCCCAGGTTGACTCTTATAACCTTCAGGATGGTATCTTCTAGGAGGTACTATCCATTCAGTATAAGGGTTAAAGTTTTGGGATGAAGCATTCTTAGGATTGGATTGAGATTTACCTCTGAAAGAAGGTTCAAAGCTCTGAACTACGTTCGACGATCGTCGAGCTGAGTTCGACGATCTTGGGAAAAATCGTCGAGCTCCGTTCGAAGATCGACTATGAGGGAGTTCAGAGTTCAGGAATCGTTGAGCTGAGTTCGACGTTCCAGCTTGAGATCGTCGATCTCTGTTCGACGATCGTCGACCTCTGCTCGACGTTTTCTGTTGAACTTTGCTTTTCTTAGGTAGATCTGAATTCTTCCTAGATACCTCTACAACACCCTTCCCTTTATCAGAAATAAATTTGATTGGGGTGGTTAATACTATGGGTTGGGTAGATGAAGCACCCAAGCCCAGTGTACTATTTAATCTTGAGTTCACTGTGCTTGTGATGTCCATTAATTTGATACTTCTCCCATTAAGGGATTCTTCAAATTGCTTGGCCTTGGATAGTTCACTTTTAGTGAAGCTATCTCCTCTCTATAGCATTCTAACTCTTCAGAGAGTTTGATGTTCTCTAATTTTACAGTGCCATACTCAGATAGTTGTTTTCTGAGGGAAGTGATTTCCTTCTCAGACTCCAACAGATCTAGGCATAGTACTTTAAACTCATGTTTAAAATCCTCAGAACTAAAATCAAATGAATTGATTACCTGATCTTCTTCTAGTTGAGCTTCTGAATCTGATTCTGACTCTTCTGCTTCTGAATCTGTTTGAGAGGCATTGATAGCCATCATGCAGAATTCCTTTTCATCAGCATCATCCTCATCATCACTGGAGATGGATGAGGCTTCAGAGTCCTCTTCAGTTTCACTCCATGTCTCAGCAACAAATCCCTTCCTTATATGTTTGTTCTTGCTGGAGGAGGGTTTGTCTGAGCTGTTCTTTCTAAAATCTTTCTCCTTTCTTCTTTCTCTTCTATCTTTCTTGTCCTTGTTCTTATTTTTTGGACAGTCAGGCACAATATGGCCTGGTTTCCTGCAACCAAAACATATAATTTCTTTATTGTTACTTGATTTATCATACCTTGGTTTATCATGACCCTTGTATGATCTCTTTCTGAAGTCTTTTCTGGCCATCTTGTAGAATCTTTTGGCTAGTAGACTTAGGAGCTCATCATTTCCTGTAGCTTTATCTTCAGGCTCCTCTTCTGCAGCTTTGAAGGCTATGGTCTTTTCTTTCCTTGTGACTGGAGAAGTAGCCTTTTGTTCTTCTTCTCTATTTTTAATGAGCAGCTCATAAGATTTGAGCTTGCCCAGGAGAGCTTCAGTGGTGATCTCATTTAGACTTCTGGCATCTTTGATTGGACAGATTCTTGAATCCCAAGTGCTGGGGAAGCACATTAAGATTTTGTCATTCAGCTCAGTCAATGAGATTTCTTTATCCAGAGTCTTTAACTCATTGACAATTAGACTTAGTCTATTGTACATGTCAGCCACTGATTCAGCTTCTCCCTTTTTGAAATTCTCATATTGGCTTATCAGATGGGATCTCCTGTCTTTCCTTTCATCAACAGATCCTGAGACAATTTCAGAGAGCTTGTCCCAAATTCCTTTGGCTGAGTTACAGTCAGCTACCTTCTGAAATATCTCATCAGACATTGTCTGAGCTAAGATGTTCATGGCCTTGGCATCTGCAGTCTTCCACTTCTTTATTTCAGCATCTGTTCCTGAAGGAGGTGGAACAACATTTGTGTAACGGTCTAGGCCCGCCAACCCTGCGGGACCCAGCTGGCACCGCCGGCCTACCAGAAGTCCAGACCCGGGCCCACTACTGGTAGTCAGCCTATCACATCAAGCCTGCAGGCCAATGCACCCCAACCCCTCTCCCTCCACAGGCGGGTTGTTGGTGGCCGTAGCCCCCCTTAGATGAGTCAAACTCGATAGTCAAGCCCGCACTACGGGGACTTCCCAGGAGGTCACCCATCCCAGTACTACTCCTGCCCGAGCACGCTTAACTATGGAGTTCTTTCAACTCTCATCACCAATTGAGCTGCAGCGCCCCTGGCACCAACTGAATGGCTCCTAGAGAATTGGCAGAGTTCAGGACTCAGCTACAGGAACTTGTGGAGTCAGGATTTGTGCGGCCAAGTTCGTCGCCGTGGGGAGCACCGGTTTTATTTGTGAAGAAGAAGGATGGATCCCTCCGACTGTGTATAGATTACAGGGAATTGAATAGGTTGACGGTTCGGAACACCTACCCATTGCCCCGGATAGAAGAATTATTTGATCAACTTCAGGGAGCCTTCTGGTTCTCTAAGCTCGATTTACGATCCGGCTATTATCAGTTACGCATTCGGGAGGAAGACATACCGAAGACCGCATTCAGCTCACGTTATGGCTTATACGAATTCACGGTCATGCCATTTGGGCTCACGAATGCCCCTTCCGCATTCATGACCCTAATGAACCGTGTATTCGAACCATATCTGGATCGCTTCGTCATTGTGTTCATCGACGATATTCTGGTCTATTCCCGGACGCAGGAAGAACACGCAGAGCATCTGGCCCAAGTTTTACAGAGGTTGAGAGAGTTTCAGATGTATGCAAAGTTCTCTAAGTGCCAATTTTGGCTACAGGAGGTGGCTTTTCTGGGTCACGTTATTAGTGGAGCTGGAGTGGCGGTGGATCCAGCTAAGATCGAGGCGGTACGGGGTTGGCCAAGGCCAAAGACAGCAGCAGACATCCGCAGCTTTCTGGGATTGGCAGGATATTATCGTAAGTTTGTGGAGGGGTTCTCGAGGATAACCCTCACCCTCACGTCCTTGACGAAAAAGGATGCCGCATTTGACTGGACAGAGCAGTGTGAGTCAGCATTTCAAGAGCTCAAGGACCGGCTCACTTCATCCCCCATCCTTGCACTTCCCTCTGGGAGCGAAGGATTCCAGATATATACAGATGCCTCCTATCTGGGGATGGGTGCAGTCCTGATGCAACATGGACATGTTATCGCTTATGCTTCGCGACAGCTGAAGAAGCATGAGCATAACTATCCAGTACATGATCTCGAGCTCGGGGCCGTGGTCTTTGCCCTCAAGACATGGAGACATTACCTCTACGGATTCATTGTGATATATACTCCGACCATAAGAATCTCAAGTACATCGACACGCAGAAGGTTCTGAACCTGCGACAGAGGAGGTGGCTTGAGTTCCTCTGCGATTACGACTATAAGATACACTATCACCCGGGGAAGGCGAATACGGTAGCGGATGCTTTGAGCAGGAGAGCCGGCACTTCTGGACCGGAGCCCCGGGTGATGTCTATGGAGCTGCTACGCACGATGGAGGATATGCACATTACCATGGTTTCGGAGGCCGAGCCAGTGATCTATCGAGAGTACCTGGACTCTTTGGTCAGCGATGATGATATACAGAAGCGCATTCTTACACATCAGAGATTGGATACTGATCTAGAGCCTATTTTTGGCGCTTTGGAAGGAGGTAAGTATGAGGACTACACGCTGGAGGACGATCTTCTTCGATTTCGTGGTCGGGTGTACATTCCAGCAGGAGGTGGGATTCGGGATGACATCCTCAGAGAGGCACACTACTCCAGATATTCAGTGCATCCCGGCATCACTAAGATGTGGGCTGACTTACGACGGACCATGTACTGGCCAGGAATGAAGAGGGAGATCATATATCTTGTGACACACTGCGAGACTTGCCAGCGAGTGAAGGCCGAGTGCAAGAGCCCAGGCGGTGTATTACAGCCACTGCCAGTCCCAGAATGGAAGTTCGAGGATATTTCTATGGATTTTGTACACGGACTCCCTCGCTCCCATTCTGGGCACGATTCCGTCTGGGTCATTGTGGACAGGTTGACCAAGGTAGAACGATTTATCCCGGTCAGAAAAGATGCCCCAGTTGCTGTGTTGGTGAGGTTGTTTGTAGAGCAGTTCATCCGGTATCACGGAGTACCCAGGTCTATTGTTTCAGATAGAGACGGTCGCTTCACCTCCAGGGAATGGAGGGCAGTGCATGCTTACTTGGGGTCCAGGCTTTCTTTTAGCACTGCCCTCCACCCGCAGACCGACGGTCAGACAGAGCGGACGATACGGACCATGGAGGACCTGCTCAGGTTATGTATTCTGGATACAGGGAAGCCCTGGGAGAGGCTACTGCCACTGATCGAATTCTCTTACAACAACAGCCACCAGGCCAGCATTGGGATGGCTCCTTACGAGGCACTTTATGGGAGGAAATGCCGGACTCCGTTGTCTTGGGTTCAGGATATGGATACTCGAGCCCTCGGGTCAGATTTTGTGGAAGATACGGAGACCCAAATTCGCTTGATCAGGGATCGGCTTTTGGAGGCTCAGAGCAGACAGGCAAAATATTATGATGCACGGCACCGGAAGGTGGAGTTCCAGGTTGGGGACAGAGTTTTTCTGAAAATTTGACCGGTACACGGTGTTTCTCGGATACGGAGACACAAGAAGCTCAGCCCCCGGTACATGGGACCCTACTTGATTTTGGAGCGTGTGGGCCCCTTGGCTTACCGGCTGCAGCTACCTCCGGAGCTGAGCAGCCTACATGATGTTTTCCATGTCTCTTCCTTGCGAAGAGCTCTTCTTCGACCTAAGCAGCATATCACTACTGCAGCTGGACCGGTAGAGCCTGACCGTTCAGTTAGATTGGAGCCGATCCGGATCGACGATTCAGCCGTCCGAGTGTTGAGGAAAAAGAAGGTTCCGCTCGTGAAGGTGTTGTGGTCCAACCATGGAAAGGAGGAGCACACCTGGGAACCTAGGGATCTGATGCTGGAGCGCCATCCGGAGCTATTTTCATCAGGTACCTTTTATGTTATCTTTTAAAAGTCCCTTTAAGTTTTTACAAATAGAACCCGTAGACCCGAACTTAAATTTCGGGGACGAAATTATTCTTTTTGTTTATAGGATTTGTAACATCCCAATGTTACTTCTAGACCCCTTAACTTATATTGGGTTAGGCATGGTGTGGGCATTAGGGTAATAAGCTAGGTTTGACCTAGGTAGTGGGTTGTAGCCATGTGGGGCCCACCATGGGACCAAAGTCAAACTAGGTCAAACTAGCGTAGACAGGAACCCTAGCCACACCATGACCCCACCACGATGCCCTAACCCTAAATACAATCTAAGTGGACCCTAAGGTAGGCCATGGGGTCAACCAGTTGACCTATGTGGAATCAAGTCAACACTTTTGACCTAATTAGTAAAAATGGTGCCCTAGCCCAATTCACTGGGTTGGGTCCGCCCAAATCAACCCAAACTCATTAGGTGGGCCTAAAGTGACCCTATACCCCCTATGGAAGAGAAAAATAGGGACATGCAATAGTAATTTTGGGAAAACACCTAGGAGAGAGAAAAGAGGAGGAATAGGAGAGAGAAAGTGTTAAGAATTGGTTTGGGCCACTTGGGCTCATCCCACCAACCCATAATGGGTTGGCTGACCATATAGGTGTATTAGGAGGTGTGGGGACCCACCATGTAGCCTTGGGTCAAGCCCAAGCCCAACCCGAGCCCAATCTAACCCATTCCACTCATGTGAGCCAAACACCTCTCTCTCAACTCACCAACTCAGCTCTACCCTAGAACCCGACCCATTAGGGGTTAATTAACCCAGCAGGAGCAGTGGGACCCACTCCCATACACCAGCCGGCTCAACCACCCCCAACCCGAGCCCACCTTAGTGAAATCGCCCCCCCACCTTGGTGAAATCGCCTCCCCCTCTTAACCCAGCCCCAAACCGACCATTCCATCATTTCCACTCCATCCCTACCCCAGAGAGAGAGAGAGAGAAAGGAAGAACCACCTGCTGCCATGGCCAACAGAGGAGGAGCTCGCCGGAATATTCACTCCATGGGAACCCGCCGCCACCCTCAGCCACAACCGCTGCCGATGGTCCGTATCCCTTCTCCTCCAAGTGTACTAGTATCCTAGATCCACTAGGCTAGAGGTCGAGCTCAAACGAGCTCGACGTTAGGAATCAAAAAGCTCGAAAATTTCTGTTGAAAATGGCGTCCTGGAGCTTTCGGCTCGGTTGCGCCGCCGCCGTCCGCCGCTCTCCGCCGCCCAGCCGCCGACCAGCTCAAGCCCCGACCACCGTGAGGCCGGGGAAGGACTTGGCCGGAGGTTCCGCCGCCGGCGATGGCCGGGAACCGCCCCGCAAAACCAGCCTGCGTCGGGTGGCCATGCATGCTTGCATGGAGAAGAAGATCCAGATGCCGTCCGATCTGCCTTTAAGATTCGTGTGGCTTGATTAATCCTTATTATTAAATCCTGTTATTATTATATGTAGAATAATGATGTATTCTGTCACACTATACCAGTCACCTTGCATGTTAATTTTAGGGTACCTAGAGACCTCACCATAGGTTGAGCCCTGAATGAAAAATGTAGGTGGATGTGTTAACTTTAATTTGCCACCCTAAATATAAGTTTTGGTCCAGTAGTTTGTCCTGTAGGGCTGATTTTCTAGGACTGCTCCTAAGCTAGGGAAGAAATTAAAAATGATGCCCAAGCCAAACCAAGTGTCCTCATGACCTGAAATTTTGGTCATGTGCATATTTAGGGCATATTTGGAATTTTTGGAAAACTTTTTCCTATAGTTTTTATCATTATATCAAAAAGTAAATTAAGGATATAATTGTAATTATATGCACCCAAATGGCCCCAAATTTTGGTGGCATACCCTTAGGGACATTATTAGTGTCTGGTAGAAATTTCAGAGCAATTGGACCCCTGCATGAGGGGTTAACCCATGTGCATGTGTTGGCTAATTATAACCTTGGGGTGCATTTAGCAAGAAAGGATATTTTGTGTATTTAGCCTAGCTGAGGCATCCAAAAATTGTGGAATTTATCCCAGGGATTAATTAGAGTAAAGTTCACCCCTAGAATTTATTATGGAATTTTTGGGATTAAAAATCCTATTATTTGGTATTTCCAAAATAAAAGCCTTTTTGGAAAATAAATTGTAGGAATAGGTTTTGATCAATGAAAGATCCCCAAAATCAGTCAAGGCAAAAATGACGCTTTTAATTGACTTAAGAAAATTTCATATCTCTGTTTGACAACTGTTAGAGCAAAATTCATGGAAATGACCATTTTACCCTTTTTGTAAATGTTTATGAATTGGTATAAATACTTGTTGGAAAATTGTGAAAATAATCCTAGAGTTGCATAATTGTTATATTAGTCTTGTAGATTTATATCAGAATTTTTGGGTACACTGTTAATTATTAATTAGCATAATGGCATTTTTGGTAAATAATTAGGAATGGATTTTGATAGACCATTACACTGTAGAAATTAATGAAACTCTGCCATTAGTCATAAAATAGTAATATAAATGCTCAGTAATTTTCCTGGAATTTTGGTGTATATATTTCTTGTACTTCATTTGGAAAGTGATAAATAGGTAGAATTTGTATTAATTATGGGAAAAATAGAAATATAAAAAGGGAAATTATGAAATGTTGTAGACAGTAATATTTTATTCATATGCAACTCAGGAAAATTCCCTTAGGTCAGAAGATTTTAATTGATAATACTTCTTGTGTAAAATGTCCTAGGGAATAATTTAAAAGATTTAATTAAAGGCCTTAATGACCTAGGAAAATTATGAAAATCAACACACTCATTTCATTAGTCCATACCACCCTAGGATAAATATTTGGGGTCAGTTGGACCAAGAATTTAGAAGTTCGATTTCAGGGTGGTGTTAGGTCATGGGGTGCGCTTAGTAAAAGTAGGCTGGACTATAGGCCGCCAGGGGATGAATCAATAACTGAGTTAGAGTCTAAGTTCGGAAGTATAACCCTGGATGGCAGTTGCATTCTAGAGGCGAGAGTAACAGTGCAACATTAGACTTGTCTAGGAAGAGTTGACGGAAGACCGTCACTCCTTAATCCATACCTTAAGTCACTAGGTCACTCTATGTAACAGGAGAGAGAATAAGGGATTCGGGGTAGGCAACAACTAAAGTAAATATCCTTGAGAAAGGGAGCTTTGGGATTCAGCTCATCGTAGCTCCTAGTGCCCCTGAGAGCCCTTCACCGGGAATACCTTGGGCAGTCCTGGGATTAACCTTAAAACTCTAAGTATGATAATCTGTAGACAAGAGTAGTCTAATAGGTTAAGTGAACTGGACATGTGCTCACTCGTGCCGGGTTGGAGGGACTTGGAGTCTTTTGACTACTTGCTCACCCGTGCAGAGTTGGAGGAAGAGATTGGCTTATATACACTCACCCAGGCAGGGTTGGAGGTTTTGTAGCACATACTCACCCGTGGCGGGTTGGAGAGATTTGAGACAGGATAGTCCTTTGAGCTGGAGGCTCAATATATAATACTTGCATGTGCATATACTAGTGGCGGGCCATGCGGTACTGGCCGGTCGTCACACCGACGGCAGTACGGTGGACCAGGCGGGTGCGAGGGTTAGAAGGACCAGTAGGATGTTTATACTGGAGTCTGGAGGACTTTTCCTAATAACGCGCACCCGACCCAACAAGACTGACAGGTAGTCAGCAAAGTGGTACGCAGAGGCTCTAGAGTGCACTTGTCGGTGTACAGAGGCGTACAAGAGAGGTCTAGGCCTGGTAGCGTGTATACCCGCCTAGAAGGCGGAAGCGCCCGTTCCGCTGCTGCCGTAGCCACAACGGTGGTACCTGAGAGTGATGCTAGCTCTCGAAAAGTGGGAACTAAAGGTCTGTGATCACGGAGTCGTGTGTGTGTGTTGCACTGCATGTTCATATCATACCCACCATATAGTTGCATAACATTAACCTTCATAACAACTTAAGACACCTAATGTATAAGTGGTATGGGACGCTTATACATTAGGACCTGCTATACGATCCCTTAGCCTATAAGCTTGAGTGGGCATGTTTATAGGTTGAGGTTACTTTCTTTTATATATATATGCTTGTGACACCTGACACCCCATTGTATAAATGGTATGGGACATTTTATACAATGGGAGCCCTGCAGAAGACCCCTTGCTTATGCGTACCCGCATAAGTGAAGGTTACTTTCCATTATTTACTTGATTACATATTCTGCTTAGTTTCCTGTCACCTGCTTCGCCTTTGCCACCCTTTGTTGTCCTCCACTTCGTCCTCCCGCACGGTGCCTAGGAGTTGCAGGAGGAGGTGTTGAGGATACGACTTAGTCTTTTGACTAATGGTCGTTGACCTTACTATTTTAGGAGCTCGAGGAGGTGGACCAGCACGTCGAGGAGGCAGGACTTGAGGGGCAGATACCAGCTACTACTACCGGAGCACGTCTACAGGTGTGATGTGAGAGAGTTTTAGCTTTTCCGCTGCTGTATGTGAGAGTGAGAGTGATCATGATGTACTGGGCATAAGCCCTATTTACTTACATTTGTTGTACTCATTATGGACTGACTTTTCATTCTCTTTTGATATATATATGTGCTGTGGCTGTGGACTTTTCTGCGTTTACTCTGATATTATGACTTTATTCTCATATTGGCCGACAGGTTATGATCGTTCTAGCCGGCAGAATCGGCGTCTTGCGGCGACGACTAACCCGTGCGTTAGTGTCACCGTAAGGCGGCGGTTCTGGGCATAAGATCCGGGTTAGCCTCGGGATGAGGAGACAGGATCTTACAAACTGATGAATGTGGAACACACGATCATATGAGAATACAGTCCACCACACTAGAACACCCCGCGCGGGCATTAGTTTGCGGACAAACTATGCAGCGGAAGCAGTGGTGTGCCCATGTGTAAAAAGCCACATAATCAGTCCATCAAACAGTGAGTTAGGCCAATTTTGACGTTATCTTTCCTTTATGCAGCCTCCACAGGATACGGTTCCTCCCCCTCTGGCTGCCATTCCGTTCATGCAGACAGAGATGGGGCAAACCCTGATGGCTATCCTGGATGCCTTCAGAGCGCAGCAAGCCCCGGCTCAGCTGACCAACCCAGGCTCGAACTGGCTGAGTGCGTTTAAAAGTCTGTCTCCGCCATTGTATCGCGGGACAGAAGATGCTGTGAAGACAGAGGAGTGGTTGGAGACCATTCAGGAGTTACTGGCTGGAATTAGCTGCCCAGTCAGACAGGCAGTTCCTCTTGCCACCTCGGCACTAGATGCTCATGCAAAGAGGTGGTGGAAGTCGGTGCGAGACTCTATTTTCGCCGATAGGGAGCTGATGGACATATCTTGGGAGGAATTCAGTGACGTATTCTTGGAGCACTTTGTATCCTCCACAGATCGAGATACTTTGGAGGCGAGGTTTTTGAACCTCCAGCAGGGGAGCCGATCAGTGATTGAGTACCAGAGAGAGTTCTCCCACCTGGCTAGGTTTACAGGCTTCCATGACTGGGATGACCAGAAGTATGCGAAGAGATTCTATCACGGACTCCGCGATTCTTTGAGGCAGCCCTTGCTGTTCATTGCTCACGGTACCATGGCGCAGATCATCGAGATGGCAAAGAAGCTGGAGGCTGACCAGCTGATGGTGCAAGGCAGAGGGAAGAGATCGCTAGATGGGCAGTCTTTTGGGGAAAGCAGCAGATCATCTCAGAGAGGCAAGACTATTGGATACAGGAGAGGTGGGGGACGTCGTCGTCCCGACTACAGGCAGGATCAGGGGCCTCCTCCACCATTGGCTCCCCCACCTATACAGACTCCCGGGCCGATGAGACAGGATGATCGAGGTCAGAGGCAGATCACCTGCTATGGTTGCGGCCAACCTGGGCATATCAGGACGCAGTGCCCGCTTCAGGTCCACCCTCTTCCTCCTCCTCCACCTCCAGTGGCCCCTCCAGTTCACCAAGGCCGAGGACGAGGACGAGGCCGAGGCCGAGGCCGAGGACATCACGGCCGAGGCCGAGACCGGGAGCAGGTATACGCGCTGGACCTCACAGAGCAGAGGAATCCTGAGGAGGTGATTACAGGTACTTTAATTTTGTAAGATTTATAAAATTTCAATTTTTTTTAAGAATACCTTAGACCTTAAGAGTAATACTATTCTTTGAACTCAAACGAACCCAGGCATAGTGATGATTAGCGGCAAGCCCGCTCATACCCTTTTCGACACGGGTGCGTCACACTCCTTCGTGTCGGACACGTTTATTGAAGGATTAGAAGGAGTGGAGAAGTTTTCCGGCTTGGAAAAGAGAGTGCGACTTCCTGATGGTTCGGAACTTCGAACCGCAGATTGCTGCAATATGGAAGTCGAGATCGGGGGCAAGGCGTTCGAAGCCCCGGCAACGGTCTTGAGGCTACCAGATTTTGATCTGATCCTAGGCATGAACTGGCTTCATTGGAACTACGCGCTGATAGATTGCCCCTCGAAGAGGATCACACTCAAACACGGAGACTCCTACGTCACCATTGAAGGTATCCGTTCCATCCCCCGCCTTTCTTTATCTTCAGTACAGGCTGTCAAGGCCTATGAACAGGGGGAAGAGGTGTACCTCATTTGCTTTGACATGGCAGTGGTGGAGAGTTCCATAGCTGATATTCCAGTAGCACGAGATTATGCTGATGTCTTTCCGGAGAAGTTACCTGGACTACCACCATCACGGGACTTGGACTTCAGGACTCAGTTGGTGATGATTTTTGTAACGGTCCAGGCCCACCAACCCGCGGGACCCAGCTGGCACCGCCGGCCCACCAGTAGTCCAGACCCGGGCCCACTACTGGCAGTAAGCCTATCACATTCAAGCCTGCAGGCCGTACACCCCAACCCCTCTTCATTCACAAGCGGGTTGTTGAGGTCGGGGATCGAACCCGAGACCTCCTTGATAAGGAGTTTTCAAACCACTCCTCATCACCAACTGAGCTGCAGATCAGTTGGTGATGAGGAGTGGTTTGAAAACTCCTTATCAAGGAGGTCTCGGGTTCGATCCCCGACCTCAACAACCCGCCTGTGAATGGAGAGGGGTTGGGGTGTACGGCCTGCAGGCTTGAATGTGATAGGCTTACTGCCAGTAGTGGGCCCGGGTCTGGACTACTGGTGGGCCGGCGGTGCCAGCTGGGTCCTGTGGGTTGGCGGGCCTGGACCGTTACAAAAAGTGCACTTTTTTGTAACGGCCTCCCCAGCACCATGCTCGCAAGGATGGCCGCCGGCACCCCCAGCACCACGCTCGAAATGGTTCAGCCTAACCAGGTCTGCAGACCATGCACCCCAACCCCTCTCACTCCATAGGCAGGGTTGTTGGTGGCCGTAGCCCCCCTTAGATGAGTCAAACTCGATAGTCAAGCCCGCACTACGGGGACTTCCCAGGAGGTCACCCATCCCAGTACTACTCTAGCCCGAGCACGCTTAACTATGAAGTTCTTTCAACTCTCATCACCAATTGATCTGCAGCTCAATTGGTGATGAGAGTTGAAAGAACTTCATAGTTAAGCGTGCTCGGGATGGAGTAGTACTGGGATGGGTGACCTCCTGGGAAGTCCCCGTAGTGCGGGCTTGACTATCGAGTTTGACTCATCTAAGGGGGGCTACGGCCACCAACAACCCGCCTGGATGGAGAGGAGTTGGGGTGCATTGGCCTGCAGGCTTGAATGTGATAGGCTTACTGCCAGCAGTGGGCCCGGGTCTGGACTACTGGTGGGCCGGCGGTGCCAGCTGGGTCCCGCGGGTTGGCGGGCCTGGACCGTTACAAAAAGTGCACTTTTTGTAACGGCCTCCCCAGCCCACGCTCGCAAGGACGGCCGCCGGCACCCCCAGCACCACGCTCGAAAGGGTTCAGCCTAACCAGGTCTGCAGACCATGCACCCCAACCCCTCTCCCTCCACAGGCGGGTTGTTGGTGGCCGTAGCCCCCCTTAGATGAGTCAAACTCGATAGTCAAGCCCGCACTACGGGGACTTCCCAGGAGGTCACCCATCCCAGTACTACTCTCGCCCAAGCACGCTTAACAATTTTAAACTTAGCAAAGCTTTTAAGATTTAATTTATATATAGGTGTAAGGTGCCTTGCTATAGAATTAAAAGGATAGTAAAAAGAAGAGCACAGCACACAGCAAAGAAAACACACAAGCAAACCAGAAAACACAAGAAGCTATAGTGGTTCCCCAAAAACCTGGGTACATCCACTCTTCTACCACCCTTGGTAGGAATCCACTGCAGGAAGGGTTGATCAGGTGTCCTGACACCAATGAGATTTTGATAAGGTGCTCAAAAACCAAACTAGATTTTTTGATCAGGTGTCTTGCCACCACTGAGTTTTGACAAGGTTCTCAGAACCAGAATCAAAGCTTTTGAAGGGAGTTTTGAAAACACTTTTACAGAGGGAAAGGAAAAGAAAAAGAAAGAGGGTGAAGTTGTCTTCTCTGTCTCAATCAAAGAGAGAAGCACTAGTGGATTTGTATTGTCAGAGCTCCCCCTGAGATGTTGACTAGATCAGGAGTGGAAGCTTTGCTTTAGGGTGATAGGTCTTCAGAAGCTTCAGATCTCCAGCATAAGATAGTTTCAGCAGAGGCTGAAAGATGAGTTGTCTGGAGTCCTTGGGATGAAGCTGTGATCACTTTTTGAGTACACAAAATTATTCAGCTAATTCTTCAGGATTGATCACTTGAGTTTTCTTGTGTTGATCAGAGAATCCTGTGAATCACTTCTTCTTTTTCTTTCTTATCTGTATCAGTCTGTGTATCTGTGTGTCTTGTTGCTAGAGAAAAAGAAGAGAAGAAGATTTTTTAATTCTCTGAAGATTCTATGTCCAAGATAGCCGTTAACCAGACATTAAATGCCTTCCATAAAAGATTTTGTCTTCTAGAGGAAAGTCCAGTAAAACATTCTCTGAATAATTCCTTGAAACTTGCTCCAGAATAAATGAAAACGACTGGCAGATCTCTTGACATAAATGCTGAGATAATTTGAAACACATTCCAAAGTCTAACTGAATTTGAATCCTTAAAAACGTCGATCTCTCAGGAAAAACGTCGATCTGAGCTCGAAGAACGTCGAACTAAGCTCAGAGACTGGAAATGAACATCAGCTAGAAAACGTCGAACTGAGCTCGAAGATCGTCGAACTGAGCTCAGCGACCTGGAGAATAAGTGAAGAAGGATCGTCGACCTGAGCTAGAAGATCGTCGAATTGAGTTCGACGACTAAGCAAACTGACTGAAGGCAGATCGTCGATCTGAGCTCGAAGATCGTCGAACAGAGCTCGACGACTTAACTTAGTTGAGCTCAGAGAGCGTCGAACGGAGTTCGACGTTTCGTCGAACTGAGCTCGACGAAAAAAGTCTTAGACTTGGCTCTATTTCTGAAATCTTGGAATGGTCCTGGGGGCAGCTTCAAACCTAAGTTCTAAGCCCTAGACACATTCTAATGTTGACCTTTTCAACTATACATCTAGGTCAACCTGGTTTCCTAAGAAAAACATAGTGATCCTTACCCAAATTAGTAATAGGGTGTTCCAACATTTTATAATTATTCGCACTAATTTTATTTTGTTTTATTTTAAGACACAGGACTTGGGGAATTTCGGCACGATTCGACGTAAAAATCCTGCTATCAATCTTATACGTGAAGAATATTACTTACATAACTACCTTTACCATGCATGAGATTATTGTATTATTTAATGGCCACCTTTGCATGAAATTATCCACTTTAATTCAAGCTTCCTTTTGCATGCTTTTATCATATATCATATTTCTTTTCACGTATGG
Organism: Platanthera zijinensis; assembly: GCA_039513925.1. Taxonomy (NCBI): domain Eukaryota; kingdom Viridiplantae; phylum Streptophyta; class Magnoliopsida; order Asparagales; family Orchidaceae; genus Platanthera; species Platanthera zijinensis. The sequence continues at coordinate 71,859,118 of CM077094.1, read as the reverse complement.
CCAGCTCCCTCTTTATTTTATAATTATATATGTAACCTCCTAAGTACATGGCCGACCACTATTATTATTTCCCATTTATTGTATGAGGCCGACCACCTCCCTTAATATTCCTCTTTCTTTATGTTTCATATAGTCATTTCCTTCATGCATGACCGACCCCTCCTATTCCCCTCTATTAATAGTAATATTTTCTTTTTCATTATCATGGCCGACCATTATTATTTATTCTCTTTCAATGTAAGTGGACGGCCAACCCTTTCACCTCCTTATTTTAATGCATGTGGCCACTATTAATAGAAATTTTTATTCTCAGGGCCGGCCCCTCCCCTTCCCTCTCCCCACTATTAATAGTAATATTTTTCTCACATTTTAATCTCATTTAATTCTAATGGTGGCCGACCCCTCTTCTACATATTCCCTCATTAATGCCTCCAATCCATTCAAGTGGCCGGCCACCCCCTTATCTTTATCTCCTCCATATTTTTATTTTTATTTTACGCATGCATTATCATCGTTGCCAACCCCCACGTTCCACCCCTTCATTTCCTCCTCCACCTCTTCATAACACACCACCTTAATTCCTCCATTTAATCTCATCAATGTATGTGCCCCCCTTTCGTACCCCTTCATTTTCTCTTTTTCTAGATTCTTCTTGGAAGGAACATGGATCCAATGCTTATGGAGGGGTTGAAAGAAGGCTTCAAGAGAGAGTGTGAGAGTTTATTTCATGTATGTTGAGTGCTACATGTTGAGCTTTTCATTTTAAAAGTTATTTCATGTATTTTTTCTCTTCGCTAATATTGTAGTTTGTTTTATTTGAATAATGAACTCTTTTCTTTTTATAAAATAATGAAAATACAACTTTTTTTCTTATATTGTTGTTTCTCTTTCTACTATGCCTAACTAATCTTTTTTCTCAGCACTTGATAGGTTAGTATTGAGATAAAGATTAAATTATAATCTTTTGTCTCTAATTTTTAGAAGTTTTCGTTTCGATTTATTTCCGATTAATTTTTTGTTGTGAGTTTATATTGTTAGTATATAAACTTCGTTATCCGATTGACATTCTAGTGGCCGAGAGGCTCGTGGATACCATAGAAGTCTTTTAGATTTAGATATTTTCTTTGAGAATTAAAAATATAAGTCTTTTGGATTTGTGATTCATCTTAATGCGATTTTAATTTATTTCAAATTTTAAGAGATTATATTTGAAGTATTATTAAAATCGCATTAAGATGAATCACAAATCCAAAATACTTGATATTTTCAATTTTCAAAAAAATATCCAAATCTCATTATTTCTGAGCGATCTATGGTATCCACGAGCCTCTCAGCCATTAGAACGCAAATCAGATAGCAAAGTTTATATACTAGCAATATAAACTTGTCACCAAAAATTATTCGGAAATAAATCGAAAAAAAACTTCTAAAAATTAGAGACAAATGATTATAATTTAATCTTCATTCAAATACTAGTCAATCAAGCGCTAAGAAAAGAGATTAGTTATGCATAGTAGAAAGAGAAACAATAATAGAAGAAAAAGATACATTTTCATTACTTTATAAAAAGAAAGAGTCCACTATTCAAATAAAATAAACTACAACATTAGGGAAGAGACATACATACATGAAATAACTTTTAAAATGAAAAACATAACATGTAGCACTCAACATACATGGAATAAACTCTAAAACTCTCTCTTGAAGCCTTCCTTCAACCCCTCCATAAGCCTTGGATCCATGCTCCTTTTATAGCCATCCAAGAAGAATCTAGAAAGAAGAGAAAATGAAGGGTTACAAGGGGGCACATACATTGATGAGATTAAATGGAGGAATTAAGGTGGTGTGTTATGAAGAGGTGGATGAGGAAATGAAGGGGTGGAATGTGAGGGGTTGGCCATGATGATAATGTATGCATAAAATAAATAAAACATGGAGGAGATGAAGATAAGGGGGTGTTCGACCACTTGAATGGATTGAAGGAATTAATGAGAGAATATGAAGAGGAAGGGTCAGCCACAATGAGAATGAAATGAGATTATATTGTGAGAAAAATATTACTATTAATAGTGGAGAGAGAGCGAGAATGGGAGGGGCCGGCCATGCAAATAAAAATTTCTATTAATAGTGGTCACATGCATTAAAATAAGGAGGTGAAAGGGTTGACCACCCACTTACAATTAAAGAGAAATAATAATAATGGCCGACCATGATAATGAAAAAGAAAATGTTACTATTAAAAGAGGGGAATAGGAGGAGTCGACCATGCATGAAGAAAATGACTATATGAAATATAAAAAAAGAGGAATAATAAGGGGGGTGGCCGACCTCATACAATACATGAGGAATAATAATAGTGGCCGATGATAGAGAAAATCGTATTCTCCAATCTATACTCGATTAAGGCAAGTGTACCTATCGAAATATAGTATAGGATATGAAAAATATCAAGGTCGTATAAAAACTCGGGGAAGGCAAGTACTATTACTCACAATGACTCTATTATTCTACCGAACGATTAATGAGTTTTGAAAATGAAAATAAACTAAGTTAAAAAGAGAAAATAAACTATTACGAGAAAAGAGTGCTCGATCGACGATTCACTTTGAAATAAAATAACGAAATAATTTAGTTTAGCATTTGTAAATCTATTAAGACCGTGACGGATCCGATATTAGGAAGTAATCTCGCTAGAGCATTAAATCCCCTAACTTGTAGACGTTTTGACCGAAATCTCTTTACAAGTCAAAATGGCCTAAAGTCGCATTATCGAAGTGACCCGCACTATTGTATTTGACTCCAATACGGAGGATTTACGTCATCCTATCTCTAGGGGTGCGTTCAACTCCTTCCTTCCTTGAGTGATATTTCATATTCACGAGCCTCTCAGCTACTCAAATATGAGATCGGATGCCTACTACCGTATACCGGAATACAGAGTCGACACAAGATAAATCAAGGAAGGATCAAAAATAGAAAACTACAAAGGAAAACATAAAAGTAAAGATATGCTATTTCATTTGCAAAGATCCTCGCGATCGGGCACAAAAATAAAGTTAGCTACGCATGATAGAGGAGGAGATGAGAATAAGAGAAAAGGAAAATATATTCATTGCTTAAATAAAGAAAAGTACACAAAAATTATAACAAAAAGACAAGATAATATTGCACTAGTAAGAGGACTATTACAACAATGAAGAAAGAAATCTACTTAGCAACAAGGAAAGAAGAGAAGAGAACTACTAACACTCTCTACCATAACACTCTCTACCAAAAACTACTTTAGACTAAAACTACTTAACATAAACAAGAGGGGGAGGGGGTTCCTTTTATAGATGAAGGAGAAGGATCTAGAAGGGAATAAAGAGGAGGGAGACATAGGGTGGCCGGCCACATGGAGGGGGAATGATTCATGCATGAGTTTTAATGATGGTGGAGAGAGGAGGCTCGGATGATATTAAATGGAAGGAGAGAGAATGGCTACATGCATTGTATGATAATTATGGGAATGAAAAATAAAAATATAAAATAGAGAAGAGGGGATGAATGGAAGTGTGTAGAAGGAAATAATAAAGGGAAGAGAGATGAATGTGGAGGAGAAGTAGAGGGGGGTTCGGCTATGTTAAGGGAGGAATAATGCATGCAATAATGAAGAGAGAAAATAATAATAGTGGGGAGAGAGAGAAATTAAAAGGTGGCAAGATGCATGCATGAGAGTGGGGAAGAGAGGGTGTGGCCGGCCATAGGGGGAAGAAATGGGCTGTTTGTATGGGCTCGGGCTGCTCCAAAATAACAAGGCCGGCTGCTTGGGCTTCATGTAGGGGCTCGGGTAGCTTGAGGACAACACTAAGTTGGGCTCGGGTAGCATGTGGGCTGCTTGTAGTTGATTGGTGGGCTGCTCCAAGTTGTTGATTGGCTTGCATGTGTGTTGGAGAGCTTGAACCTATAAGTAACAAGACAAAACAAATATTAGACATATAACATAATATCAAACAAAACATTAACATAATATAACAAGACAAATTAACATAAATAAAACATAAATAAAGTTAGAGATTAAAAACATAACGAGTATAATAATAAAAATACATATAATAAAACTATATATTTTTATATCATAACATAAAATTGCGACATAACAATAAAATTATAATAAAACTAGTAATTATAATTTATTATAAAAAGATATTAAAACATGAAATAACAAGCATAAATTATAATTAAACTTAGGCATTCAGGTTACTAAATTACCCCAAAAACGATGACTAAAACTAGTCATCAAACTCCCCCATGCTTAGGCTTTTGCTATTCCAGAGCAAAAGGAAGAGAAATATTTATAAGGCATTATAAAATTTTCAAACAAACTAAAAATTTATTTATATCAAAATCTAGCCAAAAGTAAAATTTAGGGATTTAAGAATCAAGTCCTAAATTATGAAATTAAAGTGAAAAGATAGAAGAATTTAGCCAAAAATTCTCTAATAAATTAACTAGCATTCAAAATGGAGTAAAGTGCAAACAAGGTTAGATTGAAATTATAAAAACCATAACTTGAAAGAAACTTAAGGAAGAAGACAACCTACTACTTATGCTCTTCACATATTTTAATTTAAAGACTAAGAAAATGATATTGGCTAAGGGGGTTTTAGGGAGGAAATTAACATGAAGAGGTCTTTGATTGGAGGTGATCATCATTTTTTTTCACACCCCACACAATTTTGTTTTTAAATAATATATATGTAATACCAGAAAATGATAGACTAACATCCTATCACTTCCCCCGACATATATGAACTTTTAATTCCTCTCTTCATTTTATTTTGAGTTGCATATGTTTACCAAGGAATAATGAATTTTATCCTCTTATTCCCATGACATATGATCTAACAAAAAAAGAAAAAATGATGAGTTTAAACAAAATTTTAGAAAATAAACTAAAACACTAGAGAGCAACTACTAGTAGATTGAGATTTCCTAAGAATCTAAAAGCATGAAGTAAGAATAATTAAAATCCAAAATTGTTTAGCCAAATTACTACAAAATTGAAACTATTTAAAATAAAAGAAAAAAAGTGCTAAATAAATTACTCTAAGCAAATTAAACCATAAGATGATTCTCAAAACAAAATCACTAAAAGTTAAATTTAACTAAATATGATGAAATAAAGATTAGCAAATAAAAAATGCTTATAAACTAACTCAAACTAAATTTCTGAAAATAACAAAAATCTAAGCATGAGGTTTATTATATTTTTGTTGATTTTTTTTGACATTTTTTCATTTTTTTTTGGGTTTTGAAATATTATCTTTTTTTTTTGGAATTTTTGATTTTTCTAATTTTTTTGGATTTTTGATAAGGCTAAAAGAAGCAGTATTAAAAAAAACTTAAAAAAAAACTATACTAAACATTTGGTTTTTTTTTTGAAAAGAAAGAAAAAAGAAAACAACAAAACCCTCCCCCATGCTTAAACCTTTCATTGCCCTCAATGAAAAATAAAAACAAGAAAGAAAAAAGGAAGAAGAAAGGGGAGGGGGGTATACAATAAAGTAAAGAAAAAAAAAAGAAAACGACTTCCCCGGAGTCGTAAGGCCGATTGCAGATATCGCGCCCCCATGCTTGAGCTGGACACCAGCTCGGGCCTAAGGAAGAGATGAATTGATGGAGCCAAACGAACCGCCGGGGGTTTTATTCCTGCAAAACAAAAAAACAAAAAGAAAGAAACAAAAAGGATAAGCAAGGGATGCCTCCCAAGAGCGCTCTCTGTTTAACGTCGGCTGAGCCCGACGTTATTTGTTAGCTGAATGGAAAATAAAAACAAAGATGAAGAGGTAACTCCCTAAGTATGCGCTTAGGGGAGTAAATTAAAAAAAGGAAAAATTGAAGAATCGCACCGACATGCGGTGGAAACTTCAAGAGAATGACGCCCAAAAATGAACTGACGGAGTTATAGAAGAACTCCGCCATATGTAACATTGGAAAGAACGGGTCGTCAAAAGAAGAAGAAAGAAAAGAAGAAGAAATAGAAAGAGGAATAAAAGAAGTAGAAAAAGAATTTTCATCAAGGGAAATTTCATAAGAAGAAGAAGAGTCTTGTGAAATTTCGGGAGAGGAAGGGGAAGAAAGAATAAAAGAAGAAGAAAAAGAAGATTCGCTAAAAAGAGAAAAATTAGGAACAGTTGAATTTGAAAGTGTAATGGAATCACCAACGTCTTCAGATGGAGAAATAAGAGACGTCTCGTCATCCTCAACGGGTAAGAAGCACACCGGAATATCCATAGAGGCGTCTTCCAAAGGAGGAAGGAAACAATCCGGGATATCCGAATAGTTATCCTCCTCTAGAGGGAAAAGACAAGCCGGGATATCCGGTGACTCATTACATGAAGAAATTGGAGGAGACGGAGAAGAAGACGAAGAAAAAGAAGCGGCCTCACGAGAAAGACAATCCATAATGGTCTTGAAATGCGAACTAATATTATCAATAGAAGTTTGCAATTCAAGATACCCATTATCGATAGAATTAAAATAAAAATTTAGAGGCACGGCGCTTTGCGGGGTAAAATCATAAGAAAAATACGGGTTTCCCGCCTCCCAAGTAGGATAAAAATTGGAGTAAGTGTCAAATTGGCCACTTTGACCCGCTCCAGAAAAATTGAAATAAAAAAAGGGAGGGGCTCCCGAAAGACATTCCGAATAGAAGTGGTCGGGCGACCCGCAAGAAGCGCAAAAATATGACGATTCCATAAAAAAAATAAACTGCTACCAAAAAGAAAAAGAAAAACTAATTTTTTTTTGATTTGTTTTTTTTAGATATATATATATTTTTTTTAAAATAGGGTTTTTTTTAATGGATTGGCTCTCGAACTTCCCGAGGACTACCCGGTGAAGGGTTCGCCCGGTACTAGGTAAAATGGTGGCGCTTAAAGCCCCTTACCCTTTTCGAGAGATTTTAGGTTGGGTAGAATTTAGATGATGTGGGTTGATTATATAATAATAATAATAATAATTTTTTTTGTTTTTTTTAGTAGAAGTAATAAATTCGAGGCTTTCGTAATATTGCCAAAAAGATTCCCCGGCAACGGCGCCAAAAACTTGATAGAGAAAATCGTATTCTCCAATCTATACTCGATTAAGACAAGTATACCTATCGAAATATAGCATAGGATATGAAAAATATCAAGGTCGTATAAAAACTCGGGGCAGACAAGTACTATTACTCACAATGACTCTATTATTCTACCGAACGATTAATGAGTTTTGAAAATGAAAATAAACTAAGTTAAAAAGAGAAAATAAACTATTACGAGAAAAGAGTGCTCGATCGACGATTCACTTTGAAATAAAATAACGAAATAATTTAGTTTAGCATTTGTAAATCTATTAAGACCGTGACGGATCCGATATTAGGAAGTAATCTCGCTAGAGCATTAAATCCCCTAACTTGTAGACGTTTTGACCGAAATCTCTTTACAAGTCAAAATGGCCTAAAGTCGCATTATCGAAGTGACCCGCACTATTGGATTTGACTCCAATCCGGAGGATTTACGTCATCCTATCTCTAGGGGTGCGTTCAACTCCTTCCTTCCTTGAGTGATATTTCATATTCACGAGCCTCTCGGCTACTCAAATATGAGATCGGATGCCTACTACCGTATACCGGAATACGGAGTTGACACAAGATAAATCAAGGAAGGATCAAAAATAGAAAACTACAAAGGAAAACATAAAAGTAAAGATATGCTATTTCATTTGCAAAGATCCTCGCGATCGGGCACAAAAATAAAGTTAGCTACGCATGATAGAGGAGGAGATGAGAATAAGAGAAAAGGAAAATATATTCATTGCTTAAATAAAGAAAAGTACACAAAAATTATAACAAAAAGACAAGATAATATTGCACTAGTAAGAGGACTATTACAACAATGAAGAAAGAAATCTACTTAGCAACAAGGAAAGAAGAGAAGAGAACTACTAACACTCTCTACCATAACACTCTCTACCAAAAACTACTTTAGACTAAAACTACTTAACATAAACAAGAGGGGGAGGGGTTCCTTTTATAGATGAAGGAGAAGGATCTAGAAGGGAATAAAGAGGAGGGAGACATAGGGTGGCCGGCCACATGGAGGGGGAATGATTCATGCATGAGTTTTAATGATGGTGGAGAGAGGAGGCTTGGATGCAATGTATGATATTAAATGGAAGGAGAGAGAATGGCTACATGCATTGTATGATAATTATGGGAATGAAAAATAAAAATATAAAATAGAGAAGAGGGGATGAATGGAAGTGTGTAGAAGGAAATAATAAAGGGAAGAGAGATGAATGTGGAGGAGAAGTAGATGGGGGTTCGGCTATGTTAAGGGAGGAATAATGCATGCAATAATGAAGAGAGAAAATAATAATAGTGGGGAGAGAGAGAAATTAAAAGGTGGCAAGATGCATGCATGAGAGTGGGAAAGAGAGGGTGTGGCCGGCCATAGGGGGAAGAAATGGGCTGTTTGTATGGGCTCGGGCTGCTCCAAAATAACAAGGCCGGCTGCTTGGGCTTCATGTAGGGGCTCGGGTAGCTTGAGGACAGCACCAAGTTGGGCTCGGGTAGCATGTGGGCTGCTTGTAGTTGATTGGTGGGCTGCTCCAAGTTGTTGATTGGCTTGCATGTGTGTTGGAGAGCTTGAACCTATAAGTAACAAGATAAAACAAATATTAGACATATAACATAATATCAAACAAAACATTAACATAACATAATTATAATTTATTATAAAAAGATATTAAAACATGAAATAACAAGCATAAATTATAATTAAACTTAGGCATTCAGGTTACTAAATTACCCCAAAAACGATGACTAAAACTAGTCATCAGCCGACCATATACTTAGGTGGCTACATATAATTATAAAATAAAGAGGGAGCTGACCATGCATGAAAGGAAATATAATGTATGATAAAAGCATGCAAAAGGTGGCATGAATTAAAGTGAATAATTTCATGCAAAGGTGACCATTAAATAAAGCAATAATCTCATGCATGGAAAAGGTGGCCATGCAAACAATATTCTTCATGTACAAGATTGATAGCGGGCTTTTTACGTCGAATCGTGCCAAAATCCCCCCCCAGGCCTGCCATAAAATAAAACAAAATAAAATTAGTCCGAATAATTATAAAATAGTAATAATAAGATAATTATAATATAATTAAGAGGAAAATTATATAATTAATACTAAATATATAATAATTACGATAAGCATATTTAAGTCAAAATATGCGTCATCAAGCCCTGCTAGCCAAGCAAGAGGATCACTCTGATTTTTCCTTGAAACAAGTATTTCACAAAGTGGGTTGGGTAGAAAAGGATCTAAATGAGTGGTTAGCTCAGGTGAATCACAACATGGAAACGTTGAAGACCATTTTGACTGGCGGGATGTCTCAAGGTGGTAAAGCTATAGACCATGCCATCCAGGGCATTGGTCATGTTTCTAATGCCCAAAATTTCCTGAAATACCAACATGAAGTTGATCACTTGATGTTACTGCCAGGAAGTAGAGTTAGAGCTGGAGTTATCCAACTAAATTAAAATACCAGTGTCTCTTGAAGGTACCGCTTGACGGTAGTGTGATACCGCGTCGCGGTAGCTAGTGAATTATTAAACCTTTGTCTCTGGAAGGTACCGCCCGGTGGTAGGGGTATCGCTGGCGGTAGTATGTTACGTGCCATGATATGTTGAGGTGGTCGTTGAGCGGCAAAGCGGTGCTGGATGAGACCACTGCCATCGCTTAAGTTATCACGCGACAATAGTGGGTTACCGCGCTGCGGTACCTATTTTAAAATGAAGTCTCAATTGAATCTTTGACATCCACTCCTTAGGAGGTAGAGATCTTGTGACTGGGAGTACAACCTGGATTGATAAAGGATTGGGGGGTTTAGTTTCAACTCATTCTCTCACTCTCTCTCTCTCTCTTGCACTTTGAGAAGAGAATAAAGAAGAGAGAAGAAGGGAAAGAAGAAGAGGAAGGAGAAGATTGAACTAGCCCTTGTGAAGAGCTTGGGAGGCATTCTTGTGATCAGGGTAGCAAGCCGAAGCTAGATCCGTGGAGAGGAAAACACTGTGGTCATTTCATCCGGATCAAGTGCAAGATCATGACTCCTAAATGATCGACAAGGGTAACGATCTTCCTTATTGGACATGTGAAGTCCTTAATTTTACATAGTTGCATGAAGTCCCCAACTAATTGGTGGAGAACGAAGGGATTTTCGACGGATCGATACAAAGTATCCATGGTAGAAATTGCATATAGAATCCAGAATTGAAGTACAAAATAAGCATGATGTGAGAAGCCGATCTGAACAAGTTGGTCTGAATTAGTGATGGTTATCTTTTGTTTGCATGCTGAAGAAGACTCTATGGTTAAACATGTGGTTTACGGAGTCATGTGGTGTGCAGGTTGCAATAGTGAGAGTAGTGGGGTGGTCTCCAGGAAAACATCCAAATTTTGGGGAAGAAATGTTGTTTTGTCCCCTACCGCGCGACAGTAGTGATACTATTGGTGGTAGCTACTAGAGAGCTGATGATTGTGGTTGCGAAGCCTGTGTCCACGAGACAAGATGGGTAGCATGTTGAGATGAGAGCCTTAAGTGCCCAACTATAGTGGCCATGAGAGCCATCATTGAAACGTAATACAGTTCTGTATTTTGTATACGGGAAAGGGGAGGCCGATCTGTGTCATGCCGACCGCCTGATGGCATGGCGATTTGAGCAAGGGAAAGGGCTGAGCAGTACCCGCACTATGTATCTCGACTAAACGGCCTAAGGTAATTGGTGCGGTCAGGGACATATGAGAGAGTCATTAACATTAGTTTATTTGTGACTATAATGCTCATATTTTACTATCGGTTTTGGACTGAGGATGGTGGTGGGACTGAAAAAGTCCAAAACACAGAATTTGACCATTGATTGGGATTGAGGATGGTGGTGGGCATGGAAAAGTCCAGAACTCCGAAAATGTGGCCCAAGTCCACAAGACGTGTGGTCGTGCATGCAAACGTTTATGATGAATAGAGCTTAAATTGCACATATATAGATATAAAGATATTGCCATACTGCTTATTTGTAGGGAAGGAGCACCGCCGCCCCGAGAGAGGGGCGAGGTTGTTATAATTTGGCCAGCTAATGCTGACCATTGCCTTATTTTGCCACTTTTTGGTGGGTTGTACTTGTGCAGTTGCTGTAGAGACAAGCGGGAAGTAGTGAACAGAAGTTCCTTTGCTATGCTGGCTGGCCCTTGAGGGAGAAAAGACAAATTGTTTACAATTTTCATGTATGCCAGGTCTATGAGGCAATGTTTGTAAAACACTTTTGATGAGAAAAAGTTTGTAAGTCCTTAATACCAAATCACTGTGTATTTTATATATCATTCCTACAGTTTGATAGTGGACATTGCTGGTGTTGGGTTCTATTACCTAAAAGCTTTCGCTAGAATATAACTCTGAGGTAGGACACGTGTATATCTTGGAATCAATGCATAACTCCACTTACTGTCCGTGGAATATGGCGCGGGGCCCCGATCGGACCTTCTATTATATTCTTTGTGATAGATGAGGGTATTATAATTTGGTATCAGAGGCACGTGTATGCGCACTACAATTATAACATGAAAGAATCCATGAATGTGCACTTAGGAATGAAAATACACATGTTTGTGGAACCTGCGTGTTCTTATAATTTCTTTTTGCAATTTTTGTTGGGTATTATATCCACAATGTACCCTGATTTGAAGAAGCCCCTGAACAAGCTAAGTTGAATTGATAATGTATTTGACGATCTTCTATCAAGTTGTGCTTGCAGCTATTCCATGCTAAGTACACACCAATGTAAGGGTGCAGTGGGTCAATATACATGGGTCTGCGCAACGTAATCCCTCTTTCAGCAGATCAGTGTGTTGACTCACGTGTGCTCTCTCTATTGGAGTGTACTTATTTTCAAGTACAGGGTCGAGATAGATCAAGAGCAGAAGAGGAGCAAAGATGGGTCAAAGACCAAGTTCATAGGAAGGAAGAGAAAAATCGTCTAAGTTAAAATCGACGGGAATCAATAAGTCATTCCTGCCGACTTCGACGGGATTCACTTGTGATTCTCGCCGATTCGACGGGAATCAGTCTGCATTCCCGCCGACCTCTTCCGGATGACTGTTTTCCTACAGAAATTTTGATAAGGCAGAATTAACGGGAATCACCAAGTGATTCTCGCCGACTTCGACGGGAATCGTTCTGATTCCCGCCAATTCGACGAGAATCATGTTGCATTCCCGCCGATTCCCACAGGCTGACAAGCTTTACAACTAGAAATCGGACAAGGCAGAATCGATGGGAATCGTGAGTGATTCTCGCCGACTTCGACGGGAATCACCAACGATTCTCGCTGATTTTGACATAGGCAATTTTCGCCTGTTCGCTGGACCGAACCAAAAGACCGTGTGCTGTTTCAGCTGGGGCTAGGGTTTCTTCTTGTGAGTCCCACAATGGTCATTAGGGTTGGCTCGGGTATATATACATGCATATTTCGAACTTCTACAGTAACTCATTCACGCAAAATCAAAAAGCCAACGCTGTGCCCTAGCAGATCGCGGAAAATCGCCGATCGCTGTCGCCGCTCGCAAGCTCGTCGTCACCGCAGATCTCAGAGCTTCTTTGACCTTCCGACGATAGTACCGAGGCTAGCAGTGCGTCTCACACATCTATCTTGAGATCTCTTATCTCTCGATTCGTTGAACGAGGTTAGTTCTTCATTCCGAATCGATTGAGATGACTGATCCGACTGAGATCGTTCGTAGACATTGCTTGCTTCGTCAAGAAGTTTGGATCTACAAAGCATCGCCGCCGCACTCACTTGCTGCCGCCGATCTTGACAAGATCCTCTCCAAGAGAGTACTCCGGTTGTGGACTCTTCGCATCTTTCAAGAAAGCTTCAACGATCGAAGAAGGACATCAGAAACTCCAAAAGTTTGTTTGTATTTTCTTTACATTCAATTTTTGTTTATTGTAAAGGAATTTTGATTCCTAGTTGTAAGGGTTGGGTGCAACCCGTGGTGGAGGAGTAGTGACTCCTTTGGTTGGAAGGTTCCTTCCGTAGTGTGAGGATTGGATTTCAATCCGTTTGGTGAAGTGATCGAGTCGTCCCTTGGTGGGAGATAGGTCGAAGCGGGAAAGTGGACGTACCCAAATCGGGTAACCACTATAATTTCTTGTGTGTTTTCTGTGCTGTGTTTGTTTAATTGTCCAGGTAAATTTAATTCCGCAAAAGACTGCACGACACCTATTCCCCCCCCATAGGTGGACTTAGTCGACACTAGATACTTTTAAGTGATATCAGAGGGAGGTTGCTCATCAATAAGGTTAACACCTTGAGTAAGATCCCGTGTCTAGTGTCAATAAGAAAGAAGATCTCTGAAATGGACGGACTTAAGTATTCAGGGAAGATCCCAGTGTGCACCAAGCTGAACTTTCTTATCTAGAAGGAAAGGATCAGGTATTACATGGAAGCAGTCAACCCCCGACTTTTCATGATAGTGGAGGAGGGACCTTGTATCCCCACTAAGGCCTCCACCATTGATCCAACCAAGAAAGTGCCCAAGAAACTCTCCGAAATGGATAAGGATGAGATGGTGCTTATCGTACTTGACAAGAAAGCTCAGAACATTCTAGTAAGCGCCGTCGATGATTCCATGATGCAGATTTTCTGCAATTGCAGGACTGCCAAGGACATATGGCACTGCTTTATCATTCCGATGGAAGGCACAGATGAAGTAAGGGGTGATCGAAGATCCCTTTTGAACCAGAAGTATGAGGCCTTCAGGCAAGGTCCCAAGGAAGAAATCAGAGTGACATTCGAGAACTTCCTTAAGATTGTCATTGCCCTGAAGGGTTATGGCAGAGTGTTCACCGATGGTGAACTAAATGACAAATTCCTTAGATCCCTTACTAAGGAATGAGACACCAAGATCTGCGCCATCAGAGAATTTGGCAAGCTGGCAGAAACTAATCCCCTGATTCTATTTAGGAAACTTTTGTCCTATGAGCTTCAGCTGAACACCAAAAAAGCTGAAGAAGAAGCCGATAAAGCCGCTTCCAGAGAAAAGACTGTGGCCCTGAAAGCCAATCACTCAAGGAAAGGCAAGGGTGCAGCCTCGTCCCGCTCTCGGAAAAAGGATGAGGAAGAAGACTCTGAGCCATGCTCTTCCGGCTCAGAGCTATCTGAAGAAGACTTCTCCCTCATCACTCGAGAGTTCAAGAAGTTCCTAAAGTTGAGAAATCAAAGAAAGAGAGACGGCTCCTCCTCTAGACATCAGAAGAAGAATTATTCTTCTGATAGGTATGAATCCAAACAGAACAAACATCGCTCTGATGACATTATTTACTTTGGATGCAATAATCCAGGCCACGTCATTGCCGACTGCCACCAAAGCATGAGAGATAAGGGGAAGGGAGAGGAGCACATGTCCTCTAGAGATAAGAAGAAGGAGAGGAGCTACATTGCTAAAAAGCCAAAGACACTGAGTGAATCTGATTCTTCAGACTCCAGTGATGATGATAAAGCCTACTTCGGGCTAATGGGTCTCTCCGACTCAGAAGAAGACTGCCCCCCATTTACTGGGAAGGTAAAAGATCATACCCCCCTCTCTGACTCTGACTCTGAGTCTCATGATGATGATCTCGAGGAAAGCCCATCTTCCCGTAAAGCTGAGCTCCTCGAAAAGTATGAGCTTCTGCTCAAAACCTTTGAGGAATGCCGCAAGAGGTTGAGGGCTCAGAAAAAGGAAGTCAAATTCCTTAAGGCTGAGGGTGTGTCCCTAAGAGAAGAGATCACTAGCTTGATTTCTCTCCGACAGGAACACCTGGACCTGACTTCTGAGCACTCAGAGTCTCTAAGGCTCCTTGACCAAAAACAGGAAGAAATCAACAAGTTGGAAGAACAGCTTGCGGCAGAAAGGAAGATTGTCAAAAGCTTCTCAATGCCCAAGACCGTTCTTCCTCTGGTTGATGAATTCTCTGCTTAGGCTAAAGGGGCTGGCTTAGGGCATGTGGGTGTGCCTGGTAAATCATCATGGAGAAACAGAAAATAGAGGAAAAATAAGGCTGCCAAGAAGGCCTCTGCTTCAGAAAAGGGAAAGGCCCCACTCGATCCTGTTTTATTCAGAAAGCCTGGCTTTCCTTGCAATGAGCAGGACTTTGAGTCAACCTATGGCCACTTCTTCCGGTCCTCGGTTGAAAAGCCCAAGAGCCAGTATGATGGTTGGACCTTCCCCCGAAACTACGGTGAGAGTGTCTTCAAGGCACCTTATGAGGAAATCCAAGTGGAGAATTATGGCCACTTCTCTAGCGGCCATAAGGTGAAGCAGGCACCAAAAGCAAAGCCTGTTATACTGAAGGAACAGGAAGTGAAGAAATCATGTGACTACTGTCATCATGATGCCTCCACCTGAAGTGTAACATCCCATTTCCGACTAGACCCCTAGGAGTGGTTTTGTCTTAACAGAACCTTTGGAAAACCTAGGAATTGAAGTTTATCGACCAAGATTTCGAGTCAAGGGGTGGTCACGCCCGTGACCGACCTATTACGCCCGTGACCTAGGGCGTGACCCCTTAGACGATCGTCGAGCTCAGAAATTTCAATATGGGCCTGACACGCCCGTGACCAATCCGTCACGCCCGTGACCTTGGAATGGCGTTGAGTGAGCTAAGCTCACTCAACGCCGTAGTCTGGATGGCATTGAGCGAGCTTAGCTCACTCAAAGCCATAAGCTAGACGGCGTTGAGTGCAAAGACTGCACTCAATGCCATATGGTGTCATCTGGGTGGCGTTGAGTGAGCTGAGCTCACTCAGCGCCGTAGACTGGATGGCGTTGAGTGAGCTTAGATCACTAAATGCCGTAAACTGTCAAGTGGGATGGCATTGAGTGCGTTGAGTGCACTCAACACCATAAATTGAACGACGTTGAGTGCACTGACCGCACTCAACGCCATTTGGTGTTGCCTGGATGGCGTTGACTGAGCAGAGCTCACTCAAAGCCATAATCTGGGCGGCGTTGAGTGAGCTAAGCTCACTCAACGCCATCTTTTAAAAAGAACATATTCTGGGTGGCATTGAGTGAGCAGACTCAACGCCATAATCCAGATGGCGTTGAGTGAGCTGAGCTCACTCAACACCATAGTTTGGGATGGCGTTGAGTGAGCAGAGCTCACTCAACACCGTAGCTTGATGGCGTTGAGTGAGCTGAGCTCACTCAACGCCATTTTACTTAGAATTTTTGCTGGCATTTTTCTGGCAGATTGGTTATGGCTGTGTGCTGGTTCAGCTTAACCGGGCCGGTCTAGGGACTGGGCCGTTTTCTCTTATTAAGACTTAGTTTAAGTCTTATTTTTATGAGTCTGATTGGTCAATGCCACGTGGCAGCCGACTCCTCTCCTTCCAGCCATGGACGAGTGACGGTTTGCATGGCCATTAATGGCTTTTAAGGCTCGTCTCCATCCTCTTCCCCTTAAAATGGCTGGATTCAACTCCTCTCAGGGAGAGGAGGAGTTTCCAGCCCTCCTCCAGCTGTTATAGAGCCATTTCATCCCCCACCGTCATGGCCGAAAAAGATATAATGGGCCATTAATGGCCACCAGCGTTAGACTTTTCCCCTCCCTCCTTTTACTGGTTTTAAAGACTCCCTAGACTTAGAGAGGAAGTTTTCACCCTTGCCCGTTAAAGCTAGAGCTCATTACCTTGCTGTTGAAGAATTCCGGCGACGCCACCACCGCGCAAATGGCATCCCGACGGTCTGCACGCCTTCAGCCCGCGAACAAGGTCCTCCTCTACCTCTTCTTCTATGGATAGATCTTAGAAATCATTAGGAGAGATATTGGGCTCAAAAGAACTGGATTGGGTGAGCGTTTCCATGGTCTTTCCGAAATTTCATGATGGCGGGTTCGCCGGAAACCGCCTCTCCGGCGGCCGTGCCGCCGCCCGACGGTAGCCCTCACCACAACAGAGGTGGTGGTTGGGGTGGCCGGCCAGGGAGATGGCTGGGTGGTCGGTAAGTAGCTTTAGAAAAGCTATAGGTTTTAAGCATTTTTTAGGTTGCTGGTTCGGGCTTTTTGAGAAGATGAACAGTAACTTATAATACTAAATTATTATATTTATATATAAAATGTAGTGATTTATCAAGCTCTCTTTTATGCTATTTAATGAGGTACTTAGAGGCTTTTTATGTAGAAGTGACCAACATGAAATCTGTAGCCCCACGGGTCTACTATATTTCAAAATTGATTTGGGTCAATTTGGTCAATTGGTTTGACCAGGGTACCTCTTTTGGTGTGATTTAGACCTAGAGCTAGGCAGAGACAAAAAGGTGTGCCCACCATTCATCCTTTGCCCAAATATTCTTAAATTTGGGCAGGGAGTTTATCCTAACAATACCTAGGGCCTATCCAAAAATGAGAATTTTTGGGGAATATTTTTTTATAGTTTTTGGGAAAATTTAATAAACCATGTATAAATTAATTAGGTGTCTAACACACCTCAAATTCCCCCCAAATCTGGGTGGGAGGTCTTAGGGGGAATGTTAGAACTCTGGTAAAAATTCCACCTCATTTGGAAGGGTTTTGATTTAGTTTTAACTTGACCCTAGTTTGGCCCTTATAGGGTTAATGGGGTCAATTCATTCCTTTTGGGACTTGAGTGGTCAAACAACCTCAACAGAGGATGATATTTTGGTCACTGATTTTTTAGGGCATGACACACCATCTAAGGGAGTTTGGGATGGTTTGGTGTAGGGTAGCCCTAGAACCCTAGGGTAGGTCCATTAATGGGGATTTGTAGGGTTGTGAAGGTCATGGGGTCAAATGACCTTGGATTGACTTGAGATTTGGTGAAGAGGACCATAAGGGCATTAAAGTCCTATGGTCAAAATTTTAGGGTATTTGGAGACCTTTAGCCCACCTAAAACCTTAACCCTAGTTTAGGTCACCAACATTAATTTGAATTATTATGCTATCAAATGAACTTCAAATAAAGTAAATTTTGGGCAGGGTGATTTTCTTATCTAAATGGCCATAATATAATTTTGTTGAGGCTTTTGGGTTAATTTATACAGTACTTCATTCACAACCCTAGTTGTGCCCAAGATATTTATTTTGATGATTTTGGAATTTCTATTCACTGGAATGTTATGAAATCTTGGATTAGGGCATTGTATAGCATGTTATACCTTATGTAATTTTTTTGAGAGTTTTATCTGATTATTTTGGCTACTTGCTTCTTTAACTTACCATTTGGGATATGTAGTCAAAAATACAAATAATGCCCAATTATTATTTGTAAAATTATGAAATTTAGTAAGTGGGTGTTTCAAACCATGATAGTCACCTTGTAAATTTCTATGGATTTTTAGATAATTAAAAATAGTACCTCCTTCACTAAGCTAGGAAAATTAGTATTTTACATTAAAATAAATTCAGAGCCTAAAATATTAGAGAAAAATCATGGTACTTGGTTTATGATAGTTTTAGGTCACCATAAAGCTTCTGTAATTTACTTGTGATTTTTGGATACATATTTACAGTACTTGCTTCATAATATGGTAGAAGTGGCCTAAAATAGTAAATTAGGAAATGTAGGCCTAAACAACTCTGAAATTTCTCAAAATTTGGAATTACTGCTTAAATGCCTCATAAATTTTTTAATGATTTTATGATGATTTATTGTTGGCTCATTAGTGCACTTCATGTTCATACTAGGGCATTTGGAAGCTTAGAATAAATAAATTAAATGCCCGATAAATAGTAAAAATTTCGAAATCTTGGACTTAGCTATATTATGTCATGATAGACCTCCAGTAAATATTATAGGAGATTCGGAAGACAATTTGGAGTACCTCCCCTTATATGCCACATGTATCTTAGGATGGTCTGCATATAGTAAAACCACGAAAACTGAACTAGCATGGGTAAAGAACTTAGTGAGATGGAATTTTGGTAGTTGCTGGTTTGGATAGGGCAAGTTAAGTTTAAGTTCATTATTGGAAGACAGGATAAGTAGAGTGTGAGATTGGCTAGTGTTAAGTGGCATTCGGGAACGACGAAAGATCGTCCACCCCGGGTAGGAGAGGAAGAGTCTTAATACTCTAGGGCTAGATATAAAGTAACCTAAAAAGGGATCAGGTAATGGGTATCAACCAACAACAATAAGTGCCTTGTGAAAGGGAACAGTGGGCTTCAGCTACCGTCATAGTTCCTAGTGCCCTTTGAGAGCCCCTTCACGGGGAATACCGGGGGCAGTCCTGGGCTAACGTAAACCGTAGGAATAATAAGCTAAAAGAGTAACTAGTATAACTAGGGTTGCACATACACACACCCCGATAGCTAGGCAGGCAGAATAAGTTGGTTTGGTTGCCATTAAGACGGTAGCTCTGAAGGTAGATGCACGAACGGGACAGTCCGGTGAGCCGAGGGCTCGAGGGTTTGAGTACAGAATAAAAATTGTGGGTCTTCGGTATTTGATTGTCGTTCACACCGACATCGGTACGTTGACTCGGCGGTGTGGGACACTTAGCCAAAGAAAGTCTGGTAGATATAGCCAGCACTAGTACGCGGATACTCTAGGTTGTGTTCTTCTAGGGGAGTACGGAAGGGCTAGGCCCGGTAGTGTGGATACCCGCCTAGGAGTGGGGGGCCCGACCCACTGTCTCCGTTTGCCACTACGAAGGTTCCTGGGAGTGAAGCTAGCTGCCCGAATAGGGGGAACTAAAGGTCTGTGCGCATAGAGTCTTGTGCGTGAGTTGCACTTACATGAATCATGACATAGCATATCACTACACTCATATTTGCATACAACCGACACCCCAACGTATAAATCGGTATGTGACTTTTTATACGATGGGAGCCTTGCAGAAGACCCCTTAACTTATAAGTTTGTATGGACATTCATATAAGTTAAGTTTACTTACTTATTTGTTCTCTATTATCCTTCTTATATATTTACTACTTACTACATGTCTACTTTATTACTTACTACCGTAGAATTGCTAGATGTACTTTATTCTAGATAGATGTTTATACACCATCATAGTTGTTAGATTAGCTCCATTGTCATCTGCTTGATTACTCTCCACCTTTGTAGCTTCCCTTTCCTCCTCTCCGCTCGGTGCTTAGGAGCAGTGGGGGGAGGGGTAGGGGATGATAGGGCTTAGTATTTATGACTAATGGTTTTCGAACCACAACATTACAACAGCTCCGGATGGGAGACAGGAACCAGCAGTCCAGGGACCAGCACCAGCGGAGTACGGTGCGCATGGAGGTGGGTCAGTCTAGCACCGGTGCACCTGCGACCAGCTTCGTGAGTGATTAGTATTGTACCGGGCTCGAGCCCGTTTATCTATATTTCATCTTAACTGTATCTTTGCAGTACTTCGATTTTCTGTTATTACCTATTGATGGACTGGATGTGCTTTCATTTTATATGTGTATTTCTGTGGACCTGTTTACATTTTATGTATACTTACTTCTCTCTCTTTGTGATCGAAAAGGGCCGGCAGAATTGGCGTTTTGTAGTGGCGACCTTCCCGTGAGTCGGTGCCACCGCAAAGCGGAAATTCTTGGCTAAGACCCCGGTGTTCGAAAAGGGGGGGGGGGTCTTACAAGTTGTATCAGAGCAGACCTCGATCGGAAGAGAAGTAGTCCACAAAACCTTGGGCCACCCCCCGTGCGAGCTTTGTTTGTGGACAAACTAGCAGCGGAAGCAGTGGTGTGCCCATAAGGGAAATCAGATGTGAAAGTCCATCCTACCCCTTCTTAAATTCCATTCATTCGCTCTCTAACAAATGGAATTTTTCCTTGTAGCCTGCGACAAACCCTACATCACAGCAAGGGACACCTCAGGCTCCGAATGTGGTCCCGCCTCCGCTGGCTCCAGCTCCGTTCCAGGTGACAGAGATGGGACAAACACTGACAGCCATTCTTGAGGCCTTCAGAGCTCAGCAAGGCCCGGCTCCACAGCCAAACCCCGGGGCCAATTTGATGACTGTCTTCCGAGGACTTTCCCCTCCATCCTACCTGGGGACGGAGTCTGCAGTACGTACGGAGGAATGGTTGGATACCATTTACGAGATGCTAGCGGGGATTCGATGCCCCACTGAGGAGGAAGTTGCTTTGGCGGTCTCCTGCCTAGAGTCACACGGAAAGAGGTTGTGGAAATCTCAGCTGGACACCACCTTTGCGGGGATGGATTGCGCTAATATTACTTGGGAGGAGTTCAGAGCAGCGCTCTTAGGACATTTTGTACCTTAGTCGGCGAGGGACGACCTGGAGGATAGGTTCCTGCGGTTGAGGCAGGGGAACAGGACTGTGGTGGAGTATTATCAGGAGTTCACTCACCTGGCCTGCTATGCGGACGCTTATAAGTTGGACGACGCTGGCTATGCCCGGAGGTTTTATAAGGGGCTGCAAGATGACATGAGACAGGCCCTCCTCTTCGTCTCAGAGGGGAGTTTGGCCAGGATTCTAGAGATGGATAAGAAGAGAGAAGCGGATCAGCTTACAGTGAAGAGCCGGAAGAGACTGACTGATGATACAGTGATTGGAGGTCGTAGAGACCATCCTGGAGGCCAGGTTATTGGGGAGAGAAGGAACGTGGATTAGCCTCGTCAGGAGTTTGGGCAGGAGCAGAGAAGTCAGGGGGTATTTGCTCCCCAGCCTTTACAGATGCTGGAGATGCCAAGGACAACAGAGAAGGCACCGGTATGCTTTCAGTGCAATCAGCCGGGGCATATCAAGAGGAACTGCCCTATGAGGCGAGCACCCCCACCAGCACATCAGGGCGCTCCACCTCCTCGACAGTTTGGCGGACAAGGATAGGACCGAGGACGAGGATTTCAGGATCGAGGCCGCAGGCCAGAGAGGGAGCAGGTGTATGCTCTAGACCTGACACAACCCCGGAACCCGGAGCAGGTTATCGCAGGTATGCCAGTACTTTTAAATTTTCTTCATATAAACTTGTATTTTAGACATAACCTAGTTAGAAATTAAGAGAAGACAACTACAACAAGAATACTAAGACACTTAATTACCCCAGGCATAGTCTTCGTTAGCGGCAAGCCCGCTCACACTCTCTTCGACACTGGTGCTTCACACTCGTTCGTGTCGGAGGATTTCGTGAAAGGACTGGCAGGTGTGGAGCCATTCACCGGGAAGATGATGAGGGTGCGCCTACCCGATGGATATGAAATAATGACCTCTGCTCATTGCAATATGGAAGCGAGGATCGGCGAGAAGGCGTTTGAGGCACCAGCGACGATTCTGAAGATGCCAGATTATGATCTGATCCTGGGCATGACTTGGCTGTGCTGGAACCATGCCCAGATCGATTGCGTGTCAAAGAGGATCACCGTGAGGCACGACGACTCCTTCATTGTCATCGAAGGTATTATACCAGTACCCTGTACCTTATTATCGTCTGTGCAAGCCGTTAAGGCCCACCTGCAGGGGGAAGAAGTTTATCAGGTCCTTTTTGAGGCGGTCGTGGCCACGGACTCCATTTCAGGTATTCCAGTAGTGCAAGACTTCGCCGACGTGTTTCCGGAGAAGCTACCAGGGCTACCCCCGCACCGAGAGAAAGACTTTCAGATTCAGCTCGTATCGGGGGCTAAGCCGGTATCCAGAGCTCCCTATCGAATGGCCCCAAAGGAGTTGGTGGAATTTCGAAGCCAGCTTCAGGAGTTAGTGGAGGCCGGGTTTGTTCGGCCTAGCTCTTCACCATGGGGAGCTCCAATGTTATTCGTTAAGTAGAAGGATGGGACTCTTCGACTGTGTATAGATTACCGGGCCCTGAACAGGTTGACGGTCCGAAATACTTATCCCTTACCAAGGATAGACGAGCTATTTGACCAGCTGGAGGAAGCCCTTTGGTTCTCAAAGCTGGATCTGAGGTCAGGGTACTACCAGCTTCGCATTCGGGAGGAGGACATCCCGAAGACGGCCTTCAGCAGTAGATATGGTTTGTACGAGTTTACCGTGATGCCTTTCTGGCTCACGAATGCACCCTCCGCATTTATGACCTTGATGAACCAGGTGTTCGAACAGTATCTGGATGTCTTTGTTATCGTATTCATCGACCACATCCTTAACTATTCAAGGACGGAGGAGGAGCACGCGAGACATCTGACCTTTACCTTGGAGAAGCTGCGGGAGCATAAGATGTATGCCAAGTACAGCAAGTGCCAGTTCTGGCAAAAGGAGGTGGCCTTTTTGGGCCATGTCATCAGTGGAGTAGGTCTGGCAGTAGATCCGGCGAAGGTCAAGGCAGTACGGGATTGGCCACCACTAAAGTCGGCCTCGTATGTTCGAAGTTTCTTAGGACTTGCCGGTTATTACCGGAAGTTCGTAAAGGGGTTCTCTCAGATTGCCCTCCCTCTTACGTCACTAATGAAGAAGGAGTCCCCTTTTATTTGGACACCACGATGCGTGTCGGCTTTCTAGGAGCTGAAGGATCGTCTCACCTCGGCTCCCATCCTTGCTCTTCCGTCAGGGAAGGAAGGATTCCAGGTGTACACAGATGCTTCCTATCAGGGGATGGGTGCCGTTCTGATGCAGAACGAGCACGTAATAGCCTATGCCTCCCATCAGTTGAAGCAACATGAGCAGAATTATCCCGTGCATGATTTGGAGATGGGGGCAGTTGTTTTTGCTCTTACGATCTGGCGATACTACCTTTACGGAATTCACTGCGATATCTTCTCTGACCACAAGAATCTGAAGTACGTTGACACCCATAAGGAGCTAAATATCAGGCAGAGACGCTGGGTAGAGTTTCTGTCGGACTACCAGTATACCATGCACTACTATCTAGGGAAGGAGAACGTGGTCGCAGATGCTTTGAGCCGGAGAGCGAGTACGACAGGAGTAGGCCCGCAGCTGATGGCCTTGGAGTTGGTTAAAGAATTCGAGGAGATGCAGATATCACTAGTGTCTGAGGATGACCAGGAGTTATACATGGAGTACCTGGGGTCGATGGTTACTACTGATGATATTTGAGACTGCATCAGAGATGGGAAGATGCTGGATGAGAGAGCGGAGCCGATATTCTGAGACTTGGAGGAAGGCACGACAGGAGATTACACTTTGAGGGATGGTCTCCCGTATTTCCGAGGCAGAGTCTACATACCAGCAGGAGGACAGATCCGGGAGGACATTATGACGGAGGCTCACTACAGCGATATTCGGTACACCCGGGGATCACCAAGATGATAAAAGATTTGAAGAGGACGATGTACTGGCCGGGTATGAAGAAAGACATTACGTACTTTGTGACGCATTGCGAGGCCTGCCAACTCGTAAAGGCAGAGTGTAGGAACCCGACAGGCTTGCTGCAGCCACTTCCGGTGCCGGAGTTGAAATTTGATATAGCCATGGAATTCATACATGGGCTACCTCGATCCCGTGCGGTGAATGACTCGATCTGGGTGATAGTGGACAGGCTAACAAAGGTGGCCCGATTCATTCCAGTGGCGAAGGACGCACCAGTTAGTGTATTAGTACGGGGGTTCATTGAGCAGTTTGTGCGTTATCATGGGGTGCCCAGTACTATCGTTTCGGATCGGGATGGGCGGTTTACATCAAGGGAGTGGAGTTCAGTCTAGGCCCATCTGGGTTCTCGGTTGACATTCAGCACATCTTTTCACCCTCAGACCGACGGGCAGACGGAGCGCACCAACCGTACACTGGAAGATCTTTTGCGCCTGTGTATTTTGGACTGCGGCGAGCCTTGGGAGAGATTGCTGCCACTGGTCGAGTTTTCGTACAACAACGCCAATCAGTCCAGCATAGGCATGGCCTCATACGAGGAGTTGTATGGAAGGAGGTGCAGGACCCCACTATCATGGGTTCAGGATGAGGATCCGCAGGCACTAGGCTCGGAATTTGTGGGGGATACAGATGCTCAGATTAGATTGATCCGGGATAGGATGTTGGAAGCTCAGAGTAGGCAGGACAAATATTACGATGCGAGGCATCGTCAAGTGGAGTTCTAGGTGGGAGACCGAGTTTTCTTGAAGATACGGCCGATGCACGGAGTCTCGCGGGTTCGCGGGTGGAAGAAGCTCAGTCCGAGATATATGGGGCCTTACAGGATCCTGGAGCGGATCAACCCCTTAGCCTATAGACTGGAGCTACCGCCGGAGTTAGCGGGATTGCATGACGTCTTCCACATCTCCTCACTACGGAGGGCTCTGCTACGCCCTGAACAACTGATTTCCTCGGCAAATGGCCCGGTGGCCTCCGATCGGTCCGTCAACTTGGAGCCTATCAGGATTGATGACACGGCAGTGCGGGTCTTATGAAGGAAAAAGGTTCCGTTAGTCAAGGTTCTGTGGAACAATCATGGGCAGTAGGAGCATACATGGGAGCCACAGGACTTGATGCGATAAAAATACCCGGAACTTTTCGGTCAGGTATACCTCACAACCCCTCTGGACAATCAATTTGATTTCCAGTTTTAAACCAATAGGACTTAAATTTCAAGAATAGGGGCTAATCATTTGTTTAATTGGGTATATACCTAGTTAATTGGATGAATTGGTCTTAGATTTGAAACCGCACATAGCAAACGTGATGTAGAAATGTAAATCTTTCAACTCTCATGGGATGTTACAAGCCTTTTTCTCCCGATAGGAGCCCCGTAGGCTTAACCTTGATTTCGGGGACGAAATCTTTGTTTTGTTTATTGGGATTTGTAACATCCCATTTCCGACTAGACCCCTAGGAGTGGTTTTGTCTTAACAGAACCCTGGGAAAACCCAGGAATATAAGTTTATCGACCAAGATTTCGAGTCAAGGGGTGGTCACGCTCGTGACCGACCTGACACGCCCGTGACCTAGGGCGTGACCCCTTAGACGATCGTCGAGCTAAGAAATTTCAATATGGGCCTGAAACGCCCGTGACCAATCCGTCATGCCCGTGACCTTGGAATGGCGTTGAGTGAGCTAAGCTCACTCAACGCCGTAGTCTGGATGGCGTTGAGTGAGCTTAGCTCACTCAAAGCCATAAGCTAGACGGCGTTGAATGCACAGACTGCACTCAATTCCATCTGGTGTCATCTGGGTGGAGTTTAGTGAGCTGAGCTCACTCAACGCCGTTGACTGGATGACGTTGAGTGAGCTTAGCTCACTAAATGCCGTAAACTGTCAGGTGGGATGGCGTCGAGTGCGTTGAGTGCACTCAACGCCATAAGTTGAACGGTGTTGAGTGCACTGACTGCACTCAACGGCATAATCTGGGCGGCGTTGAGTGAGCTAAGCTCACTTACTGCCATCTTTTAAAAAGAACATATTCTGGGTGGCGTTGAGTGAGCAGAGCTCACTCAACGCCATAATCCGGATGGCGTTAAGTGAGCAGAGCTCACTCAACGCCGTAGCTTGATGGCGTTGAGTGAGCTGAGCTCACTCAACGCCATTTTACTTAGAATTTTTGCTGGCATTTTTCTGGCAGATTGGTTATGGCTGTGTGCTAGTTCAGCTAAACCGGGCCGGTCTAGGGACTGGGCCGTTTTCTCTTATTAAGACGTAGTTTAAGTCTTATTTTTATGAGTCTGATCGGTCAATGCCACGTGGCAGCCGACTCCTCTCCTTCCATCCATGGCCGAGTGACGGTTTGCATGGCCATTAATGGCTTTTAAGGCTCGGCCCCATCCTATTCCCCTTGAAACGGCTGGATTCAACTCCTCTCAGGGAGAGGAGGAGTTTCCAGCCCTCCTCCAGCTGTTACAGAGCCGTTTCAGCCCCCCACCATCATGGCTGAAAAAGCTATAATGGGCCATTAATGGCCACCAGCGTTAGACTTTTCCCCTCCCTCCTTTTACTGGTTTTAAAGACTCCCTAGACTTAGAGAGGAAGTTTTCACCCTTGCCCGTTAAAGCTAGAGCTCATTACCTTACTGTTGAAGAATTCCGGCGACGCCACCACCGCGCAAATGGCATCCCGACGGCTTGCACGCCTCCAGCCCGCGAACAAGGTCCTCCTCTACCTCTTCTTCTATGGATAGATCTTAAAAATCATTAGGAGAGATATCGGGCTCAAAAGAGGTGGATCGGGTGAGCGTTTCCATGGTCTTTCCGAAATTTCATGATGGCGGGTTTGCCAGAAACGCCTCTCTGGCGGCCGTGCCGCCGCCCGACGGTAGCCCTCACCTCAACAGAGGTGGTGGTGGGGGTGGCCGGCCAGGGAGATGACTGGGTGGCCGGGAAGTAGGTTTAGAAAAGCTATAGGTTTTAAGCATTTTTAGGTTGCTGGTTCGGGCTTTTTGAGAAGATGAATAGTAACTTATAATACTAAATTATTATATTTATATATAAAATGTAGTGATTTATCAAGCTCTCTTTTATGCTATTTAATGAGGTACTTAGAGGCTTTTTATATAGAAGTGACCAACATGAAATATTTAGCCCTACGAGTCTACTATATTTCAAAATTGATTTGGGTCAATTTGGTCAACTGGTTTGACCAGGGTATCTCTTTTGGTGGGATCTAGACCTGGAGCTAGGCAGAGACAAAAAGGTGTGCCCACCTTTCATCCTTTGCCAAATGTTATGAAATTTGGGCAGGGAGTCTATCCTAACTATACCTAGGGCCTATCCAAAAATGAGAATTTTTGGGGAATATTTTTCTATAGTTTTTGGGAAAATTTAATAAACCATGTATAAATTAATTAAGTGTCTTAAACACCTCAAATTCCCCCCAAATCTGGGTGGAGGTCTTAGGGGGAATGTTAGAACTCTGGTAAAAATTCCACCTCATTTGGAAGTGTTTTGATTAAGTTTTAACTCGACCCTAGTTTGGCACTTATAGGGTTAATGGGGTCAATTCATTCCTTTTGGGACTTGAGTGGTCAAACAACCTCAACAGAGGCTGATATTTTGGTCACTGGCTTTTTAGAGCATGACACACCCTCCAAGCAAGTTTGGGGTGGTTTGGTGTAGGGTAGCCCTAGAACCCTAGGGTAGGTCCCTTAATGGGGATTTGTAGGGTTGTGAAGGTCATGGGGTGAAATGACCTTTGATTGACTTGAGATTTTGTGAAGAGGACCATAAGGGTATTAAAGTCCTCTGGTCAAAATTTTAAGGTATTTGGAGACCTTTAGCCCACCTAAAACCCTAACCCTAGTTTAGGTCACCAACCTTAATTTGAACTATTATGC
Source organism: Platanthera zijinensis (assembly GCA_039513925.1). Lineage (NCBI taxonomy): Eukaryota > Viridiplantae > Streptophyta > Magnoliopsida > Asparagales > Orchidaceae > Platanthera > Platanthera zijinensis. The sequence goes on along the minus strand of CM077094.1, from coordinate 71,830,897 downwards.
TATCAACTGAACTTAAAATCAAGTAAAGTTTGGGCAGGGTGATTTTCTGGTCTAAATGGCCATAATATAAGTTTGTTGAGGCTTTTGGGTTAATTTATACAGTACATCATTCACAACCCTAGTTGTGCTCTAGATATTTATTTTGATGATTTTGGAATTTCTATTCACTGGAATGTTATGAAATCTTGGATTAGGGCATCTTATAGCATGTTATACCTTATGTATTTTTCTTCGAAGTTTTATTTGATTATTTTGGGTACTTGCTTCTTTAACTTACCATTTGAGATATGTAGTCAAAAATACAAATAATGCCCAATTATTATTTGGAAAATTATGAAATTTGGTCAGTGGGTGTTTCAAACCATGATAGTAACCTTATAATTTTCTCTTGATTTTTAGATAATTAAAAATAGTACCTCCTTCACTAAGCTAGGAAAATTAGTATTTTACATTAAAATAAATTCAGAGCCCAAAATATTAGAGAAAAATCATAGGACTTTGTTTCTGATAATTTTAGGTCACCATAAAGCTTCTGTAATTTTCTTGTGATTTTTGGGTACATATTTAAAGTACTTGCTTCATAATATTGGTAGAAGTGACCTAAAATTGTAAATTAGGAAATATAGGCCTAACACCTCTGAAATTTCTCAAAATTTGGAATTACTGCTTAAATGCCTCATAGGATTTTTACTGATTTTATGATGATTTATTTTTGGCTCATTAATGCACTTTATGTTCATACTAGGGCATTTGGAAGCTTAGAATAAATAAATTAAATTCCCGATAAATAGAAAATTTTTGGAAATCTTGGACTTAGCTATATTATGTCATGATAGACCTCCAGTAAATATTATAGGAGATTCGAAAGACAATTTGGAGTACCTCCCCTTATATGCCACATGTATCTTAGGATGGTCTGCATATAGTAAAGCCACAAAAACTGAACTAGCATGGGTAAAGAACTTGGGGAGATGGAATTTTGGTAGTTGCTGGTTTGGATAGGGCAAGTTAAATTTAAGTTCATTATTGGAAGGCAGGATAAGTAGAGTGTGAGATTGACTAGTGTTAAGTGGCGTTCGGGAACGACGAAAGATCGTCCACCCCGGGTTGGAGAGGAAGAGTCTTAATACTCTAGGGCTAGATCTAAAGTAACTTAAAAAGGGATCGGGTAATGGGTATCAACCAACAATAATAAGTGCCTTGCGAATCGGAACGGTGGGCTTCGGCTACCATCATAGTTCCTAGTGCCCTTTGAGAGCCCCTTCACGGGGAATACCGGGGGCAGTTCTGGGCTAACGTAAACCGTAGGAATAATAAGCTAAAAGAGCAACTAGTATAACTAGGGTTGCACATACACACACCCCGATAGCTAGGGAGGGAGAATAAGTTGGTTTGGTTGCCATTAAGACGGTAGCTCTGAAGGTAGATGCACGGACAGGACAGTCCGGGGAGCCGAGGGATCGAGGGTTTGAGTATAGAATAAAGGTGGTGGGTCTTCGGTATTTGATTGTCGTTCACACCGACATCGGTACGTTGACTCGGCGGTGTGGGACACTTAGCCAAAGAAAGTCTGGTGGATATAGACAGCACTAGTACGCGGATACTCTAGGTTGTGTTCTTCTAGGGGCGTACGGAAGGGCTAGGCCCGGTAGTGTGGATCCCGCCTAGGAGTGGGGGGCCCGACCCACTGTCTCCGTTTGCCACTACGGAGGTTCCTGGGAGTGAAGCTAGCTGCCCGAACAGGGGGAACTAAAGGTCTGTGCACATAGGGTCGTGTGCGTGAGTTGCACTTACATGAATCATTGCATAGCATATCACTACACTCATATTTGCATACAACCGACACCACAACGTATAAATCGGTATGAGACTTTTTATATGATGGGAGCCTTGCAGAAGACCCCTTAACTTATAAGTTTGTATGAGCATTCATATAAGTTAAGGTTACTTACTTATTTGTTCTCTATCTGCCTTCTTATATATTTGCTACTTACTACATGTCTACTTTATTACTTACTACTGTAGAATTGCTAGATGTACTTTATTCTAGATAGATGTTTATACCCCATCATAATTATTAGATTAGCTCCATTATCATCTGCTTGATTTCTCTCCACCTTTGTAGCTTCCCTTTCCTCCTCTCCGCTCGGTGCTTCTAAGCCGTGGGGGGAGGGGTAGGGGATGATAGGGCTTAGTCTTTATGACTAATGGTTTTCGAACCACAACATTACAGGAGCTCCGGATGGGAGACAGGGACTACCAGTCTAGGGACCAGCACCAGTGGAGTACGGTGCGCATAGAGGTGGGTCAGTCTAGCACCGGTGCACCTGCGACCAGCTCCATGAGTGATTAGTATTTTATAGCTTCCGCGATGAGTGATTTGTAGTGAGTACTCTGATGTACCGGGCTCGAGCCCGATTATCTATATTTCATCTGAACTGTATCTTTGCAGTACTTCGATTTTCTATTATTACCTATTGATGGACTGGATGTGCTTTCATTTTATATGTGTATTTCTGTGGACCTGTTTACATTTTTTGTATACTTACTTTTCTCTCTTTGTGATCGAAAAGGGCCGGCAGAATTGGCATTTTGTAGTGGCGACCTTCCCGTGAGTCGGTGCCAAACCGCAAAGAGGCAATTCTGGGCTAAGACCCCGGTGTTCGAAAAAGGAAAAAAGGGGGTCTTACATCAAGATCCAAGGCCCCAGATAGACCCACCGTACCAAGGGTGAAGCTGGAGCCTAGGAAGCGGTACAACAGGTTTGGCTGTTGGTGCTGTGGCAAAGTTGGTCACTTTACCGTGAATTGCTTGTTTAATCTAAGATTCAACGAGACTCCTCATGTTAGCAATGCGAGGCCGACCACTCATAGGGTTAACCACTCGAGGGGGAGTGTGCTAACAAGGAATCTAGGACCCAAGTTTGATTGGGTTCCTAAGGGAAACTAATTCTGTTTTGCAGGTATGTCCAAAAGCCACCAAAACACCAATCTGGTACTTGGACAGTGGATGTTCCCGGCATATGACCGGGACAAGAAGCCTGTTGCGTGATTACTCCCCAGTCGAAAATGGACCCAAAGTCATCTTTGGAGGATCTGATCGAGGAGTCACCAGGGGTTATGGTATGATTTCCAACGGTGTATTCTCTATCACTGACGTGGCCTATGTTGAAGGGTTAAACCATAACCTGATCAGTGTAAGCCAGTTGTGTGATAAAAGATACGACGTTAATTTCTGCAAGGATAAGTGCTTGATAATATCGTGTGCCTCTTCGGAGACGGTATTAACTGGCATTAGGAGCAGAAATATCTTTTGCTTAGATTTTCTTAGCTTAGACTCTTCTACCTCCGTGTGCCTAGTAGCAAAAGGAAGTGCATCTCTTTGTTAGCAATGACACAAGACATTAGCACATATTAATTTCAAGACTATTAATATGTTGTTTTCCAAGAATTTAGTAAGGGATGCCCCTACTATTAAGTGCATCAAAGATAGCCCTTGTCCTACATGACAGAAAGGCAAACAGACTCGGGCTACCTTTAAGGGTATTGCAGACAAAGACTCCTCCAGATGTCTTTATCTTCTGCATATGGACTTGTTCGGTCCAGTGCAAGTTCATAACTTAGGAGGCAAATCGTATACGCTAGTGATTGTTGATGATCAATCTCGGTTTACATGGGTGTTCTTCTTGAAACGAAAGTAAGATACGTTTGATATCCTCACTAATTTTATCAAGCAGATTCAGAACGAACTTAACTGCTCTGTGGTCAAAATCAGAAGTGACCATGGAATAGAATTCGAGTCTGGTGCTATGACAGAATTCTGTGAAGAACATGGTATCTTTCATGAGTTTTACTCCCCGCGTACTCCTCAGCAAAACGAAGTTGCGGAGAGGAGAAATAGAATGCTCATTGAAGCATGTACGATAATGTTGAATGACGCTTCTCTTCTAGAGTACTTCTGGGTAGAGGCTGTCATTACGGCGTGTCATGTGGAGAACCGGGCATTGATCAACAAGAATCATCGTAAGACGCCTTATGAGCTACTGAAAGGCAGGAAACCGACCATGTCCTATTTAAGGATTTTTGGCTGCAGATGCTATGTACTCAATAATGAGAAGTACCCACATACTAAATTCGGAGAAAAATGCTTCTAAGGCTTCTTCATGGGCTAGAGTAGCCATAGTCAGGCATATAGGGTCTTCAATAAGAAAACCCTAGTGGTAGAGGAGTCCATTAATGTTGTTTTTGATGAAGGAAGCTTGCTTCATAGCAAATCTTCAAGTGGCATTCTTGAAGATGCAGGTGCAAGGCTTGAACAACTAAGTCTCGATGAGACTGCAAAAGGTGCAACTCTCAAGTACGTCAAGGTTTCCACCTCAACGCCAACTGGAGAAGTTGACGATCAGGATGGAGAAAATCTCCCAGAAGAAGGAGAAGCCCGAGAAGCTGTCAGAGCTCCAGATGCCAGACTCTTAGTGTAACACCTCCCCTGTAAAGACCATATAATATGGGTCCGGCCGGGGCCCCACAACATACGGACGCCATAGCTTTAGTATTAAAAGATGATATGAAACTACCCAATCTCAAAAACTCCAGACACACACAGCGGAAACAGAACAAACCAACAGAAGTTATCCACTAATGATAGAGTATCAAATGGCCTTAAGGCCTTACACAATAATAGTCCAAAATATATAAATGTGCCAAGCACTCCTAGGCTACCTCTGCATGCAATCCGGACATAAACATAACAAAAGTAGCAAACACAAAAGGAGAAACCAAGCACAGTAACACTTCATGAGGCTTAGGGCTTTTCGCCCGGCGCGCTAGCTCCTGCATGCGATCCTTGCCCTGTAAGGATTTGAAGTAACGTGGGTCAGCAAAGGCTGACCTCTACTGTGTAACAAACACATCTCCTCCCGGCCATCCCTAACGGACCCCGGGGTACCACTCCACCTGCAAGTTAGCACTTCGTATACCAAAAGAGCATATATATTAAAGCGGTAAAACAGGCTTGGATGTCTCATACAGCATACATGTTCTCTACGTTTTGTACAAAGTGAAAGGGGCCTACTATGTAACATGAATGCAACCCGGGTTTCACCCAAGGCACCCTAGCTCGTATGCATCTAGCACAACATCAAACACTGGGTACTTCCATTTCCCCATTGGCTTAAAGCCGCAACCACAAGGGAACCACCATGTCCCTAACGGCACACACGCCGTCGCACAGAACCTTGCAAAGGCCCCACCCGCACAAGGGTCATATACCCCGGGGCTTGCCCGCACATTCTGACTTCGCATGTCAGGGTTCCGTCTCATACTGACCGATTCTAAGAAGCCTTGCTGGACCCCACCCGCTCATGGCCACATTGCCCGGGCTTGTCCTCCGCTCGACATTCTCGTCAGTCCACACAAGGGGCTAGTCTCGCCGGGACACTTCCCCCACATGACTTGCGCGTCACGAGATAGCCAGCCGACCACGGAGACATAGCCGCACCTTTGCACAGCACAAACAAAGGTTTCCCCACCCCAATCACCATTCGCACCGTGTCTTTCCCGTGCTCCAAGGAAATCATCTACCGCACAACACGGAGCTAACCTTGTCCGGTTCCGACCACGAGTACTCACTCAAATGTAAGGGGGAAAACACATACATACAACGGCGTATTGCCGCAACGGATTTCTACCGAATCCCCGAAGCTCGCTATGCAACATCACCAGGTCGGACTAACGGTCGCGACCACGGCTTCACCCACAATGCCTAATCCGCTAACGGAGCGGATCTCTAATGCAAAGCATGCCGGGATGAACATACTCAACCCGGAGGTTCTTCTTGAACCTAGGCTACACGAATCCCTCTCATTTGAGAGATTCGGCGCTCAAAATACGAAAGGAAGGGGGTGCTATTCATGCATCCTAAATCCTAAAAACCGAGAGGAGAAGTGTAGTTACCTTTCGTCCCCTCTTCCTAGCCATGGAGAAGATTTGCTCGGTTGAACACCACCGCAACGCTCCCACCTTCGCGGATCTGAACTCCGCTCGCGAAACGGACCTCCGATGCTTCGCCGGCGGCCGCATCTTGGCCTTCTTCCTCCTCCTTGCTCTCCCTTCTCTCTAGAATCAAGAGAGATAAAGATGGGAGAAAAGTGAGGGTTTCAAACCCTATTCCCGGGTTTAATCCCTCAGACCTAGCCCCCAGCCGTTGGATCTCAATCAAAGAAACAGACGGCCACGATTCGGCCTAAAATCACAAAAACTGGGCCGAACACGGGTTGCAACACGGCCGTGTGCCAGGCCGTGTTACCCACTCACCATCTCGATCGAGTCGAAAAACCAGCACACGGCCTTTGACATTGCCTCCAACACGCCCATGTCACCTGCGACACGCCCGTGTCGGGACCCGTGTCACGCCCCCCGTGTGCAATCGACCAACATTTCGCAGTCAGAGAGGTACACGGCCTTGTGACACGGCATCAGACACGCCCGTGTCAAATTTGACACGGCCGTGTTCGTGCCCGTGTCACGGACCGTGTACCACACTTACAGAATGCCTGGAGTGACACGGCCTGGGACACGCCCGTGTCCTAGGCCGTGTTCTACAACTCGACTAGCGTCGACCGCCAAAGCGTCGACCGCACGACTCGAGGCCGAACACGCCTGTGTCACGCCCGTGACACGCCTGTGACACGCCCGTGACACGCCTGTGACACGCCCGTGACACGCCCATGACACGCTCGTGACACGCTCGTGACACGCCCGTGACACGCCCGTGACACGCCCGTGGCACCTGCTCCAAAAACCAAACTGGGCTTAAAACATCACCCGTCCCTCTTTTGAGTTTCGGGGTGTTACAACTCTCTTCCCCTTAAAAGAATTTCATCCCGAAATTTAAAACATGGAAGTTAAACAAAACTAAGCAGTACCTGAGGAGAAAAGCTCGGGGTACTCCTCTAGCATGGCCTGCTCTCGCTTCCATGAGAGCTCCTCGCAACCACAGTTGTCCCAACGGACCTTTACGAGTCTGACCTCCTTGTTCCGCAATTGCCGAACCTCTGAGTCTTCTATTCCGATTGGACGAACTCGCATCCTCAAGTCTTCCTCTACCGGCACCGCCGTCGGCTCAATCACCACGCTGGCTTCTAACAACGCTTTCCTCAGGACGGAGACGTAAAAAACGTCATGCAATCCACTTAGCTCTATGGACAACGCCAACCGGTACGCTGCCTCTCCCACTCGCTCGATGACCTTGAATGGTCCCAAAAATCTCGGACTCAGCTTCTTGAGTCGGCGAATTCGCGAAACGCCTTTGAACGGCTTGATCTTAAGATACACCCAGTCGCCCACAGCGAATTCCACATGCCTGTGGCGAGCATTGAAATACTTCGACTGCCGATCTTGAGCTACCTTCATGCGCTCTTGGATGGTCCGCACTAGCTCACTAGCGTCGGCTAGCACTTCTTTCCCCAAAAGCTTGGTGTCTCCTGCCTCTGTCCAAGACATCGGTGTTCGACACCGCCTCCCATACAGAGCTTCGTATGGTGCCATCTTGATACTAGCTTGGTAACTATTGTTATACACAAACTCCACCATGAAGAGGTGATCCTCCTACTTCTTGCCGAAGTCGAGAGTACACATCCTTAGCATATCTTCCAAAGTACGGTTCGTTCTCTCAGTTTGCCCATCGGTTTGAGGATGAAAAGCGTACTGAACTTGAGTTTTGTGCCCAAGCTCTTCTGCACCAACCGCCAATCCTTAGACGTGAAACGTCCATCCCGGTCGCTGACTATACTCTTCGGAATCCCATGGAGTCGTACAACATTGCGGACGTACAACTCCACCAACTTTTCCACACCGTCCTCCTTCCGGTTTGGGATGAAATGTGCCACTTTGGTCAAGCGGTCCACAATCACCCAAATGGCATCATTACCGTACTGCGATCTAGGCAACCCATGCACAAAATCCATTGGAGATGTCATCAAATTTCCATTCGGGGATTGGAAGAGGCTTCAAGAACCTGCCCGGCTTCTGACATTCGGCCTTCACCAAGGCACATGTTTGGCACCGACTCACACACAAAGCTACGTCCCGCTTCATCCCAGGCCACCAATAGGACTTCTTCAACTCCAAGTACATCTTTGTACTACCCGGGTGAATGGAGTACTTAGTGAAGTGGGCCTCAAACATCAACTCCTCGCGGAGCTTGCCGAACTGCGGTACACAAATCCTTCCGCCCTTCCTCAGAATCCCATCAACCATCTCCCAGGCGCTACCCTCGCCCTTTAGAGCTTCCTCCACGAAAGGTTGGAACTCTGCATCTACACGGGTCGCTTCCCGAATACGATCGCATAAGTCACTCTGCATCTCAATCCAATTTAGTCGAGCCACGCTAGACTCGCCTCTTGCCACACATTCCAAACCAAGGGACTCCCAGTCCCGCCTTAACCGCTCATCGTGAGCTTCAATCCAATTTCCTTGCCCCGAGTATTTCCTACTCAAAGCATCTGCCACCACATTGGCTTTCCCTGGCGTGTACTGAATCGCCACCTCATAGTCCCCCAGGAACTCGACCCACCTACGCTGCCGCATATTTAGGTCCTTCTGATCTAGGAGATACTTCAGACTCTTGTGGTCCGTGAAGATCTCCACCTTTGCACCATAAACGTAGTGCCTCCACAACTTCAAAGCAAAAATTACCGCCGCCAACTCCAAATCATGGACGGGGTAATTTCTCTCATGAGGCTTCAGCTGCCTCGACCCAAAAGCTATCACACTACCATGCTGCACCAACACGCACCCTAAACCGCATCCGGATGCGTCGCTGAAAATCTGGAATCCTTCGGTCCCCTTTGGTAGACTTAGGATCGGCGCCGTCATTAGCCTCTCCTTCAGGGTTTCAAATGCCTGATTGCACTCTTGAGTCCATACAAACTTCTGATCTTTGCGAGTTAGTGAAGTGAGGGGTAGAGCTATCCGCGAAAAGTTTTCCACAAACCTTCGGTAGTACCCGGCTAGTCCAAGAAAACTCCGAACTTCCGCCACGGTCCTTAAAACTGGCCACTCTCTGATGGCTTCTACTTTCGTTGGATCCACTGCCACCCCGTCCCCACTGATTACATGGCCCAAAAAAGCCACCTTCTCCAACCAAAACTCGCATTTCGAGAACTTCGCATAGAGCTGGTTCTCTCTCAACACTTGTAACACTATCCGCAAGTGCGACTCGTGCTCCGCTTCCGACTTGGAATACACCAATATGTCATCGATAAAGACGACTACGAACCAGTCCAAATATTCGCGAAACACTCGGTTCATCAAGTCCATGAACACGGACGGCGCATTCGTCAGCCCGAACGGCATCACCGAGAACTCAAAATGACCATACCTCGTACCAAATGCGGTCTTGGGTATGTCTTCGTCACGAATCCGCAACTGATAATACCCGGACTTCAGGTCCAACTTGGAGTACACCACCGACCCCACCAACTGGTCGAAGAGATCGTCTATCCGAGGAATTAGATACTTATTCTTGACGGTCAATTTGTTCAACTCTCGGTAGTCTATGCACAGACGCATACTACCGTCCTTTTTCTTTACAAATAACACCGGCGCACTCCACGGTGAAGAGCTGGGCCTGATATACCCTTGCTCCAAAAGCTCCTGCAACTGAACCTTAAGCTCGGCCAACTCCTTTGGTGCCATCCAAAAGGGTGGACGCGACACTGGTCTAGCCTCGGGCACCAACTCGATGGAGAAATCAATCTCCCGCCGAAGAGGTGCTCCCGGTAACTCCTCGGGAAATACATCTCCAAACTCCGCCACCACGGGCACTTCTCCAAGAGACAGCCTGGAAAGGCTAACCTCCAACAACGCTACTAGAGCTACACCTCCCTGGTTAACAGCTCGCACTAACTGAAGTGCCGAAACTAGGGAACAGGCCACTCCATGCAGGCCTTCAAACTTGACTTCCGCTTGCCCCACGCCCCTCAGGGTTACCACCTTAGACAAACAGTCGATACTGGCACGCTGCTCCGCTAGCCAATCCATCCCCAAAATCACATCGAACTCGGACAACGGCAAGATCGCCACTACCAATACGAAGTCGACTCCCTCAAGACTCCAACAAATCCGGCCTCTAGCCCTGGTAGTCATAGATGACCCATTGGGCATGCGCACCTTCAACTCGGAGTCCGTCGAGAAAGGCTCCACTCCGATCCTCCGGATAAAGCCTTTCGCAAGGAAGGAGTGCGACGCTCCCGTATCAAAGAGTACCCTAGCGGGGTACCCAGATACCATTACAAAGCCTACACCCATGCAACAAACATAAAGGCTTGAAAGATAGGAATCTAAGGTGCAGGTTGAACTCTCGTACCTGTCACCACATCGGGTTGACGGATTGCTTCTTGTTGCCCAAGGTTGTAGGCCCTTGGCTGCACTGGTTGAAACTGAGAAGCACTCGACTCCGCCATCTTCCCTTTCTCTGCGGCACTGGGGCCGGAGCGCACAGTTTGCTCCTGCCTTGGCTCTTGCTCAGTGCCCCCTTGGGTACAAAATCTTGCTATGTGGCCCGGCTTGCCACAACTATAACACGTCTGAGGGCCCTTAGAGCGTGACCCTCCGGACGTCCAATTACTTTTCCCGCCCGACTTATATGGGGAAGGCTTCTTCTTCCATCGGCTCCCTTCCGCCTTTCCATGGGACTGAGCAGGCTTCTTCTCCTCCCTCTGTTTGGGTGTGAAACCCTTGCGACGCTGGGATCGCTCCATGTCACTCTCCAAAATTCGGGCTGCCTCCACCAATTCGTTGAAACCCGCACGTTTCATCGATATGAGGGGTTGTCTTAGATTCTCCCTCAGTCCATGATAGAAGAGATTGTCCCTCTCTTCATCGTCTGCCATGGTCATCCCTGCATAACGACCCAAGCGAGTAAATTCCTGAACATACTCATCCATTGACTTGTCTCGCTGCACCAGATGTAGGAACTGCCTCTGGAGGGCTAACCTCGTTGAGGCGGGTATGTACTTCTTCAGGAAGGCATTCCCAAACTCCTCGATGGACGGTGTGCGTCCCAGAAACTGCCGGCCACTGTGGCTTACCCACCATAACTTGGCATCTCCCTCCAACATAAAGGCTGTGAACTCTGCCTTTTTCTCGTCTGGCACCTCTGCCGCCCTCAGAAGCTCCTGAATTCTAGCCCACCAATCCTCTGCATCTGTGGGTGTGCCTATTCCCTTGAAGGTTAGAGGGTGGAAACTCAGAAAGTACTTCATTTGCCAGTCCCCATGCCCGACAACCACTCTCTCGGCCTGCGGCTCTGCCCGCCTAGCTTCCTCAACCTGCACGGTCGCTGCCGTGTCCGGGGTAGCAGGAGTTGCTACCTGAGCAACGGGGGCTGCTACCTGTGCTGTCGCTGCAGCTTGGGCCGCCACCATCGCTTCTACAAGCATACGGCAGAAGTCGGCCGATGTGACCCCCATCCCTAGCGGACCTTGCGTAGTCACACTACTTGCCGAGAGCTCTTCTCTTGGCCTCGAGGTCCCAGCCTCGTTGCTTGCACTCTAAACACAAGCAAGAAAACACACATCAGTCTCTAATTGCAAGACTCGAACACCAGGACACTCATGGTCCTACGATACTCCTATGTGGATAACTTCTTATACGCGACTCGACTTATACTTTCGACCGCGAAACTTCTCGTTGGAACGCGAACCTCATTCTGATACCAAATTGTAACACCTCCCCTGTAAAGACCATATAATATGGGTCCGGCCGGGGCCCCACAACATACGGATGCCACAACTTTAGTATTAAAAGATGATATGAAACTACCCAATCTCAAAAACTCCAGACACACACAGCGGAAACAGAACAAACCGACAGAAGTTATCCACTAATGATAGAGTATCAAATGGCCTTAAGGCCTTACACAATAATAGTCCAAAACATATAAATGTGCCAAGCACTCCTAGGCTACCTCGGCATGCAAGCCGGACATAAACATAACAAAAGTAGCAAACACAAAAGGAGAAACCAAGCACAGCAACACTTCATGAGGCTTAGGGCTTTTCGCCCGGCGCGCTAGCTCCTGCATGCGATCCTTTCCCTGTAAGGATTTGAAGTAACGTGGGTCAGCAAAGGCTGACCTCTACTGTGTAACAAACACATCTCCTCCCGGCCGTCCCTAACGGACCCCGGGGTACCACTCCACCTGCAAGTTAGCACTTCGTATACCAAAAGAGCATATATATTAAAGCGGTAAAACAGGATTGGATGTCTCATACAACATACATGTTCTCTACGTTTTGTACAAAGTGAAAGGGGCCTACTATGCAACATGAATGCAACCCGGGTTTCACCCAAGGCACCCTAGCTCGTATGCATCTAGCACAACATCAAACACTGGGTACTTCCGTTTCCCCATTGGCTTAAAGCCACAACCATAAGGGAACCACCATGTCCCTAACGGCACACATGCCGTCGCACGGAACCTTGCAAAGGCCCCACCCGCACAAGGGTCATATACCCCGGGGCTTGCCCGCACATTCTGACTTCGCATGTCAGGGTTCCGTCTCACACTGACCGATTCTAAGAAGCCTTGCTGGACCCCACCCGCTCATGGCCACATTGCCCGGGCTTGTCCTCCGCTCGAAATTCTCGTCAGTCCACACAAGGGGCTAGTCTCACCGGGACACTTCCCCCACATGACTTGCGCGTCCCGGGATAGCCAGCCGACCACGGAGACATAGCCGCGCCTTTGCACAGCACAAACAAAGGTTTCCCCACCCCAATCACCATTCACACCGTGTCTTTCCCGTGCTCCAAGGAAATCATCTACCGCACAACACGGAGCTAACCTTGTCCGGTTCCGACCACGAGTACTCACTTAAATGTAAGGGGGAAAACACATACATACAACGGCGTATTGCCGCAACGGATTTCTACCGAATCCCCGAAGCTCGCTATGCAACATCATCGGGTCGGACTAACGGTCGCGACCCCGGCTTCACCCATAATGCCTAATCCGCTAACGGAGCGGATCTCTAATGCAAAGCATGTCGGGATGAACATACTCAACCCGGAGGTTCCTCTTGAACCTAGGCTACACAAATCCCTCTCATTTGAGAGATTCGACGCTCAAAATACGAAAGGAAGGGGATGCTATTCATGCATCCTAAATCCTAAAAACCGAGAGGAGAAGTGTCGTTACCTTTCGTCCCCTCTTCCTAGCCATGGAGAAGATTTGCTCGGTTGAATACCACCGCAACGCTCCGACCTTCGCGTATCTGAACTCCGCTCGCGAAACGGACCTCCGAAGCTTCGCCGGCGGTTGGATCTTGGCCTTCTTCCTCCTCCTTGCTCTCCCTTCTCTCTAGAATCAAGAGAGATAAAGATGGGAGAAAAGTGAGGGTTTCAAACCCTATTCCCGGGTTTAATCCCTTAGACCTAGCCCCCAGCCGTTGGATCTCAATCAAAGAAACGGACGGCCACGATTCGGCCTAAAATCACAAAAACTGGGCCGAACACGGGTTGCAACACGGCCGTGTGCCAGGCCGTGTTACCCACTCGCCGTCTCGATCGAGTCGAAAAACCAGCACACGGCCATTGACACGGCCTCCGACACGCCCGTGTCACCTACAACACGCCCGTGTCGGGACCCGTGTCATGCCCCCCCGTGTGCAATCGACCAACATTTCGCAGTCAGAGAGGTACACGGCCTTGTGACACGGCATCAGACACGCCCGTGTCAAATTTGACACGGCCGTGTTCGTGCCCGTGTCACGGCCCATGTACCACACTTGCAGATTGCCTGGAGTGACACGGCCTGGGACACGCCCGTGTCCTAGGCCGTGTTCTACAACTTGACTAGCGTCGACCGCCAAAGCGTCGACTGCACGACCCGAGGCCGAACACGCCTGTGTCATGCCCATGACACGCCCGTGACACGCCCGTGACACGCCCGTGACACCTGCTCCAAAAACCAAACTGGGCTTAAAACATCACCCGTCCCTCTTTTGAGTTTCGGGGTGTTACACTTAGAGCTCTGACACGTGAGGGATCATCCTATAGATCAGATTATAGGAGATCCTCGTGACGGTGTCAGAACTCGGAGAGGTACAATTAACGAGATTTTCCACCTTAGTTTTCTGTCACAGGTTGAGCAAAAGAAGTTCGATGAAGCGAAAAAAGATGCGTCATGGATATTGTCCATGCAAGATGAACTGCATCAATTCCAACGATGCAACGTCTGGATGCTTGTTCCCAGACCAAAGAACCAGAATGTGATCGGCACTAAGTGGATCTTCAGAAACAAACTGGATGAACACGGTGTCATCATCAAGAACAAGGCCAGACTTGTGGCTCAAGGTTACAGACAGGAGGAGGGGATTGACTTCGACCAAACCTTTGCACCAGTTGCAAGGATGGAGGCGATTAGATTGTTCCTTGCATATGCCTCTCACAAAGGATTCACTGTCTATCAGATGGATGTAAAATCTGCGTTTCTGAATGGAAATTTGAAAGAGGAAGTATATGTCGCGCAACCCCCAGGTTTTGTTAATCCATCGCTCCCTAATCATGTCTATTTTCTTAATAAAGCATTATATGGCTTAAACAAGCTCCTCGAGCTTTGTATGAGACTCACTCTAGTTTTCTTCTTGAGAACAAGTTCTCGAGAGGAAAATAGATAAGACATTGTTTCTTAGGGAAGACAAAGGCAAGATCTTGCTGGTGCAAATCTGTGTCAATGACATAATATTCGGCTCAACGGACAACAATCTTTGCAAGAAGTTTTCTAAACTTATGCAAGGAAAGTTTGAAATGAGCAATATGAGAGAGCTAAAGTATTTCTTGGGACTTCAAGTGAAACAGTCTGAGGATGGAATTTTCATTTCTCAGACGAAGTTCACAAATGAACTCCTCAAGAAATTCAGAATGGAGAATGCAACCTCTATGAGGACTCCAATGGGATCCACTGTGTCTCTGGACAAGGATGAGAAAGGGAAACCTTTTGATGAAACCAAATACAGAAGCATAATTGGATCCCTGCTCTACCTTACTGCTAGTAGACCGGATATTATGTTTTCCACATGCGTTTGTGCCAGATATCAGGTGAACACTAAGGAATCTCATTATGTCGCTGCAAAGCGAATTCTTAGATACCTTAAAGGTACACCAAATCTTGGCTTGTGGTACCCAAGAAACAATGATATCGAGCTGATAGGCTTTTCAAATACTGACTTTGTAGTAAGCAGGGATGATGGGAAAAGCACTTCCGGGACGTGCCAATTCCTCGGAAGAAGGCTTATTTCATGGAACAGTAAAAAGCAGAACTGTGTCGCAACCTCCACAGTTGAATCTGAGTACATCTCAGCAGGCAGCTGTTGCGCACAACTTCTATGGATCAGAAATCAACTCGAAGATTATGACTTATAGTTCAAAGAAGTTCCTATGTATTGCGACTCCTCGAGCACAATAACAATTACGAACAATCCTGTGTCGCGTAGCAGAACAAAGCACATTGAAGTGCACTACCACTTCATTCGGGAGCATGTGGAAAACAAAGATATCTCTCTCTGCTATGTCCCCACAGATAAGCAGATTGCAGATATCTTCACAAAGCCCCTAGATGAGGCCAAGTTCAGTCTCTTCAAAACTGAACTCGGCATGCTGAACTATGAAGATTGAAGGGCTCAAGGCTCTTGGATCAAGGGGGAGCATCAGCAAGGAACTCAAGATCGAGCACAGATGCAAGAATTGAGGGGGAGCCTTATGCTCCAAGTGAAGACCCAGATTTGCAGAAGCCGAAAAGAGGGAGATTACCCTCTCGGCTAAGGCTAAGGTGGCTGCCAATGTTAAGTATGCTCTCAGGAAAATGGTAATGAATTTCACTCTCAACTGAATTTTTAGTTTATGATTTTCATTCCCATCTATTCTATTCACCTTAGCTTGTAGGGTTTAGGCTTCTTCAAATAGGGGGAGATTGTTGGGTATTGTATCCATAATGTACCTGATTTGAAGAAGCCCCTGAACAAGCTAAGTTGAATTGACAATGTATTTGATGATTTTCTATCAAGTTGTGCTTGCAGCTATTCCATGCTAAGTACACACCAATGTCAGGGTGCAGTGGGTAAATATACACGGGTCTACGCAACGTAATCCCTCGTTGAGTAGATCAATGTGTTGACTCACGTGTGCTCTCTCTATTGGAGTGTACTAATTTTCAAGTACAGGGTTGAGATAGATCAAGAGCAGAAGAGGAGCAACGACGGGTCAAAGACCAAGTTCATAGGAAGGAAGAGAAAAATCGTTAAGTCAAAATCGACGGGAATCACTAAGTGATTCTCGCCGATTCGACGGGAATCATTAGTGATTCTCGCCGAATCGTCGAGAATCAGTCAGTGATTCCCGCCGACCTCTTCCGGATTACTATTTTCCTACAGGAATTCTGCTAAGGCAGAATCAACGGGAAACACCGAGTGATTCTCACCGACTTCGACAGGAATCGTTGTGATTCCCGCCGAATCAACGAGAATCAGGTTGCAGTCCCGCCGATTCCCACCGGCTGACAAGGTTCCCTACTTGAATTCGGCTAAGGCAGAATCGACGGGAATCGTGAGTTATTCCCGCCGACTTCGACGAGAATCACCAATGATTCTCTCCGATTTTGCCTTAGGCAAATTTCGTCTCTCGCTGAACCGAATCAAGACGGGTTACGCTGTTTCGGCCGGGGCTAGGGTTTCTCCATGTGGGTCCCACAAAGGACTTTAGGGTTTGCCTCAGGGTATATATACTTGCAAGGATGGAGGCGATTAGATTGTTCCTTGCATATGCCTCTCACAAAGGATTCACTGTCTATCAGATGGATGTAAAATCTGCGTTTCTGAATGGAAATTTGAAAGAGGAAGTATATGTCGCGCAACCCCCAGGTTTTGTTAATCCATCGCTCCCTAATCATGTCTATTTTCTTAATAAAGCATTATATGGCTTAAACCAAGCTCCTCGAGCTTTGTATGAGACTCACTCTAGTTTTCTTCTTGAGAACAAGTTCTCGAGAGGAAAAATAGATAAGACATTGTTTCTTAGGGAAGTCAAAGGCAAGATCTTGCTGGTGCAAATCTATGTCAATGACATAATATTCGGCTCAACGGACAACAATCTTTGCCAGAAGTTTTCTAAACTTATGCAAGGAAAGTTTGAAATGAGCAGTATGAGAGAGGTAAAGTATTTCTTGCGACTTCAAGTGAAACAGTCTGAGGATGGAATTTTCATTTCTCAGACGAAGTTCACAAATGAACTCCTCATGAAATTCAGAATGGAGAATGCAACCTCTATGAGGACTCCAATGGGATCCACTGTGTCTCTGGACAAGGATGAGAAAGGGAAACCTTTTGATGAAACCAAATACAGAAGCATAATTGGATCCCTGCTCTACCTTACTGCTAGTAGACCGGATATTATGTTTTCCACATGCGTTTGTGCCAAATATCTGGTTAACACTAAGGAATCTCATTATGTCATTGCAAAGCGAATTCTTAGATACCTTAAAGGTACACCAAATCTTGTCTTGTGGTACCCAAGAAACAATGATATCGATCTGATAGGCTTTTCAAATGTTGACTTTATAGTAAGCAGGGATGATAGGAAAATCACTTTTGGGACGTGCCAATTCCTCAGAAGAAGGCTTATTTCATGGAACAGTAAAAAGCAGAACTGTGTCGCAACCTCCACGGCTGAATCTGAGTACATCTCAGCAAGCAGCTGTTGCGCACAACTTCTATGTATCAGAAATCAACTCGAAGATTATGACTTGCAGTTCAGAGAAGTTCCTATGTATTGCGACTCCTCGAGCGTAATAGCAATTACGAACAATCCTGTGTCGCACAGCAGAACAAAGCATATTTAAGTGCGCTACCACTTCATTCGGGAGCATGTGGAAAACAAAGATATCTCTCTCTGCTATGTCCCCACGGATAAGCAGATTGCAGATATCTTCACAAAACCCCTAGACGAGGCCAAGTTCAGTCTCTTCAAAACTGAACTCGGTATGCTTAACTATGAAGATTGAAGACTTAAGGGCTTAAGGCTCTTAGATCAAGGGGGAGCATCAGCAAGGAACTCAAGATCGAGCACGGATGCAAGAACTGAGGGGGAGCATTTGTCTCCAAGTGAAGTCCCAGATTTACAGAAGCCGAAAAGGGGGAGATTACCCTCTCGGCTAAGGCTAAGGTGGCTGCCAATGTTAAGTATGCTCTCAGGAAAATGGTAATGAATTTCACTCTCAATTGAATTTTTAGTTTATGATTTTCATTCCCATCTGTTCTATTCACCTTAGCTTGTAGGGTTTAGGATTCTTCAAATAGGGGGAGATTGTTGGGTATTGTATCCACAATGTACCTGATTTGAAGAAGCCCCTGAACAAACTAAGTTGAATTGACAATGTATTTGACGATCTTCTACCAAGTTGTGCTTGCAGCTATTCCATGCTAAGTACACACCAATGTCAGGGTGCAGTGGGTCAATATACACGGGTCTGCGCAACGTAATCCCTCTTTCATCAGATCAGTGTGTTGATTCACGTGTGCTCTATCTATTAGAGTGTACTTATTTTCAAGTACAGGGTCGAGATAGATCAAGAGCAAGAAGAGGAGCAAAGATGGGTCAAAGACCAAGTTCATAGGAAGGAAGAGAAAAATCGTCTAAGTTAAAATAGACGGGAATCTCTAAGTCATTCCTGCCGACTTCGACGGGAGTCACTTGTGATTCTCGTCGATTCGATGGGAATCAGTCTGCATTCCCGCCGACCTCTTCCGGATTACTGTTTTCCTACAGAAATTTTGCTATGGAAGAATCGACGGGAATCACCAAGTGATTCTCGCCGACTTCGACGGGAATCGTTCTGATTCCCGCCGATTCGACGAGAATCAGGTTGTATTCCCACCGATTCCCACAGGTTGACAAGCTTTACAACTGGAAATCGGCCAAGGCAGAATCGACGGGAATCGTGAGTGATTCCCGCCGACTTCGATGGGAATCACCAACGATTCTCGCCGATTTTTGCCTTAGGCAATTTTCGCCTGTTCGCTGGACCGAACCAAGAGACCGTGCGCTGTTTCAGCCGGGGCTTGGGTTTCTCCTTGTGGGTCCCACAACGGTCATTAGGGTTGGCTCAGGTATATATACATGTGTATTTCGAACTTCCACAGTAACTCATTCACGCGAAATCAAAAAGCCGACGTCGTGCCCTAGCAAATCGCGGAAAATCGCTGATCGCTGTCACCGCTCGCAAGCTCGTCGTCCCCGCAGATCTCAGAGCTTCTTTGATCTTCCGACGACAGTACCGAGGCTAGTAGTGCATCTCACACATCTCTCTTGAGATCTCTTATCTCTCGATTCGTTGAATGAGGTTAGTTCTTCATTCCAAATCGATTGAGATGACTGATCCGACTGAGATCGTTCGTAGACCTTGCTTGCTTCGTCAAGAAGTTTGGATCTACAAAGCATCGCCGCCGCACTCACTTGCCGCCACTGATCTTTATAAGATCCTCTCCAAGAGAGTACTCCGGTTGTGGACTCTTCACATCTTTCAAGAAAGCTTCAACGATCGAAGAAGGACATCGGAAACTCCAAAAGTTTGTTTGTATTTTCTTTACATTCAATTTTAGTTTATTGTAAAGGAATTTTGATTCCTAGTTGTAAGGGTTGGATGCAACCCGTGGTGGAGGAGTAGTGACTCCTTTGGTTTGAAGGGTTCCTTCCGTAGTGTGAGGATTGGATTTCAATCTGTTTGGTGAAGTGACCGAGTCGTCCCTTTGTCAGAGATAGGTCGAAGGGGGAAAGTGGACGTACCCAAATCGGAGAACCACTATAATTTCTTGTGTGTTTTTGTGCTGTGTTTGTTTAATTGTGCAGGTAAATTTAATTTCGCAAAAGACTGCACGACACCTATTCCCCCCCCATAGGTGGACTTAGTTGACACTAGATACTTTCAAGTGATATCACAGGGAGGTTGCTCATCAATAAGGTTAACACCTTGAGTAAGATCCCTATAACAAGATATGAATCGCGTGCAACATAAGAATGACTTGGTGGTGAAGAAGCCATAATTTAAAATGCCGAGTTCGGTGAAGTATGGTCAAGGATGGTGGAGAAAGAAGGCTAGTTCTACGAGACCGGCTTCTTATGCTATTTCTAAAGTGACGATAGGGAAAAGTCCGCTCGCTTGCTACACGTGTGGCAAGGTGGGACATATGGCTCAAGATTATTGTAGTGGTCGTCCAAAGGTGGAGAAAAAGACGGGTGCATCGTATGCTATAAAGGGAAAGATAGTAGAGTCAACTACATCCCAAGCGCAGCCCGACATTTATAAACTTGGTCAACATGAGGCCATTAAACAAATTGATGTGGTGACAGGATTTATCCTGATTTCAGATCATCCGACAAGAGCACTATTCGATACATGCGCTTCTCATTCCTTTCTATCTGAGGACTTCGTAATGCATATTAGAGTGCCTTATTTTATATCTACAGATAGATTGGATGTATTGCTGCCTATTAGCTGCTCGATGCGTGCAGATAGAGGCTGTTGTGTTAAGGTGCAGATAGGAAGTCATAATTTTGGATTGGAAGCATCTGTGCTGTCGATATCTGAGTTTGATGTGATCTTTGGCATGTACTGGCTCTCAGTGTAGCGTGCCTGCATTGATTGCAACTCAGTCCCATCCTCAGTCCCATACCGATGGTAAAATTTCGGTGTTTTAGAAACCACCATCTTCAGTCCCAGACTGATGGTCAAATTTGAGCATTCCAGTCTTTTCGGCCCGCAACCTAAGACTCTAAATATGCTTATGATTTCAGACAATCAAGTACAAGAACGACATAGCACAGGTACATATGAGATATTTTCGGTTGCTCAAACCTCCATGCCATCGCCGAAAGCCAAAGCAATCAAAGCGGAAGACATGACACGGGTCAGCATCCCATTTCCTGTATCAAGCATGCATAACCCATTATATTTCAAGGCTAGCACTCACCGGCACCATAGCTGGGCACTCTAGGCTCAATGGATTTAATTTCCACCCATCTTGTCCCCAGGACCTGGGCTCACAATTATCACAATACAACTCACTGGGAGCTACCACTAATGGTAGCATTGCCGCAACGCGATAGGGGATAGAAAATTATTTCTTCCCCAAAATTTGAGTGTTAGAGACCCCATGACTCTGTAAACTACATGTTTAACCATAGAGTCTTCTCCAACACGCAAATAAACAAGATAACCATCACTAATCCGGACCAACCTGTCCAGATGGGCTTTTCACAATATGCCTATTTCGTGATTCCGGATGCTATATGCAAGTTTATTACCGAGAATACCATCGATCAATCAGTTGGAAATCCCTCCGCTCTCCACCAATTAGTGGGAGACTTCATGCAACTATGCCAAATTAAGGACTTCATATGTCCAAGAAGGAAGATCATTACCCATGTCGATAGTTTAGGAGCCATGATCTTGCCCTTGATCTGGATGGAAATGACCGCAACGCTTTCCTCTTTATGGATCTAGCTTCGGTTTGCTACCCTGATCACAAGAATGCCTCCCAAGATCTTCCCTAGGGCAGGTTTAACCTTCTACTTCCTCTTCTTCTTTCTCTTCTTCCTCAACACTTGGAGAGAGAGAGAGAGAGAGAGTGTGTGTGAGAGATAAAAACTTGAAGAGAGATTGGAAGAGATGAAATGAACCTTCTCTCCTCCACTCCCCAGGTTAAGACACTCGGGCTTCCCCTAAACACATGATATCAAGCTCAGAAGGAATGGATGGCCACGATTCAATTGATATTTCATTTCAAAATAGCTAATGCCAAGCGGTAACTCGCTACCGCCGCACAGTAACTTAGGAGGTGGTTGATTGGCCCAATCATCGTTGTTCTTCCGCTTAAAGACTGCCTCAAGCTTATCTGACATGTGGCGCACTACCGCCAACGATACCTATATATCCACGCGTTAAGTGCCAGAGACAACAGTTAAATAAATTCATTGGCTACCATCGCACGGTATCACACTACCGCCGAGCAGTACCTTCCAGAGACGATGAAAATTTAAATCAGTAGGATACCGCTAGCGCTAGCTCTATCGCCTCAACGGAATCCAAGGGGCACATGCGAATCATATCTTTCATCGTTCAATTTGCCCTCTCAATCTGACCATCCATCTGAGGATGAAAGACCATGCTAAACTTCAGCTTGGTACCCAATATTTGACGAATAAGCTTCCAATCATTTGACATGAACTGCCCATCTCGGTCACTAACGATGCTATGGGGCACACTGCGCAATCGTACGATCTGTTCAACATAAAGTTTGGACAATTTTTTCATTGAATCGTCCCACCAATTTAGAATGAAGTATGATACTTTTGTCAACCGGTTCACGACCACCCAAATGACATCGTTCCTCATCGTGAACTTGGAAAACCATGCACGAAATCTATAGATATGTCGTCAAACTTCCACTCTTGTATTGGTAATGACTTCAGGAAACCACCGAGTTTTTGACATTCAGCCTTTACTAGGGCGCAAGTATGACATTTCGCCACATAAAGAGCTATGTCCTTCATCCCTGGTCACCAGAATAACTTTTTCACTTCCTTGAACATTTTTGTGCTCGCTGGATGGACTGAGTACTTGGTCAAATGTGCCTCGTACATTAACTCCTCCCACAACTTGCCAATATTTGGGATGCACAATTGTCTGTCCTTCCACAAAAGACCATCATTAATTGAGAACTGGGAATTTGACCCATCCATAGTCTTCACCATATAACGCTTCATGTTATTGTCAAGCTCCAATGTCTGAAGAATCCTATCCGCGAGGTTATATTGCACCCCCATCCAGTTTAAGCATGCATCCGTGCTCGACTTCCCGTTGACACAAGAGATGTCCAAAGCCTCCAACTCACGAATCAGACGTTCATCATGCATCTGTAACCAATTTTCTCGTGCTGGAGCCATGCGACTCAGCGCATCCATGAATACAATTCCCTTCCCGGGAGTATAATGAATCTCGGAGGTGTAGTCCCCTAGGAATTCCATCCACCTCCACTGTCGTATATTTAAATCCTTCTGATATAATAGGTAGTTTAAGCTCTTATGGTCCGTAAAGATGTCTACCTTCATGCCATATAAATAATGTTGTCACTGCTTAAGAGCGAATATCACGACCACCAATTCCAAGTCATGAATCAGATAATTCCTCTCTTGCACTTTCAGTTGGCGAGAGCCATAAGCAATCACATGATCAAACTACAGAAGAATGCAGCTTAAGCCGCTCCCTGAGGAATTATTGTAGATCTCATAGCCTTCTACACCACATGGCGAACACAAAATAGGCGTCGTGGTCAGACGAATCTTCAACTCCTCAAAAGCTCGTGCGCACTCAGGCGTCCAAATGAACTTCTAATCCTTCCTTGTTAATGTCATGAGAGGTAGAGCTATCCACGAGAAGTTTTCAACGAAGCGCCTGTAGTAGCCGGCATGTCTAAGAAAACTCTTGACTTTTGCCATAGTAGACAACACAAACCATTCTCGTATCACAACTATCTTCACAGGATCCATTGCAATACCCTCCCCACTGATCATATGACAAAGGAATGCCATTGACGATAACCAAAACTCATAGTTTGAGAACTTGGCATAGAGTTGATTTCTCCTTAGGGAACACAAAACCAATCTCAAATGATTTGCATGATCCTCTTCTAAATGAGAGTATACCAAAATATCATCAATAAATACTATTACAAATTGGTCAAGATACTCTCGAAAGGTCCTGTGCATCAAGTCGATGAATACCGATGGCATATTTGTTAACCTAAATGACATCACGGTGAACTCATAACAACCATAACGTGTACCAAACGCTCTCTTGGGAATATCACTCTCCCTGATCCTCAACTGATAATAGCCGAACTTCAAATCTAGCTTTGAATAGATAGTTGATCCAACTAGCTGATCAAATAAATCATCGATTCTCGGAATCAAATACTTGTTCTTTTCTGTCAGCTTGTTTAGTTCACAGTATTCAATGCATAGACGCAAGCTTCCGTCCTTCTTCTTCACAAAGATGATCGATGCACTCAAAGGTGACATACTTGGACATATATAGCCTTGCTCTAGCAATTCCTATAACTGAACCTTAAGTTCCGCCTTGGCACTACACGGTACGGTGAGCGTGACACAAGTTTCGCACCTGACACCAACTCAAAAGTAAAGTCGATCTCTCGCTGTGGTGGAATCCCAGAGAGATCTTTAGGAAACACATCTGCAAACTCCAACACAGTAGGAATGTAAATCAAATAAGACTTCAGCTCTGCAACCTCCAATAGAGTGAAGAATAACTTCAGACCCTTCCAAAATGCCTTGACCACTTCGAGAGCAGACATACGTATCTTGCTCGATCCTCGCATACTAGCGAATTTAGTCTTGTGTTTGGTGTTTTGTCCCAATATTGTTAAATTTCTACAAGATGATCATGGTGATAGCTCTGATACCAAGTAAAACTTTTAAAGCTATCAAGATGACCCCTTGATAGAGAGAAAAGCGGGAACCAGGCGTAGGAATACTCCAACCACAATTAAGTGCAGTAACTAAGGTACAAGGAAAGTAACAAACAATTCATGTATTAGCAATCTTCTTTACAGTAAGAGTTATACATGGCGAGACATGATTTCGCCAAGTACAAACAAGGAAGCAGAGTACAACAAAAAATAGTAGCCGGGCAGACAGAGGCCGATACCGCCACCCTTGTCGAACTGAATAACAAAGTTCGCCGAGATCGCGAGGTCACGCAGACTACCCGTTATTCAAGCAAAAGAAGAGCTGTCTGCAAGCTGTAAACTGCCTGACCGATGAGGTCGCCTAGCTCCCTGTTAGACCGTGAACAAGCCGCTGCCAAACTGAAGAGCAGACCACCCAGACCGCCCAGATCGACGGATAGGTTATTGAACTAGAATTGATGAAGGAGAGAATACCGGCTGGCCGCAACTACGACCTGCTGCTAACCGCTGATTGTAAACCGCAAGCTTCACTGATCCCTGACCGCAGTCAGCACCAAAGTCCTGGATTCTCAGTGCTAGCTGTATAACCTGCAAATAGCAAATCAGTTATCCTTCTCAAACCGCACAGATAGAAAATCCGAGGCCACAACAATAACCCAAGTCCAACTTACTGTTCATTCAGTTAAATATGTTGTCACGGGGGGTCTTATTTATAGGCATGAAGAGGAGTGTGGTCACTGCCCTAATAGATAGAAACACCATCCCAACTCGCAGCTAGCACAAGGCAGTCCGCTCAGTCCGCTTGGACAAAGCTGGACACAGCAACAGTCCGCACACCCATGGACACCGCTCCAGCCCGCACCAACAAGTCCACGACCAAAGGAACAGACCGTCAAGTCAACCATCGGACATTGCAGACTCTGGTATCAAACTGGACTTGTCATATATCGTGACTAAGTCCAGATGTAATACCCTAAAAATCTTGAGAATGAGTGGGCTGAGTAGACTGGGAAACACGGCCTGGGACACGGGCGTGTCCCACGCCGTGTCCTGCTCGGCTTGAGGCAACACAGCCTGGGACACAGGCGTGTCCCCAGGCTGTGTCCTACTTGTAAAGCCTATTGAACACGGGCTGGACACGGGCGTGTCTGAAGCTGTATCTAGGAACCTATGATACGGGCGTGTCACAGGGCCGTGTCCTGTTCTGGATAAGTCAGTTTCTTTGCCGCTTAAGGCACACGGCCTGGGATACGGGCGTGTCCCAAGCCGTGTTCGGCCCAGGAAAAGTTATTTCAGGGCAATTTGTGGCCATTCATTTCCTTCAACTGGGATCTAATGGACATGGCTTCTCCCTGCTGTATTAAGTCCAGGAATTGAGAGTTATCTCTCATTTATCTTGGCCATTCTCTTTCTAAAAGAGATAGAGAGAAGGGAGAGCAAGGAAGGAAGAGGAGAAGGGATCCGACTGTCGGTGGAGCTTCAGCGTTCGAAATTGCGAGTCGAGTACAAATTTGTGGAGGCAAAAGCGTTGCGGTGCTTTCTATCTGGCTAGATTTCCATGGCTCCAAAGAGGTCGTCAAGGGTAACGATCTTTCTTCCTTGGACATGTGAAGTCCTTCTTTAGAATGTGCTTGGATTTCCCCTACCAAAAGGTGGATTTTGAGGGATTTCCTTGGGTGATTCTTGAAATCCCCAGTCTTGCATATAGACCCAGAAATGTGTAGTATATGATAGGCATGCTATGTGAAGCCCATCTGGATAGGTTGGTCTGGATTGGTGATGTTTTATTTGCGCACCGGAAAATACTCCGTGTATAAACGTGTATGTTGTGGAGTCGATGGGTTGTGTCTGTGAAGGGTAGTAACAGGAAGTACTGGAGTGGAATTCTAGGAAAATACACTCGTGATTCTTGTGCTGTATGTTATGTTTGGGTTGAGTTTGGGTGCAGAAAGAGAGTTCTGCTGAACCTGCCAAGCGACTGCAAGGAACGATGACATTAGCTCCCCTTTTGAATTGTGAAGCCAGTCCTTGGTGGATAGTATGGCTAGTGTGAGCTGCGAGCTCTTGAAGGATTCGTGCCGAACGGATAAGGGGAAGCCGACCCGCCTCAGTCTAGTCATTTAACTGACGATTTGAGCAACGGGCAAGGGCTGACCTGTCTCCGCATTATGGTTTTCTGGACATGAGTGCCTGGAATAGTGACATTCGTCAGGAACACATAATGAGAGTCTTAGGCTTGCACACCATTGAGACTAAAGTCTCCGACAAGAGGTTGCGGAGTATAATGCTCAAGTTTCCTGTTGGGTTTCATACCTTGAACGGTGGTTTTGACCCCAGTATTCCGGTGCACCAAGAATGTGCCCTGAGTGCACGGAGCATCGGGCCACATAGCTGACATTTGTGATATATTTATTGTGCGTGAGTGCACATTGCGTGATATATCTGTTTGTGAAATTCTATGCCTGTAGGGAAGAGATACCACTGCCTCGGGAAAGGTGTAGGGTTGTTATAAATTGGTCAGCTGAATGCTGACCTTTGCCTTGTTTGCCACCATTGCGGTGGGCTATCCTTGTGCATGTGCTGGAGAGCCGAGCGGGAAATAGCGGGCTGAAGCCCTTGCTGCTGCTGCTGGCCATCGAAGGCTAAGCGAAGCCCCTTTTGTTTCCATGTATGGCCGGCCTGCGCGCCGATGTTTGTAATCCACACTTGTTAAGCTTAACTGTAAGTCCTTAAGGCCCAACTTTTGTGTACTTGGTACATTCCTATGGGTTCATATATAAATGTGTTGTTTATATATAGTGGACATTCGTGGTAATTGAGTTCAATATTAATCTTAAGCTTTCGCTAGCATGCTTTGAGTTAGGATGCGAATATGGTATGGTATTAACCTGTGACCTCGCCACCTGTTTGTAATATATAGTGTGTGGCCTTGGCCAGACCTTCTATTATATGTTACTTAACGGATAGGATCATTACAATTTGGTATCAGCTTGTCTCGATCTTCCTCTTTCGAATTTGTGGTCGAATTCTTTTGTGGGGTGGAGAGCACGTATAAGTGCGACCCGCTTGAACATTAATGAACTCAAGAATGTCCACTAAGGAATGCAAATACACCTATTTGAGGAACTTGCGCGTTCCTATGTTGTTGTTATTGCTTGTGCAAGGTCGCTAAAGTGTGTCTTGTTCACCTATAGGTGACTCGGAGTGGTGCTGGACAGTCTGAGCCCCAGCATTATGATGAGAGTATGACACCAGCTGAGGTGCCTACACCTCCTCCTTCTGCATAAACAGTAGGTTCCATCGTCTAACGCAAGGAGAAAGTAGTGTTGATACTTACTTGCATGAGTTTACAAGGTTGGGCCGTTATGCGGGGTCTATCTTCGCTGATGAATAACGGAAAACCAATAGGTTCTACGAAGGGTTGCGGAATGAGTTGAGATTTCTGCTCTCGAGTTCGGTGAACCAAGGATTTCAGGCGTTGGTTGATACTGCTTGTGCGCTAGATAATGATATGAAGCAGGTGTAAGGAAAGAGGGACTAGGCTATGACGAAGTCTGAGTTCAAAGCACACCGTCCTGGCAAATTGAACTACCAAAAGAAGTGGAGCAAGAGATCCAAATCTTATGGACAGGCTCCTTCTACAGTTGCGTCGGGAAAAACGTCAAGGCAAGAGTCTCGTACATGCTTTATATGTGGAAAAGTGGGACATAGAACTCGTGACTATCGGGTTGGTCCTCCAAAGGTGGAAAAGAAGACGGGAGCATCTAATGCTGAAAAGGAAAAAGCAGTGGTAGAGTCCTCTGCATCCCAGGCGCAGCCCCGAGTATATAATCTTGGCCAGCAAGAAGCCATAAAGCAAAGTGACGTCATCACAGGTATGTTCTAAGATATTGATTGATTACTTCTCATATTTCATACCTTATGTATACCTTGTGTATGATGTGTTTGTATTAGGCTTTGTCCTGATTCGGGACAGTCCGACGAGAGCACTATTCGATACGGGTGCTTCACATTCATTTCTGTCTGAGGACTTTGTAGCATGAATCGGAGTCCCTAGTCATATAACGACAGAAATTGTGAAGGTGTTGTTACCAAATGGGTGTGTGATACATGCGGATAGGACTTTCTACGTGGATGTGCAAATAGGAAGTAAGGATTTCTGCTTGAACGCATCTGTTCTGCCAATATCAGAATTTGATGTGATCTTTGGTATGGACTGGCTCTCGAAGCAGCGTGGCTTTCTTGATTGCAATTCAAAAGAGATCAGACTGGGCCAGAATACCGAGCTTGAGAATAAGTTCACTGGTAAGTGAGGAGTAGGCGGGACCTTGATATCAGCGCTCCAAGTCGTCAATGTTGTTCGGAAGTGCGCGGAGTTATTCTTCACGGTTATTCAGGCTGTTGAGCCAAAGGCCAGTGTGAGTGACGTTCCGATTATATCAGAGTTTACTGAGGTGTTTCCTAAGGATCTTCCTGGGTTACCACCCTAACGGGAGATTGAATTTGCTATTGAGTTGGTGCCAGGTGCGAAACCTGTTGCCCACTCGCCATATCGCGTAGCACCAAAGGAAATGGCATAATTGAAAGTTCAATTGCAAGAGTTGTTGGAACAGGGTTATATACGCCTAAATATGTCACATTGGAGGGCACCTGTTCTCTTTGTGAAAAAGAAGGACAGTAGTTTGCGGTTGTGTATCGACTATTGCGAATTGAATAAGCTGACAGAGAAAAAAAGTATCTGATTCCACAGATAGATGACTTGTTCGATCAGTTAGCCGTCTATTCCAAGCTGGACTTAAAATCTGGTTATTACCAGTTGAGGATTCAGAAAGGTGACATTCCCAAGACAGCGTTTGGAATACGCTACAGTCATTATGAGTTCACTGTAATGTCGTTTGGGCTATGTAATGCGCCATCAGTATTCATGGATCTAATGCACCGAACGTTCCGAGAGTACTTGGACCTGTTTGTGATCATCTTCATTGATGATATCTTGGTGTACTCTAAATCTGAAGCTGATCATGCGAACCATTTACGATTGGTGTTGCATACCTTGAGGATGAATAAGCTCTATGCCAAGTTATCAAAGTGTGTGTTCTGGTTATCATCAGTGGCTTTTCTTGGCCATGTGGTGAGTGGAGAGGGCATTGTAATGGATCCGTCAAAGATAAAAACCATTTGGGAGTGGCCAGTGTTGTCTTCAGTAGCCGAAGTCAGGAGTTTCCTTGGACTAGCAGGCTACTACAGATGTTTTGTAGAAAACTTCTCACGGATTGCTTTGCCTCTTACCACATTAACGAGGAAGGATCAGAATTTTTTTTGGACGCCGGAGTGCGTGCGAGCTTTTGAAGAGCTAAAGGATCGTTTGACCACAACATCTATTTTGATAGCACCATGTGGTACAGACGGCTATGAGATTTATAACAATGTATCTGGGAGCGGCTTAGGCTGCGTTCTTCTTCTGTTTGGAAAGGTGATCGCTTATGGTTCATGCCAATTGAAAGTGCATGAGCGAAACTATCCCGTTCATGACTTGGAGTTGGCGGCGGTGATTTTTGTACTTAAATTGTGGCATCACTATCTTTATGGCATAAAAGTGGACATATTTACGGACCATAAATTCTTAAAATACTTATTGGATCAGAAGGATCTCAATATGCGATAACGAAGGCGGATGGAGTTCCTTGGGGACTACACCTTTGATATTCACTACATGCCCGAGAAGGGAAACGTGGTCGTAGATGCCTTGAGTCGCAGAACTCCTTCGAGGGCAAATTAGTTGCAGATGCATGATGAGCGTCTGATCCAGGAGTTGGAAGCATTAGAGATTTCTTGTATTGATAAGGATTCCACAGCAATTGCGTGCTTGAACTTGACGGAGGTACAATGTGACCTTGCGGACAGTGTTCGGCGAGCGACAAAACTTGATGAAAGTCTGCAACACTATCCAGTGGATGGTTCAAATGACCAATTCTCTTGGGATGATGGCCTTTTAAGGAAAGAGGGTCATTTGTGCGTCCCAAGTATGGGTAAGCTAAGGGAAGAGTTGATGTATGAGGCTCACTTTACAAAATACTCAATTCACCCCGGGAGCACAAAAATGTACAAGGACATGAAAAAGTTGTTCTGGTGACCAGGGTTAAAGAAAGACATAACACTTTATGTGGCTAAATTTCAAACATGTGCTTTGGTAAAAGCTGAATGCAAGAAGCCTGGAGGTTTCCTGAAGTCGCTACTTTTTCCGAAATGGAAGTTTGATGATATTTCAATGGATTTCGTGCACGGTTTGCCGAGATCTCAAAGCGGTAACGATTTGGTTTGGGTGATCGTAGACCGGTTGACGAAAGTGGCTCACATCCTTCCGAACCAGAGGGAAGATTCAGTGGAAGTCTTGGCAAAGCTTGTTGAGCAAATCGTACGATTTCACGGTGTTCCCTGTAGAATCGTAAGTGACCGTTACGGGTGCTTCACATCGAATGATTGGAGGCTGATCCATCAATTGTTGGGAACAAAGTCAACATTCAGTACGACCTTTCATCCCCAAACTGCGGTCGGACTGAGAGAATCAATAGGACAATGGAGGACATGCTCCGAATGTGCGCCTTGGATTTTGGTAAGAGGTGGGAAGATCACCTCTATATGGTAGAGTTTGCCTACAATAATAGCTACCAAGCGAGCATAAGTATGGCATCGTATGAAGCTTTGTATGGTCGGAAATGCCGTACATCGCTAGCTTGGGTGGAAGCAGGCGAATCAAAAGTATATCCGCGTAAGGAAGTCGAAGAAGCTTCTTCAACGATATGCTCTATTCGGAAGAGGCTATTGATAGCCCAGGATAGGCAAGCCAAATACTACAATGCCAAGCATCAGAACGTGGAGTTTGCGGTGGGCGATTGGGTATATTTGAAGATCAAACCTTTCAAAGGTGTGTCCAAGATTCGGCATTTGAAAAAGTTAAGTACGAGATATCTTGGTCCGTTTGAAGTGGTGGAGCGAGTTGGGGAAGCTGCCTATCGGCTAGCTCTTTCGGCAGAATTAAGTGGATTGCATGATGTGTTCCACATATCAGTACTTCGAAAAGCCGTGAATGATCCAGCTCAAGTGATTGCAAATGATTGTGTATCAGTTGAATTTGGGGTAACGACGAAGGTTAGGCCCATTCGGATCGAGGATAAAGCCGATAAACAGTTGCGGAATAAGACAATCGGGATGGTCAAGGTCCGATAGGACAACTGTGGCCGTGATGAGCTAATATGGGAGCGAGAGCAAACCATGCAGGCTGAATTTCCCGAGCTATTTATTTAAATTATTGTACAGTACGTGTCAAGTTGTATCAAACTTTTGTGAAGTTATAACATCTTGATTGCTATTTTTCTTACTGTATCTAAATTTCGGGATGAAATTTCTTGTAAGGAGGGGAGGGTTGTAACACCCAAAAAATCTTGAGTATGAGTGGGCTGAGTAGACTGGGCAACACGGCTTGGGATACGGGCGTGTCCCAAACCGTGTCCTACTCGGCTTGAGGCAACATGGCCTGGGACACGTGCGTGTCCCCAGGCCGTATCCTGCTCGGTGTACTCGAGTGTAGCATAAGGCAGTCTCGAGTGCGCCGCAAGGCAGTGTTGAGTGTGGCACACGGCCTGTGACACGGGCGTGTCCAGGGCCGTTTCCTACCGTGAGCTCGATTTTCTGCACTCGACGATCTTCGAGAGGCAAGTCATGTTGGGCACACAGCCTATGACACGGGCATGTCACATGGCCGTTTCCTTCTCGGGTTTTGGCCAGGTTTGTGAAGCCTATTGAACACAGGCTGGACACGGGCGTGTCCGAAGCCGTGTCTAGGCACACGGCCTGTGACACGGGCGTGTCATAGGGCCGTGCCCTGTTCTGGATAAGTCGGTTTCTTTGCCTCTTAAGGCACACGGTCTGGGACACGGGCGTGTCCCAAGCCGTGTTTGGCCCAGGAAAAGTTATTTCAGCGCAATTTGTGGCCATTCATTTCCTTTAACTTGGATCTAATGGACCAGGCTTCTCCCTGCTGTATTAAGTCCAGGAATTGAGATTTATCTCTCATTCATCTTGGCCATTCTCTTTCTAAAAGAGATAGAGAGAAGGGAGAGCAAGGAAGGAAGAGGAGAAGGGATCCGACTGCCGATGGAACTTCAGCATTCGGAATTGCGAGCTGAGTCCAGGTTTGTGGAGGCGAAAGCGTTGCAGTGCTTTCTATTCGACTAGATTTCCTTGGCTCTAAAGAGGTCATCAAGGGTAACGATCTTTCTTCCTTGGACATGTGAAGTCCTTCTTTGGCATGTGCGTGGATTTCCCCCATCAAAAGGTGTCTTTTGAGGGATTTCCTTGGGTGATTCTTGAAATCCCCAATATTGCATATAGACACGAAAATGTGTAGTACGGAATATGCATGCTGTGCGAAGCCCATCTGGACATGTTGGTCTGAATTTGTGATGTTTCATTTGTGCACCGGATAAGACTTCGCGTATAAATGCGTATGTTGTGGAGTCGATGGGTTTTGCCTGTGAAGGGTAGTAACAGGAAGTACTAAAGTGGAATTCCAGGAAAATACCCTCGTGATTCTTGTATTGTATGCTATGTTTGGGTTGAGTTTGGGTGCAGAAAGAGAGTTCTGCTGAACCCTCCAAGCGACTGCAAGGAACACTGGAATTAGTTCCCCTTTTGAATTGTGAAGCCAGTCCTTGGTGGACAGTATGGCTAGTGTGAGCTACGAGCTCTTTAAGGCTTTGTGCCGAACGGATAAGGGGAAGCTGACCCGCGTCAGTCTAGTCATTGAACTGGCGATTTGAGCACGGGCAAGGGCTGACCTGTCTCCGCATTATGGTTGTCTAGGACATGAGTGCCTAGAATAATGCCAATCATAAGGAACACGTAATGAGAGTCTTAGGCCTGCGCTCCATTGAGACTAAAGTCTCCGACGAGAGGTTGCGGAGCATAATTCTCAAGTTTGCCATTGGGTTTCAGACCTTGAATGGTGGTGTTGACCCTGGTATTCCGGTGCACCAAGAATGTGCCCTGAGTGCACGGAGCGTCGGGCCGCATGGCCTACATTTGTGATATATTGATTGTCTGTGAGTGCACATTGCGTGATATATCTGTTTGTGAAATGCTATGCCTGCAGGTAAGAGATACCACTGCCCCGGGAAAGGGGTAGGGTCATTATAAATTGGTTAGCTGAATGCTGACCGTTGCCTTGTTTGCCACCGTTGCAGTGGGCTATCCTTGTGCAGGTGCTGGATAGCCGAGCGGGAAATAGCGGGCTGAAGCCCATGATGCTGCTGGCCCTCGAAGGCTGAGCGAAGCCCCTTTTGTTTTCATGTGTGGCCGGCCTGCGTGCCGATGTTTGTAATCCACACTTGTTAAGCTGAACTGTAAGGCCTTAAGGCCCAACTTTTGTGTATTTGGTACATTCCTATGGGTTCATATATAAATGTGTTGTTTATATATAGTGGACATTAGTGGTAATTGAGTTCAATATTAATCTTAAGCTTCTGCTAGAATGATTTGAGTTAGAATGCGAATATGGTTTGGTATTAACCTATAACCTCGCCACCTATTTGTGGAATATAGTGTGGGGCCCCGGCCAGACCTTCTATTAATGTTAATGGATGGGGTCATTACACCAGAAACCAGTGTACCTCTAGCATGAGCTCTGTGGACATGAACTATCAGTCCGCTCAGACCGCCAGATCCAAACCAGTTTGCCTAGCCGTGAACTCCGCGGTTACCTCATAATCGCACCTCTTGAGATCAAAGGCATAGGCCAATGCCGACCTCGCGAGCTCCAAGAATAGTCCGCATAGAGCAAACTCCGCGGACTCCAAACCAGACCGCCCAAGCCGCGGATAATCAACCTATCCGCATAGCTTTCACCAAGGACAAACCACTAGGCCACAAACATCAGACCGCTCAGGCCGCACACCAGTCCGCCAGACTGTCTACCCAGGCCGCGCGGTCTGCCCAATCAACCCCCACTTCACTTCAATAATTTCAACACTCCCCCTTAAAGTGAGAAGTGGTGACCAAATCCAGCAGTCCTCGTAGCCGTTCAAATGGCCCTTTCGACAATGGCTTAGTTAAGATATCTACGATGTTTTCCTCGCTCCGCACATGCTCAACCATAAGAGACCCCTGTTGGGTTTTGCTATACGAGATAATAGTTATGCGTAGCGGAATAAGGAAATAAGGAAAACCCAAAAGTAATTTGTGGATCTTGCGATGACCATTAATCAAGAAATATTACAATAAATGTGGATCTTGCGATGACCATTAATCAAGAAATATTACAATAAATAAAATTAAACCTTTGCGGGATTGAGTCAATACTCAACCTAGGTGTTCCGATTGATTCCAATGAATGGAAACAGCCGGAGTTCCGAGCGTAGAATAGTGTCCACGCCACTATGGGTATCCACACGAGCACGGAGAACCCTAGACTCTTGTTGCATAAGATCTAGGTCGGAAAGAGGCTTGCCCACAACATCTTCACGGAGTGCTAAATTCGTTCAAGGATAGGCGGCAATGATAAGGACGATGCCTTGGAAACACTTTCCTGTGGCGACTAGCGATGGTGGACAGTCGGCGGTGACAAGCAGAGGTCGGCGGCAACAAGCGGTGGTCGCGAAATTGGAACAGTTCCGTCGCGAAGAAAGACGTTGTCGTGAAATTAGGTCGGGATGAACAGTCGTCTATCGGTTCTACTGTACAAATCCAATTTATACGGAGAACCAAGCCAAACAATAC
Organism: Platanthera zijinensis; assembly: GCA_039513925.1. Classification (NCBI taxonomy): domain Eukaryota; kingdom Viridiplantae; phylum Streptophyta; class Magnoliopsida; order Asparagales; family Orchidaceae; genus Platanthera; species Platanthera zijinensis. Next base: position 71,795,583 of record CM077094.1, on the reverse strand, counting down.
CCGCAGACCCGCTAAGAACAAGACTTAGACGAAATAAATGGTCGAAGTAGAATTCAGCGAGTATCAACCTGATATTCGATGAATCAACGAGTGACCATGACGATACACGACGAATCGTGAAGGAGCCATACCAATACTCGACGAATCGGTGATTGAACAGGACGATACTCGATGAATCAGCGAGGGGCCTCGACGATACTTGACAAATCGAGACCTTTCGTCGAAAACCTTAACCTTACTCGACGAATTTCCCTTTAGCTCGTGCCGACTTCATACCGGTCGATCCACATTCATAATGCAGGTCCCAAAATGAAATTCCACTATGTCAAGATCGTCATAAGCTTGGTCCTTCACTCATATCACATATGAGCAAGGCCAACACAAACCTATCCAACTTTTCCAAAGCTCTAATGTGCGACCCATAGGCTCATATTGCATTGGCAGTGAGGCCACATGCTTGATCACTTCTAGATCACCATGGTAGAACCAACAGTCTCCCACATGATCTTAAAAGTATCAAACAAAAGCTTTACAAACAATGAGCGGCATCTATTAATGCATCATTGCTCCCCAAGCAATAAGAGTTTAAAACTCGAAATCCATTGTGACTAATGTATTAGTGTTGTCATGTCCCTTCGTCCCTTACATCCGGATAGAACTAGAGGTACAGATCGTGTCACCCTCATAATTGTTCAATACTAGTTTTCTTGATCTAGAATGGACTTCTAGAAATTGGTGAGTCCAATATCATATATTGACTCAACCATGCATGGCCATGCATTTCTCAGTCCCATTCCATTAAGGGGCCCATAGATGCAACACCTATCATATAGGAGGAAAAATCCCATCTCTTCTCACACGCAAACACCCAAATGAATCGTAACGTACCCAATAATCATATTTATCATCCAACTTTTTCAAGACTGGAATTTTAATAGCATCAAAGCACGCTCTTCCTCACTCAGTGAGTGCTGTAACTTCAGGTCAAAGAACCACAAACACCATTGCCATTTGAGACATACTTGTGACACGTACATATAACAATCCATAAAGTATTCTAACAGTGGGTCTGTCCAGTATAACTTGTTCATAACAAGTACCCATGTGATGACTTGATATCACAATATCATGACCTGTAAGGACGGGTCATCAGTTAATGCTCATGCTAGTATTAATGGTATCATCCTTGCCATTAGCTACTAAGATGATACAATGACCAAGGTCCTTTAAGAATGAAGCTTCTAAGATCATAGGTTCTCACTTAAGTCACTACTTGACCTATGGAAGCAAACACTCTAAGGACATTTATACAGTGAACTACTCTATCACAATAAAAATAATTACACAATAAAAGAACTTGCCAAAATATATAAATGAAATGTATACAATACTTTATTCATCAAATGAAATATCTAACAGCCAACAAACATACAATCCACAAGACTCAAACTAGAGTTGATCATTCAGATATCGTATACCCATTGATCTAACATGACCATCATGCTTTCTCTGTGCGAGAGGCTTTGTTAGTGGATCCACAATGTTCTCCTCAGTCGGCACTCTGCATATGTTCACATTTCCTCGATCGACTATCTCTCGAATCAGATGGAATCGCCGAAGTATGTGCTTGGAGTACTGATGAGATCTAGGTTCCGAAGCAAGTGCAATTGTACCATTGTTGTCACAGTAGAGAACACGGGACAAACAATGCTAGGAACTACATCTAACTCGCCAATGAATTTCCTAATCTATACAGCCTCCTTTGCTGCATTTGTAGCGGCGATATACTCGTCCTCATGTGTAGAATTGACGACTGTTTCTTGCTTGGAACTCTTCTAGCTAACAGCACCTCCATTTAGGCAAAACATAAACCCCGACTGAGACTTTGAATCATCCCTATCAGTTTGGAAGCTAGCATCCGTGTAACCCTTTACAACGAGCTATTCCTCTCCGCCAAATACCAAGAATGTATCCTTAGTCCTTCCAAAGTACTTTAGGATATTCTTAACGACAATCTAGTGACTTTCACCGAGATCAGACTGATACCTGCTAGTAATGCTTAAGGCATAAGAGACATCAGGTCGAGTACATATCATTGCATACATGATTGACCCAATTGTGAAAGAATATGGAATCAACTTCAAGCAGTCCTTATTTTCACAAGATTTGGGACATTGGTCCTTAGAGAGATTCACACCATGAGACATGAGTAAGAATCCTTTCTTATACTCAAGCATGTTGAACCGTTTCAACACATTATCAATATATGTACTTTGGGTCAAACCCAACAACTTATTTGATCTATCTCTATAGATCTTAATACCAAGTATTTAAGTCGCTTCGCCCAAGTCTTTCATTGAAAAGCAGTTCCCTAGGTTGTTCTTAACAACTTGTTGGGTCGGTTTGTCATTCCTGATCAGCAGTATGTCATCTACATACAATATAAGGAAGATAACTATTCTTCCACTAATCCGTTTGTAAACACACGGTTCATCCTGATTCTTGATAAAACCAAACTCTTTGATCTTTTCATCAAAATAAAGATTCCAACTTCGAGAAGCATGTTTCAATCCATAAATGGATCTCTGCAGCTTGCATATTTTAGTGGCTTCACCTGGAAATACAAAACCCTCGGATTGTGTCATATACACTTCCTCAAGGAGGTTCCAATTAAGGAAAGCCATTTTAACATCCATCTGTCAGATCTCGTAGTCATAATACGCATCAATAGTAAGAAGAATTCTGATGGGCTTAACCATAACAACAAGGGAAAAAGTTTCATCATAGTCAATACCATAAACTTGCTTGAAACCCTTAGCCACAAGTCGCCCTTTGAATATCTGTACATTCCAATCCATGTCAGCCTTCTTCTTGAAGACCCACTTGCACCCTATGGGTCTTACCCCTTCAAGTGGTTCAACCAAGGTCCAAACTTGGTTTTCATACATGGAGTCCATTTCAGATTTCATGGCCTCAAGCCACTTCTCGGAGTCCGGTCCACACGTAGCCTCTTGGTAGGTTGCTGGTTCATCATCATGATCCATAAGCAACATATTACCTATTTGAGACATTAGAAATCCATATCTCTTAGGATCAAACCTTGTTCTACTAGATCTACGTGGAACTTGTGTTTCTTTAGCAGGATCTCCAACTACAATAATTTTTAGTCCTTGCTCAGGTTCTAATTCTGATTCATTCACTGTTTGTGGTTCTTGAACTTCTTCAAGTTCTACCTTAGCAATCTTTCTACTTGAGAACTCTTTCTCAAGAAAGACACCAGTCCTCGCGACAAACACTTTTCCCTCAGACGGTAGGTAAAAATAGTACCCTTTAATTTCCTTAAGATACCCCACAAGATAACACTTATCTGATTTTGGTTCCAGCTTGTCAGGCATTTGATGCCGCACGTATGCCTCACGACCCCAAACCTTGATGAACGATATACTGGGATGCTTCCCAGTCCATATCTCATATGGTGTCTTCAGAACCGTTTTCGTTGGAGCACCATTTAGTGTTAAAGCAGCAGTTTCTAGAGCAAAACCCCAAAAGGAAACAAACAGATCTGCCTGACTCATCATCAATCGCACCATGTCTAACAAAGTACGATTCCTCCGCTCAGACACACCATTATGCTGTGGTGTTCTAGGTAGAGTGAGCTGTGATATAATACCACACTCTTTCAGATGATCACAGAACTCATGACTTAGGTATTCGCCACCTCGATCAGATCGGAGTGCTTTAACCTTCTTACCCAATTAGTTATCTACTTTGTTCTTAAACACTTTAAACTTTTCAAAGGTTTCGGATTTGCACTTCGTAAGATACACATATCCGTATCTACTGAAATCATCAATAAATATAACAAAGTATAAGTACCCACCTCTAGCCATAGAACTCATGGGTCCACATACATCATAATGTATTATACCCAAGAGAACATCAGCCCTCTCATTGTTTCTAATGAAAGGGACCTTAGTCATCTTGCTTAACAAACAAGATTCGCATCTCTCAAATGATTCATAATCAAATGAGTCCAGTAGCCCATCTTTATGAAGCTTGGATATACGTTTCTTATTTATATGGCCCAAACAACAATGCCAAATGTACGTAGGGTTCGAGTAATTGGTTCTTAGTCTTTTTGTATTTTCAATATTATAGATCAGATGGTCTAAGTTCGAAACATACACACCATTAAACTTTTGGGCTATAGCATAACAAACATCATTCTTAAATATAGAATAACAATTGTTCTTAATAAGAAATGAAAATCCATTCATGTCCAAAAATGAAATAAAAATAATGTTTCTAGTTATTGCAGGAACATAATAACAGTTATCAAGTTCGAAAACAAGCCCACAGGGCAAAGAAAGACGGTAAACTCCCACGGCGACAACAACAACTCTTGCTTCATTGCCAACGCACAGGTCCACCTCTCCTTTACTCAACATTCTTCTCCTTCCTAGTTCCTGCACATTTATACAAATGTGAGAACCATATCCGGTATCTAATACCTAGGATTAAGGAGCAGAAAGTATAGGATCAAGCACATACCCAACTATTTGAAAAGCCCGGACTTTTGGAAAGGGCGCTACTTAATTTCTTAAATAAGTAGCAGAGCGCCACAGGTCAAGTGAAGGAACGCTGGACCCAACAATCCCCACCCGGCGTCTAGCACAACCCGTCGGCTCAGAGGTGGGGTTATCACAAGGCCCACATGGCTCAGAGGTGGGGTTACCACATGTCCACGGTTGTCTGACCCGTCGGACCCACACAGGTAGAAGGGAAAAATTGGGATTTAATAGCGCCCCCCGGTCTTGAACCCGTGACTTCCTCTGATACCAAATATAGGATCAAGCGCAAACCCAACTATTCCAAAAGCTCGGACTATTGGATAGGGCGCTACTTAATTTCTTAAATAAGTAGCAGAACTCCATGAGTCAAGTGAAGGAACGCCGTAACCAACAGAAAGGTTTATCTCTATAAAATAAATACATGAAGTGGAAGTCATACCTCCCCTCATCTTTTGCAGACCCTCAATGTACGAAGGACAATTCCTCCTCCAATGACCAGCCTTGCCACAGTGGTGGCACTTTCCCTCTTTCCCTGAGCCTTTCCTTTTCAGTACAGAATATTTTGGTTCCAGAGCATACTTGGGTCCTACCTTCGTCTTCTTGAAGCCCTTGGCCTTGCCCTTACCTTTATGCACCATCAGTATGGGGCTAGCACACTTAGCCTTCTTCATGTTTATCTTGACAGTTTGCAACATACCTAGGGGCTCAGGAAGTGTCTTGTCTATTTCATTCATGTTATAGTTCAAGACGAACTGCTCATAACTATTCGACAATGATTACAGGATCAGGTCTGTGGCCAACTCTTGGCCCATAGGGAACCCTAGTCTTTCAAGGTTCTCGATATACCCAATCATCTTGAGTGCGTGAGTCTCTACTAGGTCCCGAGATCCCATATTGCACTGGAACAATGCCTTAGTGACATCGAATCTCTCTTGACAAGATTGCCTTTGAAACATTTTCTTGAGATGCTCGTCAATTTCCTTGCAACCCATGATCTCGTGTTGCTTCTAAAGCTTAGAGTTCATGGTCGCAAGCATGAGACATTGGACGTCTAAGGAGTCTTCTAGATACTTCTTGTAACATCTTTATCAGTACAGGACACATTCCCGGCAGGCTCATCACGAGATACTTCTTCCAAAATATAGAGTTTGCGCTCTTGCCTGAGAATAATTCTCTAGTTCCTGTACAAGTCCAAATAATTTGTTCCACTCATCTTTTCCTTCTCAAGGATCGCTCTGAGGGACATAGTGGAGTGCGAGCCACTTGCCATGGATATTCTACAAGGATACAAGTAAAGCAAATTAGCACTACATTCAACATATAATTTTCTCTTTTGATTAGGACTTTAATCAAAATAACTCCCACTATTTTTATCAAATCAATAACCCTTGATATCAATTCGAAGAGTTCATGCGAGTAACTCTCTTAATGGAAAAGATCCTTATTTCACCAACACTAAGTGTCAGCTTTGGATTTTCTCTCACAATGCGGTTATTTAGGTAGGCAACGCTTGCCAATTGCATCACTATGCAACTCCTGTATGGTTTGTGAATAACTCTTTATTCGCATCCATCATATGGTGCATGCCAACCCCATGCCTCTAGGCAATCAACCTTTGAGGTCACCCAGTTAAGCTTGACCCAATGTCGATATTGGGTTATCACAATTATCCGCTCACACCCTTACCAAGATAGATAAATGCACCTTGCTTTGGCAAGCCCACACTTCATCGATCGAGGCAGGAAGAGTGTCATCCTTCTGAAGGCATCATAATAATTAATATTTTTAAGAGATTTTAGATACTTGACTAACTCTTTAATCACGGTTAACAATTAACCAATGTGCACATCTGCAAACATCCAATAGCATACATAATCTAAATGCATCCCATATGTGCATGAGAAGATCATCAACACTTGATGAATTGGGCTAAATACGAACATCTAGAACACTTCTAAATCTTCAGATTTACATGCACTGGACATGAGCAACACCAACTCCACTTACACAGTGGACAAGCTCGTCTCTCAGTGTATGATTAAAAATCAAACTCACTTGGTTTCACAAACAACCTAGAGGGACGGTTGCTGTTAAGGAGTAACAAAGATATCACAACGAAATCATATGCATTCCTTGCGGGGTTCCAAGGGGCAGTGCCCCTGGTGGTGGTTTAGAATGCTTATAAAATTCAATCAACACTTGATGTAAGCAGGAACAGACCTAGGAATTTAGAACGCTTCTAAAATTCAAGATCTACACGCAATGGATTTAGCAACTTCTGAAACAATGATCATCACATAACCTCCTCTGATACCACTGTTGGGTTTTGCTATATGACATAATAGTTATGCGCAGCGGAATAAGGAAACAATGAAAACCCAAAAGTAATTTGTGGAACATGCGATGACTATTAATCAAGAAGTAATGTTGCAATAAATAAAATTATACCTTTGCGGGATTGAGTCAATACTCAACCTAGGTGCTCCGATTGATTCCAACGAACAACAATGGCGGGAGTTCCGAGTGTAGAATAGTGTCCACGCCTCTATGGGTATCCACACAAGCACGAAGAACCCTAGAATCTTGTCGCACAAGATCTAGGTTAGAAAGAGGCTTGCCCTAAACATCTCCATGGAGTGCTAGATCCATTCAAGGAGAGGCGGTAACGACGAGGATGGCGCCTTGGAAACACTTTCCTGCAGCGGCTAGCGATGACAGACAGTCGGCGACAACAAGCTTTGGTAGGAGCAACAAGCGGCGTTCGTAATATCAGAATAATTCCATCGCGAAGAAAGATACCGTCGTGAAATTAGGTCAGGATGAATAGTTGTCTATCGGTTCTACTGTACACATTCTATTTATACGGAGAACTGAGCAAAGCAATACCCGCAGACCCGTTGAAAACCAGACTTCGAAGAAATAAACTGGTAGAAGCAGAATTCGGCGAGTATCATCCTGATATTCGATGAATCGATAAGTGACCATGACAATACATGACAAATCGTAAAGGAGCCATGCCGATACATGACGAATCAGTGATTGACCAAGATGATACTCGACGAATCGGCAAGGGGCCTTGATGATACTCGACGAATCGAGACCTTTCGTCGAAACCCTTAACTTATACTCGACAAATTTCCCTTTAGCCCGTGCCGACTTCATACCGGTCGATCCACATTCACAATGCATGTCCTGAAATGAAATTCCACCATGTCCAGATCGTCATAGGCTTGGTCCTTCACTCATATCATATATGAGCAAGGCCAACACAAACCTATCCAAATTTTCCAAAGCTCTTATGTGTGACCCCATTGGCTCATATTGCATTGGTAGTGAGGCCACATGCTTGATCACGTACAGATCACCATGGTAGAACCAACAACCCCTCCAACACCTTTTCCTGAATTAAGTGGTGCTCAATCTCTATATGCTTGGTCCGCGCGTAACAAACTGGATTATTAACCAATTTTAGTGCACTCTCGTTGTCACCGCGAAGTAGAATTGGACCTCACACTTCTTCATGGATGTCTTCTACTAGTCTCCTTAGCTAGATTACTTCTCGAGCTGCCAATGCCGAAGCCTTGTACTCCGCTTCCGTAGTAGAGACGGACACCGAGTCCCGCTTCTTACTGCACCATGAAATACCCACTGATCCACATGTGAAAACATAACCAGATGTCGACTTTCGATCGTCTTAGTCTCCCTCATAAGTAGCATCAGTGTAGCCATACAGAGAAAAACCCGTGTCCCTCCTATACAGGAGTCCCATATCAGAAGTAGTCTTCACATACTTCAGAATATTCCTCGCCGCTACCAGATGAGGTTTCCTTGGTTCCGCCATATAACGACTAACCTGACCTACAACATAGGCAATGTCTGGCCTTGTAATCATCTGGTAAATCAAGCTCCCTACCAGAGCCTGGAACACCAAGGGATCAGGAAGAATCCTCCCCTCATCTCGTCGAAGCTTCATGCCACAATTCAAAGGAGTAGAGCTACTCTTTCTCTCCCTCAAGCCAAATCAATGAACAATCCGCTCAGTATAGCCCTTTTAAGAGACGAGTATCATGCTCTTCTTCCTCTCAATCTCGGGTCCAAGGAAGTGATGGAGCTCACCAAAATCCTTCATCTCGAACCGTATAGCTAGCTCGACCCTGAGCCTAGCTACCTCCTCCTCAGAGTTCCCCGTAACGATCATGTCGTCCACGTACAACAACACAAGACATGAAGCTCCCCCTACTTCTTTATAAATAGGCATGAATCTGAATCAGAGGAAAAGTATCCGCAGAACTGGAGGTATTCTACGATCTTCCCATACCATGCACGTGGAGCCTGCTTCAACCCATAAAGAGCCTTCCGAAGCTTGCAGATATAGCCCGGATGATCTTCAGATATGTAACCTAGTGGTTGAACTATGAAGATATCTTTATCTATCTTCCCGTAAAGAAAAGCATTCTTTATATCAAGTTTCCACATCTTCCACCCTTGGCAAGCAGCCAAAGTGATCACCACCCGCATGGAAGTCATTTTGGCAACTGGACTAAACATCTCTTCATAGTCTTCGCCGTACTATTGGGAGAACCCTTGAGCAACCAGATGAGCTTTATATCTTTCGATGCTCCCATCAGCCTTTTTTTGAGTTTGTACACCCACTTACACGTCATGGGAGTAACGCCAACGACCTTAGGCACAAGGTCCCAAGTCTCGTTCCTTCTGAGAACTGCCATCTCCTCATCCATAGCATCATCCCACTCCTTGAATCTAGTGGAGTCTTCAAACTTTGAAGGGCCCCGCTCATCCAGGGGGCCCACGAAGAAACATGAGACAAAGCTCACCAAGTTTCCATCATTGTACCGAGCTGGTGGTTTAATGGTCCTCTTCGATCTCCAAAGGGCCTGTCTATTATTGAACACCTCCACTGCTTCTTCTTCACCAGCTCCATTCTCGGGCAAACTTTTAGCAACGCTCCCCCTACTTATTGAACCAGAAGATTCCGCACCAGAGATTGAAACACCTAGAGCTCCGGGTGGCACCGATAGCTCCACCAGAAGATCCTTAGCAGCTTCCACATGCCCATTATCAGACCTGCTCTCCTGCAACTCAACAGAGCTACCTTCGTATGATGTCATTTCATCAAAGATAATGTCTCTTGATATAACAAAGTTCTTTGTTGCAGGATCCATACACTTCTATCGCTTCTTCCGCTTATCATACCCCACAAAGATAAGCTTCTTCAACTTTGCATCAAGCTTGGTGCTTAGAGAATCCGGGACGTGTATGTAGCAAGTTTATCCAAACACCTGAAGGTGTTCAACACTGGGCTTCTCCTTAATATTAGCTCATGAGGAGACTTCATGTTGATCTGACTCAGAGGCATTTGATTGATGACATAGGTTGTGCAGACCATTCCTTCCGCCCAGAAGGACCTCAGAATGCCCTTTATATGAAGCCAACATTTGTAGGTTTCCATCAAATGACGGATCTTACTTTCCGCTACTCCATTTTGTCGTGGAGTATGTTCACAAGTAAGCTCCCTCCGGATGCCTTGCTTCCTATAGAAGTTAGAGAACTCAGTTGAAACGAACTGACCTCCATTGTCCGTTCTCAACTTCTTGATCTGCAGGCCAAGCTGACCCTCTACCAGCTCCTTGAACTCCACGAACAACCAGAAAGCATCTGACTTATCCTTCATAAAGTACACCCACGTGTACCTCGTATAGTCATCAATCATCGCAAACATATACCTGCTCCCTCCAAGACTGATAATGACAGTTGGTCCCATTAGATCACCATGAACACACTCCAATGGTGCTTTAGATATGGTTTGTGACTTATCAAATGGAAGGCGATGTGCCTTTCCATATTGACATCCAGCACAAACATGACCATCACCGTAGGATGACAACTTAGGCAAGCCTTTCACAAGGCTTCTCACCGCCATGGCTTTCAGCTTGTCTATCTCTACATTCCCCAGCCTTTCATGCTAAATAGCCGTGCTATTATTGGCCCTCATATGATCAACATAGGAGCTTGTTGCTAGAATAAATAATTCCTTTTCTCTCCTTCCAACATGAGCAACACCAGCCATTACCGCTGATATATTCCGGAGAAATTTCACTTCTGTTGGGCTAAACAGAACGTGATAGCCCGCATCTACTGTATTGGTCAATGAGAAGAGGTTCTTCTTCATGCCCGGTACGTGATAAACACTCCTTAATGTGAGTGGCTCCTTATCACTACCCAAAGACACAACTCCCTCCTTCTCGACTGCATGCACAGAATCACCAGTAGTAATAATAACTTCATTACCTGAGTAAGACTGCAGCAAAGAGAACTTTGACTCATACCCAGTGAGGTGATGATCACACCCAGATTCGATGATATAGTCATCTTGATAGTTGATGGAAGATAAAGCATAGACACACACACACTCGTCAAGAAAGCATTCCCCCATCCAACTCCATCAGCACTGGAACTAGCCTCCTCCTTGCCTGCAGCATGACCTGGCTGTAGCTTCACCTTGCAGTCTCGTCTGAAGTGACCCGGCATATTGCACCTGTAACATCTTGGTCCTTCCTTCTTCTTCTCACCACGCTTAGAAGAGTGACTCTTCTCTTGATGGTATGAAGTTGATGGACCATCGCCAATAAGTTTCTTCTTCTTGTCCCATCTCTTCTTCTTCCCCGAGAAGAGAGACTCACTATCTCCTCCAGAAATAGTTAAACTAGCCATCTTCCTTTCTAAGCTCTCCTGCAAAGCCAGCAAGTTCTCCAGCTCTAGCAACGATGGCTGAGTGGCCCGGGCTTGAATAGAGGTCACAACGGCCACATACTCCTTTTGCAAGCCACTGATGATGTGCCTCTTGAGCTTCTCCTTTGAGATTGGCTCATTAGGGTCCAATGTTGATATCTCAGCACACAGGTTCTTCATTTTAAGGAAGAAGGTTGAGATAGGCAAGTCTCCCTGAGTGACTCTCACCAACTCATTCTCCAAGAACTGTAGCTGAGCTATATTCTTCTTGTTGAACAACCCATCAAGGGAAGTCCAAATCTCAACAGCAGATGAACATTTAAGGATGTGATCAAAAAGCTTTGGTGAGATAGCCCGCTTTAGAGTAAACTCAGCCTTTGCATTCATTTTCCTCCAAGCTCTCACCTCTTCAACATACCTAGTTGCAGAAGTAACCTCCGTTATGTTGTCTCCACACAAAACTTCCCACAAGTCCTCTCCAAGAAGATAGATTTCCATACATGACCTCCACTTTTTAAAGTTAGTCGGTGTTAAAAGCTCAATACCCAGACCTCTTGCAAACCACCTATCCATTGCACTATCACTGATTTAACAAACTTTCAAAGAAGAGAAAACTTGGTGGCTGATCACTGCTCAAACCTCTATTCCCTCTGATACCATGTTAAAATTTTTACAAGATGATAAAGGTGATAGCTCTGATACCAAGTAAAACTTTCAAAGATATCAAGATGACCCCTTAATAGAGCGGAAAGCGGGAACCAGGCATAGGAACACTCCAACCATAACCAAGCTCAGTAAACCAGGTGCAAGGAAAGTAACAGGCAGGTCATGTATTAACAATCTTCTTTACAGTAAGAGGTATACATGACGAGACATGATTTCGCCAAGTACAAACAAGGAAGCAGAGTACAACAAAAAACAGAAGCTGGGCGGATAGAGGCCGACCGCCACCCTTACCAAACTAAACAGTGAAGTCCGCCATGACCGCGAGGTCGGGCGAACTACCCGTTATTCAAGCTGAAGAAAAGCTATCTGCAAAATGTAAGCTGCCTGACCACTGAGGTCGCCTAGCTGCCTATTAGACCGCGAACAAGCTGCTACCGAACAGAAGAGCAGACCACCCAGACCGCCCAGATCAGCAGATAGGTTATTGAACTTTAATTTTTGAAGGAGAGAAGACCGGCTGGCCGCAACTGTGACCTTCTGCTAACTGCTAATTATAAACTGCAAGTTTCACTGATCCCTGACCGCAGTCAGCACCAAAGTCCTTGCTTCTTAGTGCTAGCCACACAACCTACAAACAACAAACTGGTTATCCTTCTCAAACTGGGCGAACAGAAAAACCAAGGCCGCAGCAATAACCCAAGTCCATCTTACTGTTCATTCAGTTAAATATATTGTCACAGGGGGGGTCCTATTTATAGGCACAGAGAGGAGTGTGGTCACCTGTAACGCCCCTGATTTTTCTGCGATTATTTGATTCTTGTTTGGCGTTACGTCGACGCGTTTTCTTGGCTTGTGTCATCTGTGGAGTGTGGTCTTAACTCCTTAGAACTGGGTGGCCTATTTTGTAACCTATTGGCAGGATCTCCCTAGCAAGCCGAGTCGTTTTGGGTGACCCGGTGTGGCCTCTCAGGGGATGCTTGTGTTTTGGATTCGGGTGGGTATAACTCAAGTTCTGTTAGTCGAAAATTAATTTCGACTTCGTCGTTGTGTTCATAGCGTGGATATTTAGCTATGGTGCGAATTTCGTCGAATTCCGAGGACGTTCGGTTTTCGCATCGTTTTGGTATTTTATGAAAAATAAAACTATTTAACAAATATTATATTAAATATTATTTTTCTTAAAGGGTGAGGGTACTTGGCGGTTATGCCTTGTCTTTTGTTCATTATTAATTAATTAGCTTATTAAGATTAGTAAGGGTGTTATATATAGGATAGTTTAGACTTAAAAGGTAACCGCTCCTGTTCATCTTCTTCCCCCGTCCGCAGCACCTGTTCGCAGAAAGCAGAGAAACCGCCGAAACTCCTCCCCTTCGGACGCCGAATCCGGGAGCGTTTGTGGACGGAATTCGATTCCGAAAGCGGATTTGGATTGCTCTCGCCTAGACCTTCATTCCTACGGTAAGAAATTCAGTTTTCGTGGTGCTTCTAGGGGTCTCGAAATCCTTGGGTTGTCTGTTTCCGCCATTAAAGCTCCAGATTTCTTCTTTAGGTGTCGTTGCTGCTTGTGCCGAGTGAGATTAAGGGAGGCTGACCAAGCTTTGCTGGAAATCAAGGCAAGTGGTGCTCTTGCCCTTGCCATGTGGTTTTTCTTGTTCATTTTGTTCCTTACTGTTAATGGTTTTCCAAATTTCTCTTGCTAAAAGGTCCAATTTCCTTTTGATTATAACCAAGTTTTGCTTAAGCCTGTAGATAGTTTCCTGTACAAATTTTATTTTCCGAAATCAGCATTGCTATTAATTTGTTTCCCTTCCTGCTGTTAAGTTAGCATGTTCTTGGGTTGGGAGTAGAGAAGTGATTGCTGGTTCAAGCTTTGGATATTTCAGGATTTGGCGTTGAGTGTGATGCACTCACTCAATGCCGGGTCTGCTTGGATTTGGCGTTGAGTGTGGTGCACACACTCAACGCCGGTTCTGATTGGATTTGGCGTTGAGTGTGGTGCACACACTCAACGCCGGGTCTGCTTGGCCTGTTTCTGCGGCTAAGTACTTTGGCGTTGAGTGAGTCGACCTCACTAAACGCCAAATCTATTTTGTCATTGAGAGTGGTGGACACACTCAATGCCGCAGTCTGTTCTTTTGCGGCTAAGTAGTGTGGCGTTGAGTAAGAAAATTCTTCTAAGTCAAAATCGATAGGAATCACTAAGTGATTCTCGCCGACTTCGACGAGAATCGTTAGTGATTCCAGCCGATTCGGCTAGAATCAATCTGCATTCCCGCCGATTCGGCGAGAATCAATCTGCATTCCCGCTGATTCGGCGAGAATCAATCTGCATTCCCGCCGATTCGGCGAGAATCAATCGGCATTCCCGCCGACCACTTCCGGATGGCGTTGAGTGAGTGGGCCTCACTCAACGCCATGGCGGTTTAGGCGCCGAGTGAGGCGGGCTCACTCAACGCCGTAACCCTTTCTTGCGGGTAAGTACTTTGGCGTTGAGTGAGTTGACCTCACTCAACGCCAAAGCAGTTCTATCATTGAGAATGGTGGACGCACTCAACGCCGCAGTTTGTTTTCACGGCTAAGTACTTTGGCGTTGAGTGAGTCGACCTCACTAAATGCCAAAGCTATTTTGGCATTGAGAGAGGTGGACTCACCTAACGCCACCGTTGGATTTTGAGGTTAAGTGCTAAGGCGTTGAGTGAGTGGACCTCACTCAACGTCGTAGCTGTTTTGGCATTGAGTGAGGTTAGCTCACTCAACGCCACAACCTGTGTTGCTGAAGGCGTTGAGGGAGTGGACCTCACTCAACGCCATAGCTGTTTTGGCGTTGAGTGAGGTTAGCTCACTCAACGCCACAGCCTGTTTTGCTGAAGGCTTTGAGGGAGTGGACCTCACTCAATGCCATAGCTATTTTGGCATTGAGTGAGGTTAGCTTACTCAACACCACAACCAGTGTTGCAGAAGGCATTGTGTGAGTGAACCTCACTCAATGCCAGTACTATTTTGGTATTGAGTGAGGCTAGCTCACTCAACGCCACCGTCTGTTTAGGCATAGAGTGAGTGGGGCTCACTTAATGCCATGCCGTGTTGAGTCGTCTCAACGCTTTTCCCTTACCTTGATTTTCTCCCCCGAGTGAATTCCTGGATTTGAGGTTCCTTGTCGGCTATTTTCCTTTTTTCCAAAAAGGCCGAATCGTGGGTCGTGGTTAGTAGTGGTGGTTTGAAGCTCTTAATAGGGGAGGTGTTGTGTAATTTAGCCAAGGCCACCCTTTTCTTTTATCTTGCTCTAGGTACGGGCTGGGAAAGGGGGTGGGAGGTCCCTAGTGCTTTCACATGTAGACCCTTGAGCTTTGTTTCTTGGAAATGGTGGTTGGGGGACTGAGATTGCCTCCAACCCGGATCCGTGTTGTTTTTGCTACTACCATCTCTCACAGCTTAGGGTGTTAGACGTTTCTTCCTTTGTAAATTTGCAATGTTTGGGCTCATGGTAGCCTGGTAAACTCTGCAGGATATATTTTTGGGCAGGGTTGTTGCTGTTTCCTCGCACTTAGTGCTTTTCTTTTGTCTTGCTTTGGACTGTGGTGTTTGTTTTCGGTTTACTTACACTTCTTGCTTACCTTATAACCTATCTTTTCCGTACAGCTTACTTGTTTAGCTTGCTGTGGTATTCTTTTCTTCTTTGAATGCCTCAGGTTCTGGTTAGTAGCCGATTAGGCGGCTAGTTGTGCTGTGCTGTTGCTGGTGGTCTCCCGTTCTGAGGAGATTAGTTCCTTGGTCTTGTGAGGTAGTTTTACTATTTTTCTTACAGACATACATATTTGCCAGTGGGTTCGTGTCAGTTTGTCGGCGCCCACTGGTAGTTTTACCTTGATACTAGATGTGTTACTTTTTGCTGCTACCTTTCTGGAGTTAGTCTACTTTCTCTTAGGATGATTTATGCTAGGTTGCTAGTTACTTTTAAACCTAAAAACACTATTATAAGTATACCTCATGATCAGCATGTTTTATAAAACTCATCACTATTTTCCAAATAACGTAAAAAGATCATTTTCTTATATATATAGTATAAATCAAAAGTAGGGTCCTACATAGTATAAGTTGTCCTCTGGGGACACTTATGCACTCTTTTAGGATGTCAAACCAGAATAAAGTATTTTCCGCAGCGTATAAGTATAACTTTTAAATTGTGGACTTGGTGATCCACCGAGCCGAGGGATACGACCTCTAAAAATATAATTGATTTTCTAATCATATAACTTATGAATTTTCATAAAGTATAGTTGATAGTGGTTTTCCTGAGCGCCGGCAGTTATCCCCTGCTCGACGTGGCATCATGACACGTGTTTTCTCCTACTTTGACAATCCGTTTTCTTCAGAGAAAATGTGGGTTGTGACATCACCGCCCTAGTAGATAAAAACACCACCCCAGCTTGCATCTAGCACAAGACAGTACAGTCATTCTGCATGGACAAAACCGGACACATCAACAATCCGTATACCCGTGGAAACTGCTCCAGCCCGCACCAACAAGTCCGCGACCAAAGACACAGACCGCCCGTTCAACCAATGGACATTGCGGACTCTACAATCAAATTAGACTTGTCATAGATATTGACCAAGTCCAACAACCAGTGTACCTCTGGCACGAGCTTTGCATACATGAACTATCAGTCCACTCAGTCCGCTCAGACCGCCAAATCCAAACCAGTTCGCCTAGCCGTGAACTCCGCGGTTACCTCCTAATCGCACCTCCTGAGATCAAAGGCACAGGCCAATGCCAATCTCGTGAGCTCCAAGAACAGTCCGCATAGAGCGAACTCTGCAGAATCCAAACCAGACCGGCCAAGCTGCAGATAATCAACCTATCCGCACGGCTTTCACCAAGGACAAACCACCAGGCCACAAACATTAGACCGCTCAAGCCGCACACCAGTTCGCCATACTGTCTGCCAAAGCCGCGCGGTCTGCCCAATCAACCCCCACTTTCACTTCAATAATTTTAACAAATATGACTTCCTTTGAGTTGCAATCAATGCAGACACGCTGCTCTGAGATCTAGTCCATGCCAAAGATCACATAAAACTCAGATATCGGCTGCACAGATGCTTTCAATCCAAAATCATGACTTCCTATATGTACCTTAACATAACAAACTTTATATGCACGCATCGAGCAACCATTAGGCAACAATACATCCAATCTATCTATCGATATAAAAGAAGGCACTTTGATATGCACCATGAAGTCCTTAGACAGAAAGGAATGAGAGGATCCTATATCGAACAGTGCTCTCTCCGGATGATCCAAAATCCAGACAAAGCCTGTCACCATATCACTTTGTTTAATGGCCTCCTGTTGGTCAAGATTATATGCGTGGGGCTATGCTTGGGATGCAGTTGAATCCACTTCCTTTCCATTTTCAGCATACAATGCACTCGTTTTTTTTCTCTATCTTTGGGCGACCACTCCAACAATCTCAAGCCATATGTCCCACCTTACCACACATGTAGCAAGCGAGCGGATCGACTTCGCCCTATCTTCACTTCAAAAATAACAGAAGAAGTTGGTCCTGCAGACCTAGCCTTCTTCCTCCAAGGTATGAAATCCATTTAAATTTTGACCCACCAGTATAAGTCATAAATTATTGCGCAGACCATTATAAAACAGGCTGAACTTAGTCTCCTTATTTTCAAACATAAACTGTGCATGTTGTCTCATCATGAAAAATTCCTGTAAGTACTAATCAATCGTGTGCTCTCCTTACATGAAACACATGTTCAACTACTGAATTGAGGCTTTTCTAATTGCAATCTGCTCAAGTACATCAACCTGCATTAAAGCCACCATAGGGACAGGGGGCTGCACATGCCTTTCAGGTTAGGAATTTGTCATTGCGAAGACCACATCAGCTATCAATTTAACCGTTTCCGTAGACGGAGGAGGTGTAGGTACCTCAGTTGGCGTAGTAATCTCTGCCGAGTGCTGGGGTTGAGATTACCCTGCGCCACTTCTAGTCGCCTATAATTGTGAAACACACAATTAAACGACAAATAAAATTGTAAAAAGTAATTATAGGAACACACAGGTTCCACAAACATGTGTTTTTTCATTTCTAAGTAGACATTCATGGGTTCTTTAATATTATAACAGTGACGCACATACGCGCTCACCACCCCTTAAAAGAATCTGACCACAAATTCCACTAAGGAAGACCGATACCAAAAGCTGATACAAAATTTGTAACACCTCCATCCTTCACGAAGAATATATTAAAAAGTCCGATCGGGACCCCACGCTATATTCCACAGACAGTTAGTGAGTTACGCATTGAAACTAAGATATACACACGTCCTAACTCAGAGTTGCATTCTAGCGATAGTATTTAAAATTTGCTTAGAACCCAACACACGAATGTCTACTAATAACACCATAGGAATAATATTCAAAATACACAAAGTGTTTTGGCCTTAAGGCCTTACAACTATTCTTTTCATGAAAGTATATTACATACATCGGCACACAGGCCGGCCACACATGAAAACATGAACATATTTGCCTTTAGGCCTTCGAGGGCCAACCAATACAGCATAAGGGACTTCAACACCTGCTGAAAGTCTTGATTTAAGGAACAACTAAACACCTAGAGGGGGGGGGGGTGAATAAATCAAATTTAAAAACTTAGGCAACTATAGATTATCTGAACACAACAATGTAAACACAGTCAATACCAGCACACATAGCACAGTACACAACACATTTATAGTGGTTCACCAATTGAAGGGTACATCCACTTCCCCCTTCGCCTATCCAGTAATAAGCTAGATTCGGCCAAACTTCATCTTTCTTTCTCAGATCCACAGATCTTACAGCTCAGAGCCCAACTAGCTCTTACAACTCAGGCGCAAGCCCTACCACTCAGATCACCCAGATCCTACAGCTCAAGTTCTTCCCAAGAACTCTACCTCAGGGTGACTCTACACTCTTACAGTTCAGGCAATCCTGCCCTACCTCAGTGTGAATTCACACACCTACAACTCAGGAAACTCCCGCCCTACCTCAGCCTTTATAACACCGGCTTATAACTCCGGCATTAGCCTTACCACTCAGATTCAAAATGAATCTTACACAGAAGTATTCAAGATAATGAATTACAGAAATCAGAGAAAATTCCTTGTGCCTGTCTACCTGGACCGAGAAGATGTCAGCCCTAACTTCATCTTCACAGCAATAAGATAATACATCGATCTTGAAATGATGACCAATTTGTTCTGGAATCGACTAGCAGATGAATCTTCTTCTTCTTCTTTAGGAATATCTCCCGATCTGGACTGAGAAAATTTCAGCCCTTCCTTCTTCTTTGATCAAGCGAATTGATCTTCAGATTCTGGCTCGGATTGGATCGAGAAGATAACTTCAGCTAGGGCATGCCTAGGCTGATTCGTCTCTCTCAGATGATTACTCTGAACTTGTTGGAGCAGATGATGATTGCAACAGCTTACTCAGAAGTCCTTCTAATTTGAACTTTGAAGTTCTTGACTTCTACAACAATGGTGGATTAAGACGATGAACTCTTCTTCTCATTTTTTCAGAAAGTTAATCAGTAATTAATCCAATAATAATTCTTAGATCTCGATCTATTCTGCTATTTTTAATCCCTTCACATTAGCGAGATGATCGACACATGTCTCAGTTTTAACGGTTGTTAAAACCTTAGCTTTATTAACTTGAGATCCACTGTAGACTGCCGGCAACGTTAATGTCAATTTGTATCGAATCTGAACTTTGTTGACTTATTGACTTTGCTGAGTCAGCATCATTCTGGACTTAGCCAAAATCAACTAACTTTTCTGAAATCCTGCATTCGACAAACTTCAAGCTCAGCTCGACAAAATATGAGCTCAGCTTGACGAAATAGTGAAGCTGAGATCGACGAATTCTCTCAGCTCAGTTATTTCTTCAGGTGAAGGCTGAGGTCGACAAACTTCGAGATCAGTTCGACAAAACCTGAGCTCAGCTTGACGAAATAGTGAAGCTGAGATCGACGAATTATCTAAGCCCAGTTCTTTCTTCAAGTGAATGCTGAGGTCAACGAAATCTAATCTCCGGTCGACTAAATCTGATAGCTGAGTCCTTCTTATAGGTAAAATCTGAGATCGACGAACTCTGAACTCCGGTCGACTAAATTTGATAGCTAAGTCCTTCTTATAGGTAAAAGCTGAGGTCGACGAACACTGAACTCAGGTCGATGAAAGCTAAGCTCAGCTCGACGAATGGTAGACTGAGCAATTCTGAACTTAGAAATTTCTTCAGCTTTGCTTGATTGTGTTGAGAGACTTAGCATGGAGTCGAGTGATGAAGCTTCACTCAATGCTTCTAGACTTATTCAATATTCTGGCTTCCACAGCATAGGATTTGACAGTATAACCTTGACTCAATGCTTCTAGCTGTATGACATTGAGTGTGTTGAGCTCACTAGACGCTTCTGGACTTAGCCAGATTTCTGCCTTTGCAATACTTTCAGTTTTGACTGTCTGCCTTCTCTTAGCACTATTAGATGAATGGCATTGAGTGAGTTTGCCTCACTCAAAGCTTTTGGAATTAGGTATTTTTTTGAGTTTCCAACTCTACCATGAGTCCACCTATCATTGTCTCTTGAACTAGTTGTCCAATCATTGTGACAAAGACTAACCCTTATGTATGAACTTAACCATACATATAATACAACTATGTCTATCTCATTGACATGTTGGACATCATCAAATTAGGGTCATTGGGATCAATGAACTCAACAATCTCCCTCTACTTGAAGATGTCAAAACCACTGATCAATTACCTTAGTCAATAAGATACACATTACACAGGCAATAAAAGCATATTAAATTCAGGGAAATGAATTTTACCTACTCCCCCTGGATTGCTGTAGGGTGAGTTATACCTTAGATGATTACCTCTTAGCTTGATCCTTTCTTACTTGACCACCTCGTATCCCCATGACTTTCTCCCTTTGTGTTTATGCCATGAAGGAGCTTAATCTCTTCAGATAGTCATCTTCTATCTCTCCCCCCTTGAGCTTGATCAACCAAAGGTAAACATGACCTCTATCTCTCCCCCTTTTTGACTTCTTTAGATCGTAAGGAAGGAGCATCAGGTCTTTTTATCCCCTTGTGTTCTCCACCTAGCAGATATAGATGAAGCCAGGATTGCAGCTGCCAACATGCCCCTTATACAGGGATATCTTGTATATCACTTGATACCTCTTGACAACACTTGAAATTCAGAATCACTGGAAATTCTCTACACAACTTGAAAAGACTACTTGAAAATATCTAGTCCTGTAGCTGCTGATACCACTAAAGAAGAAGCATCTACTCTCATCTTGAAAGCCTTTGGTCCTGCAACTGCTAGACTTACTCCCCCTTAATAGACACATCTTCTCTCATCTTGCTTTCCACTAGGTCTGCTGCACCTGCAAAAAGAACAAACCTATACCAAGCATAATAACTTAGGGAGTACCTGAAGCTATTGTAAGTTCAACATACCCAAATCAATTTTGAAGGTGTTGAACTTGGCTTCATCTAGTGACTTAGTGAAGATATCTGCCACTTGCTTGTAAGTGGAGACAAACTCTAGGCAAATGTCTTCTTTCCCAATATGCTCCCTAATAAAATGATACTTAATTTCTATGTGCTTAGTCTTGCTATGTGAATCAGGTTCCTAGCAATAGAAATTGCACTAGTAGAATCAAAATATAGAGGATTTCTACTAATCTTAATGTCATAGTCTTCAAGATAATGCCGTATCCACAGTAATTGAGCACAACAACTACCTGCTATAATGTACATTGACTCTGTAGTGGAGATAACAACACTAGTTTGCTTCTTGCTGCTCCATGACACCAGTCTTCCACCTAGTGTTGGGTATTGTATCCACAATGTACTTTATTTGAAGAAGCCCCTAAACAAGTTAAGTTGAATTGACAATGTATTTGATGATTTTCTATTAAGTTGTGCTTGCAGCTATTCCATGCTAAGTACACATCAATGTCAGGGTGCAGTGGGTCAATATACACGGGTCTGCGCAACGTAATCCCTCGTTGAGCAGATCAGTGTGTTGAATCACGTTTGCTTTCTTTATTGGAGTGTAATTATTTTCAAGTATAGGGTCGAGATAGATCAAGAGCAGAAGAGGAGCAACGAAGGGTCAAAGACCAAGTTCATAGGAAGGAAGAGAAAAATCGTCAAGTCAAAATTGACGGGAATCACTAAGTAATTCTTGCCGATTCGACGGGAATCATTAGTGATTCTCACCGAATCGTTGAGAATCAGTCAGTGATTCCCGCCGACCTCTTCCAGATTGTTTTTTTACAGGAATTCTGCTAAGGCAGAATCGACGGGAATCACCAAGTGATTCTCACCGACTTCGACGGGAATCGTTGTGATTCCCGCCGAATTGACGAGAATTAGGTTGCAGTCCCGCCGATTCCCACCGGCTGACAAGGTTCCCTACTGGAATTCGGCTAAGGAAGAATCGACGGGAATCGTGAGTGATTCCCGCCGACTTCGACGGGAATCACAACGATTCTCACCGATTTTGCCTTAGGAAAATTTCGTCTCTCGCTGAACCGAACCAAGACGGGTTATGCTGTTTCGACTAGGGCTAGGGTTTCTCCTTGTGGGTCCGACAAAGGACTTTAGGGTTGGCCTCAGGATATATATACTTGCTTATTTCGAACATCTAAAGTAACTATTCACGCGATATCAGAAAGCCGATGTCGTGCCTTAGCCGATCGCGTAACTCCGCCGATCGCTATCGCCGCGTGCAAGCTAGTCGCCGCCGTTGATCTTAGAGCCTCTTTGATCTTCTGATGACAGGACCGAGGCTAGCAGTGCGTCTCACGCATCTCTATTGAGATCTCTTGTCTCTCGAATCGTTGAACGAGGTTAGTTCTTCATTCCAAATCGATCGATACGACTGATCCAACTGAGATCGTTCGTAGACCTTGCTTGCTTCGTCAAGAAGTTTGGATCTACAAAGCATCGCCACCGCATTCACTTGCCGCCGCCGATCTTGACAAGGTCCTCTCCTATAGAGTACTCCGGTCGTGGACTCTTCGTCTCTTTCAAGAAAGCATCAACGAACGAAGAGCGACATCGGATTCTCCACAAGTTTGTTTGTATTTCTTGTACATTCAATTTTAGTTTTGTTGTAAAGGAATTTCTATTCCTAGTTGTACTGGTTGGGCGCAACCCGTGGTGGAGGAGTAGTGTCTCCTTTGGTTTGAAGGGTTCCTTCGGTAGTGTGAGGATTGGATTTCAATCTGGTTGGTGAAGTGACCGAGTCATCCCTTGGTGGGAGATAGGTCGAAGGGGGAGAGTGGACGTACCCAAATCGGGGAACCACTATAATTGCTTGTGTGCTTTTCTGTGCTGTGTTTGTTTATTTGTGCAGGAAATTTAAATTCCGTAAAAGACTGCACGACACCTATTCCCCCCCCCCATAGGTGGATTATTTGACACTAGAGACTTTCAAGTGGTATCAACGGGAGGTTTCTCATCAATAAGGTTAACACCTTGAGTAAGATCCCTTGTCTAGTGTCAAGAAGAAAGAAGATCTCTGAAATGGACGGTCTCAAGTATTCAGGGAAGATCCCAGTGTGCACCAAGATGAACTTTCCTATCTGGAAGGAAAGGATCAGGTCTTACATGGAAGCAGTCGACCCCCGACTCTTCATGATAGTGGAGGAGGGACCTTATATCCCCACTAAGGCCTCCACCATTGATCCAACAAAGAAAGTGCCCAAGAAACTCTCCAAAATAGACAAGGATGAGATGGTGCTTGTGGGACTTGACAAGAAAGCTCAGAACATTCTAGTAAGCGCCGTCGATGATTCCATGATGCAGATTTTCTGCAACTGCAGGACTGCCAAGGACATATGACACTGCTTGATCATCCTGATGGAAGGCATTGATGAAGTAAGGGATGATCGAAGATCCCTTCTGAACCAGAAGCACGAGGCCTTCAGGCAAGGTCCCAAGGAATAAATCGGAGTGACATTCGAGAACTTCCTGAAGATCGTCAATGCCCTGAAGGGCTATGACAGAGTGTTCATCGATGGTGAACTAAATGAAAAATTCCTTAGATCCGTTACTAAGGAATGGGACACCAAGATCTGCTCCATCAAGGAATTTTGCAAGCTGGTAGAAACAGATCCCCAGATTCTGTTTGGGAAACTTCTGTCCTATGAGCTTCAACTGAACACCAGAAAAGCTGAAGAAGAAGCCGATAAAGCCGCTGCCAGAGAGAAGACTATGGCCCTAAAAGCCAATCACTCAAGGAAAGGCAAGGGTGCAGCCTCGTCCCGCTCTCGGAAAAGGATGAGGAAGAAGACTCTGAGCCATGCCCTTCCGGCTCAGAGCTATTTGAAGAAGACTTCTCCCTCATCACTAGAGAGTTCAAGAAGTTCCTCAAGTTGAGGAATCAAAGAAAGAGAGACGGCTCCTCCTCCAGACATCAGAAGAAGAATTATTCTTCTGATAGGTATGAATCCAAACCGAACAAAAATCGCTCAGATGACATTATTTGCTTTGGATGCAATAAGCCAGGCCACGTCATTGCTGACTGCCACCAAAGCAAGAGAGATAAGGGGAAGGGAGAGGAGCACAAGTCCTATAGAGATAAGAAGAAGGAGAGGAGCTATATTGCCAAAAATCCAAAGACACTGAATGAATCTGATTCGTCAGACTCCAGTGATGATGAGGAAGCCTACTTCGGGCTAATGGGTCGCTCCGACTCAGAAGGAGACTGGCCCCCATTTACTGGGAAGGTAAAAGATCATACCCCCCTCTCTGACTCTGACTCTAAGTCTTCTGATGATGATCTCGAGGACAGCCCATCTGCCCGTGAAGCTGAGCTCCTCGAAAAGTATGAGCTTCTGCTCAATACCTTTGAGGAATGCCACAAGAGGTTGAGGGCTCAGAAAAAGGAAGTCAAATTCCTTAAGGCTGAGGGTATGTCTCTAAGAGAATAGATCACTAGCTTGATCTCTCTCCGACAGGGACACCTGGACCTTACTTTTGAGCACTCAGAGCCTCTAAGGCTCCTTGACCAGAAACAGGAAGAAATCAACAAGTTGGAAGAACAGCTTGCGGTAGAAAAGAAGATTGTCAAAAGCTTCTCCATGCCCAAGACCGTTCTGCCTCTGGTTGATGAATTCTCTTCTCAGGCTACGGGGGCTGGCTTAGGGCATATGGGTGTGTCTGGTAAATCATCCAGGAGAAACAGAAAATAGAGAAAAATAAGGCTGCTAAGAAGGCCTCTGCTGCAGAGAAGGGAAAGGCCCCACTCGATCCTATTTTATTCAGAAAGCCTGGCTTTCCTTACAATGAGCAGGACTTTGAGTCAACCTATGGACACTTCTTCCGGCCCTCAGTTGAAAAGCCTAAGAGCCGGTATGATGGTTGGGCCTTCCCCCGCAACTACGGTGAGAGTGTCTTCAAGGCACCTTATGAGGAAATCCAAGTGGAGAATTATGGCCACTTCTCTAGCGGCCATAATAGGAAGCAGGCACCAATGGCCAAGCCTATTATACTGAAGGAACAGGAAGTGAATAAATCATGTGACTGCTGTCATCATGATGCCTCCACCTCCAGATCTAAAGCCCCGGCTTGACCCACCGTACCAAGGGTGAAGCTGGAGCCTAGGAAGCGGTACAAAAGGTTTGACTGTTGGTGCTGTGGCAAAGTTGGTCACTTTGCCGTGGATTGCTGGTTTAATCCAAGATTCAACGAGACTCCTCATGTTAGCAATGCGAGGCCGACCACTCGTAGGGTTAACCATCCGAGGGGGAGTGTGATAACAAGGAATCTAGGACCCAAGTTCGATTGGGTTCCTAAGGGAAACTAATTCTGTTTTGCAGGTATGTCCAAAGGCCACCAAAACGCCAATCTGGTACTTGGACAGTGGATGTTCCCGGCATATGACCGGGACAAGAAGCCTGCTGCGTGATTACTCTCCAGTCGAAAATGGACCCAAAGTAATCTTTGGAGGATCTGATCGAGGAGTCACTATGGGTTACTATATGATTCCCAACGGTGTATTCTCTATCACTAACGAGGCCTATGTTGAAGGGTTAAACCATAACCTGATCAGTGTAAGCCAGTTGTGTGATAAAGGATACGACGTTAAGTTCTGCAAGGATAAGTGCTTGATAATATCGCGTGCCTCTTCGGAGACAGTATTAACTAGCATTAGGAGCAGAAATATCTTTTGCTTAGATTTCTTAGCTTAGACTCTTCTACCCCCGTGTGCCTAGTAGTAAAAGGCAGTGCATCTCTTTGTGAGCAATGGCACAAGAGATTAGCACATATTAATTTCAAGACTATTAATATGTTGTTTTCTAAGAATTTAGTAAGGGATGCCCCTACTATTAAGTACATCAAAGATAGTCCCTGTCCTTCATGCCAAAAGGGCAAACAGACTCGGGCTATCTTTAAGGGCATTGCAGACAAAGACTCCTCCAGATGTTTTTATCTTCTGCATACGGACTTGTTCGGTCCAGTGCAAGTTCATAGCTTGGGAGGCAAATCATATACGCTAGTGATTGTTGATGATCACTCTCGGTTTACGTGAGTGTTCTTCTTGAAACGAAAGTCAGATACGTTTGACATCTTCACTAATTTTGTCAAGCAGATTCAGAACGAACTTGACTGCTCCGTGGTCAAAATCAGAAGTGACCATGGAACAGAATTCAAGTCTGGTGCTATGATAAAATTTTATGAAGAACATGGTATCTTTCATGAGTTTTCCTCCCCTTGTACTCCTCAGCAAAACGAAGTTGCGGAGAGGAGAAATAGAACGCTCATTGAAGCATGTACGATAATGTTGAATGGCGCTTCTCTTCCAGAGTACTTCTGGGCAGAGGCTGTCAATACGGCTTGTCATGTGCAGAACCGGGCATTGATCAATAAGAATCATCATAAGACGCCTTATGAGCTACTGAAAGGCAGGAAACCGACCATGTCTTATTTAAGGATTTTTGGCTACAGATGCAATGTACTCAATAATGGGAAGTACCCACGTACAAAATTCGGAGAAAAATGCTTCGAAGGCATCTTCATGGGCTATAGTAGCCATAGTCGGGCATATAGGGTCTTCAATAAGAAAACCCTAGTGGTAGAGGAGTCCATTAATGTTGTTTTTGATGAAGGAAGCTTGCTTCATAGCAATTCTTCCAGTGGCATTCTTGAAGATACAGGTTCAAGGCTAGAACAACTAAGTCTCGATGAGACTATAAAAGGTGCAACTCCCAAGTACATCAAGGTTTCCACCTCAACGCCAACTTGAGATATTGACGATCAGGATGGAGAAAATCTTCCAGAATAAGGAGAAGCCCGAGAAGCTGTCAGAGCTTCAGATGCCAGACTCCTAGAGCTCTGACACATGAGGGATCATCCCAGAGATCAGATCATAGGAGATCCTCGTGACGGTGTCAGAACTCGGAGAGGTACAATTAACGAGATTTTCCACCTTAGTTTTCTGTCACAGGTTGAGCAAAAGAAGTTCGACGAAGCGAAAAAAGATGCGTCATGGATATTGGCCATGCAAGATGAACTGCATCAATTCGAACGATGCAACGTCTGAATGCTTGTTCCCAGACCAAATAACCAGAATGTGATCGGCACTAAGTGGATCTTCAGAAACAAGCTGGATGAACATGGTGTCATCATCAAGAACAAGGCCAGACTTGTGGCTCAAGGTTACAGACAGGAGGAGGGGAATGACTTCGACCACCAGTTGCAAGGATCGAGGCGATAAGATTGTTCCTGGCGTATGCTTCTCGCAAAGGATTCACTGTCTATCGGATGGACGTGAAATCTGCGTTCCTAAATGGAAATTTGAAAGAGGAAGTATATATCGCACAACCCCCAGGTTTTGTTAATTCATCGCTCCCTAATCATGTCTATTTTCTTGATAAAGCATTATATGGCTTAAACCAAGCTCCTCGAGCTTTGTATGAGACTCTGTCTAGTTTTCTTCTTGAGAACAAGTTCTCGAGAGGAAAATAGATAAGACATTGTTTCTTAGGGAAGACAAAGGCAAGATCTTGCTGGTGCAAATCTGTGTCAATGACATAATATTCGGCTCAACGGACAACAATCTTTGCAAGAAGTTTTCTAAACTTATGCAAGGAAAGTTTGAAATGAGCAATATGAGAGAGCTAAAGTATTTCTTGGGACTTCAAGTGAAACAGTCTGAGGATGGAATTTTCATTTCTCAGACGAAGTTCACAAATGAACTCCTCAAGAAATTCAGAATGGAGAATGCAACCTCTATGAGGACTCCAATGGGATCCACTGTGTCTCTGGACAAGGATGAGAAAGGGAAACCTTTTGATGAAACCAAATACAGAAGCATAATTGGATCCCTGCTCTACCTTACTGCTAGTAGACCGAATATTATGTTTTCCACATGCGTTTGTGCCAGATATCAGGTGAACACTAAGGAATCTCATTATGTCGCTGCAAAGCGAATTCTTAGATACCTTAAAGGTACACCAAATCTTGGCTTGTGGTACCCAAGAAACAATGATATCGAGCTGATAGGCTTTTCAAATACTGACTTTGTAGTAAGCAGGGATGATGGGAAAAGCACTTCCGGGACGTGCCAATTCCTCGGAAGAAGGCTTATTTCATGGAACAGTAAAAAGCAGAACTGTGTCGCAACCTCCACAGTTGAATCTGAGTACATCTCAGCAGGCAGCTGTTGCGCACAACTTCTATGGATCAGAAATCAACTCGAAGATTATGACTTATAGTTCAAAGAAGTTCCTATGTATTGCGACTCCTCGAGCACAATAACAATTACGAACAATCCTGTGTCGCGTAGCAGAACAAAGCACATTGAAGTGCACTACCACTTCATTCGGGAGCATGTGGAAAACAAAGATATCTCTCTCTGCTATGTCCCCACGGATAAGCAGATTGCAGATATCTTCACAAAGCCCCTAGATAAGGCCAAGTTCAGTCTCTTCAAAACTGAACTCGGCATGCTGAACTATGAAGATTGAAGGGCTCAAGGCTCTTGGATCAAGGGGGAGCATCAGCAAGGAACTCAAGATCGAGCACAGATGCAAGAATTGAGGGGGAGCCTTATGCTCCAAGTGAAGACCCAGATTTGCAGAAGCCGAAAAGGGGGAGATTACCCTCTCGGCTAAGGCTAAGGTGGCTGCCAATGTTAAGTATGCTCTCAGGAAAATGGTAATGAATTTCACT
Source organism: Platanthera zijinensis (assembly GCA_039513925.1). Classification (NCBI taxonomy): domain Eukaryota; kingdom Viridiplantae; phylum Streptophyta; class Magnoliopsida; order Asparagales; family Orchidaceae; genus Platanthera; species Platanthera zijinensis. The sequence goes on along the minus strand of CM077094.1, from coordinate 71,766,329 downwards.
CTCAACTGAATTTTTAGTTTATGATTTTCATTCCCATCTATTCTATTCACCTTAGCTTGTAGGGTTTAGGCTTCTTCAAATAGGGGGAGATTGTTGGGTATTGTATCCATAATGTACCTGATTTGAAGAAGCCCCTGAACAAGCTAAGTTGAATTGACAATGTATTTGATGATTTTCTATCAAGTTGTGCTTGCAGCTATTCCATGCTAAGTACACACCAATGTCAGGGTGCAGTGGGTAAATATACACGGGTCTACGCAACGTAATCCCTCGTTGAGTAGATCAATGTGTTGACTCACGTGTGCTCTCTCTATTGGAGTGTACTAATTTTCAAGTACAGGGTTGAGATAGATCAAGAGCAGAAGAGGAGCAACGACGGGTCAAAGACCAAGTTCATAGGAAGGAAGAGAAAAATCGTTAAGTCAAAATCGACGGGAATCACTAAGTGATTCTCGCCGATTCGACGGGAATCATTAGTGATTCTCGCCGAATCATCGAGAATCAGTCAGTGATTCCCGCCGACCTCTTCCGGATTACTATTTTCCTACAGGAATTCTGCTAAGGCAGAATCAACGGGAAACACCGAGTGATTCTCACCGACTTCGACGGGAATCGTTGTGATTCTCGCCGAATCAACGAGAATCAGGTTGCAGTCCCGCCGATTCCCACCGGCTGACAAGGTTCCCTACTTGAATTCGGCTAAGGCAGAATCGACGGGAATCGTGAGTTATTCCCGCCGACTTCGACGAGAATCACCAACGATTCTCTCCGATTTTGCCTTAGGCAAATTTCGTCTCTCGCTGAACCGAATCAAGACGGGTTACGCTGTTTCGGCCGGGCTAGGGTTTCTCCATGTGGGTCCCACAAAGGACTTTAGGGTTTGCCTCAGGGTATATATACTTGCTTATTTCGAACATCTATAGTAACTATTCACGCTATATCAGAAAGCCGACGTCGTGCCCTAGCCGATCGCACAACTCCGCCGATCGCTGTCGCCGCGTGCAAGCTAGTCGCCGCCGTTTATCTTGGAGCCTCTTTGATCTTCTGATGACAGGACCGAGGCTAGCAGTGCATCTCACGCATCTCTATTGAGATCTCCTGTCTCTTAAATCATTGAACGAGGTTAGTTCTTCATTCCGAATCGATCGAGACGACTGGTCCAACTGAGATCGTTCGTAGACCTTGTTTGCTTCGTCAAGAAGTTTTGATCTACAAAGCATCGCCGCCGCATTCACTTGCCGCCGCCGATCTTGACAAGATCCTCTCCAAGAGAGTACTCCGGTCATGGACTCTTCGTCTCTTTCAAGAAAGCATCAACGAACGAAGAGCGACATCAGAGTCTCCACAAGTTTGTTTGTATTTCTTGTACATTCAATTTTAGTTTTATTGTAAAGGAATTTCTTTTCTTAGTTGTAAGGGTTGGGTGCAACCCGTGGTGGAGGAGTAGTGACTCCTTTGGTTGGAAGGGTTCCTTCCGTAGTGTGAGGATTGGATTTCAATCCGGTTGGTGAAGTGACCGAGTCGTCCCTTGGTGGGAGATAGGTCGAAGGGGGGGGGGGGAGTGGACGTACCTAAATCTGGGAACCACTATAATTGCTTGTGTGCTTTTCTGTGCTGTGTTTGTTTATTTGTACAGGTAATTTAAATTCCACAAAAGACTGCACGACACTTATTCCCCCCCCCCCCATAGGTGGATTTAGTTGACACTAGAGACTTTCACCTAGGAATACACATGTACCAGTGGTACTTTTCCTTTCTTCCTTGCAGACTACAAAATCTGCATCTGAAAATTCAGTAAGCTTAAAATCTCTATTCCTTGGGTACCATAGACCAAGATCTGGTGTCCCCTTAAGATACCTTAAAATTCTCTTTGCAACAGAATAATGAGATTCTTTTGGGCATGCTTGCTACCTAGCAGAAACACATATAGCATACATGATGTCAGGCCTACTAGCAGTCAAGTATAGAAGGGAGCCAATTATCCCTCTATACCCAGACTCATCAACAGGTTTATCTGCCTCACCTTTGCCTATAGGCATACTTGACCCCATTGAAGTTTTCATGGTGGAGGCATTCTCCATACCATATTTCTTAATTAACTCTCTTGTGAACTTAGACTGGGATATGGACAAGCCATCATCAGTCTATCTTACTTGGAGTCTCAGGAAGAACTTTAGCTCACCCATACTGCTCATCTCAAACTTCCCTTGCATAAGTTTGGCAAACTTCCTGCAAAGGTTGTTTTTAGTAGATCCAAAGATAATGTCATCGACATATATTTGGACTAGGATGACCTTGCCCTTAGATTCCCTTAGGAATAGGGTCTTATCTTTTTCCCCCTTGAGAATTTATTCTTAATGAGGAAAGTAGATAATGTTTCATACCATGTTCTAGGGGCTTGCTTGAACCCATATAGAGCTTTCTAAAGCTTATAAACAAAATTAGGAAAGTGAATATCTACAAAACCTGGTTGTTGCTCCAAATATACTTCCTATTTTAAGTCTCCATTCAGGAATGCTGACTTTACATCCATCTTGAAGACTTTGAATCCTTCATAGGCAGCAAAAGCAAGGAATAACCTTATTTCTTCCAGCCTTCCTACTGGGGAAAAAGTCAGGTCAAAATCAATTCCTTCTTCTTGCCTGTATCCTTTTGCCACCAATCTGGCCTTATTTTTGACAATAATTCCATTCTCATCTAGCTTGTTCCTGTAAATCCACTTTGTTCCTATGACATTATGTCCCTTAGGTCTAGAAACAAGCTTCCAGACTCTACACCTTTTGAACTAGTTTAGCTCTTCCTGCATAGCTCCAATCTAGTAAGAGTTTTTGATAGCCTCTTCAAGCTTCTTGGGCTCTATTTGAGATAGAAAGCTTGAACATAGAGATGTGTTGATGCTCTTGCTCCTTGTCTAGACTCCATGTCTTGCATCACAAATGATTTGGTGTGCTGGATTGTCCCTCAGATGTCTCTCAGCTAGAGGCATTCTTGCTTAGCTTGCTGTTCAACATTGTTCTCAGCTGGCTGAACTTCATTATCTTCAGCTGGCTGTACTACATTGTCTTCAGCTGACTGTTCTTCATCCTCAGCTTGTGAGTCTTGAGCTCCCCCTGAACAGTACCCATCTTCTTCCTTATCTTGTCCTGTTGGATTCACTTCCCTTATGGTTAGCTTGTCCATCACATCCTTTAAACCTACAGAACTAGAAGAGGTGCTTTGCAGCACACAGTTAATTAGGTTTGACTCATCAAAGACAACATGTACTGATTCTTCTACAACTTAAGTAGTCAAGTTATAGATCCTATATGCCCTACTATTGTTGCTATACCCAACAAATATCCCTTCTTGGGACTTGGAAACAAACTTAGTCACATAGGACTTACCATTGTTTAGAACATATCACTTACTACCAAAAATCCTGAAGTAGGATAAGTTTGGTTTTCTGCCTTTCATAATCTCATATGGAGTCTTCTTGTGGATTTTGGTGATGGAAGCCCTATTGAGGACATGGCATGCAGTGTTTACTGCCTCAGCTCAGAAATATTCTGGGAGAAATGTGTCACTTAACAAGGTTCTACCAGCCTCTATAAGAGTTCTATTTTTCGTCTAGACAATCCCATTTTGCTGGGGTATTCTAGGAGAGGAGAACTCTTGATGAATTCTAAGCCCTTCACAGAATCTTGTCATGCATTAAGACTGAAACTTAGTCACATGGTCACTTCTGATTTTTACCACAGTACTGTTAAGTTCATTCTGAATTTTCCTAACAAATGTCTGGAAGACATCAGGGGTTTCAGATTTCTTCCTTAGAAAGAACACCTAGACAAATCTGGAAAAGTCATTAACAACCACAAGGGTGTAGACTTTCCTACCTAGACTATGAACATACATAGGAACAAACAGATCCATATGTAGGAGATATAAACACCTCACTAAGTCTTTGGTATCAAGGCTCTGGAAGGAGGTCCTGGTCTGCTTGCCCTTTTGGCATGCTGAGCAAATACCCTCCTTGATTCACTTCACCTTAGGACCATTTCTCACTAACTCTTCACTAAAGAGTTTGCCTATGGTCTTGTAATTCAGATGAGCTAGCCTCTTGTGCCATTGGACACAATGTGAAGCTTTCCCATCTGTAATTAGGAATATAGGAGAGTCCTTACTCTCACACACAAAATTGAGACAATAGACATTTCTTCTCCAAGTGCCTGTTAAGATGACCCCTTGGTCACTTGACCTCCTAATTTATCACTCATCCTTGAGGAAAGAAATGTCATAGCCAAGATTACATAGTTGGCTTATGCTTATCAAGTTATGTTACAAACCTTTCACATAAGCTACTTGTGTGATAGTGATTATGTCATTAGATATCTTACCAAACCCATTGGCTACTCCTCTTTCTAAACCACCAAAGATGACTTTGGGTCCATTTTCAACTGGAGTGTACTCCTTCAACATGCTCCTTATTCCAATCATGTGCCTGGAACATCCACGTACAAGTACCATATAGGGGTATGACCACTTGGACTCACCTGCAATAAATTAATCATCTTACCTTAGGACCCTAATTCTTATTGGGTCCTAGGTGCAGGTTAGACTGAAATTGAACATGCCTAACTGCAGCTCTTCTGACATGTAAGCTGGCATTATCTCTCTATACACTCTTATTGTGACAGCAATCAATAGAATAGTGGCCCACTTTGCCACAGCACCAGCACTCCTAAATGTTGTACCTTCTTTTAAGGGCCGGTTTTACAGCATAGCTGTCAGCAGCTCTCATTCCAGCAGGTACAATAACTTTTTTCTTTAGTCTTCTAGCCACAACCTCATTTGGGATTTCTATGGCAGTAGAGGTACTAGGGATATCTTGGACCCTATCAGCAACTGCCTTCTTTTCAGAGTGTAAGGTCCTGATAGCTTCAGATATACCCAAGTCTGGTGTGCTGACAGACTTTCCTTTAGTCTGATTATGGACTGCCAGACTTTGAGAATGGGCTGCAGCCTTATTTTTGAGTGTTGGGGTTGGTACACCAAACACAAATGGTCTAGGATAGGCCATTTGGATTTCCTCATGGGCTGCCTTGTAGGCACTAGCACCCTTGCCATTTCTAACACCATACTCCCAGTAACCATAAATGCTCTCATGGTCATACCTGTTAGATGGTAGCACCACTTTCCTGAAAGGAATTGGAGGCTTGGAGGCTAGTGGATGCACTGGAGATTTGCCCTTCCTTTTGGAATAGGCAGCTCTAGTTCTCCCTTTGAAGCCTAACCCCTTCTTACCCTTTAGGGAGGAGAAGGAATCAATCAAAGGCAATAGTGAACATGGCTTTGAGAACTTAGCCACTAGCTCCTTTTACTTTTGGAGTTTACCTTCAAGAATCCTAATGTGGTCATTTTTGAAGGTGATTGTGCCCATCTGAATAACAGTGATGTTTTTCAGCTTGCTAACTTCTTTTATCTTCAGGTTCAACATGTTTGCTGAGTCTGAAATAGCCAGCTTCAGAGAGGCAATCTCCTTTGCCTGTTTTTTGGCTAGGAGCCTGCTTCTCTTTAGTGCTTGCAGGAGTTCACCATAATCATCAATCAATTAATTGACATCCCCTTCAGATTCATAACCATCTTCATCTCTTGATGCAGATGCTTCTGATTCTGGACTAGTTACATAATCTATCACAGAAGGTATATAATATACCTTACTAGGGCAAGGCTACTCCTGGCTGGGTCCTTCCTCAGTCAAAGTCATCAGCCCAAGGCAATGGCTGACTTCTCTCTTCTTCAGATCTGGCATCATCATCAGCTTCTCCAATGATTGTAGCCAACATCTCTAAGAAGTCTGCTTCTACAGATTCTTCTTCAGCAGTAAATAGCCCAATGTAGGTTTCAGCTTCATCTACCTCTTCTGAATCTGATGATGAGGAGTCAGTCCAGCTCTTTTGCTTCTTGGCAATAAAGGACTTCTCCTTCTTGCCCTTCTTTTGATGTTCCTTGGGATAAGAAGAAGAGGATGTCATGCTTCTCCAGTGCTACTTCTTCATAAATTTCTGAAATTGCCTAGAGAAGGCAGTAAGGTCTTCATTAGAAATGTGGCAGTCTGATGTTCATGGTTTCTGAGCTTTCTGACTCATAATCAACAACTCTCCTTGGCGGAGAAGGAATCTTTCTCCTGCTCTCCCTTGTGGCTCCAGCTTTAAAGGATACTGACTTGTCTTTGACTGTAGACTTGCTGATTTTCTCCTCCTCCTTTCTAGCAGTCAGCTGCATTTCATAAGACAACAACTTTCCAAACATGGTTGGTGGTGGAGTGTCTGCAAGTCTGGCCACTTCTCTGATGGCACAGATTTTTGTGTCTCAATCTTTAGTTTAAGACCTGAGGAACTTATCATTCAATTCATAAGTGCTGAAGACTCTGCCATATGTCATCATCTCATTCACAATTCTGAAAAACTTCTCATAGCACTCAACTATGCCATCTGACTTGTTATGTCTGAAGCTTTCATACTCTTGATTGAGCATGGACTTCCTGTCCTCCCTCACTTCTTCAGTCCCCTACATGTAGACAACTAGTGTGCCACACATCTCCTTAGATGTCTTACAGTGGTCTAGGTTTTGGAAGGTTGAGTCATCTATGTCACTAATAATAATGTTTTGTGCCTTCTTATCTAATGTAGCTAAGATGATTTCATCTTTAATCATCTCAGACTATTGTTTTGGAGTCTTCAGATTTGCATCAAGGAATGATGTCTTTATTGGGATGAAGGGTCCTTCCTGTACTGTGATGTATATCCTAGGATCAGATGCTTCTATGAAAAGTCTGACCCTTTCCTTCTAGATGCCAAAGGTCTTCTTCTTGCAAAGAGGAAGTTTTATGGATCCAAGTTCTTTATGATTCTCACTTGAACCCATTTTGGCCTTTTGATAGCTGCACCTGGAGATCAACTCAGACTGTTAAGTCTATCTTGAGGAATCTCTCTCTGATACCACTTAAAAGTCTTGATTTCAAGAACAACTAAACACTTAGAGGGGGGGGGGGGGGGTGAAAAGGTCCAATTTCAAAACTTAGGCAACTATAGATTATCTGAACACAGTAATCATAACATAGTCAATACATCTCAGAGACCAATTGGCTCCTACAACTCAAGCGCAAGCCCTACTGAGAGCGCTAAGTTATCAACCTAAATCACCTAGAGGGGGGTGAATAGGTGAATTTCGTGTCAAATGCGGAATAAAAAAATATAACACAGCACAGATCCGGAATCAAACAATCACACAGACGATAAGAGATTTATAGTGGTTCCCCAATCTTGGGTACGTCCACTTTTCTCACCGATCTAGCAAATCACTAGACTCGGCTACTCCACTATCTCGGATTGCAAAAACAATCCTACACCTCGGAACCACGTTCCTACAAAAACTCGATCCCAAACGGATCTACACTCGGAAGATAAAACTTCCTACCACTCGGAGAAAGAACTCCTACAATAAAATTTGTTTAAATAAAATTTACAACAAGAATATCACAGATCTGGATCTTTGACGTAATCTTCTTCTTGTGAGCTTTTCGGTTTGAACAGAAACAGTTAAAGAAGACTTGACTAAGATCCACGATTCTGAGATCTGGAATCACCACGATCAAGAAAGTAAATCAGAGACGATGAAGCACGGAGAGATCGAATGATTCTTCTTGAGTCTGGATCGCTAGAGAAACTGAGATCGATAGCAGCGGCGTGAGAACGATGATCCATAGCTTCTCCCGAAAATGGCAATGGCGGCGGATGAGAAAATTAGGGTTTTCGGGATTTTCTCTTTCTTAAAAAGATAATCTCTATAAATGCGTATTTAGTCAAATCTGAAAGGATCTATTTATAGGCTATCTCCAACGGTCATAATCGTAATTAAGATTGACACGTGGACCAATCAGAAAAAGGTTAATTTCAAATCTCCGTCAATTCTAGACTTAACGATTTCTGGAATTCTGAGCCGACATACTCGGGTTAGATAAGATACTCGAGTATAAAGATCTGCTACTCGAGTAGATAAGAGAAACATGTACTCGAGTAAAAGAAATGACTACTCGAGTGCCTTGGAAGAACTACCCGAGTTACTCTAGATAGATTACTCGAGTAACTAGAAACATCTACTCGAGTAACTAGAAACATCTACTCGAGTACTAATCCAAACTACTCGAGTAAGAAAAGTCTAATCGAGTGCTAAGCCGGTCTACTCGAGTATAAAAAGGATCTACTCGAGTGCTAAGCCACTTAATCGAGTATATGAGCGAAGTTACTCAAGTATGTGGACTTAGAAATATTTAGATTGAACAGCTAGCCCTACTCGAGTATAACTAAGAGACTACTCGAGTATGACTAAGGCCCTACTCGAGTACACAAACACCTACTCGAGTAAGGAAAAGAGGTACTCGAGTATATGAATAGATTTACTCGAGTACATGGACTTAGAAACTTTCTGAGATGAGAAGTCCAGATCAACTCGAGTACGATCAGAACACTTACTCGAGTAACTTGAGAACTACTCGAGTATGTAATCCAATCTACTCGAGTACTAAGTCACTTACTCGAGTATATAGAAGATACTACTCGAGTATGTGGACTTAGAAAAAATTTCTTCTGAGAAAGTCTTCAATACTCCAGAGTCCAGTAGTCCAAGTGCATGGAAACAAAGTGTACCCCAATAGAGAGGCTATACATGAGTCAACACCTTGGATCACACAATGAGGAATTACATTGTATGGTCCCGTGTTTGATGACCCACTATAGACTGACATTGGTTTACACTTGGCAATAGAGTCCTGCATGCACAACTTAAACACAATATCAAATACAACTTAATTCATCTTAGTTTCAGGCCTGACTTCCCACAAATCTGGGGTATTGTGAAGACAATTCCCAACAATCTCCCCCTATTTGTAGAAGTCAGCACCCTTTGCACTAAGATGAATTTTTAGAAAAGAAATGATCATCTATAACAACAAGCAATAGAAAATGACTAAAATAGAGAATAATAGCAAATAAGGAAACCATAATCAGAATTAGATATATTAAATAGAAAGATTTTCCAGTTCCACAAAACACTTTCAGGGGTAATTCTCTCTGTGAAGTTTAGCTTTCTTCAGCTCTTGTCTTTCCAAATAACTGAAGGGTTTAGGAAAATAAGTCTTTGGCCTTGGAGGAGCTGCTGGATTGTTGAATCCCCATTGCCTGTCATGTAATCTGATCTTGATTTGAGATGCATCATAGGCTTTCCATTCTGAGTAGCTGTAGAATTTGTCTTTATTTTCCCCAAAATCAGTTACCAGCTTTAGAGTGTCAAAGATTAAAGATTTGGAGGTTGGACTCCAAACTTCTGAATGTACTGACTCTGATCTGCCCTCTGAAGCTTGAGCTTGCTCTCTCTTAGGTGCAGAACGGCTAGCAGAAGCGCCGTCACCATATTTTCTTTTCTTGCTGGGGCCACCTTGATCAGCAGGTCTTCTAGAGGAGGAAGTACCTCGATCAAAGTGCCCTTGAGAGCTGGCAGGGACATCCTCTTTCCACACATCAGAATATGAAAGAGGAGGCTCAGACATCTCTCCAGCAGGTCTGGGAGAGAAGGCTGGCACTGCCTCTGGAATGGTAGCATGAACCTGGGCATCAGATGGAGGATGTTCCTCAAGAGGATCTAAGCTTTTAGGAATGATGGAGGGGTCGAGCTGGAATTCTGGAAAATTCTGATTATATACCCAAACTGCAGTGTCATAAATGTAGAATTTGACAGACTGTAGCTGTGCTAGAATATCTGCTTTCATGGTGTTAACTAATCCATCCAGGGTCTCTTTAGACTTGGTAGAGATTTCAGCAGAAATTTTCTCAACTTGTTCTTTCACAATTTTCTCCCCCTTGCTGATTTCTACAGATAGCTTTTCAATAGCTTCATCTCTGAATGTGCCTACTTCTTCACAAACTTTCATCACAATGGCTTCAGCTCTTTGGTCTAGCAGAATCTGGTTATGTGCCACTATTTCAGCTTGATTTCTGACTTCACCCATGCTGGTGATGGTGTGATCTATCACTTTTCCACCTATTTTGAAGAGTTGTTTAAGTTCATCAGTGTTGGCTTGAATTTTTGCAAAGCCTCTGCTCATCTCAGTTTCAAGAGCAGAGACCTTGTTGTTAACTGATTTCAGAGACTCATTAAAGTAAAGTCTCTGTTCTTGGAGCATCTTCTCAATCTTACTGATGATGTCTGAGGAGCTGAGAGAAGCAGAAGATGGAGCACTGGGAGAAATAGAGACCTAAGGGAGCTGAGAGACTGAGGGATCCCAAGGAGGGATTTCTTTCACAACCACTGAGCTAGAAGTTCTCTTGGTGTGAGTGATTTTTACTGAATCCAGGGGATCTGTGAAGGAAGGGAGATTGAAGGCTAATGTCCTTAGAGGAGGCTCAACAGGTTCTGGGGATAACTCCTCTTCATCGGACAGGATGATACTATCATGTTGTTCTGCTTCTTCAATGGGAGACTGAGCTGAGGATGGAGAGGGTTCCTTGAGAGGGATCTGTTCATATTGTACCTGAACCTCAGGAGTACTAACAACTGGATCTGCTGGAGGTAGGGGAAAGTCTGACCTTAGTTCTTCAATAAGTTTATCAATCTCTGCAGCTGTGGACAGAAGGTCCTGCTGAACTTGAATATCTTCTGGAGGAGGAGGAGGAGAAGGATCTCTGACTGTCTGGGAGGGAAGTTCTGTAAATAGAATCTGAGAGCTAGATGAGGCAGGCTCCCCCTCAACTACTGCACCCAGGGTGTCAGTAGCTTGATGTAGAGGAGGAGATGGAGTCCTGTCATCAACAACATGTTGTGGGCTGGGGACATCTTCATCTATAATGACTTTGGAGGCTTGGGCAGTGTTCTTGAGTTGGATTTCATATCTTTGGATGGAAGAGATGGATACCTTTTTCATGTGATGGAGGGGAGTTGCTTTGGAGAAATCAAACACTGTAGGATTAATCTCATGGAGGAGGAGGGAGATAATCCTGGCATAGCTTGGTTTGTTCACAGTTTCTTTGATCTTGTCTAGTATCATCATTCCAAACTGGAATTTCTTCCGGCATACTATGGCTTGCATAACATCAAAAAAGTTTTGGGAGATTTCTCTGAGGGAATAGGTTTTGCAAAGAAGAACTTTGGCAATGACATCCACAAGAAATTTCCCCTCTAAATTGAAATCTGCACGTCGGAACGAATATCCTTCATACGGGTTTATTCCACAGAAGAAACTGGTTCTCTCAGAATCTTCAGAAGTCAGATCATCTTCTTCATACACCACTGGCAGTTTTAACAGAGTAGCTAATGAAGTTTTGTCCAGACGGATCTTTATCCCACTGACCTTGGTTTTGAGAACTGTACCATTTTGCTTGATCTTCAGATTCTTGTAGAACTCTTCCACTACAAAAAATAGGATCTTACACGGCGTCTGTAATAGGAACGACAGCCCGGCTGTGTCAAGGAGAATGAGAAGGTTTCAGAAGTCATCTGAGAGATCGGCGATTCCATCTATAACCAATTCGGACCCGATTCCTATCTTGGATGGAGGAGCCATCGAGTTCTGGAGTAATGGATTCTGGAGAAGATAACGCTCTGCGGTTCTGGAAGACGAAGCGCCAGCGAGTACTCGAGAAAGGTTTCGTGGAAATGGATTACGGGATCATTCTATTTATATACATAACCCTAATTAGGTTTAAGATTGGGTTTTAAAATAAAACATACCTTATGGGGGGCGGCAAAAATCAAGGTGTGCGAAAAGAGAAAAATGAGATTTTCAAAGTTCTGGAATTTCCAGGTACTCGAGTATATATATCGGCATACACGAGTAATCTGTTGTAACCTACACGAGTAAGTCGAAGACCAAGTAGATCATGAAGTACTCGAGTGAGTTACTAAGTACTCGAGTATGAAGAATATGTACTCGAGTGAATTTTTTACCTACACGAGTAGATACTTTGAGTTACTCGAGTATATTGTAATGTACTCGAGTGTAGTCGTGTAACTACTCGTGATTGTTTCCAAGTACTCGAGTATGTGAGTACACTTACTCGAGTAAGTCACTTTGACAAAATATTTTTCTCGAAGCACTGATTTTTACCTCCACCAACTTTTAACTCTGAGACTTTGATAGAGACCACTAATCTTCTTTGTTGAGCATCCCAAGTTCAGTTTTGAAGAATGAGAATTTGGTCTCATCTAGCGGCTTCGTGAATATATCTGCAACTTGCCTATCTGTGGAGACGTATTGTAGATCTATGTCTCCATTCTCCACATGCTCCCGGATGAAGTGATAGCGAAGCCCTATGTACTTTGTCCGGCTGTGCGAGACTGGGTTGTTGGCGATTGCTATTGCACTGGAAGAGTCGCAAAGCAGAGGGATGTTCTAGAACTTCATGTTGTAGTCTTCAAATTGATTCTTGATCCATAGAAGCTGTGCACAACAGCTGCCTGCAGAGATGTACTCTGATTCAGCCGTTGAGATGGCTACACAGTTCTGCTTCTTACTGCTCCAGGAAATAAATCTCCTTCCGAGAAATTGGCAAGTCCCGGAAGTACTTTTCCTATCGTCATTGCTTCCTGCAAAATCTACATTTGAAAATCCAATTAGTTCACTATCATTACTTCTTGGGTACCATAAGCCAAGATTTGGTGTACCTTTGAGGTATCTCAAGATTCGCTTTGCAGCAATATAGTGAGATTCCTTAGAGTGCACCTGAAATCTAGCACATACACATGTTGAAAACATTATGTCTGGTCTACTTGCAGTAAGGTAGAGCAAGGACCCAATTATGCTTCTGTACTTGGTTTCATCAAAAGGTTTCCCTTTCTCATCCTTGTCCAGAGACATAGCTGAGGCCATTGGAGTCCTCATAGAGGTTGCATTCTCCATTCCGAATTTCTTAAGTAGCTCTTTGGTGAATTTAGTTTGTGAGATGAAAATTCCATCCTCAGATTGTTTCACCTGAAGCCCTAAGAAATACTTCAGCTCTCCCATACTGCTCATTTCAAACTTCCCTTGCATAAGTTTAGAAAACTTCTTGCAGAGGTTGTCATCCGTAGAGCCAAAAATAATGTCGTCAACATATATTTGTACCAGCAAAATCTTGCCTTTTATTTCCCTAAGAAATAATGTCTTGTCTATCTTTCCTCTTGTGAACTTGCTCTCAAGAAGGAAGCTAGACAGCATCTCATACCAAGCTCGGGGAGCTTGTTTAAGACCATATAATGTTTTTTGCAGTAAATAAACATGATTACGAAAGTTTGAATCAACAAAACCTGGCGGTTGCTCTACATACACTTCTTTCTTTATGTCACCATTCAGGAAGGCGGACTTGACGTCCATCTGATAGACGGTAAAGCCCTTAAGTGCAGCATAAGCAAGGAATAGCCTGATCGCCTCCAGTCTTGCCACTAGAGCATATGTTTGGTCGAAGTCGATTCCTTCTTCTTGACGATAGCCCTTGGCGACAAGTCTGGCTTTATTCTTTATAATTGTTCCATCTTCGTCCATCTTATTCTGGTAGACCCATTTTGTCCCGATGACGTTCTTACTCTTGGGTCTAGGAACAAGTGTCCAAACTTTGCAACGTTTAAACTGATTCAACTCTTCTTCCATGGCTAGTATCCAGGATGCATCCGAGTTTGCTTCCTCGAACTTCTTAGGTTCAACCTGTGATAGAAAGCTCAAGAATAAATTCTCGTTAGTTGTATCTCTCCGGGTTCTGACACCATCATGAGGATCTCCTATGATTTGATCTAAGGGATGATCCTTCATATGTCTGAACTCTAGAGTCCTTGCATCTGGGATCTCTTCAGCCACTGGTGTTGCATCTTCAGCTAGGATGTGTTCTTCATCTTGATCATCTACCTCTCTAATAGGGGTTGTAGAGGTGATCTTGATGAACGTCTCATCTTTATCTTGAGTAGGCTCATCCAAGCTAAGTTCCTTCATCTTGGTACCTGCATCTTCAATGAGCACACTAGAAGAGTTGTTTTGCAGCAAACTCGTCTCATCAAATACAAGGTGTATCGGCTCTTCTACCACCAGAGTTTTTCTATTAAATACTATATAGGCCTTACTATGGCTACTATAACCTACAAAAATACCTTCAAAGCTTTTCTCGCTAAACTTGGTAGTGCGATACTTGCCGTTGTTAAGTACGAAGCACTTACAGCCAAAGATTCTAAATATGAAATGGTTGGTTTCCTGCCTTTTAGAAGTTTGTAAGGAGTCTTATCATGGTTCTTGTTGATGAGAGCTCGATTTTGCACGTGACAAGAGGTGTTGATGGCTTCAGCCCAGAAATACTCTGGGAGTGAGGCATCACTCAAAATAGTCCGGCAAGCCTCTATGAGTGTTCTGTTCCTTCTCTCAGCTACTCCATTTTGCTGTGGAGTGTGAGGAGAGGAAAACTCATGAAAGATACCTTGACTTTCGCAGAATTCTGTCATGGCTCCAGACTTGAATTCCGTTCCATTATCACTTCTGATTTTGACTACGGAACAGTTGTATTCATTCTGGATTTGCCTAACAAAACTAGTGAAAGTACTGAAGGTGTCTGACTTGTGTTTCAGAAAGAACACCCACGCAAAGCGCGAGTAATCATCCACAATAACCAACATATATTCCTTACCTCCCAAACTTCTAACTTGTAGTGGACCAAACAAGTCCATATGGAGAAGTTGTAAGCTTCTATTGGAATCCTTGCCTATTATGCTTTTAAATGAACTCCTTGTTTGCTTGCCTTTGATACAGGCGTGACAAAGACTGTCCGTAACGCACTTGACATTAGGGGCATCACGTACTAAGTTTTGGGAGAATAGTTTATTAATAGTTTTGAAATTAATATGTGCTAGTCTCTTGTGTCATTGGTCAGCAAGAGATGCACTACTTTTTGCTAAAAGACACACTGGTGTAGACGAGTCTATACAAATGAAGTTTAAACAGAAAATATTTCTGCTTCGAGTGCCTGATAAAACAGTTTCCATGTTGTCAACCGATTTTATCAAACACTTGTCAGCATGAAATTCAACCACGTATCCTTTGTCGCATAGTTGGCTTATGCTGATGAGATTGTGTTCCAATCCTTCAACATAAGCTACATCCGAAAAGGATACGCTACCGTTAGTAATCATACCGTAGCCTTTAGTTATTCCTCAATCTGAACCTCCAAAGATGACCTTTGGTCCGTTGCAGACTGAGGTGAAATTCTTGAGTAGGCTTCTTGTCCCGGTCATATGCCGAGAGCATCCACTGTCCAAGTACCAAATTGGCATTTTGGTGGTCTTTGGACATACCTGCAATTACAATCACTTAGCCTTAGGAACCCAAACAAGTTTGGGTCCTTGGTCTCGAGTTAGAATACTCCCCCTACGAGCATTAGCCTCATGAGTGGTCATTCTCACATTGCTAACTTGAGGGGTTGCAACATTTCTAGGATTGAACCAACAATCGATGCCAAAATGACCAATTTTGCCGCAGCACCAACAGTCGAACCTGTTGTATCTTTGCCTAGTGTATTCCTGCTTGATTTTCTTAAGTGATGGTCTAGCAGAAACTTCACTCTTGGAGGAAGAAGCTTCATGATGATGGCAGCTACATGAAGTCTTCTCCTTCATAGGCTTTTCCACAATAGGTTTTACCTTTGGTGTCTTATTGATGTTATGACCATGAGCATATGGTCCATAGTTCTGAAGTTGAATCTCTTCATAAGGTGCCTTAAAGACACTCTCGCCAAAGTTACGAGGACGAGTCCAACCTTGGTATCTTGACTTAGGCTTCTCAAGGATCGGCCTAGAGAAGTGTCCATAGGTGGACTCATAGTCATATTCGTTCGTAGGAAATATCACTTTCTTGAACAAAACTGGTTCCAAGGGAGCTTTCCCTTTTTCTTCAGCTAGAGCCTTCTGGGCAGCCTTATTTTTTCTCTTGGCCTTGTTTCTCCTAGAAGATTTACTAGAAGCACCAATGTGGCCTATACCAGCACCCTTGGCCTTAGCTGAGAACTCAGCAACGAGTGGAAGAACTGTCTTAGGCTTGGAGAAACTCTCAGCAAGTTTCTTCTCAGCCTCGAGTTGTTGTTCCAATTCTTTGATGATTTCATCTTTAAGGTCGAGGTGCTTGAGAGCTTGATTGTATTCTTCCATAGCAGCATTGAAGTTCTCTTGAAGAGAATTAGTCTTGGTGACTTCATCTCTCAAGCTGCTCTCAATAGCCTGTAGAGATTTTATCTCTTTGGCTTGAGTTTTCACGACTCTGCGACATTTTTCGTAAGCCGTGAGTAACTCCTTATACTGTCCAATGAGTTCAGATTCATCTTCAGAGGAATAGCCCTCTTGCTCATTATCATCATCAGATTCAGAGAGAGGAGTGTGAGATTTTACCTCCCCAGTGAACTGGGGGACTTGTTCATCATCAGAGTGAGCCATGAGCCCGAAGTAAGCTTCCTCTTCTTCACTCGACTCAGATGAGTCGGAGTCGCTGAGAGTTTTGCTCTTCTTGGCTAATAAGCTCTTCTCTGTCCTCTTCTTGCGGTATGAAGATTTCTTTTCCTCTCTTCTGCCACCCTCTTTCTTCTTGTGAGGGCAGTCCTCGATGACGTGACCTGGCTTATTACAACAATAACAAACGATGTCAGTTGAAATTTGTTTTTTCTGTTTGGAGTTATACCTGTCATGCCTGCTCGAGCCATTCTTTCGCTGATCACCGTTATGTCGTGATCTTTTGTATGAGGCATCTTTGCCTCTCCATTGCTTCTTCTTATTCAAGAACTTCTTGAACTGCCGCGAGAGCAATGAGAACTCACCTTCAGATAGTTCTGAGCCTGAGGTGCTTGGCTCGGAGCCTTCTTCTTCACTTACTTCTTGAGGAGGTGCTGGTGAGGCAGCTTTGCCCTTCCTTGAACTGTCAGCCTTTAAAGCAACCGACTTCTCTTTTGAGGAGAAGCGACTTATCTCTTCTTCGGCTTTTCTGGAGTTGATTTGCAGTTCATAGGACATCAGCTTGCCAAATAGATTCTGTGGATCTATCTCTGCTAGTCTGCCAAACTCTCGGATGGCACAGACTTTATTGTCCCATTCTTTGGTGAGAGATCTCAGAAACTTATCATTCAGCTCCCCATTAGTAAAGACTCGGCCATACACTCTTAGTCCATTGACTATCTTAAAGAAGTTTTCAAATATGTCAGCTATGGGTTCCTTGTGACCTTGTCGGAAGGCTTCATATTTCTGATTCAGTAGGGACCTCCGATCATCCCTCACTTCTTCAGTACCTTCCATTAAAGTAACTAGGGACTGCCACATCTCTTTAGCTGATTGGCAGTGAATTAGATTCTGCAGCATTGAGTCATCGACTGCACTTGCGATAATATTTTTAGCTTTCTTGTCCAGGGAGACAAGTGCAATCTCGTCCTTATCCAAGTCCATCAACTTTTTTGGAACCTTTTTGGTTGGGTCTATTGTTGATGCCGTCATAGGAACATACGGACCTTCTTCCACAATCATGAAGATCTGAGGGTCTACTGCTTCCATGAAGAACTTAACTCTTTCCTTCCACATAGGAAAATTATTCTTGGTGCAGATAGGGAGCTTAGCAAAATCCTTGGTCTTACTCATGCTTGATACTTCTCTGGAGACAACTTGATGAGGATTAGATCAAGGTTTTAACCTTTTAACGATCAACCTGCCTCTGATACCAATTGAGAGCGCTAAGTTGTCAACCTAAATCACCTAGAGGGGGGTGAATAGGTGAATTTCGTGTCAAATACGGAATAAAAAATATAACACAGCACAGATCCGTAATCAAACAATCACACAGACGACAAGAGATTTATAGTGGTTCCCCAATCTTGGGTACGCCCACTTTTCTCACCGATCTAGCAAATCACTAGACTCGGCTACTCCACTATCTCGGATTGTAAAAACAATCCTACACCTCGGAACCACGTTCCTACAAAAACTCGATCCCAAACGGATCTACACTCGGAAGATAAAACTTCCTACCACTCGGAGAAAGATCTCCTATAATGAAATTTGTTTAAATAAAATTTATAACAAGAATATCACAGATCTGGATCTTTGACGTAATCTTCTTCTTGAGAGCTTTTCGGTTTGAACAGAAACAGTTGAAGAAGACTTGACTGAGATCCACGATTCTGAGATCTGGAATCACCACGATCAAGAAAGTAAATCAGAGACGATGAAGCACGAAGAGATCTGATGATTCTTCTTGAGTCTGGATCGCTAGAGAAACTGAGATCGATAGCAGCGGCGTGAGAATGACGATCCAGAGCTTCTCCTAAAAACGGCAATGGCGGCGGATGAGAAAATTAGGGTTTTCGGGATTTTCTCTTTCTTAAAAAGATAATCTCTGTAAACGCGTATTTAGTCAAATCTGAAAGGATCTATTTATAGGCTATCTCCAACGGTCATAATCGTAATTAAGATTGACACGTGGACCAATCAGAAAAAGGTTAATTTCAAATCTCCGTCAATTCTGGACTTAACGATTTCTGGAATTCTGAGCCGACATACTTGGGTTAGATAAGATACTCGAGTATAAAGATCTGCTACTCGAGTAGATAAGAGAAACATGTACTCGAGTAAAAGAAATGACTACTCGAGTGCCTTGGAAGAACTACCCGAGTTACTCTAGACAGATTACTCGAGTAAGTAGAAACATCTACTCGAGTACTAATCCAAACTACTCGAGTAAGAAAAGTCTACTCGAGTGCTAAGCCGGTCTACTCGAGTATAAAAAGGATCTACTCGAGTGCGAAGCCACTTACTCGAGTATATGAGCGAAGTTACTCAAGTATGTGGACTTAGAAATATTTAGACTGAACAACTAGCCCTACTCGAGTATAATTAAGAGACTACTCGAGTATGACTAAGGCCCTACTCGAGTACACAAACACCTACTCTTAGAAACTTTCTGAGATGAGAAGTCCAGATCAACTCGAGTACGATCAGAACACTTACTCGAGTAACTTGAGAACTACTCGAGTATGTAATCCAATCTACTCGAGTACTAAGTCACTTACTCGAGTATATAGAAGATACTACTCGAGTATGTGGACTTGGAAAAAATTTCTTCTGAGAAAGTCTTCAATACTCCAGAGTCCAGTAGTCCAAGTGCATGGAAACAAAGTGTACCCCAATAGAGAGGCTATACATGAGTCAACACCTTGGATCACACAATGAGGAATTACATTGTATGGTCCTGTGTTTGATGACCCACTATAGACTTACATTGGTTTACACTTGGCAATAGAGTCCTGCATGCACAACTTAAACACAACATCAAATACAACTTAATTCATCTTAGTTTCAGGTCTGACTTCCCACAAATCTGGGGTATTGTAAAGACAATTCCCAACACCTACCACTCAGATCACCCAGATCATACAGCTCAAGTTCTTCCCAAGAACTCTACCTCAGAGTGACTCCACACTCTTACAGCTCAGGCAATCCTACCCTATCTCAATGTAAGTTCACATACCTAATACTCATGCAACTCCTGCCGTACCTTAGCCTTTATAGCATTGGCTTACAACTCAGGCCTTAGCCTTACCACTCAGATTCAAAATGAATCTTGCATAGAAGTATTCAAGATAATGAATTATAGACACTAAAGAAAATTCTCTATGCCTATCTACCTGGACCGAACAAATGTCTGCCCTAACTTAGTCTTCACAGTAACAAGATGATATAACGATCTTGAAATGATGCCCGACTTATTTTGGAATCGACTAGCAGATGAATCTGCTTCTTCTTCTTCAGGAATATCTCCCGATCTGGATTGAGCAGATTTCAACCCTTCCTTCTTCTTTGATCCAACGAATTGATCTTCAGATTCTGGCTCGTCTTGGATCGAGAAGATAACTTTAGCTAGGGCACGCCTAGGCTGATTCATATCTCTTTGAGGATTACTCTGAACCTATTGGAGCAGATGATGATCATAACAGCTTACTCAGAAGCCCTTCTGATTTGAACTTTGAAGTTCTTGGCTTTTATAACAATGGCAGATGAAGACGATGAACTTTGCTTCTCGTTTTTTTTGAAAGTTAATCAGAAATTAATCCAATAATCATTCTTAGATCTCGATCTCTTATGTAATTTTTAATCCTGTCACATTGGCAAGAGGATCGACACGTGGCTCAGTTTTAACGGTGGTTAAAACCTCAGCTTTATTAACTTGAGATCCACTGTAGACTGACAGCGACGTTAATGTCGATTTGCATCGAATCTGATCTTTGTTGACTTGTTGACTTTGCTGAGTCAGCATCATTCTGGACTTAGCCAAAATCAACTAACTTTTCTGAAATCCTGCATTCGACGAACATCAAACTCAGCTCGACGAAATCTGAGCTCAGCTTGACGAAACAGTGAAGCTGAGATCGACGAATTCTCTCCGCTCAGTTCTTTCTTCAGGTGAAGGATGAGGTTGACGAACTTCGAGCTCAGTTCAACAAAACCTGAGCTCAGCTTGACGAAACAGTGAAGCTGAGATCAACGAATTATTTCAGCCCAGTTCTTTCTTCAGGTGAAGGCTGAGGTCGACAAAATCTGAGCTCTGGTCGACTAAATCTGATAGCTGAGTCCTTCTTATAGGTAAAAGTTGAGATCGACGAACTCTGAACTCCGGTCGACTAAATATGATACATGAGTCCTTCTTATAGGTAAAAGCTGAGGTCGACGAACTCTGAACTCAGGTCGATGAAAGCTGAGCTCAGCTCGACGAAAGCTGAGCTTAGCTCGACGAATGGTAGACTCAGCAATTCTGGACTTAGAAATTTCTTCAGCTTTGCTTGATGGCATTGAGAGACTTAGCATGGCGTTGAGTGATGAAGCTTCACTCAACGCTTCTGGAATTAGTCAATATTCTAGCTTCCATAGCGTAGTCTTTGACAGGATAACATTGACTCAATGCTTCTAGCTGTATGACGTTGAGTGAGTTGAGCTCACTCGATGCTTCTGGACTTAGCCATATTTCTTCCTTTGCAATACTGTCAGTTTTGACTGCCTGCCTTCTCTCAGCACTATTAACTGAATGGCGTTAAGTGAGCTTGCCTCACTCAACGCTTTTGTACTTAGGTATTTTTTTGAGCTTTTAACTCCACCTTGAGTCCACCTGTCATTGTCTCTTGAACTAGCTGTCCAATCATTATGACAAAGACTAACTTGTATGCATGAACTTAACCATACATCAAATAAAAAATCTATCTCATTGATATGTTGGACATCATCAAATCAGGATCATTGGGATCAATGAACCCAACACCTGCACAAGCTTGAACACTAAGATGTGGCAAAATAAGGCAATAGTAAGCTTTAGCTGACTAATTTATAACGATCACACCCCCTTCTCGGGCCGACAGAGTTCCTTCCCTACAAACAGTAGAATGTCAATATATATATGTATGCATATATATATACATATTTTTGGTGTTCTAAACTTTCCCAGGCACACTACCATCCTCAGTCCCAAACTGATGGTCAAAATTCGGTGTTTTGGACTTTCCCAGGCCCACCACAATCCTCAATCCCATACCGATGGACAAAATTGAGCATTCAAGTCTTTTCGGCCAGTAGCCTAAGAATCTAACTATTCCAATGATGAAATCCAAGTCTTTAGGAAATCAAGTACAAGAACAACAAAGCGTAGGTTCAGATCAGCTATTTCCCATTGCTCAAACTGCAATGTCAATGCCTAAAGCCAAAGCAATCAAAGTAGAAGACAGGATGCGGCTTTGGATCCCCTTTTGTAACGTCCCAGTTTGATCTAGACCCCTCGTGTATGTTGTGGTCTCACTATGGTGACTTAAGACAATAGTTAGAGCAGTCCTAGAGTAAATTCATCTAGAGCCCTAGAGGGAATTCGTCGAGATAACATGAGAAATAGTTGAGAAGACTCGTGAATTTGTTGAGAGGACTCGACGAATTTATCGAGTAAACTTGAGAAGAATCGATGAATTCGTCGAGTGAACTCGAGTGGACTTGTGAAATCTGTAGATATGATTCGTTGAAAGGTCTCGAGAATTTATCGAGAGGACTCGACGAATTCGTCGAGTGAACTCGAGTGGACTTGTGAATTCTATAGAAATGATTCGTCGAAAGGTATCAAGAATTAATCGAGTGGACTCGACAAATTCATCGAGTGAACTTGAGTGGACTCGTGAGATCTGCAGAAATAATTCGTCGAAAGGTCTCGAGAATTCATTGAGAGGAATTCGTCGAGTAAAGTCGAGTAGACTTATGAGATCTGTCGGGATGATTCGTCGAGTGGACTATTGTATTCATCGAGATGACTCGTGTAATAGACTTAATGCACTTGATGATTTATCGATTATATACGACGAATGGACTTAGCATTTCTGTACGTGATTTCTGGTTATGGCCTGGGAGGATTTATGATACATCTAGACTTGTACAGTACGACGATTTAATGTCTTGTCTTTTCAGAAAACTTATTTTATGATATATTAAGTGCGATCCAATGAGAGAGAGTGACACGTGGCAAGATAATCTTCAACCCTAAATCACCAACCACTCCTTTATAAACCCAAACCCTAAACGCTTTTAGGATCGACCAACTTTTTCCCTCTTCCTGAAGAACGACGGACCAAACACCGGAAGATCGAACATGCCATACCGCCAAGGAGAAGAACACGATCCATGGTCAGAAACTAGATGAGCTTCCTACCCTCTCCCTTGGTGCTAGATCTTTAGATCCAAAGTGTTGGAGAAACAACGGCTCAAGAGAGCTTGATTTGGATGTTTAATGGAGATTTCCTTGGAAGGAACCGCGCTAGAACTTTCGTTCTAGGACACCGATCACCACATGAATATCTTCAATCATCTCCTACCTTCATTACGAAGACGGCAGACTTGATCTTGTGAATAACTGTGGTCTAATGAGGGAGAAAGGGAAGAGAGAAGTTGAATGTGTTTTGTGTGATGGCTGGAGGAAGGAGATGAACCGATGGAGTTCGTACATCTTTATGATGCGTGCAAAAGTGCTGTACAAAAATCTGTTTTTCTGTGCGCAGCTGACTTCAAGGACGATTTAAGGTATGATCTGGTCTGATTCAGGTCTCGAGCTCAACAAGAAAGTTATAGACCTTGGGAAGACATTTCCAACAGATGGTTATAAGTTTTTAGGAAAGTTTTGTAGCTCCGTGAATGTTAAGCCAAAGTTGTTGTGCTGTAATAATAAAGATATAGGTTGTGTTATGTCTAAGTGTACACAGCCGGATTGAAACCCAATTTCAGGTGTGATGAATTTGGATTTGGACCCCAAGCTCAACACGAAAGTTCTATCCCTTGAAAATACCTTTCCTATTTGGGGATGCTCGTAATTTTTTGTGGACTGTAGCTTCCCGAATGCCAATTTTGGTAAAATGTGGCGCGTAATTGTGATGTAATACTATTTGGATGATTTCCTTATTCTCTAAATTTATTACTTAGGAGATCGGTTGGTAGATAGTTGATGATAATGTGATCACCCCTTACATGATTAATAAGTTTTGGAAAGAGTACTTGTTGTGAGTACTTGGAGGTTTGTGAAATGAAGCTCGGTAGAGATGATTGAATAATTATGTGCATATGCATGTAATAAATGCTAGAAAGGGTCGGATGAGGTATACCCCATGGCCATATGATGAACTTAACCTTGATCTCAAGTATTGAAAGAATGACGGGTATAATCCACTGCTTAAAGTATGATAACTCCCTACTGGTAGCAGTGAGTGATTGGTGTAGTAATTAAGATGGATTGTCATCATGTGATAAATGTGGACCCTTGTGTGCTTTGGAGCATGGTGTTGGTTGTGATGTGAAGGGACTCAGTTGGAGCCCTTGAATGCATAATGACATGATAAATGTGAATTGCATGGGTTGGGTATGTATTGACACATGGTGTATGATCCTGCATTGAGGATTTGGTGGAAGGTCTACGAGCTCGCAAGTTGTCACACCGACGGGAGCTGGCAATTAGACCTTGGGCGGTTGAGCTTGGTCCTTTGGTGTTCACTACCAAATGCTCCTTCCATGCTAGTGGGCGGTTGGGCTTGGTTCTTTAGTGATATGATCCTAAAGACTCCTTTCGTTCCAATTATAGGCCAATTAGGCTGGGCTCTTGGTGCACATCTACCTAAGTCCCCTTCTGAGCCATAGTATGCAGGGGCTCCACTATTGTGTTCTTAGCATTGAGGCGTATATAGGCCTAGGCCTGGTTATGTGTATGCTCGCCTAGTAGTGGAGACACCCGCTCTACTATCACCATTTGACCACGACGGTTGATGCCTTAGAGGTTAGCTACCTGCTCGAAAACTGGGAACTAAAGGTCTATGTCGACATAATAATGTGTGTGTGTGTGTGTGTAACATCCCTCAAGCAACTAGACCCCAAAGATGATTTTTTCATGACTAGGTCATGACAAAATCCTAGGAAGCTCAAAGAGACCATGTGAACTTAGGCATGAAGATGAAGATCACCATGGTCTGCAAATAACACATTCCAATTACCTAACCAAGGGTTTGACTTTAAGGCCTCACCTTGACTCTTTGACCCCACCATAACATCCTTAATCCATTAGGGGGACCCTTGGAGCACCTAGAACCCATTGTGGTCAACTAAAGTGGTCAAGTTGACCAAAGTCAACCCTAACCCTAAAATGGTCAAAGTAGCATATCTAGGGCCAGTGGACCTAGGCCTTGACTACTTAACCCCACCTGAACTTTCTTAAACCTTTAGGAGGTTCATTGGGCCACTAAGGGACCATTGGGCCACTAAGGGCCTATTGGGGTCTACCCAAGAGGTCAAGTTGACTAAAGTCAACCTAAACCCTAAAATGGTCAAAGTACCCTAATAAGAGTCAATTGACTACCAAGGTGTCAAACTAACCCTACCCCAAGTCTCCCTAGACCTTAAGGGAGGCCAGTGAGTCACTAAGAACTCATATGCGTCAACCCAAAAGGTCAAATTGACCAAAGTCAACACAACCCTAAATTAGGTCAAATTAGCTCAAGTTGACCCAACCTAGCCCAACTCGCTTGGGCTAAGCCCAAGTTGAGTGGCCCACTAGCTTTAGGAGGATGATGTTTACATGGAATGCCACTAAAAATCTGGAGGTGGTGACTAGGAGAGAGAAACATCAAGTTCCCCTCTAATGGAAGAGAGAGAAAGAAGAAAGAGAAAGAGAAAAAGAGAGGAGGATTAATAGAGGAAGGTCATGGGCCACCCCATTCACCTCCCCTTAATAGCCATTTCGATTCCCTGATGCTTGGGATTCATCTCCCCATCAACTCCAGCCCACAACCATCAAGAGAGTTGCTATTAATGGCCATGACCAAATTTTCTCTCCTCAAAATCCCCCTATACAGCCCTCCCCACTCAAATCTAATGAATGAGTTTAGTTGTCTACCTAAATCACCTAGAGGTGGTGAATAGGTGAGTTGTGCATCTTTTTGCGGAATAAAAATTTAGCGACTATGCACACAAATCAACAAAGCAATCACAGATGACAAAAGATTTATAATGGTTCTCCAACCTTGGGTACATCCACTTTCACTCACCGATCTAGCAAACCACTAGACTTGGCTACTCCACTATCTCAGATTGAAAACCAATCCTACACCTCAGAACAAAGTTCCTACAAACTCGATCCAAATGGATCTACACTCGGAAGATAAAACTTCCTACAACTCGGAGAGAAATCTCCTACAAGAATTGAATAGAGATAATATATAAAATACAAACAAATGATCTTCAAATATTAAAACAATCTGGCAGGATCTTCTTCTTTATAAATTGTGGCTCTGTCAAATTTATTGAAGAAGAACTCATGGCAAGTAAGAGAGCTCAAGAATACTTTTGATTTCACCGGATCAGAATGATGATGGAGAACGAACAACAATCACGATCTAGAAATCAATCTTGGTCTGAATCCTTTGAATCAAAAACCCTAGCTCTTGCACGATGAAGATCAGCGGCATCGGTGGCTTTCGTTTTAGAGAGAGAGAGAGAAAGATTCAGAGAACTTAGAAGAATTATGACGGCATGAAAATCCTTCTTGTTAGGGTTAGTCGGTTGACAAGACCTTATATAAGATCTCCCTAACGGTCATAATTAATCTTAATGACATACAGGTGGACCAATCACATCATGTGGTTTGAAAATCCTGTCAATTCTGGACTTAACAGAAATTCTGCAAAACTGAACTCCATTTCTCGAGTGAAGAAGTATTTCTCGAGAAGTAAAGTTTATTACTCGAGAAGAGGAATGAAGATTACTCGAGAAAAGAATTTATGAAATTACTCGAGAAGAAGAATGTATTATCGAGTACAAGATGGGTTCTTGAGAAGTCAATTTGAATTACTCGAGAAGAAGTCTTACAGAAAGTATTCGAGACAGAAGAATTATTTCTCGAGTACAAAGTAATTACTCAAGAACTAGAAATCTACTCGAGAAGTAGAATGATACTTCTCGAGAACAAAGACTTAGAAAAAAATATTTCTGGTTCTGGAAGAAAGTTACTAGAGAACAAGAAATGATTTCTCAAGAGAAAA
The DNA here is from genome assembly GCA_039513925.1 of Platanthera zijinensis. NCBI lineage: Eukaryota > Viridiplantae > Streptophyta > Magnoliopsida > Asparagales > Orchidaceae > Platanthera > Platanthera zijinensis. The sequence goes on along the minus strand of CM077094.1, from coordinate 71,739,723 downwards.
GGAACTTCTCAAGAACAAGGTGTATGATTTCTCGAGAGAAAAGGAACTTCTCGAGAACTATACTTAGAAATTTTCTGAGATAAAAATCTGAATACTCGAGAGGTAGAGATAAAGTCTACTCGAGTGCTAAACCTAGTTACTCGAGAACTAAAGTAATACTACTCGAGAACTAAATTTTGTACTCGAGTAATAAGACTAATTACTCGAGAACTTTAACTTATAGTACTCGAGAACTAATAGTTTACTCGAGTAATGAACTTAGAGAATTTCAGACTTCCAGAAAGTTTCCTTCTTGAATCCAATCATCACTAACACTTCATCCATTAATCCAAGTGCTTGAATATGAAGTGTATCCCAATAGAGAGGCTATACATAAGTCAACACCTTGGATCACACAATAAGGGATTACATTGTATGGTCCTATGTTTATGACCCACTGTAGACTGACATTGGTCTACACTTAGCAATAGAGTCCTGCAAACACATAACTAAAATAGAAGATCAAATACAACTTAATTCATCTTAGTTCAAGGGTGACTTCATGCAAATCTGGGTTATTGTGGATTCAATACCCAACAATCTCTCCCTATTTGTAGAAGTCAGAACCCTCTATACTAAGGTGAATTATATCACAAGAGAAAAAACTGGAGATGAAAAGATAAGAACAAAATGAGATGCAAGAAATAATGAAAAACACATAATCATCAAAACTAGAGATTATATAATCAGAATTGTTTTAGATTTCATTTCTACATTCATTCAATCCTAAATCTCAAAAAAATCAAAAATTCAGTTCTAGCTCTAATGCTATTGATGATGTTGCTTGTCAAACTTTTCCTATTGCCTCCTTTGATAGCTGAATGGCTTAGGATAGTACTTTGGAGGTCTTGGAGGTGCCTTTGGGTTGTTCCTTCCATATTCTCTATCATAAATCCTTCTCTTCATGATAGATTTTTCATACATTTCCCATTCAAAAAAACTGTAATGGAGATCTCTGCTTTCATTATAGTCTATCACAAGTTTCAGACTATCTAGAATAAGGGACTTTGAAGTTGGGCTCCAAACTTCATCAAATTCTTGAGCTTTTCTGATTCTGGATTGGGAACTGACTTACTAGCAGAAGGAAACCACCACCTCCGACGACTAAACCACCGCCTGATGATAGCCACCACCTCAATGGAGGTAGTGGTGGCGGTGGCTGGCCAGGGAGGTGGCCAGGTGGTCGACGTTAGGCTTTGGAAAAGCTACAAGTGTTTTGGCATTTTACGGGCTCTGTTGGAGAAGAAGATGAATAGTGCATTTGATATATAATTATATTTATATATATAATATATAGTGAATAAATTACCTTTTATCATGCACACTTTGATGGTATTAAATATGGCCCTTAGAGGCCGTTTTAGGAAAAAAGGCTAGTGACAAAAGTTGTAGGCCTTTGGGTCTAGTTTAATTTTAAATTAGGTTCGACCAATTTGGGTCAGTGGTTTGACCACATCACTCAATATGGTGCAACCTATACATAGGCTTGACTAGAGACTTAATTGAGTGCCCCCACTAAACCATTCAGACAAGTGCTTTGAAATTTAGACCATAGGATATTTATACCCCCTCATTATATCTAAAAATAATAATTTTTGGAGTATATTTTTCTATGGTTTTTATAAAAATTTAATAAATTATGTATGATTTAATTTTAGGGTCTAATGACCTCACAATTCCCCAAAATTTTGGTGGATGACCCTTATAGTCATGATAGGTCACTAGTAAAAATCTCAGCCCATTTGGGTTTGATTTGATTAGGTATTAGTGTGATCAAAGTTTGGCCCTATAAGGGGAAAATTATGTCAAAGTGCACTTGAAGGATTGAGTGACCAATCCTCATCCAAAGTTGGTGAAACTTTGACCACTGCTTATTGTTACATAAAACACTCCCACAAGAGAGTTTGGGTGGTTTAGTGTTGGTGTGCCCTAGAACCCTAGTGTTAACCCTACGGTTGAGTTTTGAGCTCAATGAAGGACATGGGACCATATGTCCTTGGAATGTCTTGGAAATTGGTAGATGAGTTCATAGGGTGGAAATAAGGCCTAGAAAATGTTATTAGAATTTTTAGGAGCACTTAACCCATCTAAAATAATTTAGGACCAATTAAGGTACTTCTACTCATAATTTTATTGCATGATTATATGATCTTCGATGTTCATGAAACTTAGGCAGTGATCTTATATAATGGTTAATAATCTCTGGAAATTTTGGTATATATTTTGGAATAATGTTTATAGTACCTCATTCACAACTTAGTAATTCCTCTATTAGTAAGAACAATTATTATGAGTTATTTACTCACTGAAAAATTATTAAATTTGGTTTTAGGACATTGTAAGGCTTCGTCATGCTCTGTGAATTTTTATAAATTATTGGAAGTCTTTTCATATAGGATGCTTCACAAAGTGCGTTGTCTAGAATATTCTTAAATGTTTTATTTTGGTGGCCAAATTTGTTTGGAAAATTACTAAATTTAGTCAGTTGTCTTCTATGGTCATTTATAATATCTGGTAATTTTTATATAATTTTTGGATGATTATTTATATTATTTCTTTCTTTACCCTATGCTTGGTGATAATTAATCAATAATTTGTTTGGAGGTCAAAACTGTTTTGGACAATTGTGAGTTTCAATTTTTACTGTTATTTTGATGATATACACTTGTACTAAATTTGTTGAGATCATATCTTGTCAGGAAATTATACTTGGTTTTCAAAAGCCTAGGTGGCCTGATTTTGTAGAAAATATAATAAATGCCAAATAATTAAGAAAATTATAATCTTCTGAATTTATTCATAAAGTATCATGATAGACCCCCAATATTAATCTTAGGCCATTTGGATGATTATTTGAAGTATCACCATTCATGCACATCATGTAGCTCATTAGGTCTGCACATAGTAGAAACTATAGAATTAAGGCATTATGTGATCCTTGGTATGAGATAAAGGAGATAGTTGGCGGACTTAATTGGGAGAGTGTGAATGAGGTCACCAATGGAAGTCAAGGTGTGAGAGCCGGGTTGACTAGGGCAAGGTTGTGCTCGGGATCAACGTTGGATCGTCTTTTCCTTGGAGAAAGTCTAAATACGCATTGGGTTAGTACAAGTGTAATGCTAAGAGAGTTTAGGACATGGTTAGATATAAAAATAATAATTACCTTGCGAAAGGGAGCTTTGGGCTTCAGTCCATCATAGTTCCTAGTGCCCTCGAGAGCCCTTCGCAAGGAATGCCCTGGGCAGTCCAAGGTTAACCCTAAACTGCAAGGCTAAACTGTTAGTGCAAGATTAATTCTAAGTACTTCACTTTCACTCACCCTGTAGTCACGGGAGGCTAGTTTGGTTTGGAAACACGAGCGGTAGGCTCAGCGGTGGTAGGTACAGACTGGTTAGTCCGGGGAACTAGTGGCTCGGAAGGTTGTTGTGACGGACGGGTTAGTCCGGCGAGCCAATGGCTCAGAGATTTATATTTATCATAATTGCATGTGCATAAAGGTGGTGGGTCTTCGGTATTAGATGGTTGATCGCACGGACATTGATACGTTGATTCGGCAGGTGTGGTTCTCACTTAGCTAAGGAAAAGACTGGCGGGTTTGTCAACATTAGTACGTTGTGACTCTGGTGTGTCCTTCAGAGGAGTACATAGGGGCTAGGCCTGATAGTGTGGTTACCCACCTAGGAGTGGGTTGGCCCAACACACTGTCTCTGTCGGCCACTAAGGAGGCTCCTGGAAGTGAAGATAGCTTCTAAAACTAGGGAACTAAATGTCTGTGCGCATAGAGTCATGTGCGTGTGTTGCATTTGTATGAACATAACATTAAACCAACATAACATAGCATATCATATCATCATTGCATTTAAACCCCTACCCCTATTGTATAAATTGGTATGTGACTTTTTATACGATAGGCCTTGCAAAATGATCCATTAACTTATGAGTTTGTATGAGCATTCTTATAAGTCAAGGTTACTTATTCTATAACTTACTTTACTTACCTTATCTGTGATAGAAGGTAGTTGTAGTTCTTTACTTGTACTTCTATTATTTATAGTGTAGCATGCACTTACTGCTCTGTACTTTACTTTTCTTATATTACTGCTTCATTGCTATTATTCCCTTATACATACTCCTATTAGGGTAGTTGTCACCTACTCTTGTTCACTCTCCACCTTAAATATCATTCCGTTCCTCCTCCCCTCACGGTGCCTAGGAGTCGCGAGGGTGAGGCGAGGATGATAATGGCTTACTATTTTGACTAACGGTCGGTGGACCACATCATTTTAGAAATTCGAGGTGATGCACCAGTCACGGGAGGATGGCAGGACTTGAGGAGCAGTTGTTGCGCACTACCGCTACTACTCGACGATAGGTCGAGGACGGTTTCCCATTTGCTTCTGTTAGATGTGTGAGTTATGTGACAGAGATCTTTTGTAATAGACATGTACGGGGCTTAAGCCCATTTTATACTCTCTTTCATACTTTGTACTCATTGTGGACAATTGCTCTTATATATATATCAATAGTGAGCTGTGATCTGTGGACTTGTATTACTTACTTCTTTTTTGTTTACCTACTGTGATGTGATCATTTTAGCTGGCAGTATCGGCGCCGTGCGGTGGCATCTAACTTGGTAGTTGGAGTCACCGTAAGGCGGCGGTTCTGGGCTTAAGACCCGACAGTGAAGGAAAAAAAGGGTTCTTACAAACTAGTATCAGAGCAGACCACGATAATAAAGAAGTAAGTCCACTACACTGGGTCACCCCACGCGAGCATTACTTTGGGGACAAACTAAGCAGTGGAAACTGTGGTGTGCCCATGTGTAAAGATCATAATATATAGTCCTTAAATCAATGATTTATGCCAACCCAATTAGGAAACTTGACTTATCAAGATGATACTTATCATGTAGTACTATCATTTGTTACTCAAACTAAAAGGACCACCTTAAGGAGAATTGATGCTAATAATCCATTAGCAGAATAATAGGGTACTCATAGACTCAACCCTCGTATCGATGATACGATTAGGATGAGACAACCATTATACCAAATACCAAGGGTTAGATAAGAATTAAATATCAGAAGAGACCGATTTGGGACTGGGTCACATATTGACCCCAAGAGAATTGTCGTAAATGGTAACCTGTAGAGTCTAAAGTATGGAGTATATCAACATGTTTCAGGATGGAATCCTAAGTCTAAGGATTGTGTGCATATCTAGCCCGAATATAACATAGTGATATTGAAGATACTTAGCCTAAGATAGGTAGGGAATTTGTTGGATCCCTTGTTGGATTTGGGATAGGTAAACTAAGTTAGGATCATATGATCCAACATGTATAGCAAGGGTCATGGTTATGTCCTAGAGTCTAGGCCAAGTCCTTAGAGTCAACAATGCATGGACCAGCCATCAATAATCTGCCAAAGATTCAAGACATAGAGAAATATCAAGACTCAAAAAAAGAGTTCGACGATCATCGAACTAAGGTCGATGAAAGTCGTGCTCAGCTCGACGAAATAAGAGAAAAATTCTCTAAGCTGAGCTCGACGAACTCAGTTCTCAGGTCGACGGTTTCTGGATCATCTGCTTCAACACTCAAGTCCAGAAAACATCTCAATATTTCTAAGTCCAGAATAAAACTCCAGTCGATGAACTTGGTTCTCAGCTCGACGATCTTAGTGTACAGAATTGGAAAGATTCATCAAGCAGTAGTCAACAGTTCTGTGGCCGACGATCGTGGATCTCAGCTCGACGAATCCAGACTTGGATATTTTCATCCTTCTATTTCTATTATAATGCAATAATTCCTGAGTAATTAATGCTAAAATATTCTCTGAATATTACCGTTAGACGGAGCATTAGTTATGATCTTCATCAGGATTATTGCTTGTCATTTTTCAAAGGGACAGTTGGGGAAATCAATCAATACAAACGTTCTCAAGGCCATCAGCATTGAATGCAGGAAGGAATTCAAAATTCAAAAAGCAAATTTATATGTAAAATATAAAAGGGATTTTCCTCCTTCCGGCAAGACACAGAGAACAACAAGACATACAAAAGAACCGAACAACAACAGTGAATAAGGATCTTCCGCTCTCTCTCTCTCTCTGAAAAACACTCTGAGACGCAGAGTACACAGAACAAAGTGATAAAGAGAAACAAGTGCTAGACCAGAGGAAGAACTTTAAGTTGAAGAAGAATAGCCATCAAAAATCAAGAGTCTTCTTCTGTCCTCATCTCAGGATTCTTCAAAGGACAACTATTACAACATCAGTCAATAAGTTCCTGGAGATCTTTTGGTCAAAGCAAAAAGTCTGAAGCCCTATCACCCTACAGAAAAGCTCCATCTTCCTGAACCATTCAATATCTCAGAGGGAGCTCTTTGCTAATGTCAATATCCACAAAAGTCTTCTCAGTTTTATTTGAGAAAGAGAAGACAAAATCATTCTCTCACCCCACTATATACAAGGTTTTAATTCCCTTCAAAATTATTCCTAGTTGCAAGTCACCTGATCAAAAGACTTGAGGTTTGGTTTTTGAGCACCTGATCAAAAGCTCATTGGTGGCAGTCACCTGATCAAAAACCTGAGTGGATTCCTACCAGGGTGGTAGAAGAGTGGATGTACCCAGGTTGGGGAACCACTATAAAATTCTTGTGTTGTCTGGATGCCCTTTTCTTTTTGTGTTTGCTGTGGCTGTGCTAGTTAGGTTGCTGTTGTTGTGATTACTTATATTTGCTGTTGGCCTGCGACAAATCATATAGGTTTAGGAACATTTTTTTATTTACAACAAAAGTTTTAATACCCAAAGAATACTCTATTCACCCCCTCTAGAGTATACCAGATCTAACCCCTCACTTTCAATTGGTATCAGAGGGGAGTTCTTTTGGTTGTACAAGCTAACCCTTGAACCAAAGATCCTAAGTTAGATCTGTCTTTCTATTTCCATTAGATTTGTATACACAGCATGACACAAAACAAAGATTATGCAAGCACCAGACCTCCAGTATGCAACCTAAACAAGTTTTCCATCTGGAAGGCAAGAATAAAATTATATATGAATTCCATTGATGAAGATATCTACAATTCTATCTTGACAGGTCCCCCTCAGGCATCAAGCTCTACAACATCAACTAGCACTAATGCAGTTCCACCACCTGAGTGGACTGAGGCTTAGAAGAAGGCAAAGTAATGAATTACTGATGCCAAAGTAATGAACATTCTGGCCCAAACAATATCAGATGACATTTTTCAGAAAGTGGCTGAATGCACATTAGCCAAGGCCATCTGGTATTCCCTAAATAAAATGGTGGCTGGATCTGCTGATGAAAGAAAGGACAGAAGATCAAATCCCATATCCCAATATGAGAACTTCAAGAAGGAGGAAGCTGAATCTGTAGCTGACATGTACAATAGGTTAAGCTCTATCATCAATGAGCTAAAAACCTTAGATAAGGACATCACCCTCACAGAGGTGAATGATAAAATCCTTATGTGCTTTCCAAGCTCATGGGATTCAAGGATCTGGCCCATCATGGAGGCCAGGAGCCTAAATGAGATTTCCAATAAATCTCTTTTGGGAAAGCTGAAGTCCTATGAGAAACTTATCAAATCTAGAGAAGCAGCTGAACAAAGAACACATCCACCAGCAAGGAAGGAGAACAGCATTGCATTCAAGGCTACTGAAGAAACAGAGACTCCAACAGTTAATGAAGAGTTGATGAGTCTATTTGCCAAAAGATTCTACAAAATGGCAAAGAAGAATTTTAGAAGAAAGTCATCCAGGCAGGATGACAAGCCAAGGTATGATAAAATCCCCACTAAATAAGTGGTGTGCTTTGGATGTAAGAAACCTGGACACTTCCTCTCAGAGTGTCCAGAGAATCAAAAGAAGGAGAAGAGAAGAGAGAAGGACTCTAGAAGACAGCAAAGCAGTAGGCCTTCCTCCAGCAAACATAAGAAGAAGGAGAAAGGCTTTATAGCTGAAAGCTGGAGTGAAACTGAAGATGAATCCTCATCCTCCAGATCCAATAAAGAAGAAGAGGAGGCAAGGGCTAAAGAAGTTTTCCTCATGGCCATTGATGCTTCCAGGAGTCATTCAGAGGCGGAAGAATCAGACACTAAAGAAGCCTCAGCATCTGAAGCTGATCTGGTATTGTCTTCTTTTGATTATAGTTCTGAATCATTTCAATCTGAATTTAAAACCATGTGTATAGATCTAATAAATTCAGAAAAAGAAATTAAGACAGTTAGGGAAAGACTAGGAAACAAAGAAAATGTTATTTCTGAAAACAATAGGTTAAAGGCTGAACTAAATTCTGCAAATTAACAGATTATCTTTCTGAAATCTGAACTTAGCAAAGCTAAGATATTAGAAGAATCAATGAATGGCAGAAGTTTAATATTGTTAGATATAACCAGCACATTAAATGCTAGAACTAATAACTGTAGACTAGGGTTAGGAGCTTCATCTAGTGAACCAATACTAATCCAAAAGAATCATCTTTCTAAACCTGTAAATTTTGTTTCTTATAAAGGAAAGAAAAATACTAAACAGGTTAATAAGGTTAATGAAGTTCTTAAACAGATTGAAACTAATAACAAACTTAAAAACCAGAATAATAATAAAAGTAACAATGTTCAGCAGTTATCGTCGAACTCAGATCGACGATATATGAACAGATCGTCGACCTCAGTACGACGATCTCTGAACGCAAATTTCAATAATAATCATTCGTCTTACTTTGAACGACGAATTGTGTATGGTTCATTGAGCAGAAAATGATGAACTTGGGGCACAGAAAATGAACTTGTTCATCCTCTGAGCAGAGATCGACGATCTCATCCCAATTCGTCGAACTCTGATCGACGAATTCACAACATTTCGTCGAATACAGAAAGACTTGTTAATAATCATAACTATAATAACAACTCTAATAAATCTAGGAAACCATTTGATCAATTAGCTGATTGGATAATTCCACCTAAAAGATATCATCCATTAGGATACAAATCTCAACTAGAATTTTCTATAATATCTATCTTTTCATATCAGCAATATAAAGGACCCAAGGTAACCTGGGTCAAGAACAACTAATTGTTTTTCTTGTAGATAAAGAGCTGTCCAGTTGTGAATCAACTATGGTACCTGGACAGTGGTTGCTCCAAACACAGGACTGGCAAAAAGGAAAATCTACTCAACTACAAGACCAAGCTGGGACCAAAGGTAATCTTTGGTGATTCAAAGTGTGGCCAATCTGAAGGCTATGGACAGGTAAGAATTGGAGCTGTAACATTCAAGAAGGTGACCTATGTAAGTGGACTCATGCATAACCTCATCTCCATAAGTCAATTATGTGATGAAGGTTACCAGGTACACTTTAACTCAACATCTTGTACTATTTCAAATAAAGAAAAACAAAATGTTTTAATTGGGAATAGACAAGAAAATATATATTTAGTTGATTTTAATGCTGTCAATTCAGATATCTGCATACTTAACATAATTTGTAATCAGAATGAATTATGGCATAAAAGGCTAGGACATGTAAACATGAACAATATTGCTAGGCTATCAAAAGACAACCTTGTGAGAGATTTACCTTCTGGTTCCTACAAGCAGGAAGGCCTCTGCAGGGCCTGTCAACTAGGCAAGCAAACTAAATCTAGCTTTAAATTAGTAAATAAAAGTGATTCACCTAGGATCTTGTACTTGCTACACATGGATCTCTTTGGACCCATTGCTGTACAGAGCCTAGGAGGGAAATCCTACACTTTAGTTATTGTAGATGACTTCTCAAGGTTCACTTGGGTGTTCTTTCTGAGATCTAAGTTAGATACCTTTAAAGTTCTTACAGATTTTCTCAGGACCATACAGATTGACTACTCTACTCTTGTTGCATTGATTAGAAGTGATCATGGTATAAAGTTTGAGTCTCTTCTTATGCATGAGTTCTGTGAGAAGGAAGGTATCAGGCACTGCTTCTCAGCTCCTAGAACTCCCCCAAAAATAGGGTAGTTGAAAGGAAAAATAGGACCCTTATTGAAGCTGCAGGCACATTACTTGCCGATGCTTACTTGCCTCTATCCTTTTGGGCAGAGGCTGTAAGCACAGCAAATTATGTACTGAACAGAAGCTTGATACATAAACTAAAAAATAGGACTCCCTATGAATTACTTAAAGGGAAGAAACCTAAACTCACCTATTATAAAGTATTTGGATGTGTATGTTATATACATAATAATAATAAGAAATATATTAGAAAGTTTGAAGCTAAGGCTGAAGAGGGAATTTTTCTAGGATATTACCAAGTAAGCAAAGCTTATAGGGTATTCAATAAATCATCTCTAAAAATTGAAGAATCAATCCATGTTACTTTTGATGAGGCTAATATGTCTTGCAAGGAGAAAGAGATTTCTACCAATAATCCTTTGCAGGTACCTCACTTGTGTGAGATTTTGGATGGAATAAGCCTCACCCAAGAGGCTCCAACACATCCTTCTCCACAAGATGAAGAAGAAAGTGAAGAGGAAGGCACTGAAGAGACTGAACTTCATCCAATAGCGAACATAATTCCACAAGAGGAATTAAATCCCAATACTGCAGCTGAACCAACTCCACCCAATAATCCTGTCATACTAAGGGATCACCCCAGATCTCAAGTGATTGGAGACATAACAGCAGGTGAACAGACAAGGCATCAACTCAACCAAGACTTGATGCATTCCTATTTCCTCTCTCAAGTTGAACCTCAATCCATAAAAGATGCTGAGCAAGATCCCCACTGGATCATTGTTATGCAAAGAGGAACTCAACCAATTTGAGAGATGTAGAGTTTGGGATTTAGTTCCAAGACCCCAAGACTACCCAGTCATTGGAACCAAATGGGTATATAGAAACTGTAAGACCCCCATTTTTTTCTTTTTAGACACCGGGGTCTTAGGCCCAGAACAGTCGCCTTGCGGTGATACCTTCGCACCCGGGAAGGTCGTCACTACAAAATGCCGATCCTGCCGGCCAAATCGATCACAACTGTAGCAATAAATTAAAAGCAAGTCCACAAGAATCACATGTATAGAAAATAAGCTCCACGAAGGGAGTGTCCACAGATAATACATATAACAGAAATCTCGGGCTTATGCCCGGTACAATATGTCCTCACTACAAATCGCTCATCGCGGAAGCAAACTAATACGACTACTAGTGGTCGGGACTCACAGTCCCTGCTGTCTGGACTCCGGTACTAGACTGTCCGATCTCCAAGCGTGCCGACCTCTAGGGCTGCTCCTCCATGCTGGCTCCGTGGTCCCCTAAAATGATGTGGTTCAAAAACCGTTAGTCTAAAAGACTAAGTCCTATCGTCCTCCGCCCCTTCCCCCATGGCTCCTAAGCACCGAGCGGGGAGAAGGAAAGGGAAGGACATGAAGGTGGAGAATATCAAATAGCAGATGGCAGCGGAGCTAAACTAACAGTTCTAAGTATGGTAATAATGATATAAAATTTGGAATAAGTAACCTTAACTTATGTGAATACACATAAGCTAAGGTATCTCTTGTAGGGCTCCTATCGTATAAAAAGTCCCATACCGATTTATACGATAGGGTGTCGGTTTTACTAGCAGGCTTAAATATATAGTACTGAAAGAGAACCTTGAATTATAAGCACGCTCGCACGAACTTATAGGCCAAGGGGTCGTTCTGTAGGGCCTAATGTATAGAGCGTCCCATACCGCTTATACATTAGGTGTCAGGTTATATGCAATGGTTATGCTATGAAATACAATTATGCTATATCATGAACATGCAAGTGTAACTCACCCACTCGACTCTGTGTACAAAGACCTTTAGTTCCCCTTTCAGAGCCGTTACCTCCCAGGATACCTCCGTAGTGGCAGACGGAAGCGGTGGGTGGGCCTCGCCCACCTCTAAACCAGTAAAGCACTACCGGTCAGACCTATCGTACGCCTCAACGCATGGTGCACAAAGCGGACTCCTGCGTACTCTTGCCGGCTGGCGCACCGGACTTCTGTTGGCGAAGTGCTAACCATACTTGCCGAGTCAGCGTATTGGCGTCGGTGCATCGACCCTCCAATACTGAAGACCCACCACCTTATACCTTCTATGCACATGCAATAGTTATGAGTCCAAACAACAACCGAACCAAATCTCCCCGGACTATCCCGTCCGTCATAATCAACAACCGAGCTGAAGCTCCCCGGACTATCCCGTCCGTCATAATCAACAACCGAGCCGAAGCTCCCCGGACTATCCTGTCCATCATAATCAACAACCGAGCCGAAGCTCCCCGGACTATCCCGTCCGTCATAATCAACAACCGAGCCAAAGCTCGCCGGGCCACCCTGCCTATCACCATAACCACTGGGCTTATTGCCCGAGTAACCCAAACTATCTCTCGGGACATTGGGGTTTGAGAGTGTGAAATCCTAAGTTTACTATTTACTCTTCAGTTTATTTTATGCCTACGACTTAGGTTTGACCCAGGACTGCCCAAGGTATTCCCTATGAAGGGCTCTCGAGGGCACTAGGAGCTATGATGGGCTGAATCCTAAAGCTCCCTTTCGCAAGGCACTTATTCTTGTTGGTTGATAACTAATCCCATATCCCTTAGCTATTGCATTGGATCTAATCCTAGTATTTTGACAACTTCGTCCTACGGGTTAGACGATCTTTCGTCGATCCCGAGCATCATCTAACTTTTAGCCAAAACCCAACCCTTGCTTATCCTAACTCGAGTGATGAACTCATTCTAAATTATCCAAACCTATAACCACTAATCTTGACTTATGTGCCTAACTTGTACTCCAAATTATTTCTGCAGATTTACTATGTGCAGACCACCAAGTTTAAACGTCATGTAAAATGGAAAGTACAACAAATATTCATCCAATACTCCTATAGTAATTAGTGGAGCTCCATTATGACCATTATTGCCCAATTCCAGAATTTCACAATTTTCCTATTTATCTAGTAATTTATTAAATATCCATAGTGGCCAAAGTCTCCAAGATTGAACAGGAGGTACCAAATTTAGAAAAGATAAAATTTCCCCAGATTTATGTTATACTCAATATGAACATATAACTTAAGATCCAAGGTCTCTTAATTTTTCAGCAAGGTTTAGGCCACTGATTTTATTTTAAAGATAACTTGTAATAATTCATTAAAATACATAAATATGGCAATATTATTTCTAAATCAATTCAAGGAAAACTCTAACATGATTGCAAGGGCATATAAATACTCTGAGTCAAATATCATAAGTGATTAAGGAGTGTTAAGCTTCAAACAAATTAATGAACAACTTTCCAAAATTACTAAATGCAGACCACCAAGGTTAAACTTCATGTAAAATAGGAAAGTACATCGAATAATCATCCAATATTCCTATAATAATTAATGTAAGTTCATTATGAACTTTAAGCCTTATATCCAGAGACCCAAAATTTTCCTTATTTATTTAATAATTTATTTAATTATTATAGTGACTAAAGTTTCTAATAATGAACATGAGGTACCAATTTCAGACAAGATATCATTCCACTAATTTTATATGATATTGAAAATAAGAATTTAACTCATTCTCCAAAATATCTAAATTTTTCAGTAAGGTTTTATCCCCAAATTCTTATTTCATTTTAATCCTTAAAAATTCATTTAAAGAGATATAAAAGGCTATATTACTTCCAAAAATTCAGATAAAATTCAAGTATGATTTTAATGGCATATAAATGATTTGAGACAAATTTCATAATTTATTTATCAGTAAATAGACTTAAATAAATTATTGAATAATTTCCTCATTTACCAAGCTTGTGAAGTAAATACCTCCAATATGTATTTAAAAATTCTCATAAAATTTATATATGTCTATAATGCTTCAAGACTTTCTATGCCAAACTTTGATGTCTTCCCAAGGGTAGAGGGACCATAATGATCAATTTATTAAATTGAGGCATCCCCTTGTGTTATAAAGGAAGTACTATAAATATTATCTCAAAATTCCCAATTAAATTTCCAGAGGCTGATAATATCCTTATGACCATTCTACCAAAATTTAATCTTAGTTTGAGGAGTTTAACGAGCCCATTCCAACCCTACAATATTTGTGCCCTAAACTAAGGTTAGGGTTTTGTGGGTCCCAAACCTTCCAAAATACCCTACGATTTTCACTAGAGGGTTTTAGTTACCCTAATACCCTCCCTACATAATTTCATAGTCATACAAGGTGTTTGGGCCACTTGCCCTTCACAAGGTACAAAAGCCCTTCCTTAGGGTTTGACCTAGGATCTTGGGGCAAATCAATTCCAAACCTCCCCATATTTCATTGGAAGGTGCACAAGTTCATGCCAAGTCAGTGGCCCAAATTTGAACCTCTTTTGAGGTGAATTGGACATCCTAAACCAACAATACATTTTTGGACCAAAATGCCCTTCTCAGGGCAAGGCTAGGGTTTGCATGATTTCCATTCAAATCACCTCCAAACTTAATGAAATTTTAACCAGAGGTCTATATTGACCTCACATATCTCCCACCAAAATTAGGATGAATTTGGGTTTCATTTAACCCCTAAATTAAATTACCCTAGGTAAATTAAATTATTTACAAAACTATAGAAAATTTATTCCCAAAAATTTCCATTTTTGGGCAGGGGATAGATATGGGTTAGGGTGGATCTTTGCCAAAATTTCAACTCATTTGGAATAAGGATGAAGTGTGGGCACTCTGTTTAATGTCTGCCTAGTCATATGTATAGATCCCACTAAAATGGGTGCCCTGGTCAAACCAGGCACCCAAATTGGTTCAAACTAATTTTGTGTGAAAATAGACCCACAGGGCTACATTTTATATGTTTACTATTTTTCATGAACATGCCTCTAGGTCTTTTTAAAATTTAAAACCATTAAATATAAAAACTGTGACAGAAATGAAATAAATCAGAATTTTATATCCTATAGTATTTAATCATCCCTTGCACGAATCTTGGCGCGCCTTGGACGACATCCCGTCATCTTCTACCTCCAGCAGATGGCCCAGATTAATCCCGCCTGGGCCAACTTCCAGCTGCTGCCGCCGGCGCTCCGGCCACCTCCCCGGCCGGCCACCGTCGCCAACACCTTCGTGGTGGTCGGGGCTATCTCCAGGCGGCGGCTTGGCCGCCGGGGAGCACTGTTCCGGCGAACCCGAGAGGTTGATTTTTCATGGAAATTCCATGATTTTGAAAATCAGATTGGGCTCAATTGAGCCCTAACCTTGGTTCTAAGGATCCCTAAGGACTACCCATGTAAGAAGGAGTGGAGGAGGACCTGTGGGGGCGGCTGTAGCCGTGCTGATCGCCGGATTGGCATGGTGGTGTCCGGTGGTGGTCGGCCTCTTCAAAAACACCGGAAACTAGCTGGATCCTTCTGGAAAATGGTGGGAATTACTCCCTGGCATCCAGTGAGGCTTTTAAAAGGGAGAGGGGAGGTGTTAGGTGGCTGAAAACACTTTGGCCATTTTTGGCCATGGTCAAGGTTGGCGGCTTGGTTGGTAGGGGGAATGCATGGCTCCAACCAGTCAATGACCAGCTGGTTGGATTGGGGCTGCCTTCCTTGTCCTAATGCAATGAATGGAGGGGGTTGGGGAGGGGGAGGATGAGCCCAAAGTCCTCCTCCCTTTTTCTTCCTTCTCTTTCTCTCTCCTCCATGGATGGCTTTCTCTCTCCTACACACCAAGCTGAATCCAATGGCTCCTACCTAACCCAATGGCAGCCCACATGTCTATTTTATCCATCAAACAAGGTTAGCCCAATCAAAATGGGCTTGAGCTTGAGTTAGCCCATTTGGGCTAGCTTGACCCAAACTTGGACTAGGGTCCACTTAGGTCAATTTGGTCCTTGAGGTTTCCTTAATGGGTCCTTGGTGATCCATTAGCCTCCCCTAGGGTCAAGGTGGGGGTTGGATTGGCCTTTGAAGGTCACTTGACCCTGAACTAGGGCACTTTGACAATTTTAGGTCCAGAGTTGACTTTGGTCAACCTAGCCTTTTTGATTGGTCCCAATGGGTCCTTGGTGACCCTTTGGCCTCTCACTAGGGTTATGAGGGTATGTGTGGGGTCCACTTGGCTAAGGGACTGCAATTGGCCCTTGTGTAGGTCAATTTGACCCAATTAGGGTTAGAGTTGACTTTGGTCAACTTAGCCCCTTTGACTGCCTTCCATGGGTCCTTAGTGACCCATTGACCCCTTTACTAGGGTTATGAAGGTACGGGTGGGGTCTTGGAGTCTTGGTGAAGTCCTACGGAAACCATTGAGCTAGTAATTGGAAATCACTATTTGCAGACCAGTGTGATTTTCACCTTCATGGCCAAGTTCATTTGGCCCCTTTTGGTTCACTAAGGGTCTGTCATGACAAAAACTACTCCTAGGGGGTCTAGTTTGAAATAGGATGTTATAAATCCCAATAAACAAAACAAAAATTTCGTCCCCGAAATTAAGGTTGAGCCTACGGGGATTTCTACCGTCAATAGTTATACTTGTAACATCCCATATAGAGTTGGGGTGATTACTTTGTTTATGAAATCGAGGTTAAGTTCCCAATAAACAAAAGTTTAGCCCATATTCTTGAAATTTCAGTCCTACTAGTTTAAAATAGGAAAGTAAATTGAACATCCTGAGAGGTTGTGAGGTATACCTGACTAAACAGCTCCGGGTATTTTTGCCTCATCAAGTCCTGGGGCTCCCATGTGTGCTCCTCTCTTCCGTGATTCCTCCACAGGACCTTGACTAATGGAACCTTCTTGTGGCGTAAGACTCGTACTCCCTTGTCGTCAATCCGAACCAGCTCCAAGTGAACAGACCGGTCTGAAGCTACCGGCCAGTCCGTAGTCGAAATCTGCTGCTCCGGGCGTAGTAGAGCCCTCCTAAGAGAGGATATATGGAACACGTCGTGCAGACTTGCCAGCTCCGGTGGAAGCTCCAGCCTGTATGCCAAGGGACCGATCCGCTCTTGGATCCTATAAGGCCCCATATATCTTGGGCCGAGCTTCTTCCTCTGTCCGCGTACCCGAGTAACTCCATGCATTGGTCGGATCTTCAAGAACACCTGGTCTCCCACCCAGAATTCCACCTGACGGTGCCGAGCGTCGTAATACTTAACCTGTCGGCTCTGTGCTTCTAGCATCCTGACCCGTAACAATCTCACCTGAGCCTCGGTGTCCTCGACAAACTACGAATCCAACGCCTTAGGGTCCTCATCCTGTATCCATAACAACGGAGTCCAGCACCTCCGTCCGTACAACGCCTCATAAAGAGCCATCCCTATACTGGACTGGTAGCTGTTATTATACGAGAACTCGATCAGTGGCAACAATTTTTCCCAAGGTTCATCGCGATCCAATATGCAAAGTCGTATCAAATCCTCCAGAGTCCGGTTAGTGCGTTCTTTGTGTCCATCCGTCTGAGGATGAAAAGCCGTACTGAATGTTAGTCGCGTGCCCAAGTAAGTCTGTACTGACCTCCACTCCCTGGATGTAAATCGTCCATCCCGGTCCGAAACAATCGACTTGGGCACGCCATGATAACGGACGAACTGCTCCACAAACTTTCGGACTAACACACCCACCGAGTCATCCTTCCTGATTGAAATAAACCTGGCTACCTTCGTCAGCCGGTCGACGATCACCCAGATCGAATCATTCCCTGTCCGCGATCGGGGAAGTCCTTGTATAAAGTCCATGGCGATATCATCGAACTTCCACTCTGGTACTGGGAGTGGCTGCAATAATCCTACGGGGTTTCTGCACTCCGCTTTCACTAACTGGCATTCCTCGCAATGGGTCACGAAGTAGGTGATGTCCTTCTTCATGCCCGGCCAGTACATAGTCTTCTTCAGATCTGCAGTCATCTTCGTAATCCCCGGGTGTACCGAATATCGACTGCAATGAGCCTCCATCATGATGTCCTCCCGGACATGTCCTCCCTCTGGTATGTAAACCCGTCCTCTGAAGCACACTAAGTCATCCCTCAGCGAGTAATCTCCCGCAGTGCCTGCTTCTAAGGCCCGGAATATCGGCTCTAGCTGGGTATCCCGCCTCTGTCCATCCTTGACCCATTCTCGAATGTAATCCGTGGCAATTAATGACGATAGATACTCCGGGTATAACTCAGGGTGATCCTCAGACACAAGGGATATTTGCATCTTGTCTAACATCTGAACCAACTCCAAGGCCATCAATTGTGTTCCTACTCCGGGGTTTGCGGTCTTTCGGCTCAGTGCATCTACTACCACATTTGCCTTTCCCGAGTGATAGTGCATCTCGTACTGGTAGTCTGCTAAAAACTCAACCCATCGTCTCTGTCTGATGTTCAGCTCTTTCTGCGTGTCCACATATCTTAAATTTTTATGGTCAGAGTATATGTTGCAGTGGACACCGTACAGATAGTGTCGCCAGACTTTCAGTGCAAAAATGATAGCTCCCATTTCTAAGTCATGGACTGGGTAGTTCTGCTCATGCTTCTTCAGCTGTCGAGAAGCATAAGCTATAACATGGCCATTCTGCATAAGCAGTGCACCCATGCCCTGGTAGGAAGCGTCGGTGTAGACCTGAAATCCTTCTTTCCCTGAAGGGAGGGCAAGTATAGGAGCCGAAGTGAGTCGTCCCTTTAGCTCTTGAAAAGCCACCTCACATTGTGGGGTCCAGATAAAGGGTACCTCCTTCCTTGTCAGAGATGTGAGTGGAAGGGCGATACGAGAAAATCCCTCTACAAACTTACGGTAGTAACCGGCGAGTCCTAGGAAACTCCACACATCTGTGGCCGTCTTTAACTGTTGCCAATCCCGAACTGCTTGAATCTTGGCCGGGTCCACTGCCAACCCAGCACCACTGATAATATGGACTAGGAAAGCCACCTCCTTCAACCAAAATTAGCATTTGCTGAACTTCGCATAAAGTCGATGCTCCAACAACCTCTCTAGAGTCAGTTCTAGATGCCGAGTGTGCTCCTCCTCCGTCCTAGAGTAGATCAGGATGTCGTCTATGAATACTATGACGAACACATCCAAGTAGGCCTCAAAAACCCGGTTTATAAGGCTCATGAATGCCGACGGAGCGTTCGTGAGCCCGAAGGGCATCACGGTGAACTCATACAGGCCGTATCTGCTACTGAAGGCGGTCTTCGGGATATCCTCCTCCTGGATCCGCAGCTGGTAGTATCCTGACCTCAAGTCCAGCTTCGAGAAATAATGGGCTCCCTCCAGCTGGTCGAATAGTTCGTCTATCCGTGGGAGCGGATAGGTATTCCGGACGGTCAGCCTGTTTAGTGCTCGATAATCGATGCACAGGCGAAGTGTCCCATCCTTCTTCTTCACAAATAAGACCGGGGCTCCCCATGGAGAGGAACTCGGTCTAACAAATCTGGCTTCCACCAGTTCCTGGAGTTGGCTTCGAAATTCTGTCAGCTCTTTTGGGGCCATCCGGTAAGGGGCTCTAGCTGCCGGCTTAGCCCCCGGCACTAGCTGTATCCGGAAATCCTGCTCCCGGTGCGCAGGTAGCCCAGGCAGTTTCTCTGGGAATACATCAGCAAAATCTCGTACCACCGGAATATCCGAGGTAGATACCTTGGCCTCAGTCATTTCAAATATCACCTCATATACTTCATCCCCCTATAAGTGAGCCTTGACAGCCTGTACAGATGACAACATGAGAGGGGGAATAGATCTAGTACCTTCGATGACGAGGTAGGAATCCCCATGTCTCACGGTAACTCTCTTGGACATGCAGTCAATCTGAGCATGATTCCAGTTCAACCATGTCATTCCTTGGATCAAATCAAAGTCTGGCATCTTTATGATCGTCGCTGGGGCTTCAAATATCTTTCCGCCGATCTCCGCCTCCATGTTGCAGTGGGCAGAGGTGAACAGCTCTGATCCGTCGGGTAATCGTATCCTCATCATCAAACCCGTGAATCGCTCCACTCCTTCCAACCCTTCTACGAAGGCTTCCGATACAAACGAGTGTGAAGCACCCGTATCAAATAGCGTATAAGCGGGTTTGCCGCTGATGAAAACTATTCCTACGGGTGGGGAAAGTTAAATGTCTTAGAATCTAGCTATGGTTTTCTTTCCTAGATTGTCACTTCTATATAAATTTAAATTTCATGATAAAATAACTTAAAATTTTCTGACGTACCAGTGATTACTTGCTCCGGGTTCCGGGGTTGAGCCAGATCCAGTGCATAAATTTGTTCCCTCTCCTGCTTGTGATCTGCACCCTGGAAACCACGTCCTTGACCACGTCCTCGTCCTCCAAACTGTTGGGCATGCGGGGCAGCCTGGGGTGCTGGTAAAGGTGCTTCCCTCATGGGGCAGTTTCTCCGAATGTGTCCAATCTGATGGCAGTTGTAGCACTCCGGTGGGGGAAATGCCATACCTCTGGGTCTTGGTGCCTCCCTCATCTAAAGAGGCTGAGGGGCCAATATCACCTGCTCCCTCGGCTCCTGCCTCACTTCCTGACGAGGCTGGTCCTCTATCCTTCTCCCACCTAGTATAGCACCTTGCCGCTGATCATTTCTGGCTCTCCGGCCCTGATCCTCCGCTTGCCGCTTCCGGCCCCGAGTGGTGTGCCAATCAGCCTCAATCCTCTTTGCCATCTCCAAAATCCGGGAGATAGGCCCGTCGGATACAAACAACAAAGCCTCCCTCAAGTCCTCCCGCAGGCCCTTATAGAACCTCTTGATGTACCCTGCTTCGTCCAGCTGGTAAGAATCTGCATATCGAGCCAAATGGTCGAACTCCCGATGGTACTCCACCACAGTCCGGGTGCCCTGCTTCAGCTGTAAGAACCGCTCCTCCAACTCATCCCTGGCCGACTGCGGAACAAAATGCTCTAGCAGCGCGGTCCTGAACTCTTCCCAAGTAACTTCCGCAACCTCCCTATCGGCAAACGTCGTGTCCAGCAGCGTCTTCCACCACCTCTTGGCATGAGACTCTAAACAAGAGACCACCAATGGAACCCTTTCCTCCCAGGGGCGCCGTATCCCGGTCAACATTTCATACATAATGTCTAGCCATTCCTCTTCCGAACAGCCGATTCTGTCCCTAAGTAAGATGGAGGAGAGAGTCCTCGGAAGATGCTCAGCCAATTGGCCCCCGGGTTTGGCTGTGGGGCCGGGACCTGTTGGGCCCTGAAAGCATCCAGAATAGCTGTCAGGGTTTGCCCCATCTCTGAGTGTAGGAATGGAGTGGGGACCGGGGGAGGTGGTACAACATTCGGAGTCTGCTGGACTCTGCCTTGTGGTGTTGGCTGCGCTAGGGGCTGCGTAACAAAAGTCAATTTTAAGTAATCGCACATATCTAACTAAAAGTGGACAATTTTATGTGATCCCCCATATTGGGCCCACCACTGCTTCCGCTGCTTAGTTTGTCCACAAACTAAACTCGTGCGGGGGTGACCCGAGGTTTGTGGACTGCTACATTTCGATCGATATATTTCCATCTGATACCACTTGTAAGACCCCCATTTTTTTTCTTTTTAGACACCGGGGTCTTAGGCCCAGAACCGTCACCTTGCGGTGATAGCTTCGCACCCGGGAAGGTCGTCACTACAAACGCCGATCCTGCCGGCCAAAATCGATCAAAACTGTAGCAATAAATTAAAAGCAAGTCGACAGGAATCACATGTATAGAAAATAAGCTCCACGAAGGGAGTGTCCACAGATAATACATATAACAGAAACCTCGGGCTTATGCCCGGTACAATATGTCCTCACTACAAATAACTCATCGCGGAAGCAAACTAATATGACTACTAGTGGTCGGGACTCAAAGTCCCTACTGTCTGGACTCCGGTACTAGACTGTCCGATCTCCAAGCGTGCCGACCTCTGGGGCTGCTCCTCCATGCTGGGCTCCGTGGTCCCCTAAAATGATGTGGTTCGAAAACCGTTAGTCTAAAAGACTAAGTCCTATCGTCCTCCGCCCCTTCCCCCATGGCTCTTAAGCACCGAGCGGGGAGAAGGAAAGGGAAGGACATGAAGGTGGAGAATATCAAATAGCAGATGGCAGCGGAGCTAAACTAACAGTTCTAAGTATGGTAATAATGATATAAAATTTGGAATAAGTAACCTTAACATATGTGAATACACATAAGCAAAGGGATCTCTTGCAGGGCTCCCATCGTATAAAAAGTTTCATACCGATTTATACGATAGGGTGTCGGTTTTACTAGCAGGCTTAAATATATAGTACTGAAAGAGAACCTTGACTTATAAGCACGCTCGCACGAACTTATAGGCCAAGGGGTCGTTCTGCAGGGCCTAATGTATAGAGTGTCCCATATCGCTTATACATTAGGTGTCAGGTTATATACAATGGTTATGCTATGAAATACAGTATGCTATGTCGTGAACATGCAAGTGCAACTCACCCACTCGACTCTGTGTACACATACCTTTAGTTCCCCCTTTCGGAGCCATTACCTCCCAGGATACCTCCGTAGTGGCAGACGGAAGCGGTGGGTTGGGCCTCGCCCACCTCTAAACCAGTAAAGCACTACCAGTCAGACTTATCGTACGCCTCAACGCTTGGTGCACAAAGCGGACTCCTGCGTACTCTTGCCGGCTGGCGCACCAGACTTCTGTTGGCGAAGTGCTAACCACACTTGCCGAGTCAGCGTATTGGCGTCGGTGCATCGACCCTCCAATACTGAAGACCCACCACCTTATACCTTCTATGCACATGCAATAGTTATGAGTCCAAACAACAACCGAACCAAATCTCCCCGGACTATCCCGTCCGTCATAATCAACAACCGATCCGAAGCTCCCCGGACTATCCTGTCCGTCATAATTAACAACCGAGCCGAAGCTCCCCGCACTATCCCGTCCGTCATAATCAACAACCGAGCCGAAGCTCCCCGGACTATCCCATCTGTCATAATCAACAACCGAGCCAAAGCTCGCCGGGCCACCCTGCCTATCACCATAACAACTGGGCTTATTGCCCGAGTAACCCAAACTATCTCACGGGATAATGGGGTTTGAGAGTGTGAAATCCTAAGTTTACTATTTACTCTTCAGTTTATTTTATGCCTACGACTTAGGTTTGACCTAGGACTGCCCAAGGTATTCTCTGTGAAGGGCTCTCGAGGGCACTAGGAGCTATGATGGGCTGAATCCCAAAGCTCCCTTTCGCAAGGCACTTATTCTTGTTGGTTGATAACTAATCCCATATCCCTTAGCTATTGCATTGGATCTAATCCTAGTATTTTAACAACTTCGTCCTACGGGTTAGTCGATCTTTCGTCGATCCCGAACACCATCTAACTTTTAGCTAAAACCCAACCCTTGCTTATCCTAACTCGAGTGATGAACTCATTCTAAATTATCCAAACCTATAACCACTAATCTTGACTTATGTGCCTAACTTGTACTCCAAATTATTTCTACAGATTTACTATGTGCAGACCACCAAGTTTAAACGTCATGTAAAATGGGAAGTACATCAAATATTCATCCAATACTCCCATAGTAATTAGTGGAGCTCCATTATGACCTTTATTGCCTAATTCCAGAATTTCACAATTTTCCTATTTATCTAGTAATTTATTAAATATCCATAGTGGCCAAAGTCTCCAAGATTGAACAGGAGGTACCAAATTTAGACAAGATAAAATTTCCCCAGATTTATGTTATATTCAATATGAACATTTAACTTAAGATCCAAGGTCTCTTTATTTTTCAGCAAGGTTTAGGCCACTGATTTTATTTTAAAGATAACTTGCAATAATTCATTAAAATAGATAAATATGGCAATATTATTTCTAAATCAATTCAAGGAAAACTCTAACATGATTGCAAGGGCATATAAATACTCTGGGTCAAATATCATAAGTGATTAAGGAGTGATAAGCTTCAAACAAATTAATGAACAACTTTCCAAAATTACTAAATGCAGACCACCAAGGTTAAACTTCATGTAAAATGGAAAGTATATCGAATAATCATCCAATATTCTTATAATAATTAATGTAAGTCCATTATGAACTTTAAGCCTTAAATCCAGAGACCCAAAATTTTCCTTATTTATTTAATAATTTATTTAATTATTATAGTGACTAAAGTTTCCAATAATGAACATGAGGTACCAATTTCAGACAAGATATCATTCCACTAATTTTATATGATATTGAAAATAAGAATTTAACTCATCCTCCAAAATATCTAAATTTTTCAGTAAGGTTTTATCCCTAAATTCTTATTTCATTTTAATCCTTAAAAATTTATTTAAAGAGATATAAAAGACTATATTACTTCCAAAAATTCAGATAAAATTCAAGTATGATTCTAATGGCATATAAATGATTTGAGACAAATTTCATAATTTATTTATAAGTAAATAGACTTAAATAAATTATTGAATAATTTCCTCTTTTAACAAGCTTGTGAAGTAAGTACTTCCAATATGTATTTAAAAATTCTCATAAAATTTATATATGTCTATAATGCTTCAAGACTTCCTATGCCAAACTTTGATGTCTTCCCAAGGGGCAGAGGGACTATAATGATCAATTTATTAAATTGAGGCATCCCCTTGTGTTATAAAGGAAGTACTATAAATATTATCCCAAAATTCCCAATTAAATTTCCAGAGGCTGATAATATCCTTATGACCATTCTACCAAAATTTCATCTTAGTTTGAGGAGTTTAACGAGCCCATTTCAACCCTACAATATTTGTGCCCTAAACTAAGGTTAGGGTTTTGTGGGTCCCAAACCATCCAAAATACCCTAAAATTTTCACCAGAGGGTTTTAGTTACCCTAATACCCTCCCTTCAAAATTTCATAGTCATACAAGGTGTTTGGGCCACATGCCCTTCACAAGGTACAAAAGCCCTTCCTTAGGGTTTGACCTAGGATCTTGGGGAAAATCAATTCCAAACCTCCCCATATTTCATTGGAAGGTGCACAAGTTCATGCCAAGTCAGTGGCCCAAATTTGAACCTCTTTTGAGGTGAATTGGACATCCTAAACCAGCAATACATTTTTGGACCAAAATGCCCTTCTTAGGGCAAGGCTAGGGTTTGCATGATTTCCATTCAAATCACCTCCAAACTTAATGAAATTTTAACCAGAGGTCTATATTGACCTCACATACCTCCCACCAAAATTAGGATGAATTTGGGTTTCATTTAACCCCTAAATTAAATTACCCTAGGTAAATTAAATTATTTACAAAACTTTAGAAAATTATTCCCAAATAATCCCATTTTTGGGCAGGTAATAGATATGGGTTAGGGTGAATCTCTGCCAAAATTTCAACTCATTTGGGCTAAGGATGAAGTGTGGGCACATTGTTTAATGTCTGCCTAGTCATATGTATAGATCCCACTAACATGGGTGCTATGGTCAAACCAGGCACCCAAATTGGTTCAAACAAATTTTGTATGAAAATAGACCCACAGGGCTACATTTTATATGTTTCCCATTTTCCATGAACATGCCTCTAGGTATTTTTAAAATTTAGAACCATTAAATACAAAACTGTGACAGAAATGAAATAAATCAGAATTTTATATCCTATAGTATTTAATCATCCCTTGCACGAATCTTGGCGCGCCTTGGACGGAATCCCGTCATATTCTACCTCCAGCAGACGGCCCAGATTAATCCCGCATGGGCCGACTTCCAGCTGCTGCCTCCGACGCTCCGGCCACCTCCCCGGCCGGCCACCGCTGCCAACACCTTCGTGGTGGTCGGAGGCTATCTCCAGGCGGCGGCTTGGCCGCCGGGGAGAACTGTTCCGGCGAACCTGAGAGGTTGATTTTTCATGGAAATTCCATGATTTTGAAAATCAGGTTGGGCTCAATTGAGCCCTAACCTTGGCTCTAAGGATCCCTAAGGACTACCCATGTAAGAAGGAGTGGAGGAGGACCTGTAGGGGCGGCTGTAGCTGTGCTGATCGCTGGATTGGCATGGTGGTGGCCGGTTGTGGCCGGTGGTGGTCGGCCTCTTCAAAAATATAGGAAACTAGCTGGCTCCTTCAGGAAAATGGTGGGAATTACTCCCTGGCATCCAGTGAGGCTTTTAAAAGGGAGAGGGTAGGTGTTAGGTGGCTGAAAACACTTTGGCCATTTTTGGCCATGGTCAAGGTTGGCGGCTTGGTTGGTAGGGGGAATGCATGGCTCCAACCATTTAATGACTAGCTGGTTGGAATGGGGCTTCCTTCCTTGTCCTAATGCAATGAATGGAGGGGGTTGGGGAGGGGGAGGATGAGCCCAAAGTCCTCCTCCCTTTTTCTTCCTTCTCTTTCTCTCTCCTCCATGGATGGCTTTCTCTCTCCTACACACTAAGCTGAATCCAATGGCTCCTACCTAACCCAATGGCAGCCCACATGTCTATTTTATCCATCAAACATGGTTAGCCCAATCAAAATGGGCTTGAGCTTGAGTTAGCCCATTTGGGCTAGCTTGACCCAAACTTGGACTAGGGCCCACTTAGGTCAATTTGGTCCTTGAGGTTTCCTTAATGGGTCCTTGGTGATCCATTAGCCTCCCCTAGGGTCAAGGTGGGGGTTGGATTGGCCTTTGAAGGTCACTTGACCCTTAACTAGGGCACTTTGATAATTTTAGGTCCAGAGTTGACTTTGGTCAACCTAGACTTTTTGATTGGTCCCAATGGGTCCTTGGTCACCCTTTGGCCTCTCACTAGGGTTATGAGGGTATATGTGGGGTCCACTTGGCTAAGGGACTGCAATTGGCCCTTGTGTAGGTCAATTTGACCCAATTAGGGTTAGAGTTGACTTTGGTCAACTTAGCCCCTTTGACTGCCTTCCATGGGTCCTTAGTGACCCATTGACCCCTTTACTAGGGTTATGAAGGTATGGGTGGGGTCTTGGAGTCTTGGTGAAGTCCTATGGAAACCATTGAGCTAGTAATTGGAAATCACTATTTGCAGACCAGTGTGATTTTTATCTTCATGGCCAAGTTCATTTGGCCCCTTTTGGTTCTCTAAGGGTCTGTCATGACAAAAACTACTCCTAGGGGGTCTAGTTTGAAATGGGATGTTACAAATCCCAATAAACAAAACAAAAATTTCGTCCCCGAAATTAAGGTTGAGCCTACGGGGATTTCTACCGTCAATAGTTATACTTGTAACATCCCATATAGAGTTGGGGTGAATACTTTGTTTATGAAATAGAGGTTAAGTTCCCAATAAACAAAAGTTTAGCCCATATTCTTGAAATTTCAGTCCTACTAGTTTAAAATAGGAAAGTAAATTGAACATCCTGAGAGGTTGTGAGGTATACCTGACTAAACAGCTCCGGGTATTTTTGCCTCATCAAGTCCTGGGGCTCCCATGTGTGCTCCTCTCTTCGTGATTCCTCCACAGGACCTTGACTAATGGAACCTTCTTGTGGCGTAAGACTCGTACTCCCTTGTCGTCAATCCGAACCGGCTCCAAGTGAACAGACCGGTCTGAAGCTACCGGCCCGTCCGTAGTCGAAATCTACTGCTCCGGGCGTAGTAGAGCCCTCCTAAGAGAGGATATATGGAACACGTCGTGCAGACTTGCCAGCTCCGGTGGCAGCTCCAGCCTATATGCCAAGGGACCGATCCGCTCCTGGATCCTATAAGGCCCCATATATCTTAGGCCGAGCTTCTTCCTCTGTCCGCGTACCCGAGTAACTCCATGCATTGGTCGGATCTTCAAGAACACCTGGTCTCCCACCCGGAATTCCACCTGACGGTGCCGAGCATCGTAATACTTAGCCTGTCAGCTCTGTGCTTCTAGCATCCTGTCCCGTATAAATCTCACCTGAGCCTCGGTGTCCTCGACAAACTACGAATCCAATGCCTTAGGGTCCTTGTCCTGTATCCATGACAATGGAGTCCTGCACCTCCGTCCGTACAACGCCTCATAAGGATCCATCCCTATACTAGACTGGTAGCTGTTATTATACGAGAACTCGATCAGTGGCAACAACTTTTCCCAAGGTTCACCGCGATCCAATATGCAAAGTCGTAGAAAATCCTCCAGAGTCCGGTTAGTGCGTTCCGTCTGTCCATCCGTCTGAGGATGAAAAGCCGTACTGAATGTTAGTCACGTGCCCAAGTAAATCTGTACTGACCTCCACTCCCTGGACGTAAATCGTCCATCCCGGTCCGACACAATCGACTTGGGCACGCCATGATAACGGACGAACTGCTCCACAAACTTTCAGATTAACACACCCACCGAGTCATCCTTCCTGATTGAAATAAACCTGGCTACCTTCGTCAGCCGGTCGACGATCACCCAGATCGAATCATTCCCTGTCCGCGATCGGGGAAGTCCATGTATAAAGTCCATGACGATATCATCGAACTTCCACTCTGGTACTGGGAGTGGCTGCAATAATCCTACGGGGTTTCTGCACTCCGCTTTCACTAACTGGCATGCCTCGCAATGGGTCACGAAGTAGGTGATGTCCTTCTTCATTCCCGGCCAGTACATAGTCTTCTTCAGATCTGCAGTCATCTTCGTAATCCCCGGGTGTACCGAATATCGACTGCAATGAGCCTCCATCATGATGTCCTCCCGGACCTGTCCTCCCTCTGGTATGTAAACTCGTCCTCTGAAGCACACTAAGTCATCCCTCAGCGAGTAATCTCCCGCAGTGCCTGCTTCGAAGGCCCGGAATATCGGCTCTAGCTGGGTATCCTGCCTCTGTCCATCCTTGACCCGTTCTCGAATGTCATCCATGGCAATTAATGACGATAGATACTCCGGGTACAACTCAGGGTGATCCTCAGACACAAGGGATATTTGCATCTTGTCTAACATCTGAACCAACTCCAAGGCCATCAATTGTGTTCCTACTCCGTGGTTTGCGGTCTTTCGGCTCAGTATATCTGCTACCACATTTGCCTTTCCCGGGTGATAGTGCATCTCATACTGGTAGTATGCTAAAAACTCCACCCATCGTCTCTGTCTGATGTTCAGCTCTTTCTGCGTGTCCACATATCTTAAATTTTTATGGTCAGAGTATATGTCGCAGTGGACACCGTACAGATAGTGTCGCCAGACTTTCAGTGCAAAAATGACAGCTCCCATTTCTAAGTCATGGACTGGGTAGTTCTGCTCATGCTTCTTCAGCTGCCGAGAAGCATAAGCTATCACAT
The DNA here is from genome assembly GCA_039513925.1 of Platanthera zijinensis. Lineage (NCBI taxonomy): Eukaryota > Viridiplantae > Streptophyta > Magnoliopsida > Asparagales > Orchidaceae > Platanthera > Platanthera zijinensis. Next base: position 71,710,529 of record CM077094.1, on the reverse strand, counting down.
GGCCATTCTGCATAAGCACTGCATCCATGCCCTGGTAGGAAGCGTCGGTGTAGACCTGAAATCCTTCTTTCCCTGAAGGGAGGGCAAGTATAGGAGCCGAAGTGAGTCGTCCCTTTAGCTCTTGAAAAGCCACCTCACATAGTGGGGTCCAGATAAAGGGTACCTCCTTCCTTATCAGAGATGTGAGTGGAAGGGCGATACGAGAAAATCCCTCTACGAACTTACGGTAGTAACCGGCGAGTCCTAGGAAACTCTGCACATCTGTGGCCGTCTTCAACTGTGGCCAATCCCAAACTGCTTGAATCTTGGCCGGGTCCACTGCCAACCCAGCACCACTGATAATATGGCCTAGGAAAGCCACCTCCTTCAACCAAAATTGGCATTTGCTGAACTTCACATAAAGGCGATGCTCCCGCAACCTCTCCAGAGTCAGTGCCAGATGCCGAGTGTGCTCCTCCTCCGTCCTAGAGTAGATCAGGATGTCGTCTATGAATACTATGACGAACACATCCAAGTAGGCCTCAAAACCCGGTTCATGAGGCTCATGAATGCCGACGGAGCGTTCGTGAGCCCGAAGGGCATCACGGTGAACTCATACAGGCCGTATCTGCTACTGAAGGCCGTCTTCGGGATATCCTCCTCTTGGATCTGCAGCTGGTAGTATCCTGACCTCAAGTCCAGCTTTGAGAAATAATGGACTCCCTCCAGCTGGTCGAATAGTTCGTCTATCCGTGGGAGCGGATAGGTATTCCGGACGGTCAGCCTGTTTAGTGCTCGATAATCGATGCACAGGCGAAGTGTCCCATCCTTCTTCTTCACAAATAAGACCGGGGCTCCCCATGACGAGGAACTCGGTCTAACAAATCCGGCTTCCACTAGTTCCTGGAGTTGGCTTCGAAATTCTGTCAGCTCTTTTGGGGCCATCCGGTAAGGGGCTCTAGCTGCCGGCTTAGCCCCCGACACTAGCTGTATCCGGAAATCCTGCTCCCGGTGCGGAGGTAGCCCAGGCAGTTTCTCTGGGAATACGTCGGCAAAATCTCGTACCACCGGAATATCTGAGGTGGAGACCTTGGCCTCAGTCATTTCAAATATCACCTCATATACTTCATCCCCCTGTAAGTGAGCCTTGACAGCCTGTACAGATGACACCATGAGAGGGGGAATAGATCTAGTACCTTCAATGATGAGGTAGGAATCCCCATGTCTCACGGTAACTCTCTTGGACATGCAGTCAATCTGAGCATGATTCCAGTTCAACCATGTCATTCCTAGGATCAAATCAAAGACTGGCATCTTTATGATCGTCGCTGGGGCTTCAAATATCTTTTCGTCGATCTCCGCCTCCATGTTGCAGTGGGCAGAGGTGAACAGCTATAATCCGTCGGGTAATCATATCCTCATCATCAAACCCGTGAATCGCTCCACTCCTTCCAACCCTTCTACGAAGGCTTCCGATACAAACGAGTGTGAAGCACCCGTATCAAATAGCGTATAAGCGGGTTTGCCGCTGATGAAAACTATTCCTGGGGGTAGGGAAAGTTAAATGTCTTAGAATCTAGCTATGGTTTTCTTTCCTAGATTATCACTTCTATATAAATTTAAATTTCATGATAAAATAACTTAAAATTTTCTGACGTACCAGTGATTACTTGCTCCGGGTTCCGGGGTTGAGCCAGATCCAGTGCATAAATTTGTTCCCTCTCCTGCCTGCGATCTGCACCCTGGAAACCACGTCCTCGACCACGTCCTCATCCTCCAAACTATTGGGCATGCGGGGCAGCCTGGGGTGCTGGTAAAGGTGCTTCCCTCATGGGGCAGTTTCTCCGAATGTGTCCTTCTGATGGCAGTTGTAGCACTCCGGTGGGGGAAATGCCATACCTCCGGGTCTTGGTACCTCCCTCATCTGAAGAGGCTGAGGGGCCATTATCACCTGCTCCCTCGGCTCCTGCCTCACTTCCTAACGAGGCTGGTCCTCTGTCCTTCTACCACCTGGTATAGCACCTTGCCGCTGATCATTTCTGGCTCTCCGGCCCTGATCCTCCGCTTGCTGCTTCCGGCCCCGAGTGGTGTGCCAATCAGCCTCAATCCTCTTTGCCATCTCTAAAATCCGGGAGATAAGACCGTCGGATACAAACAAAAAAGCCTCCCTCAAGTCCTCCCGTAGGCCCTTATAGAACCTCTTGATGTACCCTGCTTCGTCTAGCTGGTAAGAATCTGCATATCGAGCCAAATGGTCGAACTCCCGATGGTACTCCACCACCGTCCGGGTGCCCTGCTTCAGCTATAAGAACCGCTCCGCCAACTCATCCCTGGCCGACTGCGGAACAAAATGCTCCAGCAGCGCGGTCCCGAAATCTTCCCAGGTAACTTCCGCAACCTCCCTATCGGCAAACGTCGTGTACAACAGCGTCTTCCACCACCTCTTGGCATGGGACTCTAAACAAGAGACCACCAATGGAACCCTTTCCTCCCAAGGGCACCGTATCCCGGTCAACATTTCATACATAATGTCTAGCCATTCCTCTGTCCGAACAGCCGATTCTATCCCTAAGTAAGATGGAGGAGAGAGTCCTCGGAAGATGCTCAGCCAATTGGCCCCCGGGTTTGGCTGTGGGGCCGGGACCTGTTGGGCCCTGAAAGCATCCAGAATAGCTGTCAGGGTTTGCCCCATCTCCGAGTGTAGGAATGGAGTGGGGACCGGGGGAGGTGGTACAACATTCGGAGTCTGCTGGACTCCGCCTTGTGGTGTTGGCTGCGCTGGGGGCTGCGTAACAGAAGTCAATTTTAAGTAATCGCACATATCTAACTAAAAGTGGACAATTTTATGTGATCCCCCATATGGGCCCACCACTGCTTCCGCTGCTTAGTTTGTCCCCAAACTAAACTCGTGCGGGGGTAGCCCGAGGTTTGTGGACTGCTACATTTCGATCGATATATTTCCCTCTGATACCACTTGTAAGACCCCCATTTTTTACTTTTTAGACACCGGGTTCTTAGGCCCAGAATCGTTGCCTTGCGGTGATAACTTCGCACCCGGGAAGGTCGTCTCTACAAAACGCCGATCCTGCCGGCCAAATCGATCACAACTGTAGCAATAAATTAAAAGCAAGTCCACAGGAATCACATGTATAGAAAATAAGCTCCACGAAGGGAGTGTCCACAGATAATACATATAACAGAAATCTCGGGCTTATGTCCGGTACAATATATCCCTCACTACAAATCGCTCATCGCGGAAGCAAACTAATATGACTACTAGTGGTCGGGACTCACAGTCCCTGCTGTCTGGACTCCGGTACTAGACTGTCTGATCTCCAAGCGTGCCGACCTCTGGGGCTGCTCCTCCATGTTGGGCTCTGTGGTCCCCTAAAATGATGTGGTTCAAAAACCGTTAGTCTAAAAGACTAAGTCCTATCATCCTCCGCCCCTTCCCCCATGGCTCCTAAGCACCGAGCGGGGAGAAGGAAAGGGAAGGACATGAAGGTGGAGAATATCAAATAGCAGATGACAGCGGAGCTAAACTAACAGTTCTAAGTATGGTAATAATGATATAAAATTTGGAATAAGTAACCTTAACTTATGTGAATACACATAAGCTAAGGGATCTCTTACAGGGCTCCTATCGTATAAAAAGTCCCATACCGATTTATACGATAGGGTGTCGGTTTTACTAGCAGGCTTAAATATATAGTACTGAAAGAGAACCTTGACTTATAAGCACGCTCTCACGAACTTATAGGCCAAGGGGTCATTCTGCAGGGCCTAATGTATAGAGCATCCCATACCGCTTATACATTAGGTGTTAGGTTATATGCAATGGTTATGCTATGAAATACAATTATGCTATGTCGTGAACATGCAAGTGCAACTCACCCACTCGACTCTGTGTACACAGAACTTTAGTTCCCCCTTTCGGAGCCCGTTACCTCCCAGGATACCTCCGTAGCGGAAGACGGAAGCAGTGGTTGGGCATCGCCCACCTCTAAACCAGTAAAGCACTACCGGTCAGACCTATCGTACGCCTCAACTCTTGGTGCACAAAGCGGACTCCTACGTACTCTTGCAGGCTGGCGCACCGGACTTCTGTTGGAGAAGTGCTAACCACACTTGCCGAGTCAGCGTATTGGCATCGGTGCATCGACCCTCCAATACCGAAGACCCACCACCTTATACCTTCTATGCACATGCAATAGTTATGAGTCCAAACAACAACCGAACCAAATCTCCCCGGACTATCCCGTCCGTCATAATCAACAACCGAGCCGAAGCTCCCCGGACTATCCCGTCTGTCATAATCAACAACTGAACCGAAGCTCCCCGGACTATCCCGTCCATCATAATCAACAACCGAGCCGAAGCTCCCCGGACTATCCCGTTCGTCATAATCATCAACCGAGCCAAAGCTCGCCGGGCCACCCTGCCTATTACCATAACCACTGGGCTTATTGCTCGAGTAAACCAAACTATCTCTCGGGACATTGGGGTTTGAGAGTGTGAAATCCTAAGTTTACTATTTACTCTTCAGTTTATTTTATGCCTACGCCTTAGGTTTGACCCAGGACCGCCCAAGGTATTCCCTGTGAAGGGCTCTCGAGGGCACTAGGAGCTATGATGGGCTGAATCCCAAAGCTCCCTTTCGCAAGGCACTTATTCTTATTGGTTGATAACTAATCCCATATCCCTTAGCTATTGCATTGGATCTAATCCTAGTATTTTGACAACTACGTCCTACGGGTTAGACGATCTTTCGTCGATCCCGAGCACCATCTAACTTTTAGCCAAAACCCAACCCTTTCTTATCCTAACTCGAGTGATGAACTCATTGTAAATTATCCAAACCTATAACCACTAATCTTGACTTATGTGCCTAACTTGTACTCCAAATTATTTCTGTAGATTTACTATGTACAGAACACCAAGTTTAAATGTCATGTAAAATGGGAAGTACATCAAATATTCATCCAATACTCCTATAGTAATTAGTGGAGCTCCATTATGACCTTTATTGCCCAATTCCAGAATTTCACAATTTTCCTATTTATCTAGTAATTTATTAATTATCTATAGTGGCCAAAGTCTCCAAGATTGAACAGGAGGTACCAAATTTAGACAAGATAAAATTTCCCCAGATTTATGTTATACTCAATATGAACATTTAACTTAAGATCCAAGGTCTCTTAATTTTTCAGCAAGGTTTAGGCCACTGATTTTATTTTAAAGATAACTTGCAATAATTCATTAAAATAGATAAATATGGCAATATTATTTCTAAATCAATTCAAGGAAAACTCTAACATGATTGCAAGGGACTATAAATACTCTGGGTCATATCATAAGTGATTAAGGAGTGATAAGCTTCAAACAAATTAATGAACAACTTTCCAAAATTACTAAATGCAGACCACCAAGGTTAAACTTCATGTAAAATGGAAAGTATATCGAATAATCATCCAATATTCCTATAATCATTAATGTAAGTCCATTATGAACTTTAAGCCTTAAATCCAGATACCCAAAATTTTCCTTCCAATAATGAACATGAGGTACCAATTTCAGACAAGATATCATTCCACTAATTTTATATGATATTGAAAATATGAATTTAACTCATCCTCCAAAATATCTAAATTTTTCAGTAAGGTTTTATCCCAAAATTCTTATTTCATTTTAATCCTTAAAAATTCATTTAAAGAGATATAAAAGACTATATTACTTCCGAAATTGAGAGAAAATTCAAGTATGATTCTAATGGCATATAAATGATTTGAGACAAATTTCATAATTTATTTATCAGTAAATAGACTTAAATAAATTATTGAATAATTTCCTCATTTAACAAGCTTGTGAAGTAAGTACCTCCAATATGTATTTACAAATTCTCATAAAATTTATATATGTCTATAATACTTCAAGACTTCCTATGCCAAACTTGATGTCTTCCCAAGTGGCAGAGGGACCATAATGATCAATTTATTAAATTGAGGTATCCCCTTGTGTTATAAAAAAAGTACTATAAATATTATCCCAAAATTCCCAATTAAATTTCCAGAGGCTGATAATATCCGTATGACCATTCTACCAAAATTTCATCTTAGTTTGAGGAGTTTAACAAGCCCATTCCAACCCTACAATATTTGTGCCCTAAACTAAGGTTAGGGTTTTGTGGGTCCCAAACCTTCCAAAATACCCTAATATTTTCACCAGAGGGTTTTAGTTACCCTAATACCCTCCCTACAAAATTTCATAGTCATACAAGGTGTTTGGGACACATGCCCTTCACAAGGTATAAAAGCCCTTCCTTAGGGTTTGACCTAGGATCTTGGGGCAAATCAATTCCAAACCTCCCCATATTTCATTGGAAGGTGCACAAGTTTATGCCAAGTCAGTGGCCCAAATTTGAACCTCTGTTGAGGTGAATTGGACATCCTAAACCAACAATACATTTTTGGACCAAAATGCCCTTCTTAGGGCAAGGCTAGGGTTTGCATGATTTCCATTCAAATCACCTCCAAACTTAATGAAATTTTAACCAGAGGTCTATATTGTCCTCACATACCTCCCATAAAAATTTGGATGAATTTGAGTTTCATTTAACACCTAAATTAAATTACCCTAGGTAAATTAAATTATTTACAAACTATAGAAAAATTATTCCCAAAAATTCCCATTTTTGGGCAGGGGATAGATATGGGTTGTAAGACCCCCCCCCCCCCTTTTTTTTTCTCAACACCGGGGTCTTAGGCCCAGAGTCGCCGCTTTGCGGTGGCACCTTCTCGTCCTGAAGGGTTATCACCACAAGGCGCCGATTCTGCCGGCCAATTCGATCACTGAAAGGTAGCATAATAAATGAAGTAAGAGCAATGCAGTCCACAATAATACATCACATATATAGAATAAAATCTCCACGAAGGGAGTGTCCACAGAAAACATCAGAGTACTATAAATGCGGGCTTATGCCCGATACATCATGTCCTCACTACAACATCACTCATGCGGAAGCGAAAACAGAAACTACTCAGGGTCGAGACTCACGGTCCCGGCTGTATGAACTCCGGAGCTAGACTGCCCCATCTCCAGGCACTCCGATCTCTGGGGCTGCTCCTCCATGCTGGGCTCCACGATCCCCTAAATGATGCGGTTCGAAAACCGTTAGTCATAAAGACTAAGCCCTATCATCCCCTACCCCTTCCCCCATGGCTCCTAGGTACCGAGCGGAGAGGAAGAAAGGGAAGGACATGAAGGTAGAGATTAATCAAGAAATAGATGGCAGCGGAACTAATCTAACAAGTTGTATTCGGTGAGCGGTTAATATAATTGTTATAATAGGTCTAGCAGTAAGAAAAGCAAATATATGAATTTAACCTTCACTTATGCGAGAACACATAAGCAAAAGGGATCTTTTGCAAGGCTCCCATCGTATAAGTGTCCCATACCACTTATACCTTGGGGTGTCGGTTATCAAACAGCAATGGTTGTTTTATATTGAAATTAACCTTTGATTTATAAACTTGCCCACACAAGCTTATTGACCAAGGGGTCGTTTTGCAGGTCCTAATGTATAAGCGTCCCATACCACTTATACTTTAGGTGTCAGGGTTAAATGAATCGATTATGCTATGACATGCAAGTGGGTATGATGAAACATGCAAGTGCAACTCACACACCCGACTCTGTGCACACAGACCTTTAGTTCCCCCTTTCGGAGCCGTTACCTCCCAGGATACCTCCGTAGTGGCGGACGGAAGCGGTGGGTTGGGCCTCGCCCACCTCAAAACCAGTAAAAGCACCACTGGTCTGACCTATCGTATGCCTTAATGCTTGGTGCACTAAGCGGACGCCTGCGTACTCTTGCCGGCTGGCGCACCGGACTTCTATTGGCGAGGTGCTAATCACCTCGCCGAGTCAACGATATCGGTGTCGGTGCAATCGAACTCCCCGATATCATAAAACCCACCACCTTAACTTTTTCCTATTTTATGCACCTGCAAGTTTAATCGTAAACACACAAAAACCGAGCGGAAGCCCCCCGGACCAAAACATCCGTCACCAAATCAACCGAGCCGAAGCTCCTCAGACCCAAACGTCCGTCTCCAAACCAACCGAGCCGAAGCTCCACGGACCAAAACGTCCGTCTCCAAGCCAACCGAGCCGAAGCTCTCATCAATCTTCCTATTCCAACAGTGTTTGTGAAAGGTGCAGCCCTAGTTACTAAGTTACTCTTGTCGGTTTGTTATTACAATTTACGTTAGCCCAGGACTGCCCCCGGTATTCCCCGTGAAGGGCTCTCAAGGGGCACTAGGAACCAAGACGGCGGCATTACGGCCCAAAGTTCCCTTTCGCAAGGCACTTATTGTTATTGGTTGATCTCCCTTAACCCGATTCCCTTCTCATATTACGTTAGACTATCCTAGGGTGATTTTTTAACCTTCCTCACTTCGGGAAAAGCGATCTTTCGCCGAACCCGAGCACCTCTTAACTCTAGCTATCACCACTTCTCGCTACTCTTTATATCTTCCTATTGTGATTTCCCCCACTATTACCCACCCAGACAAAAATGATTAACTCCAATGAATTCCTCAGATTGTGTCCTATTGCATTTCACAATTGCTATATGCAGACCGACCTAGACTTCATGTCGAACCGGTTATGCAATGATCCAATACTCATCCAAATGCCCTAAATTATTTACTGGAGACTCACCATGATATAAATGACCTAAATACAGAAAATGGAAATTTTCCTAATCTATTTGGCATTTAATTAAATTCCTCGAAAATCCCAAGGGCTACCGGTTTGAACATGAACTACCCTAAGTAATCATGCAAGATTGTCCAGCAAATTTATGATAAATAGTAGGTTATCTCAATAGGTTAAATCCAAAGTATCATAATTTTTCTATTATCAAAAGGGCATGAAAACTATTTTAGAAATAATCTCTAACTTCTGTTGTTTATGAATCAAGTACAGAAAATATTCTTCCAAAAATTATAAATAATTTATGCCATGCAGATAAAGGCCTAAAATTAGCACTGGCCAAGTTTCATAATTTTCCAGCAAGTATTTTATCCATAATTAATTTTTAAACAATAAAACCCCTTTCTAATATCTGTGAACAAAGTACTAGATTTACTCAACATAAAATTCTATAGAAATTCAGGGATCAATGTTATACTAGTCGAGATCTAAATCCATAATTTTAACTGATTATAATTAATTTAAAACCTCCGAATATTTGAAACAACAAATCGGGCTAATAATCTTTTAACACATGAAGTATAATATTTATTAATCATAAAATTCCAGGAAAATTACCATAAGTCTAAAACATCATAAAACTCCAGCCTCCCGAGTTTCATAATTTTTAGATTATATTTAGTGCTTAAAATAACTAAATTACATTTTTATCCTAATCCAAAATCTCAACTTCCGAGGTACCTAATTACCTCCAATTCCTCCACTATTTCAACCAGAGGATTTTCAGCATATCATCCCACTCTCCTCCAAATTTCAAGGGCATACAAGAGCTTTTGCTCCTATGTCCTTCACAAACCTCAAACTCCCACCCACTGGATTTGAGCCGATCTCTTAGGGTAAAATCCACCCTAATCCACACCATGTTACCCAAGAGGGTAGACATAGACTCAACAAATCAGTGGCCACAACACCAGCCTCATTTGAGGAGATTTGTCCACTCCATTTCCAATCGTACTTTTCCCCATAGTATCCCTCATCAAGACCTATCTAGGACTTGATACTTCCCTATTCAAACCTCGACCAATGGAGTTGAAGTTTTGTACAGATCTTAACATTGATGCCAGGGACCACCACCCAAAATTTGGGGGAGTTTGGACTTAATTTCATCTCCTAATTAATTTTATAATGTTTATTAAAATTTTACAAAAACTTTAGGCAAAAGTTCTCCAAAAATTCTCATTTTTGGTCTGCTGTTAGGTTTAGCTAAGGTTAACCCCCTGCCCAAATTTCAGGTCATTTGGACAAGGGACGAAGAGTGGGCATCCATTTTAATTTCTGCCTAACTCTAGGTACAGCTCTCACTAAAACGGGTGCTGCGGCCGAACCGCTTACCCAAACGAGTTGAAACAAATTTTAAATTAATCTAGACTCGAAGGGCTACGACTTTCGTGACTGGTCACTTTTCCTAAAACGGCCTCTAAGTGCCTCGTTTTGCAGCATCAAAATGTGCCCATCTAAGTATATTTTCCTTATAAATTATTTACATAATTTATATATTATAAAACAGTTTTTACTGTTCATCTTCTACAGAACCCAAAAACCAGACACAGAAAACCATTTTTCCTGTAAGCATTCCGTGATTCGTCGCCGGCCATCCGGTCACTTCCCTGGCCAGCCACCACCACCACCACCTCCGTTGAGGCGATGGCTAGCGGTCGGCGGTGGTTTGGCCGCCGGAGGTGGCGGTTTTCGGCGAACTCAAAAAATACCTTTTTCATGGTTTTCCCATGAAAACGAGAGATGGGTCCGGCTCCGTTGAGCGCGAACTTCCTTTCTAAGAATCCTAAGATCTACCCACGAAAGAGAAGAAGCAGAGGAGGACCTTGTTCGCGGTTTGGAGGCGAGAAGAACGACGGGGTGCCATGGCGCAGTGGTGGCGTAGCCGAACTTCTCCTACAACAAGAACAAAGATCTGATCCATTTACTTGAGCGTGTAAACTTCTCCTCTTGCTCCAAGTGGGCTTTTATAAGTCAGAAAGTGGGGAGGTGAAAGGGTAAAGCCGTAATGGCCATGAAGGCTCCTCTTAATAGCCTTTCGGTTACAGTGAAGGGATAAGAAACGGTGGAAGATAAACAGGTGTGTCCAGTTGGAGGTTTCCTATTGAACCAACACTTCCTCCTTTATTATATAATTATAGAAGGAAAAATGGCCCGTAATTACTCCTGGTGTAACTTCCCACACCCGCATTTATTACCATGCGTGTTAGAATAATTTCGGGCCTGAACCGTCGTTTCGGCTAATGTCACGGGCGTGACACATAGGTCACGGGCGTGACAGGCCCGGGTGACAATTTTTGGGGTCGACGATCGTCGAACTGAGATCGACGGTCGTCGAAGGGTGGTCACGCCCTAGGTCACGGGCGTGACACCTAGGTCACGGGCGTGACAGGCCCGAACGGCAATTTCGAGGCCGACGATCGTCGAACTGAGATCGATGGTCGTCGAAGGTTGGTCACGCCCTAGGTCACGGGCGTGACACTTAGGTCACGGGCGTGACAGGCCCGAGTTCAATTTCGACGATCATTTTACAGGGATCGACGATCGTCGAAGGAGTCACGCCCCTGGTCACGGGAGTGACACTCTGGTCACGGGCGTGACATGTCCGGGCTGCAAGGTCGTCGATCGCCTCACGGAGATCGACGATCGTCGAAGGAGTCACGCCCTTGGTCACGGGCGTGACACCTTGGTCACGGGCGTGACACCTTGGTCACGGGCGTGACCAACCCGTGACCCGAAGTCTCGGTCGATTTATTTCAATTTTTGTGCTTCCTAGGGTTCTCTCACGACCAACCGACTCCTAGGGGTCTAGCCGGAAATGGGATGTTACAAATCCCAATAAACAAAACAAAAATTTCGTCCCCGAAATTGAGGTTGAGCCTACGGGGATTTCTATCAGAATAAATTAAACTTGTAACATCCCATACGATCTTTCTATTGGGTTTAGGCGACTATTCGTTTGATAAACGAAGACAATCTCCCCAATAAACAAAAGATTAGCCCTTACCTTTCTGTTTGAGTGTGCATGTCTAGGTCCTGAATTTTCCTTATCTAGTCTTAACTGTCCAAAACAAGAAGGCAATCTATAGTATACCGAGAGGTGGTGAGATGTACCTGACTGAACAACTCCGGGTATCTTTGCCTCATCAGGTCCTGCGGTTCCCAGGTGTGCTCCTCCTGACCGTGATTTCTCCACAGAACCTTGACTAAGGGGATCTTCTTGCGGCTCAAGATCCGTACTCCTTTGTCGTCGATCCGGACCGACTCCAAGTGAACAGATCGGTCTGAAGCTACCGGCCCTTCGGTGGTCAAAATCCGCTGCTCCAGGCGTAGTAGAGCCCTTCTCAGCGAAGAAATGTGGAAGACGTCGTGTAGAGCTGCCAGCTCTGGCGGCAACTCTAGCCTGTAGGCTAGGGGTCCGATCCGCTCCAGGATCCGGTAAGGGCCCATATACCTAGGGCTGAGCTTCTTCCTCCGACCGCGCACCCGTGAGACTCCGTGCATGGGCCGGATCTTCAAGAACACTCGATCTCCTACCCGAAACTCAACCTGACGATGCCGGGCATCATAGTATTTAGCCTGTCTGCTCTGCGCCTCCAACATCCTATCTCTGATCAGTCTCACCTGAGCCTCGGTGTCTTCAACAAAATCCGATCCCAACACCTTCGGATCCTCGTCTTGAACCCAAGAAAGCGGGGTCCTACATTTTCTTCCATACAAGGCTTCATAAGGCGCCATCCTGATGCTGGACTGGTAGCTATTGTTATAGGAGAACTCGACCAACGGTAACATCTTCTCCCACGGCTCCCCTCGGTCCAGTATACACAGTCGTAGTAAATCCTCCAAGGTCCGGTTGGTGCGCTCTGTCTGCCCGTCCGTCTGAGGGTGGAAGGCTGTGCTAAAAGTCAACCGGGTGCCCAAATATGCCTGCACTGACCGCCACTCCCTGGATGTAAACCGTCCATCGCGGTCCGACACTATCGTCCGGGGCACGCCATGATATCGGATATACTGCTCCACGAACTTCCGTACCAGCACTCCCACCGAGTCATCCTTCCTGATCGGTATAAAGCGGGCCACCTTCATCAACCGATCAACAATCACCCAGATCGAGTCGTTCCCCGTCCGAGACCGGGGAAGACCATGTATAAAATCCATTGCTATATCGTCGAACTTCCACTCCGGCACCGGGAGTGGCTGCAGCAATCCTGCGGGGTTCCTGCACTCCGCCTTCACCAACTGACATGCCTCGCAATGGGTCACGAAGTACGTAATGTCCTTCTTCATGCACGGCCAAAACATCGTCTTCTTCAGATCAGCGGTCATCTTTGTGATCCCCGGGTGTACAGAGTACCGGCTGCAATGCGCCTCCATCATAATATCCTCTCGGATCTGGCCACCTGCGGGTATATATACTCTGCCTCTGAAATGTAGCAATCCATCTCTCAGGGAATAATCTCCTGTCGAACCTTCCTCCAAAGCTCGGAACATCGGCTCTGCCCATGCATCTGTCCTCTGTCCGTCCCGAATACGATCCCGAATATCATCTATGGCCACTATCGATGCCAGGTACTCCCTATACAGAACTGGGTCATCCTCGGACACTAGGGATATCTGCATATCTCTGAATGACTGGACTAGCTCCATGGACATAACCTGGGGCCCAGCTTCAGAAGTGGCAGCTCGCCGGCTCAACGCGTCGGCCACCACGTTTGCCTTCCCTGGATGGTAGTGCATCTCATACTGATAATCTGCTAAGAACTCCACCCAGCGCCTCTGCCTGATATTCAGCTCCTTCTGCGTGTCCACGTATTTCAGGTTCTTGTGGTCGGAGTAGATGTCGCAGTGGACTCCGTAAAGATAATGGCGCCAGACCTTCAGAGCAAAAACGACCGCCCCCATCTCAAGGTCGTGCACTGGGTAGTTCTTCTCATGGGTCTTCAGCTGGCGGGAGGCATATGCTATGACGTGTTCATTCTGCATCAGCACTGCTCCCATTCCATGATATGATGTGTCGGTATACACCTGGAATCCTTCCTTTCCAGATGGAAGGGCCAGAATAGGGGATGAGATGAGTCGGTCCTTCAGTTCCTGGAAAGCTGCCTAGCACTGCGGGGTCCAAACGAAAGGTGCCTCCTTCTTTGTCAAAGATGTGAGGGGGAGGGCAATCTGAGAGAACCCCTCCACAAACTTCCGGTAATAACCGGCAAGTCCCAAGAAACTTCGTACATCGGTGGCTGTCTTCAACTGCGGCCAATCTCGAACTGCCTGAATCTTTGCCGGGTCCACTGCCAACCCGGCTCCGCTGATAATGTGGCCTAGGAAAGCCACCTCCTTCAACCAAAACTGACACTTCCTGAATTTTGCATAAAGGCGATGCTCCCGCAATCTTTCCAAAGTCAGTGCTAGATGCCGAGTGTGCTCCTCCTCCATCCTAGAGTAGATCACGATGTCGTCTATGAATACTATGACGAACACATCCAAGTAGGCCTCGAAGACCCGGTTCATGAGACTCATGAACGCCGACGGAGCATTCGTGAGCCCGAAGGGCATCACGGTGAACTCATACAGGCCATATCTGCTACTGAAGGCCGTCTTTGGGATATCCTCCTCCTGGATCCGCAGCTGGTAGTATCCTGATCTCAAGTCCAGCTTCGAGAAATAATGGGCCCCCTCCAGCTGGTCGAACAATTCGTCTATCTGTGGGAGCGGATAGGTATTCCGGACGGTCAGCCTGTTTAGTGCTCGATAATCGATGCACAGGCGGAGTGTCCCATCCTTCTTCTTCACGAATAGGACCGGTGCTCCCCATGGCGAGGAACTCGGTCTAACAAATCCTGCCTTAACTAATTCCTGCAACTGAGTCCGAAACTCTGCCAACTCCTTTGGGGCCATCCGATAAGGGGCCCTGGACGCCGGCTTGGCCCCCGACACAAGCTGTATCTGAAAGTCCTGCTCTCGGTGTGGAGGTAGTCCTGGCAGTTTCTCTGGAAAGATGTCAGCGAAATCTCGCACCACCGGGATGTCCGTCACCGGCTCCTTAACTTCCTCCATCTCAAATAGAATCTGATAGACCTCCTCTCCCTGCAGATGGGCCTTAACGGCCTGTACCGAAGATAAGAGTATACGAGAGACAGGTCTTATACCTTCAATGGTAATGAAAGAGTCCCCGTGTCTCACGGTGATCCTCTTTGCCTGGCAGTCAATCTGGGCATGGTTCCAGTGCAGCCATACCATGCCCAGGATCAGGTCGTAGTCCGTCAGCTTCAAAATCGTCGCTGGAGCCTCGAACGCTTTTCCACCAATTTCTGCCTCCATATTGCAGTGATCCGTGGTATGGAGCTCAGATCCATCCGGTAGTCGCACCCTCATCCTCGAGCCTGTGAACCGCTCCACGCCTTCTAGTCCTTCTACGAACGTCTCCGACACAAAGGAGTGAGTAGCTCCAGTATCAAAAAGCGTGCGGGCAGGCTTGCCGCTGATGAAGACTATACCTGGGGTGATTAAATATCTTAGGGTTCTATAAAGAGTTTTCTTTCCTTGTTAATCTATCTAGTGCGGTTCTGAGTTTTAACAACTTAAAGGGAAATTCTATGAAAATAAAGAAGCATTGCAGCGTACCTGCGATGACCTGCTCCGAATTCCGAGGCTGCGCAAGGTCCAAAGCATATACCTGCTCTCTTCCTTGTCTACGATCTCCCTCCTGGTATCCACGACCGCGGCCGCGTCCTCGGCCTCCGTAATGCTGAGCTGGTGGGCCGCCCTATGGTGCTGGAGGTGGTGCCCCCCTCATCGGGCAGTTCCTCCGAATGTGCCCAATCTGATGACAAAGGAAGCACTCTGGTGGGGGATACGCCATTCCCCCGGATCTCGGCATCTCCTGCATCCGAAGAGGTGGAGGGGCCAATATCACCTGTTCCCTCGGCTCCTGCCTCACGCCCTGACGAGGCTGGTCCTCTGTCCTCCTCCCCTCTGGTACAGCACCTCGCCGCTGTTCATTTCTACCTCTCCGTCCCTGATCCTCTGCTGGCCGTTTCCGGCCCCAGGTGGCGTGCTAATCTGCCTCAATCCTTTTTGCCATCTCCAAGATCCGGGAGATGGGCCCATCAGATACAAACAACAGAGCCTCCCTCAAGTCCTCCCGCAGGCCCTTATAGAACCTCCTGATATACCCTGCCTCGTCCAGCTGGTAAGAATCTGCGTATCGAGCCAGATGGTCAAACTCTCGATGGTACTCCACCACGGTCCAGGTGCCCTGCTTCAACTGTAAGAACCGCTCCTCCAAATCATCCCTGGCCGACTGCGGAACGAAATGCTCCAGCAGTGCAGCCCTGAATTCTTCCCAGGTAACCTCCGCAACCTCCCTATCGGCAAATGTCGTGTCCAACAGCGTTTTCCACCACCTCTTTGCATGGGACTCCAGGCAAGAGACAACCAGAGCCACCCTCTCCTCCCAGGGACACCGTATCCCGGTCAGCATCTCGTTCATGATATCGAGCCACTCTTCTGTCCGAACTGCCGACTCTGTCCCCAAGTAGGACGGGGGAGACAGTCCTCGGAAGATACTTAGCCAGTTGGCCCCCAGATTTGGTTGCGGGGCCGGAACCTGCTGGGCCCTGAAGGCCTCCAGGATGGCAGTCAGAGTCTATCCCATGTCTGACTGAAGGAAAGGAGTGGGGACTGATGGAGGTGGTGCAACACCCTGAGCCTGCTGAACTCCACCTTGTGGCGTAGGCTGTGCTGGAGGCTGCGTAACAAAAACACACGCTGAGAAAGCGTTCAAATATTACATAAAGGTGGACAATTATATGTGATCCCCATATGGGCACACCACTGCTTCCGCTGCTTAGTTTGTCCCCAAACTAAACTCGATCGGAGGTGACCCAGGGTTAGTGGACTGCTTCCTTTTCAGATCGATGTTTGCCTCTGATACCACTTGTAAGACCCCCCCCCCCCTTTTTTTTCTCAACACCGGGGTCTTAGGCCCAGAGTCGCCGCTTTGCGGTGACACCTTCTCGTCCTGAAGGGTTATCACCACAAGGCGCCGATTCTGCTGGCCAATTCGATCACTGAAAAGGTAGCACAATAAATGAAGTAAGAGCAATGCAGTCCACAATAATACATCACATATATAGAATAAAATCTCCACGAAGGGAGTGTCCACAGAAAACATCAGAGTACTATAAATGCGGGCTTATGCCCGATACATCATGTCCTCACTACAACATCACTCATGCGGAAGCGAAAACAGAAACTACTCAGGGTCGAGACTCACGGTCCCGGCTGTATGAACTCCGGAGCTAGACTGCCCCATCTCCAGGCGCTCCGATCTCTGGGGCTGCTCCTCCATGCTGGGCTCCACGATCCCCTAAATGATGCGGTTCGAAAACCGTTAGTCATAAAGACTAAGCCCTATCATCCCCTACCCCTTCCCCCATGGCTCCTAGGTACCGAGCGGAGAGGAAGAAAGGGAAGGACATGAAGGTAGAGATTAATCAAGAAACAGATGGCAGCGGAACTAATCTAACAAGTTGTATTCGGTGAGCGCTTAATATAATTGTTATAATAGGTCTAACAGTAAGAAAAGCAAATATATGAATTTAACCTTCACTTATGCGAGAACACATAAGCAAAAGGGATCTTTTGCAAGGCTCCCATCATATAAGTGTCCCATACCACTTATACCTTGGGGTGTCGGTTATCAAACAACAATGGTTGTTTTATATTGAAATTAACCTTTGATTTATAAACTTGCCCACACAAGCTTATAGACCAAGGGGTCGTTTTGCAGGTCCTAATGTATAAGCGTCCCATACCACTTATACTTTAGGTGTCAGGGTTAAATGAATCGATTATGCTATGACATGCAAGTGGGTATGATGAAACATGCAAGTGCAACTCACACACCCAACTCTGTGCACACAGACCTTTAGTTCCCCCTTTCGGAGCCGTTACCTCCCAGGATACCTCCGTAGTGGCGGACGGAAGCGGTGGGTTGGGCCACGCCCACCTCAAAACCAGTAAAAGCACCACTGGTCTGACCTATCGTACGCCTCAACGCTTGGTGCACTAAGCGGACGCCTGCGTACTCTTGCCGGCTGGCGCACCGGACTTCTGTTGGCGAGGTGCTAATCACCTCGCCGAGTCAACGATATCGGTGTCGGTGCAATCGAACTCCCCGATATCATAAAACCCACCACCTTAACTTTTTCCTATTTTATGCACATGCAAGTTTAATCGTAAACACACAAAAACCGAGCCGAAGCCCCCCGGACCAAAATGTCCGTCACCAAATCAACCGAGTCGAAGCTCCTCGGACCAAAACGTCCGTCTCCAAACCAACCGAGCCGAAGCTCCCCGGACCAAAACGTCCGTCTCCAAGCCAACCGAGCCGAAGCTCTCATCAATCTTCCTGTTCCAACAGTGTTTGTGAAAGGTGCAGCCCTAGTTACTAAGTTACTCTTGTCGGTTTGTTATTACAGTTTACGTTAGCCTAGGACTGCCCCCGGTATTCCCCGTGAAGGGCTCTCAAGGGGCACTAGGAACCAA
The DNA here is from genome assembly GCA_039513925.1 of Platanthera zijinensis. Lineage (NCBI taxonomy): Eukaryota > Viridiplantae > Streptophyta > Magnoliopsida > Asparagales > Orchidaceae > Platanthera > Platanthera zijinensis. The sequence continues at coordinate 71,692,229 of CM077094.1, read as the reverse complement.
GACAGCGGCATTACGGCCCGAAGTTCCCTTTCGCAAGGCACTTATTGTTATTGGTTGATCTCCCTTAACCCGATTCCCTTCTCATATTACGTTAGACTATCCTAGGGTGATTTTTTAACCTTCCTCACTTCGGGAAAAGTGATCTTTCGCCGAACCCGAGCACCTCTTAACTCTAGCTATCGCCACTTCTCGCTAGTCTTTATATCTTCCTATTGTGATTTCCCCCACTATTACCCACCCAGACAAAAATGATTAACTCCAATGACTTCCTCAGATCGTGTCCTATTGCATTTCACAATTGCTATATGCAGACCGACCTAGAATTCATGTCGAACCGGTTATGCAATGATCCAATACTCATCCAAATGCCCTAAATTATTTACTGGAGACACACCATGATATAAATGACCTAAATCCAGAAAATGGAAATTTTCCTAATCTATTTGGCATTTAATTAAATTCCTCGAAAATCCCAAGGGCTACCGGTTTGAACATGAACTATCCTAAGTAATCATGCAAGATGTCCAGCAAATTTATGATAAATAGTAGGTTATCTCAATAGGTTAAATCCTAAGTATCATAATTTTTCTATCATCAAAAGGGCATGAAAACTATTTTAGAAATAATCTCTAACTTATGTTGTTTATGAATCAAGTACAGAAAATATTCTTCCAAAAATTATAAATAATTTATGCCATGTAGATAAAGGCCTAAAATTAGCACTGGCCAAGTTTCATAATTTTCTAGCAAGTATTTTATCCATAATTAATTTTTAAACAATAAAACCCCTTTCTAATATCTGTGAACAAAGTACTAGATTTACTCAACATAAAATTCTATAAAAATTTAGGGATCAATGTTCTACTAGTCAAGATCTAAGGCTCTGTTTGGGACAGCTTATGATGATGAATAAGTTGCTAATTGAAAATTGATGTTTGCATAGAGATTTTACAAAATCAATGATGAATAAGCAGTCGACTGTTTGGATTGTTTGATCATAAATGCTTATCTAAATTTCTCATTTATTCATAAGGGTCTGTTTGCTTGGACGTGTTTTTTTTTCGTCCGTGCACGATACGATTTTTCGCTGTTACGATTTTTTTCGTCCGGTCAAGATTGTTTTCGCCCAAACTTGATTTTTTTCGCCCAGACGTGATTTTTTTCGCCCGGGAGTGATTTTATCTCCAGGTCGCGTTTTTTCGCTCGATCACGTTTTTTTCGCCCGCCAGATTTTTTTCAACCGGGCGCATTTTTTTCAACCGCGATTTTTTCGCCCGGGCGCGTTTTTTTCTCTCGAGCGCATTTTTTTCGATCGAGCGGGTTTTTTTCCGCCCGATCGCGGTTTTTTCGCTTGGTCGCGGTTTTTTTCGCCCGGACGCGTTTTTTTTTCGCCGGACGCTTTTTTTTCGCCGGACGCTTTTTTTTCGCTGGGGCGCGTTTTTTTCGCCCGAGCGCGATTTTTTCAACCGAACGCGTTTTTTTGTCTTAGGCGTTTTCTCACAGGTGCGATTTTTTCTCCAACACAATTTTTTCAACCTGAAACAATTTTTTCACCCTGATTCAATTTTTCGCCGGGACAAAAAAGAAAAAAAACTGCGGGATGAAAAATCAAGCCCGGACAAAAAAAAACACGACCGGGCAAAAAAATACGCGTCCGAGCGAAAAAATCACTTCTCGCCGCGCCTTGGCAAAAAAATCGCGCCCGTGCGAAAAAATCTCGCGGGGCGAGAAAATCGCGCGCGGGGCGAGAAAATCGCGCGCGGGGCGAGAAAATCGCGTCGGGGCGAGATTTCGCGCCGGGGCGAGAAAATCGCTGAAAATCGCGCTCGGGCGAGAAAATAAAAAATCGCTTACGAGCGAAAAAAATCGGCCCGGGCGAAAAAAACGCGCCCGGGCGAGAAAATCGTGCCCGAGCGAAAAAAAACGCGCCCGGGCGAAAAAACGCGCCAGGGCGAAAAAACGAGCCCGGGAAAAAATCGTTCGGGAAAAAATCGCGATCGAGCGAAAAAATCACGGCCAGACGAAAAAAACCGCGTCCGAGCGAAAAAATCTCGCGCTGGTGAATATCACGCCCGAACGAAAAATATCTTGCATGGGCGAAATAACGCGCTCGGGCGAAAAAAAACGTGTCATAGCGAAAAAATTGCGTCAGCAAGAAAAGATCGCGCCCGAGCGAAAAATTCGCGCCCGGGCGAAAAGATCTCGCCTGAGCGAAAAATTCGCGCACTGGTGAACAATTCACTTCCGAACGAAAAAATCACATCCGGACAAAAAATCACTCATATGACTTTTTTAAGAGATAAGCGCTTATGAGAAATCATAAGCTGGACCCGGATAGCTTATAAAAAATCAACTTATAATCTGTTTTAAAATAAGTGATTTTATATAAGCTGTCCAAACAAACAGCTATAAAACAACTTTTGCGTTTAAAATAGAGATTATTGATCAGCATAAGCTGTCCCAAACAGAACCTAAATCCAGAATTTTAACTGATTATAATTAATTTAAAATCTCCGAATATTTGAAACAACAAATCGGGCTAATAATCCTTTAACACATGAAGTATAATATTTTTTAATCATAAAATTCCAGGAAAATTACCATAAGTCTAAAACATCCTAAAACTGAGTTTCATAATTTTTAGATTAGATTTAGTGCTTAAAATAACTAAATTACATGTTTATCCTAATCCAAAATCTCAACTTCCGAGGTACCTAATTAGCTCAAATTCCTCCACTATTTCAACCAGTATTTGAGCTAGGAAAATCCACCCTAATCCACACCATGTTACCCAAGAGGGTAGACATAGACTCAACAAATCAGTGGCCACAACACCAGTCTCATTTGAGGAGATTTGTCCACTCCATGTACTTTTCCCCATAGTATCCCTCACCAAGACCTATCTAGGACTTGATACTTCCCTATTCAAACCTCGACCAATGGAGTTGAAGTTTTGTATAGATCTTAACATTGATGCCAGAGACCACCACCCAAAGTTTGGGGGAGTTTGGACTTAATTTCATCTTCTAATTAATTTTATAATGTTTATTAAAATTTTACAAAACTTTTAGGCAAAAGTTCTCCAAAAATTCTCATTTTTGGTCTTCCGTTAAGTTTAGCTAAGGTTAACCCCTGCCCAAATTTCAGGTCATTTGGACAAGGGACGAAGAGTGGGCATCCATTTTAATTTCTGCCCAACTCTAGGTACAGCCCTCACTAAAACGGGTGCTGCGGCCGAACCGCTTACCCAAACGAGTTGAAACCAATTTTAAATTAATTTAGACTCGAAGGGCTACGACTTTCGTGACTGGTCACTTTTCCTAAAACGGCCTCTAAGTGCCTCGTTTTGCAGCATCAAAATGTGCCCATCTAAGTATATTTTCCTTATAAATTATTTACATAATTTATATATTATAAAACAGTTTTTACTGTTCATCTTCTACAGAACCCGAAAACCAGACACAGAAAACCATTTTTCCTGTAAGCATTCCGTGATCCGTCGCCGGCCGTCCGGTCACTTCCCTGGCCAGCCACCACCACCACCACCTCCGTTGAGGCGATGGCTAGCGGTCGGCGGTGGTTTGGCCGCCGGAGGTGGCGGTTTTCAGCGAACTCAAAAAAATACCTTTTTCATGGTTTTCCCATGAAAATGAGAGATGGGTCCGGCTCCGTTGAGCGCGAACTTCCTTTCTAAGAATCCTAAGATCTACCCACGAAAGAGAAGAAGCAGAGGAGGACCTTGTTCGCGGTTTGGAGGCGAGAAGAACGACGGGGTGCCATGGCGCAGTGGTGGCATAGCCGAACTTCTCCTACAGCAAGAACAAAGATCTGATCCGTTTACTTGAGCGTGTAAACTTCTCCTCTTGCTCCAAGTGGGCTTTATAAGTCAGAAAGTGGGGAGGTGAAAGGGTAAAGCCGTAATGGCCATGAAGGCTCCTCTTAATAGCCTTTCGGTTACAGTGAAGGGATAAGAAACGGTGGAAGATGAATAGGTGTGTCCAGTTGGCGGTTTCCTATTGGACCAACACTTCCTCCTTTATTATATAATTATAGAAGGAAAAACGGCCCGTAATTACTCCTGGTGTAACTTCCCACACCCGCATTTATTACCACGCGTGTTAGAATAATTTCGGGCCTGAACCGTCGTTTCGGCTAATGTAACGGGCGTGACACATAGGTCACGGGCGTGACAGGCACGGGTGACAATTTTTGGGGTCGAACGATCGTCGAACTGAGATCGACGGTCGTCGAAGAGTGGTCACGCCCTAGGTCACGGGCGTGACACCTAGGTCACGGGCGTGACAGGCCCGATCGGCAATTTCGAGGCCGACGATCGTCGAACTGAGATCGATGGTCGTCGAAGGCTGGTCACGCCCTAGGTCACGGGCGTGACACTTAGGTCACGGGCGTGACAGGCCCGAGTTCAATTTCGACGATCGTTTTACGGGGATCGACGATCGTCGAAGGAGTCACGCCCCTGGTCACGGGCGTGATACTCTGGTCATGGGCGTGACATGTCCGGGCTGCAAGGTCGTCGATCGCCTTACGGAGATCGACGATCGTCGAAGGAGTCACGCCCTTGGTCACGGGCGTGACACCTTGGTCACGGGCATGACCAACCCGTGACCCGAAGTCTCGGTCGATTTATTTCAATTTTTGTGCTTCCTAGGGTTCTCTCACGACCAACCGACTCCTAGGGGTCTAGCCGGAAATGGGATGTTACATGGGTTAGGGTGGATCTCTGCAAAAATTTCAACTTATTTGGGCTAAGGATGAAGTGTGGGCACTCTGTTTAATGTCTGCCTAGTCATATGTATAGATCCCACTAAAATGAGTGCCCTGGTCAAACCAGGCACCCAAATTGGTTCAAACTAATTTTGTATGAAAATAGACCCACAGGGCTACATTTTATATGTTTACCATTTTTCATGAACATCCCTCTAGGTATTTTTAAAATTTAAAACTATTAAATACAAAAACTGTGACAGAAATGAAATAAATCAGAATTTTATATCCTATAGTATTTAATCATCCCTTGCACGAATCTTGGCGCGCCTTGGATGGCATCCCGTCATCTTCTACCTCCAGCAGACGGCCCAGATTAATCCTGCCTGGGCCGACTTCCAGCTGCTGCCACCGGCGCTCCGGCCACCTCTCCGGCCGGCCACCGCCGCCAACACCTTCGTGGTGGTCGGGGCTATCTCCAGGCGGCGGCTTGGCCGTCGGGGAGCACTGTTCCGGTGAACCCGAGAGGTTGATTTTTCTTGGAAATTCCATGATTTTGAAAATCGGGTTGGGCTCAATTGAGCCCTAACCTTGGTTTTACGGATCCCCTAGGGCTACCCATGTAAGAAGGAGTGGAGGAGGACCTGTGGGGGCGGCTATAGCCGTGCTGATCGCCGGATTGGCATAGTGGTGGCCGGTGGTGGTTGGCCTCTTCAAAAACACAGGAAACTAGCTAGCTCCTTCAGGAAAATGTTGGGAATTACTCCCTGGCATCCAGTGAGGCTTTTAAAAGGGAGAGGGGAGGTGTTAGGTGGCTGAAAACACTTTGGCCATTTTTGGTCATGGTCAAGGTTGGCGGCTTGGTTGGTAGGGGGGAATGCATGGCTCCAACCAGTCAATGACCAGCTGGTTCGATTGGGGCTGCCTTCCTTGTCCTAATGCAATGAATGGAGGGGGTTGGGGAGGGGGAGGATGAGCCCAAAGTCCTCCTCTCTTTTTCACCTTCATGGCCAAGTTCATTTGGCCCCTTTTGGTTCTCTAAGGGTCTGTCATGACAAAAACTACTCCTAGGGGGTCTAGTTTGAAATGGGATGTTATAGAAACAAACTAGATGCCCAAGGTGTAATTGTGAGAAATAAGGCTAGGCTTGTTGCTCAAGGTTATAGACAAGAAGAAGGGATAGACAATGACCAAACATTTGCACCAGTTGCAAGATTAGAGGCAATCAAAATCTTTCTTGCCTATGCTGCCTACAAGAAGTTTAAAGTATATCAGATGGATGTAAAGAGTGCTTTTCTGAATGGAGTACTAAAGGAATAGGTTTATGTTGAACAACCTCCACATTTTATCTCTACAACTCATCCCTATCATGTATTTAAATTGCATAAGGCTCTCTATGGTCTAAAGCAAGCTCCAAGAGCTTGGTATGAGACCTTAGCTATCTTTCTGATAGAGCATAAATTCATTAGAGGCATAGTAGATAAAACCTTATTCACTAGAAATCATAAGTACCAAAATTTGTTAGTACAAATATATGTGGATGACATTATATTTGGGTCTACTGATCCCAAATTATGCAAGAGGTTCTCTGACCTCATGCATTCAAAATTTGAGATGAGTAGCATGGGTGATCTCTCCTACTTTCTTGGTCTCCAAGTAAAGCAGCTCCCTGATGGCATCTTCATCTCCCAAGCAAAATATGCTAAAGAGATTATAAAGAAGTTTGGGATGGCTGATGCCTCAGCAAAGAAAACACCCATGGCTACAAATGCTGTAATAGACTCTGACGCACATGGAAAACCTGTGGATCAGAAATTATATAGAGGCATTGTTTGGTCCCTACTATACCTTACAACAAACAGACCTGACATCATGTTTGCCACATGTCTTTGTGCTAGGTTCCAGGTGAACCCTAAAGAATCTCACCTAGTTTTTCTAAAAAGAATTTTGAGATATATAAAGAGTTGTCCCAGTCTAGGACTCTGGTATCCTACTGAGTCAGAATTTGAGTTAACTGGATACTCAGATGCTAACTTTGCTTGATGTAAAGTTGACAGAAAGAGTACCTCAGGAACCTGCCAGTTTATTTGTATGAGATTAGTGTTCTGGTTTTGTAAGAAGCAGTTATCTGTGTCAATTTCAACTACTGAAGCAGAATATATTGCAGTTGGCAGTTGCTGTTCCCAGATGCTGTGGATCCAAAACCAACTCCTGGACTATCGCTTCAACTTAAATAATTCAACTCTCTTATGTGATAACACAAGTTCTATAGCTATAGCACAAAATCCAGTCCATCACAGTAGGACTAAACATATAGACATTAGATATCATTTCATTAGAGAGTGTGTAGACAAAAACAAGATTAAACTTGTCTATATCTACACTGATTTACAAAGAGCTGATATTTTTACCAAACCCCATGATGAAAGAAATCACTTATTCTTTGTAAATCAGCTTGGAATGATTAATGGAGAAGACTTAGTTTAGTGTCTATCTACACTTGAAGAACTCTTAAAATTTCGTCGAACGGAGGTCGACGAACTGGGAAGGATTCTTGAGATATTCGTCGACCTGAGATCGATGAGCTCTCTGTTAGTGAAGTTTGTTTCGTCGACCTGAGATCGATGAATCTACTTCAGAAAACTTTCGTCGAACGGAGCTCGGCGAAATGTCTTCAAACCTTTAGACCGAGCTCGACGAATTGATTAACTCCAAATTATTTCGTCGACCTCAGATCGAAGAATTATTTACTTTTAGTGGAACAGAGTTTGTCGATTCATATTCTATAAAACCTTATATTTAGGTTTTCTTCGACCTCCGTCCTGCCCTTTCAGTTCCCTTGCACTTGATCTTCATTTTTCTCTTGCAGGTGTTCTCATGGCGATTCCAGCAGGAGCTCTCGCGGCAATGAAATTTGACCTGGATTTGATGTTGATTTCGAGTCGTTTCAATATTCCGACCCCATCTTTCTAGAAATCCTGAAATTGCTTGAAGGACAGCAGTTGAAGAATCTGCTTTCTACAAGGATTAAACTACCTGGCACTGGAATCAGGGAGTGGTTCTATACATCCTACAAAACAGAAGAGAATACGATGACTGGAACTATATCGGGTCTCCCTTACCCCTAAAGTTTTAACTAAAATTTTTTGTTTGAATAATGGCACAAAAGAATTAGAAATTTAGAATGAGTAATATACGTAGATGCTCAGCCAAATGGGTTATTCTGGAGAAAATCCTAACAAATTACTTAAGAAACAATTGTCTGCTGAATTCAAGTTTCTCGCAGACATTGTAGGGAAAGTCTTGCTGGGCAAGAATACTGCCCATGACTACAACACCAGGCACCAATTCATGGTCACGTGTGCAATGGTGAATAAGAAACAAGTTAACTGGGCTCAGATCTTGTTTGATCTGATTAAGAAAAAGAATACAAAGAAAGAGGTTTGTTTAGGAAGGATCCTAGGGATCTTCCTAAAGGAAAAGCCTGCTGAATCCCTTGTCTCCCCGACCACATTCATAAATGCTAGCAAGAGGCTCACCTGTGCCCTCTTTAGTAAATGGGAGAGGACCATCACCAAGCCCTCCAAGGCTACCTCCTGTTCCATCAACACTTCAGAGAGTACAAGGGCTGCTCCAGCCACTTCCCACCCTACTGAAGAGGTTCCATACACCACTACACAACCTCTAGCTCTCCAAACTCCATCTCAGCCAGCAAATCAACAAACCCCACCTTCCACTCATATTACAGTCCCTACTCCCATACCTCCATCATCCCCAATACTAAGATCTCCAACCCACATTCCCTCTTATACTCCTTCCCCCCCAGCATGATACATTAATACCATCACCACCCCCATCTCCTCTTCCAAGGAATTCAGCTGACATCCCCCTATCCAACCTCTCATCCCTCCCATCCTTCAATCTACTATCATCCCCTCTTAACACTCCCTCTCCTCCAGATGTATCTCACATACAATCTCCACCTCCACCTCCACCTCCACCTCTAACTCCACCAACTACTACCACCTCCACTCAAACACCCCCTACCACAACATCTACCTCCCCACTGTTGGACTCTTCCATTATCCCTCCACTCATTTCCCTTCTCACACCCCTCCTCAAAACAATCATAATAGAGGCTATTTCTCCTCTTGCTGCATCCATTTCCACCCTTTCTGCCCAAATTTCTGCTCTCTCTACCGCTCCCTCTTCAGGAAGGGGCCTGGCTTAAGTTGCCACTGAAACCAAGCAGGGGGAGATACTCAATGAAGAAGTAGCAGCAGATGTACTAGCAGAAGCAGCAGTAGATGTACCAACAGAAGAAACAATAGATGTACCAGCAGAAGCAGCTGCAGATGTACCAGCAGAAGCAACAACAGCAGAACTAATAGATAAAGTCTATTTTAATAACCTTCCAGCAGACAAGACTAAGCCACCTATGGCTATAATTCCTTATACCACGCCAATAAGCCTCAAAGTTTGGCTCAAGTCCACTTTTGCCACTCCAAAGTCTCCTCCCAGAATTGCTTCACCCAGTGTCTCATACCATCTTGCCCCAGTTTTTGTTATGGATGATCTACAATGCCTGATCTAGAGGTACTGATCATGGCTGACATAGAAGAAGAAAATAAGTCAGCTGCTGAAAGCACTGATGTGTATAGTCTCTAGCTCCTCCTCTAGCTCCCTCCAAGACTGCAAAATCTGCAATACCTGATGAGACAATAAGAGAAATAGATACACTATATGACAATCCACAAGAGTCAGATGATGATGATGATGATGATGAAGACTCAGATGAGGATCCCAAGATAAAGAAAGTCTCCAAAAAGAGGAAAGCTCCTCCACCTCCTGCCCCTAAACCCAATCCTGCAAATGACACACCATACTATATTCTACAAAATATTACCCCCTATAAGGGTATGCCAGCATGGATGTGGCTATCTAATAATGAACAAAAGGCAAGGAAGAAGAGAAGGAGATACACTCCTCCACCTCAGAAGTTTAGGAGTGGTCCTCCTCCTCCTCCTCCTGCTGTTGGTGCCTCAGGAGTTTCTCCTCAAAGTTCAAATGTATCCTCTAAGCCTACATCTTTCACAAGAACCTATCAAAGGCAGGAAAGATCATCCAGACATCAATCCCAAGATGGCAGTCAGCAGCAAAGGAATACAAGTTCAGCTGAGCAAATAAAGGAAATTATTTACCAAAAGCCTTCATTCTCTCCTCCTCAACAGCAAGCTCCTCAACATCAATCTAGAAGGCATAGTGAATCTCATAAGCCTAAAGGGAAGTTTTGTGAAGCTGCTCCTCCTAAATCTCTTTATACTCAAAGTGATGAAAAGCATAGCATGACAAGTTTTCAAGCTCAATCTACACAATTCAAACCTGTCACCCTACTATCTCCTCAAGATGATCAATCAACTGTTAATCAGGATGTTGATCCAAATTTCAGAATGGCAATGCTCCAAGAGATAATTGGCCTATCACAGATAAAGAAAGCAATAGAAGAAGGAGAAGATCCATCAAAATTCACCACTATATCATCTTACAGAGAAAAAAAACTGAACAAACTTCAAGTAAGTAAGAAGGTCTTCAATCCAGCAGAGTACATGACATTGCATCCAGAGGCTGTTGTGCCTAGAACCTCAAACCCGACTGTGATTGAAGCATCAGATCTATATATGTCAAAGAAAGAAGCAGCCAATCTCAACAGGGAAATCATATTCACTCAACCAGGGGACAAAAGCAAAGAGGAGAAGCAAAAGGAGAAGTAGCAGAAGAAATAAATTTTGAACTGCTTTGATTATGGTATTGTTAAAACTATTTTCTCATTCATGATACAAAGCTTACTGTATATATATATATATATATATATATATATATATATATATATATCTGCTACATATGCTATTTTTTTCTGCCAGATATATCTTTTTCTTGCTTTGTACAATTTTTGATTTTGAGTCTGTAATTAGTGACCTCACCCAAATAGGTGGTGATTGTTGGATCCCTAGTTGGATTTGGGCTAGGTTCACTAAGTTAGGATCATATGACCCAACATGTATAGCAAGGGTCATGGTTGTGTTCTAGAGTCTAGGCCAAGTCCTTAGAGTCAACAATGCATAGACTAGCCATCAACAATCTGCCAAAGATTCAAGACTTAGAGAAATATCAAGACTCAGAAAAAGAGTTCGACGATCATCGAACTAAGGTTGACGAAAGTCGTGCTCAGCTCGACGAAATCAGAGAAAAATTCTTTGAGTTGAGCTCGACGAACTCAGTTCTCAGGTCGATGATTTCTGGATCATCTGCTTCAACACTCAAGTCCAGAAAACATCTCAATATTTCTAAGTCCAGAATCAAACTCCAGTCGACGAACTTGGTTCTCAGCTCGGCGATCTTAGTGCACAGAATTGGAAAGATTCATCAAGCAGCAGTCAACAGTTCTATGGCCGACGATCGTGGATCTCAGCTCGATGAATCCAGACTTGGTTATTTTCATCCTTCTATTTCTATTATAATGCAATAATTCCTGAGTAATTAATGCTAAAATATTCTATGAATATTACCGTTAGACAGAGCATTAGTTATGGTCTTCATCAGGATTATTGCTTGCCGTTTTTCAAAGGGACAGTTGGGGAAATCAATCAATACAAACGTTCTCAAGGCCGTCAGCATTGAATGCAGGAAGGAATTAAAAATTCAAAAAGGAAATTTATATGTAAAATATAAAAGGGATTTTCCTCCTTCCGACAAGACACAGAGAATAACAAGACATACAAAAGAACAGAACAACAACAGTGAACAAGGATCTTCCGCTCTCTCTCTCTCTCTCTCTCTGAACAGCACTCTGAGACGCAGAGTACACAGAACAAAGTGATCGAGAGAAACAAGTGCTAGACTAGAGGAAGAAATTTAAGTTGAAGAAGAACAGCCATCAAAAATCAAGAGTCCTCTTCTGTCCTCATCTCAGAATTCTTCAAAGGACAACTATTACAGCATCAGTCAAGAAGTTCCTGGAGATCTTCTAGTCAAAGCAAAAAGTCTGAAGGCCTATCACCCTGCAGTAAAGCTCCACCTTCCTGAACCATTCAATATCTCAGGGGGAGCTCTTTGCTAAAGTCAATATCCACAAAAGTCTTCTCAGTTGTATTTGAGAAAGAGAAGACAAAATCATTCTCTCACCCCACTGTATACACGGTTTTAATTCCCTTCAAAAATATTCCTGGTTTCAAGTCACCTGATCAAAAGACTTGAGGTTTAGTTTTTGAGCACCTGGTCAAAAGCTCATTGGTGGCAGTCACCTGATCAAAAACTTGAGTGGATTCCTACTAGGGTGGTAGAAGAGTGGATGTACCTAGGTTGGGGAACCACTATACAATTCTTTTGTTGTCTGGATGCAATTTTCTTTTTGTTCTTGCTATAGCTATGCTAGTTAGGTTGCTGTGGTTGTGATTACTTATATTTGTTGTTGGCCTGTGACAAATCATATAGGTTTAGGAACAATTTTTTATTTACAACAAAAGTTTTAAAACCCAAAGAATACTCTATTCACCCCCCTCTAGGGTATACCAGATCTAACCCCTCACTTTCAGACTTATCTTTTGTTTATTTGGGGCTTATCTTTTGTTTACTTTGCAAATTAGATATTCACTTGGGTTTCCTTAAACTTAATTTAGATAATGTGGTGTCACAAATATAGTGATGTTGAAGTGATCTTATTCGACATTACTCGGGCGAAGTTACTAGGACAATGGTTAGACATCGTTGATCGGACAAATACTTTACCTTAGTTAAACCATTGAAAATTTTGGATTGAAATTAGGTCCTGTAAGTTAGAATTATATTTGGAATTTCTTGTGATTTAGGGTATTCAGAAGTGATGAACTTGTAATTTCTTTTATCACGCCCTTTTGTAGTAGAATAATTTTTTCTGCAATAATATTCATTATACCTCAGGAGTTAGTTGATGAATAATCAGAGATCCTAGACAATAACCTATTGTATTTAAAGTATAATGTTTAAGTTTACTATGATTATAATGACTTAATCCTATCTTACTTCGATCATACAAAAGTTACCAAGCCCATCATATATTAAATGTTGGGAATTGATGAATTAAACCTGAGGATTTATTAACCACTGCTATCCACGCTTACCTGACTTGCCCAAGTCATTAGGTTGAAAACTTGCAGTTTGGGATGGGGCAATATCATGGTAATAAGGAGAAGTAATTATGGTACTTAACTATTACTAAATATCATGTGAATTAGATGACATGTAGTAAGATTCAAGATATCTGGGAAGATAGGATTAAATTGCTATGTTGTAACATCGGAAGTATGATAAATTTAGGAATTTGCAAGAAATTAGCAGACAATATATTGAAGACGTATACCTTTGGTATGTCTCTGTAGATTTGATTCAGATAGCATCAAGGACTGGAAAATATACGTTTGATGACATTATAGTCACGGTTAGCACGATTCATGATTATGTAAATTTGATTTTTGATTATCTAGTGTAATTATGGCGAAATGACACAAAAATTAATGGGTATTAGTGATAGTCTCTAAATTTTCACGAGTACACCCTCTTAAATTTTGAGGATGATGGGTTGCTTGACGAAGTGACCATTCATGTTAATTGATTAGATTAGACAACTCGTAAAGTTGAGTTGATTGATTACTCGGGCGTACTCGAAGGAATAAAAACCTGATCGTGGAGAAAATGTTTATAGAGTCGTTGTCTACACTCACAAATGAGAACTCAAATTACTAAAAGAAAATTGTGTTTATCAGACGGTGTATTTCCTCAGAATAAAGAAAGACGTCATGGATTCTGGGACGTATGGTGAGGTTTATCGGCTGGAGAAGGTCAAGTGCCCAAGACGATAGTGTCGGATTGGGATGGACGGTTTATGTCCAAGGAAAGAAGATCAATCTAGGCTTATTTGGGTTCTCAGTTGACATTTAGCACAACTCTCCACCCTTAGATGGATGGCTGACGAAGCGTACCATCCTGATCGACCAAATGGCTTACTAACTGGAGCTACTACCGGAGTTAGCGGGTTTGCACGACGTCTTCCACGTCTCCTCTCTTAGGAAAGCTCTACAAAAATCAGAGCAGCAAGTTTCTACTATAGATGGCCTGGCAGCTTCCGATCGATCGGTCCGCATGGAGCCTGTCAGGATAGATGATGTGGCAGTGCAATTCTTGCAGCACGAGAAGGTTCTGTTGGTCAAGATCATGTGGTGAAATCATGGACAGGAGGAGCATATCTGGGAGCCACTAGATTTGATACAGTAAAAGTACCTGGAGCTCTTTGCATCAGGTATAACTTCAATTTCTGAGGGATGTTACATACAGTTACTCTCAATAGAAATCTTGCAGGCCTAACCTGAATTTCACGGATGAAATTATTACTTTTGTTTATTGGAATTTGTAACATCCCTCAAGCAACTAGACCCTTAAGATAGTTTTGTCATGACTAGGTCATGACAAATCCCTAGGAAGCTCAAAGAGACCATGTGAATTTAGGCAAGAAGATGAGGATCACCATAGTATGCAAATAACATATTCCAATTACCTAACCTAGGGTTTGACTTTAAGGCCTCACCTTGAATCTTTGACCCCACCATAACATCCCTAACCCATTAGGGGGTCCCTTGGAGCACCTATAACCCATTGGGGTCAACTAAAGTGGTCAAGTTGACCAAAGTCAACCCTAACCCTAAAATGGTCAAAGTGGTCTATCTAGGGCCAATAACCTTCGCCTTTACTCCTTGACCCCACCTGAACCTTCCTAACCCTTCAGGAGGTTCATTAAGCCACTAAGGGCCCATTGGGGTCAATCTAAGAGGTCAAGTTGAGTAAAGTCAACCTAAACCCTAAAATGGTCAAAGTACCCTAATAAGGGTCAAGTGACTACCAAGGTGTCAAACCAACCCTACCCAAGTCTCCCTAAACCTTAAAAGGGGCCAATGAGTCACTAAGGACCCATTGGGGTCAACCCAACAGGTCAAATTGACCAAAGTCAACTTAACCCTAAATTGGATCAATTTAGCTCAAGTTGACCCAACCTAGCGCAACTCACTTGGGCTAAGCCCAAGTTGAGTGTCCCACTAGCTTTAGGAGGCTTATATTTACATGGAATGCCACTAAAAATCTGGAGGTGGTGACTAGGAGAGAGAAACCTCAAGTTCCCCTCTAATGGAGGAGAGAGAAAGAAGAAAGAGAAAGAGGAAAAGAGAGGAGGATTAATGGAGGAAGGCCATGGGCCACCCCATTCACCTCCCCTAAACAGCCATTTGGATTCCCTGATGCTTGGGATTCATCTTCCCATTAACTTCAGCCCACAACCATCAAGAGAGGGGCCATTAATGGCCATGGCAGAATTTTCTCTCCTCAAAATCCCCCTATACAACCCTCGCCACTCAAATCTAACTTCACCATTAGCTTCAGAGGATGGATGGCAGTTGAATTGGTATATTAGATCAAAGGTTTGGTAGAGGATCGAGAAATTGGTCAAGCTCGCCGGAGAGGGGAAAAGCCATGGCCAACCGCCGCCACCGCCGTCGTCAGACTCCAATCAAGGTCCACTTCTCCTCCTCTCCCCTTGTGCTAGTATTCTAGATTAATTAGGAGAGAAATTGAGCTCAACTTAGCCCGATCCAGTGGGAAAAAATGGAGTTTTTCTGTTTTTCATGGTGGCGGGTTTACCGAAAACCACCACCTCCGGTGGCCAAACCACCGCTGGGCGATAGCCACCACCTCGATGGAGGTGGTGTTGGCGGTGGCGTGCCAGGGAGGTGGCCGACGTTAGGCATTGGAAAATCTACAGGTGTTTTGGCATTTTACGGGCTTTGTTGGAGAAGAAGAAGAACAGTACATTTGATATATAATTATATTTATATATATAATATATAGTGAATAAATTATCTTTTATCATGTACACTTTGACATTGTTAAATATGGCCCTTAGAGGCCGTTTTAGGAAAAATGGTCAGTGACAAAAGTTGTAGGCCTTTTAGTCTAGCTGAATTTAAAATTGGTTTCTACCCATTTGGGTCAGTGGTTTGAATACAACACTCAATATGGTGCAGCCTATACATAGGCTTGACCATAGACTAAATTGAGTGCCCCCACTAAACCAGTCAGGCAAATGCTTTGAAATTTTCACCATAGGCTAGTTATACCAACTCCCTCATCATTTACAAAAATGAGAATTTTTGAAGTATATTTTTCTATGGTTTTTGTAAATATTTAATAAATCATGTATGATTTAATTTTAGGGTCTAATGACCTCACAATTCCCAAAAATTCTGGTGGATGACCCTTAGAGTCATGATAGGTCACTGTTAAAAATCTCAACTCATTTGGGTTTGATTTGATTAGGTATTGGTGTAACCAAAGTTTGTCCCTATAAGGGGAAAATTAGGTCAAAAGTGCACTTGATGGATTGGGTGACCAATCCTCATCCAAAGTTAGTGAAACTTTGTCCAATGCTTATTGTTACATAAAACACCCCCACAAGAGTGCTTGAGTGGTTTAGGGTTGGTGTACCCTAGAGCCCTAGTGTTAACCCTAGGGTTGAGTTTTGAGCTCAATGAAGGACATGGTACCATATGTCCTTGGAATGTCTTGGAAATTGGTAGATGAGTTCATTGAGTGGAAATAAGCCATAGAAAATGTTATTAGAATTTTTAGGAGCACTTAACCCCTCTGAAATAATTTATGACCAATTAGGATACTTCTACTCATAATTTTATTGCATGATTATATGATCTTCAATGTTCATGAAACTTAGGCTGTGATTTTATATAATGGTTATTAATCTCTGGAAATTTTGGTATGTATTTTTGAATAATATTTATAGTATCTCATTAACAAACCTAGTAATTGCCCTATTAGTAAGAAAGATTATTATGAGTTATTTACTCACTAAAAATTATGAAATTTGGTTTTGGGACATTGAATAGCATCATCATGCTCTGTTAATTTTTATAAAATTATTGGAAGCCTTTTCATATAGGATGCTTCACAAAGTGCCTTATGTAGAATATTCTTAAATGATTTATTTATGTTGCCAAATGTATTTGGAAAATTACTAAATTTGGTCAGTTGTTTTTTCTGGTCATTTTTAACATCTGGTAATTTTTATATAAATTTTGGATGAATATTTATTTTATTTCATGCTTTACCCTATGCTTGTGGATAATTAATTACTAATTTGTTTGGAGGTCAAAACCTTTTTGGAAAACTGTGAATTTCAGTATTTGCTATTATTTTGATAATATACACTTGTCATAATTTTATTGAGGCCATTTCTTGTCAGGAAATTATACTTGGTGTTTAAAAGCATAGATGGCCTGATTTTGCAGAAAATATAATAAATGCAAAATAATTAAAAAAATTATAATCTTCTGGACTTATTTATAAAGTATCATGATAGATCTCCAATAATAATCTTAGGCCATTTGGATTATTATTTGGAGTATCACCATTCATGCACATCATGTAGCTCATTAGGTCTGCACATAGTAGACACTGTAGAATTAAGGCATCATGTGAACCTTGGTATGGGATAAAGGAGATAGTTGGTGGACTTAATCGAGCGAGTGTGAATGAGGTCACCAATGGAATTCAAGCTGTTAGAGCCGGGTTGAGTAGGGGTAAGGTTATGCCTGGGATAAACGATGGATCATCTTTCCCTTGGAGAAAGTCTAAATACGCATAGGGTTAGTCCAAGTGTAATGCTAAGAGAGTTTAGGACATGGGTAGATACCAAAAATAATAAGTACCTTGCGAAAGGGAGATTTGGGCTTCAGCCCATCGTAGTTCCTAGTGCCCTCGAGAGTCCTTCACAGGGAATGCCCCGGGCAGTCAAAGGTTAACCCTAAACTGTAAGGCTAAACTGTTAGTGAATGATTAATTCTAAGTACTTCACTTTCACTCACCATGTAGTCATGGGAGGCTAGTTTGGTTTAGACTCAAAAGCGGTAGGCTCGGCGATGGTAGGTACAGACTGGTTAGTCCAGGGAGCCAGTTGCTTGGAAGGTTGTTGTGATAGATGGGTTAGTCCGGGGAGAAAATGGCTCGAAGATTTATATTTATCATAATTTCATGTGCATAAAGGTGGTGGGTCTTCAGTATTAGATGGTCGATCGCACCGATGACGATACGTTGACTTGGCAAGTGTGGTTCTCACTTAGCCAAATAAAAGATTGGCGGGTTTGTCAGCATTAGTACGTGGTGACTCTGATGTGTCCTTCAGAGGCATACGTAAGGGCTAGGCTTGGTAGTGCAGTTACCTGTCTAGGGGTGGGGTGGCCCAACCCACTGTCTCCATAGGCCACTATGGAGGCTCCTGGAAGTGAAGCTAGCTTCCAAAACCGGGGAACTAAAGGTTTATGCGCATAGAGTCATGTGCGTGTGTTGCACTTGTATGAACATAACATTAAACCAGCATAACATAGCATATCATATCATCATTGCATTTAAAACCCTAACCTTATCATATAAATTGGTATGAGACTTTATACGATAGGCCTTGCAAAATGATCCCTTAACTTATGAGTTTGTATGAACATTCTTATAAGGTAAAGTTACTTATTTTATAGCTTACTTTACTTTACCTTATCTGTAATAGAAGGTAGCTGTAGTTCTTAACTTATACTTCTACAACTTATAGTGTAGCATGTGCTTACTGCTTTGTACTTTACTTTGTTTACATTATTGCTTCATTGTTATTGTTCCCTTATACATACTCCTGCTAGGGTAGTTGTCACGTGCTCTTATTCACTCTCCACTTTAAATATCTTTCCTTTCCTCCTCCCCGTAAGGTGCCTAAGAGTCACGGGGATGAGGCAAGGATGATAACAACTTATTATTTTAACTAACGGTCGGTGGACCACATCATTTTAGGAATTCGAGGTGATGCACCAATCGTAGGAGGATGACATGACTTGAGGAGCAGTTGTTGCACACTATCGCTACTACTCGGCAATAGGTCTAGTACGATTTTTAGTTTTCTTCCGCTAGATGTGTGAGTTGTGTGAGAGAGATCTTTTATATTAAACATGTACCAGGATTAAGCCCATTTTTCTACTCTCTTTCATACTTTGTACTCATTGTGGACTATTGCTCTTTTATATATATTAATAGCGAGCTATGATCCGTGGACTTGTATTACTTACTTCTCTGTTGTTGACCTACTGTTATATGATCGTTTTAGCCGGCAGGATCGACGCCGTGCGGTGACATCTAACTTGTTAGTTAGAGTTACCGTAAGGCGGCGGTTCTGGGCGTAATACCCAGTGGTGAAGGGAAAAAAGGGGTCTTACAGTGTGCATGGGTGAGTCATCATACTGCATTAATTTCATATCATTGCATTACACCGCATAAGATCCTCATCATATAAATTTGTATGAGCACTTTTATATGATGAGTTACTTTGATGTACCTGATCCTAAACTTATAAATATGTATGGGCATTTTTATTAGTTAAGTTAAATTTTGTACTTATGATGGACATGCTGTTTGAGTAGATGTACCATTTTATATATTGATTACTATTACTCTTACCTGCTTAGCATTGATGTGCTATTTATACATGTACTGTTACATACATAATGCTCTCTTGTCATTTGATTTGATATACATAATACTGCTATATTGAGCTTCTACTTATTTTCCTCCGCCCAGTGTCTAAGAATCGCCAGGGTGAGAGGATGTGATAGCCACTTAGTATTTATGACTAACGGTTGATACATCTACCATTTTAGGAGGATAACTCGAAGGTGGGGCAGCAACAACACCTTGTGCAGGAAGACAACCAGGACATGGGACAGGGTTTGATATGACGATACCCTCACTTACTTTTGTGAACGATATGAGTTGTGAGAGTTATGATGTAAGCTTCGGGCAGTTTTGTGTACTCTGATATTAAAGGAGCTGATGTAGCTTCTTATTATTGATGTACTATTTTTGAAATTTTACTTTATGTGAATCATGACTTTTGTGTTCTTCTACTTATTGGGTTGGAATTTGTGATATCGAAAATTAGCCGACATAATAAGCAACTTGTGGTAGAGATTAGCCCGTGTGCTGATGCTACCACAAGGCAGCTATTCCGGGCATAAAATTCCTCTCGACTGTGTCTTGTGTTCCGGGAGGGGGGGGGGTTCATAATTCGTATCAGACTGAACCGATCCTACGATAAAGAAGTCAATGAATGTGGCATTACCCCCACTTGATTATTCAGTTTGCGGACAAACTGGATTAGCGGAAGCAGTGGTATGCCCATTTGTGATTCACACTAAGTATTTCCACCCATTAACCTGTAACATCCCATTTCCTTCTAGAGCCCTTAACTTAGATTAGGGTAGAACATGCGGGGAGTGAATGGGTCAGGCTAGGATTGACCCAAGAAGTTAGGGTGGATTCACATAGGGCCCGCTATAGGGTTCAAGACAGCTTTAACTTAGAAAAATTATTCTGGATCCATAGGCGTCAAGTGCATTGAGTGAAGTCGACACCATTCGATGAAGCATCGAGTGCGTTGAGTGGACTCAACGCCATACTCTTTAACTTAGAAAATTTGTTCTGGAATCACATAGCGTCAAGTGCGTTGAGTGAATTCGACGCCATTCGACAAAGCGTCGAGTGCATTGAGTGGACTCTATGCCATGTTCTTAACTTAGAAAATTTGTTATGGAATCATAAGGCGTCGAGTGCATTGAGTGAACTCGACACCTTTCGACAAAGAGTCAAGTGCATCGAGTGAACTCGACGCCATTCGACAAAGCGTCGAGTGCGTTGAGTGGACTCAACACCATGTTCTTAACTTAAAAAATTTGTTCTAGAATCACAAGGCGTCGAGTGCGTTGAGTGAACTCGATGGCATTCGAAGAAGCGTTGAGTGATCTCGATGTTTTTGGACTTAAAAGAATTTTTCGGTCTAGTTCACCTGTATGCCTGAACTGGGTTTTTGGGATAAAAATCTGATAGCTTATTTGATCCTGATCTCTTAGACAAACCTATTTAATACAATACTCTTTTCAAGAAGACCTATTTAAGGCAATGATTGGCGGTCCAATACATGGGTGATAAGTGGCAAAGCAACTCAAAATAATTGGCGGTCCAACATTAGGATGACATGTGGCCAACAACTAAAGCCCTAATTCATCTTATTAAAAGGAAGAGACAAGAAACCCTAGCTTTCAGTCCCACTCCTTACCAAGGCCTCCATCATCTTCATTGAGCCCAAAGGAGTGGAAACAACTTTTGAGTTAAGCTTTAGAGGGATAATCGAGCTTTGGAGCTAACTCGCTGGAGCAAGGATCGACCATGGCTCACCACTACCGCACCCGCTGCCAAGCTCGCATCCAGGTCCGTTTCTCCTTCCCTCCCTCAGTGCTAGTCTTTTAGATCCACTAGGAGAGATATCGGGCTCAAATGAGCCCGATGCCATGAGAGAGGGAATATTTTGAGCTTTTCTTCTTGCTCGGGTTCGCCGGAGGAGCCTCCTTCGGCGTCCATGTCATCAGGAAATGCCAGCCGCCACCTCAACGGGTGGTTGTGATAATCGGCGGTGGTGGCATCGGCCCAGGTGGCCAGAAATGAGATATCAACATTGACCAGCTCGGGATGATCTGGGTCATCGGCTCAGTGAAGAAGACAATGGGAAGCCGTTAATTTAAGTTGAATTAAACTATAGTATTATTAATTATTTCTGTCTCATTTATTACAGTGTTATGCATATTAATTTTGGGCCAATTAGAGTCATATTAAGAGAAAGTCATAAACATGAAAAATGAATCCCTATGTGTTACCTTCAATTTGACACCCTAAACCTGTATTTGGAGCACTGTTGCTCATTGTAGAGCCAATCTCCTAGGACTGCTCCTAGACTAGGGCAGAACTTCAAATGGATGCCTAGGCTAAACTCTTAAGTCCACATACTGGGAAATTTAGGTCATATATGTGTATTTTACCATACTTAGACTTTGTCTAAAAATCAAATTTTTTGGAGAATAATTTTATATAGTTTTAATAGAAATATGAATTATTAAATAAATGGAATTTTGGGAGATTCCCCATTCCAAATGCACCCAAATTTGGGTGGCAAGGCTCTAAGGTCATCCTATGGCCTTGGTAAAAATTTTGAGCCATTTGGATCTCTGTATGTTTAAAGATCCAACATGTATGGTGAAGGTAGATTTGTAAATAATGTATAAATGGTAAAATGAGAGTTTAGCTCATTTGGCCCAATGTATGTCCATGCAATTTTGGAAAGAGACTTATGGAGGTAAAATACTCCTTTCATTAGAAAATTGGGATTTTTGGAATAAAAAAATCCCATAAGTTGGAATTATTTCAAAATTAGCACATTTAGGTGTTAAAATGAAAAATAGGGCTACTAAACTTAGAAAATTTCAAATTGTTGATCCATGTCCTAATAGGTCATTTCACTTCTCTGGAAAAATTTATGAGCACTTTGAAGAATTATTTCATGTATAAATAGTGTAATTACATTTTTACCCTTATGGAACTTTGATAAAAAACATGAGCAGTGGTTCATAGAAAATTATGATAAAATGTCTAGTTCCTTATTTATTCATTATGAACCCCTGTAAATTTTATCAAGATTTTTGGATGATTATTTATGGTGAATACTATAATAGTGGCATTTTTGTAATTATGTTTACATGTGAATATCTTAGGTCCAATCACTGACTAAGAGTACGAAAATCTATTTTGACCATTATCTTGTTAATATTAGTGAGTAAGAACTTTCCCTGAATTTTTACATGATTATTTTTAGTACTTTATTTGAAAAAAAGAAGATAATGGGATTTCAATCATAAATAGAAAATAAGGGTCAAATCTAGATGGAAAATTAAGATATTTGGTTCACAGATATTCGTAACCTAGTTGAACATCAGATAATTTATTTAGACCCAAAGGAGCACTTGTTATAGTAGCTCATGTTTAAAGTGACCTAGCTCACTTAATTAATTTAAATTATGGTCCAAAATAATTAGAAAAATGATGAAATTCTGAATGATAAATATTATACACATGATAAACCCATGATAGAAAATTTGGAGGCCTATGACCCAAGGAATTGGAAGTCATCTCATATAGGTTAGAATTATGTCATGGGTTGCGCTTAGTAAAAAGTGACA
This sequence comes from Platanthera zijinensis, assembly GCA_039513925.1. Lineage (NCBI taxonomy): Eukaryota > Viridiplantae > Streptophyta > Magnoliopsida > Asparagales > Orchidaceae > Platanthera > Platanthera zijinensis. Next base: position 71,669,316 of record CM077094.1, on the reverse strand, counting down.
TGTAACACTAAGACCCATAGGGAAATGATAGATGGTTGAATTGAGAGATGTATTGGGAAGTTGAAACCCTGCTTGGAGTCATAAGTATGTTACTATATAGTATCAAGTATTAGAGTGCAAGCCATAAGGAGAACAAATTTGACGGGGGCCCGACGAAAGATCGTCCCTTCCCAATAAGTACCTTAAGTCATTAGGTTCATTCAAGAGCAACAACGAGATTGGGGTATTAATGACGGGTAGACACTAATAAAAGTAAGTGTCCTTGAGAAAGGGAGCTTTGAGCTTCAGCCCATCGTAGTTACTAGTGCCCCCGAGAGCCCTTCTCCGGGCATGCCCTAGGCAGTCCAAGGATTAACCCTAAGGTGTTATGTATAACAAGAATTAGATAAGAGTAGTCTAATAGGATAGGAGAATGATGTGACAAACTCACCCATATAGGGTTAAGGGATACAAGACGAGTTTAGTCTTGCAAGCTGGTGGCTCGGGAGGTTTACTTTAGGACGGGTTGGTCCTGCGAGCTGGAAGCTCGAGTTTGAAATAACTTGCATGTGCTTAGAACATATTAGTGGCGGGTCATGCTGTACTGGCTAGTCATCACACCAAAGGCAGTACGTTGACTCTAGGTGAGGTGTGTAGGTTTGAGGGGCTAGTAGGTTTGTTTATACTGCGGTCTGAAAGACAATCCCCACAAATGCACACCCGACCAAAAAGACTGGTGGATATTACCAACAAATTAGTACGCAGAGACTCTAGAGTGCACCTCAGATGTGTACAAAGGCGTACGAAGGGTCTAGCCTGATAGTGTGTATACCCGCCTAGGAAGTGGAGACGCCCACTCCACTGCTGCCGTAGCCACAACAGTAGTACCAGAGAGTTCAGCTAACTCCAAAAATTGGGAACTAAAGGTCTGTGATCACAGAGTAGGGTGTGTGAGTTTCACTTGTATGAATTATAACCCGCATAACACATCATAACATATATACATACTTAGGACATATGTACCACAGATCCTTATCATATAAATTTGTATGGGCTCTTTTATGTGATAAGTTATATTCCTGAAACCTCAAATTATAAGTTTGTATGGGCATTCATATAAATTAAGGTACTCCTGTGATGATTGTGTAGTGGTATATAGTTTATATTTCTGCTCAGTACTTTACCTTACCTACCTTTCAACACTTCTTTCTAGTACTACTTTTCTTACTTCCTTACTTGTACTATATAGAACTGCTAGCGTACATACTATCATGATAGAGTAGAACTAATATCACCTACTTCCATTTTGATACTTCTTTGTTGTCCTCCACTTTCATCCTCTCGCTCGGTACCTAGGAGTCGCGGGGGTAAGGCGAGGAAAAAATGGCTTAGTATTTATGACTAATGGTCGGTTTTGACCGTATCATTTTTGGAGCTCGAGAAGTTGGAGCGCCAGCACGACCATCAGGATGAGGTGGCAGGACCTGAGCAGCAGTTATGCGCACTACTTCTACTGTAGTTCAGCATCAGGTGATGATGAGTGTTTTAGTTACAGCTTCCGCTTAATATGTGTGTGAGAGAGAGACTTGATACTATTTGGCATGTACAGTGCATAAGCCCTTCTCTCATTTTTTGTACTCATTGTGGACTGTTGTACTTTTCATCTATATCTGTTATGATGATACTACTGTGACTTATGGACTTGCTAGTTATTTTATAACTGCTCGATGTACTTCTATTCTCAATTGCCCTACAGATAAATGATCGTACAAGCCAACAGGATCAACGTCTTGCGGTATCGACTAGCCCATGTGTGCTAGTGTCACCCTAAGGCGGTGGTTCTGGGCATAAGACCGGGTAACCTCCTAGGTAAGGGGGAGGGGTCTTACAAACTGGTATCACTAAGCAGACGATCATTGAGAATGAATTCCACAACACTGGAACACCCTGCTTGAGCATTAGTTTGTGGACAATCTATGAAGCCGAAGCAATGGTGTGCTCATGAGTAAAAAGTCACAAAAAACAGTCCATTTAAAACAATGAGTTAGGCCAACCCTAATTTAAACCTTACTTCTGTGTAGCCCCCACAGGTCATCGTACCACAAGATGTCATTCCTCCCTGTTGGGTATTATATCCACAATAACACAGATTTGTATGAAGTTACCCTTGAACTAAGATGAATTAAGTTTTATTTGATGCTCCTTTCAAGTTATGTGTTTGCAGGATATAATTGCCAAGTGTAGACCAATGTCAGTCTACAATGAGTCACCAAACATAGGACCATACAATGTAATCCCTCATTATGTGATCCATGGTGTTGACTCATGTGTAGCCTCTCTATTGGGATACACTTCATTTTCAAAGCACTAAAGGAATGGAAGAAAGAATGGTTGTTGATTTCATTTCTAGAAAACTTATTTTCAGGAAGTAAAATTTATTCTAAGTCAATTACTCGAGTAGTATATGTTGTACTCGAGTAGTGCTGGAATGAATTCTCGAGTACACTAAGTAAAGTTCTCGAGTAACAGAAATTACTCTCAAGAAAGCTAAGTCCATTACTCGAGTAAACCTTGGAGTACTCGAGTACTACTTGACTATGTCTCGAGTTCTCTAAAGAATTCATTTCAGAAATTTTCTAAGTGTTATACTTGAGTAGTAGAAGCCAGTACTCGAGAAGGCCAAGCCTTGTCTCGAGAAGTCAGAGGACCAGTACTTGAGTAAGAATAAAAATAGTTTTGAGTAGAAGTCTTGTTCTCGAGAAGTCATGTTAGTTCTCGAGAAGTTTTACTATAGTTCTCGAGTAATAGAGATCACTTCTCGAGAAGCTAGAATTCCTTCTTCAAATTTCTCTAAGTCTTGTTCTCGAGAACCTTACAACCTTCTTCTCGAGAATCAGAAGTTAGTACTCGAGTAGTCTATATACCACTCGAGAAATGCAGAATATTTTTTCTGAAATTTCGTTTAGTTCAGACGGAATCGATTTAAAATTTAATCTCAATTCTAATTGGTCCTCGTGTACAATAATTTATGATTATGACCATTAGGCTTGTCCTATAAAAGCTCTTATCATTTCGAGTAACCCTAAGAAGCGAAATCAAGTATTCTGAATCGTATTTTAATTCTAAATCGAGAAAGTCGCCGCTCTTCATCGCCGTTCTCGCCGCAGCTTTTCTCCGATTCAAGCATTTCAGAAGAAGAATTGATCAACAGATCAAGTCGTTCAATCTCTCCTGATCTCTCTCTTGATTGCGTTGTATTAAGTTTTTCAGATCCAAAAACTTAGCTGCCGTCTTCTTCAACCATTTCTGACAGAGCTTCAAATTCAAGAAGGAAGATCGGCTGAAGAATCAGATCTAAATAATTTCTGTTTGTACTATTTTCTATACACAATTTTTATTCTTGTAGGAGATTTTGTCTCCGAGTTGTAGGAGTTTTTATTTTCTAAGATTTGTGTAGGAAGTTTTCTTCCGAGTGTAGATCCCATGTTGAGGATCGAGTTGTAGGGGCGTTGCTCTGAGTTGTAGGATTGGTTTTCAATCCGAGGATATAGTGTAGTAGCCAAGTCTAGCGTGTTACTAAATCGTTGTGGTGGAGAGTGGACGTACCCAAGGTTGGGGAACCACTATATATCTTATGTCTTCTGTGGATTGCTTATTTATTTTTTGCGCTTCGTTCGTACAAATTTTTATTCTGCAAAAAGTCGCAGACCTCACATATTCACCCCCCCCCTCTAGGTGATCTAGGTAGACAACTAAAAACATCACTCCCCCTCCGCCTGCCAGACCTTTCCAGTAGACGGAGATGGTGCTGACTATGACGACCATCCTCGAGGCCTTTAGAGGCCAACAAGCCCCAGTCCTGCAGCCAAATCCTTGATCAAGTTTGCTTAATGCTTTTAAGAATTTGTCCCCGCCATTGTTCCATGGGACAGAAAATGCGGTAAAGTCGGAGGAGTGGCTCGAGACCATTCAGGAGATGCTGGTAGACATCAACTGCTCGGTCAGCAAGGCGGTTTCCTTGGCGACATCCGCACTAGACGTTCATGCAAAGAGGTGGTGGAAGTCCCTGCTAGACTCCACGTATGCTGATCGGGAGCTATCAGACATCACTTGGGAGGAGTTCAGTGAGATCTTCATATACCACTTTATGTCTGTTACAAATAGAGATGAGTTAGAGGATAGGTTACTGTACCTCAAGAAGGGGAGCAAATTAGTGACAGAGTACCAGAGGGAGTTTTCCCACCTAGCTAGGTTCACGGGGATACACAATCTGGACAATAGGAGGTACGCAAAGAGATTCTACCGGGGACTTAGAGACTCTACGATGTAGTCTCTACTATTCATTTCTCATGAAACTTCGGCTCAGATTATCGAGATGGCAAAGAAGCTGGAGGCAGACCAGCTGATTGTCACAACCCGCATTTTCTCCGAAGAAAACGAATTATCAGATTAGGAGAAAACACGCGTCACGATGCCACGTCGAGCAGGGGATAACTGCCGACGCTAAGGCAAACCACAATCAACTATACTTTATGAAAATTCATAAGTTATATGTTTAGAAAATCAGTTATATTTTTACAGGTCGTATCCCTCGGCTCGGTGGATCACCTAGTCCACAATTTAAAAACTATACTTATACGCTGCAAAAAAATTCTTTATTCAGGTTTGACATCCTAAAAGAGTGCATAAGTGTCCCTAGAGGACAACTTATACTATGCAAGACCCTATATTTAATTTATTCTTTATATAAGAAAACGATCTTTTTACGTTGTTTGAAAAATAGTGACGAGTTTTATAAAACATGCTGATCATGAGTAATACTTATAATAGTGTTTTTTTAGGGTTTAAAAGTAACTAGCAACCTAACATAAATCATCTCCAGAGCAAGTAGACTAACTCCAGAAAGGTAGCAGCAAAAAGTAAAATATCTAGTATCAAGGTAAAAAATACCAGTGGGCGCCAACAAACTGACACGAACCCACTGACAAGTATGTATGTCTGTAAGAAAAACAACACCAAAACTACATCACAGAAACAAGGAACTGATCTCTATAGCACCAGAGACTACCAGCAACAGCATAACACCACTAGCCGTCAGAGCGGCTACTATCCAGAACTTGAGGCATTCAAAGAAGAAAGAATACCTCAGCAAGCAAACTAGAAAACTGCTCGAAAGTGTCAATCAGAAGATAAGTAAAAGAGGAAAACAAAGCAGTAACAGTCACAACTGCCCAAGGCAAGGCAAAAAGGAAGTGCACTAAGTTCGAGCACACAACAGTAACTCTGCCCAAAAGCTGTAGTCAACAAGGCTACCATGAGCCCAAATGCTGCAATCTACCAAGAAAGAAACGTCTAACACCCTAAGCTGTGAGAGATGGTAGTAGAAAAACCATCGCGGATCAAGGTTGGAGGCAAACTCAGTCCCCCAACCACCATCTCCAAGAAACCAAGCTCAGGGGTCTACATGTAAACGCACTAGGGACCTCCCACCCCCTTGCCCAACCCGTACCTGGAGCAAGATAAGAGAAAAAGGGTGGACTTGGCTAAATTACACAACACCTCCCCAATTAAGAGCTTCAAACCACCACTACTAATCACGACCCACGATTCGGCCTTTTTGGAAAAATAAGAAAATAGCCGACAAGGAACCTCAAAATCAAGAAATTCACTCGGGGGAGAAAATCAAGGTAAGGTAAAAGCGTTGAGATGACTCAACACGGCCTGGCGTTGAGTGAGCCCCACTCACTCAACGCCTAACCAGACCTTGGCGTTGAGTGAGTTAGCCTCACTCAGCGCCAGAATCAACCATGGCATTGAGTGAGGTTCACTCACTCAACGCCCTCCGCAAGAATAGCTCTGGCGTTGAGTGAGCTAACCACACTCAACGCCAAAACAGCTATGGCGTTGAGTGAGGTCCACTCCCTCAACGCCTTCAGCAAAACAGGTAGTGGCGTTGAGTGAGCTAACCTCACTCAATGCCAAAATAGCTATGGCGTTGAGTGAGGTCCACTCACTCAACGCCTTAGCACTTAACCGCAAAACCCAACAGTGGCGTTGAGTGAGTCCACCTCTCTCAACGCCAAAACAGCTTTGGCGTTGAGTGAGGTCAACTCACTCTACGCCAAAGTACTTACCCGCAGGAAAAACCTAAACCAACGCCATCTGGAAGAGGTCGACGGGAATGCCGACTGATTCTCGCCGAATCGGCGGGAATGAAGATTGATTCTCGCCAATTCGGCGGGAATCCAGATTGATTCTCGCCGAATCGGCGGGAATCTCTAACGTTACTCATCGAAATCGGCGAGAATCACTTAGTGATTCCCGTCGATTTTGACTTAGACGAATTTTCTCACTCAATCGCCTCACTACTTAGCCGCAAAAGAACAGACCAAACTATGGCTTTGAGTGTGTGCACCACACTCAACGCCAAACCCGGACGGCTTTTGGCTTTGAGTGTGTGCACCACACTCAACACCAAATCCCGAGAGCCTACCAAGACTGGTTCTAACCAGAGCACTACCACAGAAACCTCCCTCTATCTCTCTCTCGGCTCCACCCGCAAAAGCTCCAAACCAGAAATAAAAATCTGGAGTCTAAATGGTGAAAACAACCAGCGGGTTGAGCAAAAACAATACAAGGAGGGGGGCTCATAAAGGGAAACTGAAGCACAGAGTTTTAAGCAAACAAAAAGAGAAAAGCTTGGCTTCTATCCTAGGGCTAACCAGGTAGTTAAGAGGGGGAAGATCAAAACTGCAAGTGCAAGAACCACTTGCCTCGGTTTTTCAGCGAAGCTTCACTCGAGCCCTTCCTCTCCCTCAGCACCAGCAACAACAACACCTAGCCAGCACATCCCGAGCTTTAATGGCGGAAAGAGCAAAACCGAAAATCCAAACCTCCTAAAAACCCTACGAAAATCAAATCTCTTACCGTGGAAATGAATATCTAAGAGAGAGAAATCCAGATCCACTCTCAGTATCGAAATCAGTCCACAAACGCTCCCGAAATCGCCGTCCGAAGGGGTAGCAGGTCCGACGGTTTTCCTCTGTTTTCCGCGAACAGGAGCAGGCGACGGTTTTCGGGAAGAAGAAGAATGGACCCTCTAATTTGGCTTAAGGCTTTTAAATAAATCCAATCACGCCTAATCAGCCTTAACCGCTTCCTAAGCCACCAGTTCATTACCAAAGCTTTTGACCGCAGAAATCAACTAAATTGCTTTAAATATACACATTTGCTTTTATTATTAGCATACCCAAAACGACGCGAAAACAAAACTACCTCGGAATTCGACGAAACTCGCACTGTAGCTAAATACCCATGCTACGAACGCAACGGCGAAGTCGAAATTAACTTTCAACGAACAGAACTCGAGTTATACCCACCCTAAGCCAAAACACAAGCATCCCCTGAGAGGCCACACCGGGTCACCCAAAACGACTCGGCTTGCTAGCGAGATCATGCCAATAGGCTACAAAATAGGCCACCCAGTTCTAAGGAGTTAAGACCACACTCCACAGATGGCACAAGCCAAGAAAACACGTAGACGTAATGCCAAACGAGAATTAAATAATCGCAGAAAAATCGGGGGCGTTACAGTCACTCCCCCTAAAAGAAAGTTTCGTCCCGAAACTTTACGCACAACACTTCTACTATAGAAGGAAAAGTACCAAGCTAAACATTACAAAAAGAAAACAACCCAAACTAATCAGGGAAACAGTTGAGGGTGAGCCTCCCTCATAGCCGACTCTAACTCCCAAGTCGCGCTTTCCAAACCCTGATTCTTCCATAGAACTTTGACAATCGGGATGGACTTCCTTCGCAGCACCCGATCTTGTGTATCCAAAATGCAGACCAGCACTTAAATAAAAGAGAGATTAAGCTCCAACTGGGGCACAACATCTAAGACTTTCCCACTACTGCGCACACACTTCCGCAATTGGCTTACATGAAATACATTATGAACACCTGGGAAGTTTGCTTGAAAATCCAACCTATAAGCTGACACGCCAATCCGTTCAACAATCTTAAACGGGCCCACATACCTCGGGTCCAATTTCCGATTCTTACCGAACCTCTTAACTCCAACCATCGGGGAAACCTTAAGAAACACAAGGTCCCCTACAGAAAACTCCAAGTCCGACCTACGCCGATTGGCGTTCTTTTCATATCTCTCCTGAGCTATACGAAACTTTTCTCGAATAAGCTTCACTGCGACTTCCATCTCCTCGAGCGCATCCAGACCCAACAAGGGCCTCCCACCTGCCTCAGCCCAAAATAGGGGAGTTCTGCAGTGCCTCCCATACAACGCTTCAAACGGAGCAATTTGCAAACTTTCTTGATAACTGTTGTTGTGTGCAAACTCCATAAGTCGCAACTGCTCATCCCACGCTCTACTGTGGTCTAGAATGTAGCATCTGATCATATCCTCAACTATCTGGTTCACCCGCTCCGTCTACCCAAGTGTCTGTGGTTGGTAAGCAGTGTAATACCTCAGATCGGTACCCAAACCCTCCCGCAGACTCTGCCAAAAGCGAGAAGTAAACCAGGAATCTCGATCGGAAATGATGCTAAAAGACACACCGTGCAATCTGATGACCTCATTCAAGTACAACTCTGCTATCTTCTTCATCAGGTAGTCAATCTTGTACGGCACGAAGTGAGCACACTTCATCAGTCTATCCACTATAACCCAAACAGAATCAAATCCCTTTAGAGATTTCGGTAAGCCCGTGATGAAGTCCATAGAAATACTTTCCCACTTCCAGGTCGGGATCTCTAACAGAGTCAACTTGCCACCAGGCCTTCTGTGATCGGCCTTCACACGCTTGCAAGTGGGGAACTCAGCGAAAAATCGGGCTATATCTCTTTTCATGCCATACCAATAGGCAATTTGCTTCAAATCATGATACATCTTCGTAGATCCTGGATGGTAGGCAACACTGGATCCATGAGCCTCTCTGTATACCATACCCCTGATGTCTCCAACAGCAAGGATGCAAAATCTACTGCAGTACTTCAAAGTACCCGCATCATCGATGGAAAAATCCGGCAACTCCTCTCTCTCAGTCCTGAGGTATAAGTGTAGAAGGTCCGGATCATCCTTCTAGTGCAACCTAGTAAGGGAAATCCAAGACGGCTCTGCCACTGCCAAACTACTCTGCACGCAACATCCCACTGCGATATCCATAAGGAGGAACTCTTCCACTAAACGGTCGGCGGAGAGATTAAAGATCTTCCCCGTCTTCCGACTCAGGGCGTCGGCCACCACATTAGCCTTGCTTGGATGGTACTGGATCTCTACATCATAATCGGCCACATACTCTAGCCACCGACACTGGCGCAGATTTAACTCCTTCTGCATGAACACATACTTCAGGCTCTTGTGATCAGTGAAGATCTTGCACTGAGCCCCATAAAGTAGATGCCTCCACAGCTTCAACGCATAAATCACCGCTGCAAACTCAAGGTCATGCGTAGGGTAATTTATCTCGTGAGTCTTTAATTGCCTTGACCCATACGCAATCACTTTTCCTACTTGCATCAACACGCAACCTAAACCAACATGCGAAGCATCCATGTAAACGTCATACTCCACACCCTCAGTAGGCAGGGTCAAGACGGGAGCAGTGCACAATCTGTTCTTTAGCTCCAGGAAGGCTTCTTCGCACTTCTCGCTCCAAACAAAGGCCACATTCTTCTGAGTCAACCTGGTCAAAGGTGCAGCTAGGGTAGAGAAACCCTCCACGAACCTCCTGTAGTAGCCGGCCATCCCTAGAAAGATCCTGATCTCCTTGGGCGTGCCCGACCTACTCCAATCCATCACTGCTGCGATCTTTTCTGGGTCGACCGAGATCCCATCCTTGTTCACCACGTGGCCCAGAAACGAGACCTGAGGCAACCAAAATTCGCACTAGCTTAACTTGGCAAGTAACTTGTGATTCCTCAACTTCGATATAACCAAGCACAGATACTTCTCATGCTCCTCAGTGTTGCGAGAATAGACCAGCACGTCATCGATAAAAACCACAACGAACTTATCCAGGAAATCCTTGAACACCCGATTCATCATATCCATGAAAGCTGATGGTGTGTTGGTCAATCCAAACGACATCACCAAGAACTCAAAATTACCATGCCTCGATCTAAATGCAGTCCGTGGAATATCTGCCTCACGGATCCTAAGATGATGATAGCCATAACGAAGATCGATCTTGGAGAACACTGTGCTACTGCGCAGCTGATCAAACAAGTCATCGATCCTTGGCAGAGGGTACCTGTTCTTAATAGTGACTTTGTTCAACGCCCTGTAGTCGATGCAAAGCCGAATCGACCCATCCTTCTTCTTCACAAATAGAACAGGAGCACCCCAAGGCGACGAACTCTGCCTGATAAAACCTTTTGCCAATAACTCATCTAACTGGACTCACAACTCCTCTAGCTCACGAGGGGCCATCCGGTATGGCGCCTTAGCAATAGGACGCATACCAGGTTCCAAATCGATCAAAAATTTGACATCCCGATCGGGAGGAAGACCAGGAAGGTCACCAGGAAACACATCAGCGAAACTACGAACAACGGGAATCTCCTCTAAACGCAGTATACTAACAGCGGTCCCAACCACCGAGACTAAACAAGCAAAACAACCATAAGGAAACAACTTTTAAGCACATACCGTAGAAAAGACAGAAGAATCTTGGCACGGATCAGCATACACGCTTCCCGGCTGACCATTGTCCTTGATGAAGTCCAAGCGCTTCCATTTACACTGAATGACCGTATCATACTTAGACAGCCAGTCCATGCCCAAAATGACATCGAAGTCCTCCAGGTCAATCATCTTCAAGTCTTCCCTCGCAAGAGAATCGCCTAACAAAATAGGGCAATCTAGAATGCCCAAATATGATAACACAGATTCACCAGAAGGGAACTTGATGCGGAAGGTATCACGAACTCGATCTAGAGTTAACCGATGTCGCTCCACAAAGGCTCTAGCCATAAATGAGTGGGTAGCGCCGGAGTCAAACAGAACATGCGCCCAACGGTTCTTCACCTTAAATATCCCTATAGGAGTATATACAACTAAGGATCTACCGAAACCCAACTGTAACCATTCTAATCAAATAAAACTTTCAAGCTGTAAAAAGAAACAACAAACCATAGATGACCTGAGTCGAAGCTTGGGCCTCCTCGGAAGAGATCACGTTCAGCTTTCCTTTACCCTTGTCCACATGCTGAGGCGGAGGTAGAGCCTGAAGTGGAACGCATGAAGAGCAGGTCGGACCTGAGGACACCTAGACTTGATGTGACCCTTCTGCCCACACTGATAACAGACTATATCCTTGGACCAGCACTGGGCAGCATCATGCCCGGGTCGCTTGCAAACAGAACAGGAAACATCCCTACTAGGAGCACCCTGAATAGCATGAACTTGCTCGTTCTTCTGATCTTTTGCCTTCTTGAAACACCTCTCAACAGGGTGGCCTGACCGACCACAGAAGCTACACACCATCTTGCTTTTCTTTCCCAAAGCAGCATCGGGTACCTGGGGTTTTGATAGTTTTACTTTCAAGACAACCTAAACACCTAGAGGGGGGGGGGGTGAATAGGTTCTAATTTCTTGTTTATACTTCTAGGCAGAATTCAATTACAAATTAAGATATCTAGCACAGCATTCATAGATAATTAAGCATCACAGATTGCACAATGTTTTATAGTGGTTCCCTAAGGTCTGGGTACAGCCACTTTCCCCCTTCACCTATCTAGCAGTATGCTAGATTCGGCCAAACTTCCACTATTCTCAGATCCTCAGATCCTACAGCTCAGAACCTGGATAGGTTCCTACAACTCAGGCTCAACAGCCCTACCTCAGCCTTGCCTCAAGGCCTACCACTCAGAGAATAACTTTCTCCTACACTCAGGCAAATAGCCCTACCACTCAGAGATCACCTCTCCTACACTCAGCCTTTATAACACAGGCTTACAACTCAGATCTGTATAAACAGATCCTACAGAAATTTAGAAAAGATATTTTAATGTCTTGCCTTTGTTGAGAGAGAAGAGGACAAGACACTTCTTGATCAGTTGATGAAATCAACTGAATCTGAGCTTTCTTCAAAGCTTCTTGAATCTGAAATTAGCTGAGTTGATTTCCAAACAGCTTCTTGAGAAACCACTGATGGCTTCCTTCGTCTTCTTCAAGATGACTGGATCCCTCTCTATCCAACACCTTTTCAAATACTTCAGACTTCTTCTTCTTCTTCTTAGATCTACTGATGAAGATCTTCTTTAGAGATTAGCACTTTCTTGAATTGAAGCTACAACAGGATTGTAATCCTTCTGTTTCTTCTTCTTAGATCTTCTTCAGTTGTCTTTTTTTAATTTCCTTCTGAATATGTCTATTTATAGACTTTCTTCATGGTAACCGGCTGATCCGGTTTCTAACTGATTTCTGACAGGTCTGACAGCTTCAGTTAAACGGTGGCAACCCACAGCTGTCAAATCTTCAAACAGTTCCTGTACCTTAGCCTTGGACAGCAAAATGTCGAGACAGTTTGTTAGAAAGTGTCGAGACCAATCTGTCTATCTGTGTCGACACAAGTGACTTTGGTGTCGACATAGTCTTTGATGATGTCGACTGAGTTGCCTTTAAGTCGACACAGCTTCTTCAGAAAATAACTTGGTCTAGACTCTGCAGTGTGTCGACACAAGTCCTGTGTGTCGACACAGTTGTTGTAGATTCAGAACTCAGTATGTGTTGACTCAGCCTTCAGGTGTCGACACAGCATTATTCAACTCTGCCAAAATGTGTCGACTCAATCTTCTGGTGTCGACACAAGCATAGTCGACTTCTGCCAATATGTGTCGACTCAGTCTTCTGGTGTCGACACAAGCATAGTCGACTTCTGCCAATATGTGTCGACTCAATCTTCTGGTGTCGACACATCCACCCAGTGTCGACACAGTTGAGGTCGACTATCCTCTTTTGTGAGTCGACACACTTTCTCTGGTCGACTATCTTTCACTAGTCGACTATCTTCCACTACTCGACTATTTTTCTCTGGTCGACTATCTTTCACTAGTCGACAAACTTTCTCTGGGTGTCGACAATCTTTCACTGTGTCGACACTGCTTCCCAGTGCTGAGGTCGACGATTTTCTTTATGTGTCGACACTGCTTCCCAGTGTCGACATAAGTGTTGTCGACTATCTTTCTCTGTGTCGACACTGATATTCTGAAGTGTCGACACAAATATTCTGAAGTGTCGACACAATTTCTTCAGGTGTCGACATGTGGACTTAGAATATTTTTCTGCATTCTTTAATACTTCTTCACCTGCACATGTCAACTCAAAACAACATCAAATACACCTTGATGTATATCATTGAGCTAAGTTGGGCTTCTTTAAATCAGGTACACATTTTCCAATGTACCCAACAATCTCCCCCTATTTGGAGAAGTCATAACCCTATAGCCAATGATATACACCATTTATAACAAGTATAAACTGATGATAGATGACATAACAGGAATACTTAATATAAACAAAATAAAAACAATCCATCACAGAATGAACATTATTTGATACCAACCAACATTTTGTTTATAACTTGATAATGTTTGAATACAGAGATTTACATTTAATGATTTAATCAAAACATTACAAAATACTTTGAAAGAACTAAAAATTAAGACTGATCAGGCTCTTTAATGACAATCCCTTTGCCAGATAGAACTTGAGCCTTCATAGGAGCTTCAGAATCTTCAGCTGGCTTCTTGCCTTTTAGATCAGCCTTCTTCTTTGCTTTTTCCTTGAGCCTTTGCCTTTCAAAATAATGAAAGGGCTTTGGGAAGTACTTGCTTGGCTCCTGAGCATCTGGAGGCAGCCTACCTATCTTTGCTTTTCTTCTAAACTGTACTATGGCCTCTTGCCTGGCTTCATACTTCTGCCATTCCATCTCATTGTACCACTTGCCTCTTTCCTGCACTTGGTCTTTGACAGCCTTCCATGCAGTGAGTATTATATTTCTGGAAGTAGGACTCCACTGCTCAAAGTATGGCTTAAGTTCAGCCTGCTCTCTAAATCTTTTCTTAGAAAGTAGAGCATCTTGCTGGTCTTTCAAAGTAGCCTCAGGCTTATCAACCTTCCCAAGAACAACATTAGTAACCTCCTTTGGAGGACTATACATTCCTTGAACTTGCTGATCAATCATGTCAAAATCTGGAGGAGGGTAAATGACTTGGGCAACCTCAGGTTGATTGCCTTCAAGTAGACTTGTTTGTATTCCTAACTCAGCCACCATAACATCATCACACAATGGTGGATATCCCAATGTGGCTCGAATACTATTGGTCACCCATTTGGTGTGCTCTGAGCCTGCATGAACTAACATCCTCTCCCCCTTTATGGCTTCTCTAGTAACATGATCTCTCAGATCTTCCTTCTGAAATCGAATTTGGCCAACCAGATAATTCACACCCTCTTTAAAAAATGGTTTTAACTTTTGAAGCTTGTCAGATATTTCTTTTTGAGAGGAAGTGATAGCAGTTTTAACAGAATCAATAGCAGCTTGAAAGTTCTTATCAAATTCTTCCATTTCTTTTGCTCTAGCTGCAGACAGGCCTGAAACAATCTTTTTCAATTCCTCTATGATCTCATGATGAGATTCAGTTAAATTGTCATTCATTCTTAACTGATTTTCCAAGACATATCTTTGCTTTAAAGCAATATCATCCACCTTATGGATGATAGTCTGCTGTTGTTTTGCCAAATACACCACAACATTACCTCCCTTATGGAAGCAATCTGTCATCTCCTTTTTATGCATATTGACCTCAAACCTAATAGATTTTATATCTTGAGCTAAGTCAAACTGCAGGGACTTGTTGTTCTCATCAACATATTTTTCAATGGCCACCCTGTGTTCATTCAATTTCACTTGTAAATCAACCAAAAACTTGTTATAATCAAAGTCAGAAGGAGTTTGATGTGCTGTAGACTGTAGAGCCTGCTTATAGCTCTTGCTCCTTCTCTGGAAGACCATAAGTTTTCTCTTCTTAGCCACCCTGGCTTCTTCATTCTCAGAATCAGAAGTACTATCAATTTGAACTCTTTCTTTGGGAGGAGGAGGAACAGCTGCTTCAGTGCTATATTGTACAGTCTCAATATGCACAGGCTCCCCCTCAATTTCTTGCTCCACTTCCAGGCTATCAGTAATTATTTCATCATTTGGGAATAACTCCTCCAGAGTATATTCCTTCTGTGCTGGATCATTTGCAGTATTCAAATTTGAAGATAGATCAATTTGAGCATCTTCTTGCACTTGCTCCCCCTGGACCTGTGCAGAAATAAAAATATTAGAAATCTCTTCTGTAGGAAAATACACCAGCTCCCCCTGCACCTGTACCTGGTCATGAGTAGATACAGTTTGTGTAGGTGAATAAACTTGCTGAGCTGGTATTCTTACTTCTTCTTCTTGGATTCCAGGTATTGTGGCATCCTGAACTTGTGTAGAAGCAGGCTGATCTTCAACCTCTTGTCTTACTTGCTCTTCTTGTTGGTGCTCAGCACTGGTAGCATGACCTGGGGATCTCTCAGGTGAATCCTGCCTTTCCACTTCAGGCATCTCTTTGGTCAGCACCCTATCCCATCTGGAGAACAATCTCATGTCCATCCTTCTCATGTGATTGATTTTTGTTCCAGGTTGTTGTTGCATAACAGCAGGAATCTCCTTACTTAGGTATATACTCATTATCCTAGCCATATTTGGCTTCTTGATTCCTTCCTTAATCTTTTCAAAGATTATAGATGACCAATCTGTTGGAATTGTAAACACAATCCTGGTCATTAGGCTGAACATATAGGCAGAAATCCTATCATGTCCACCTGGCTTGCACAGAATAACTTTTCCAACCACTTCTGACAGAAATTTGCCCTGTTGATTCATTCCTTTCCTATTGAAAGCAGCTCCAATTTTCATGGTGGAATCCAATCCACACCATTGAAGAGCCTCCCTTGATTTAGAAGCAGGGACATCCTCTTCATTCTCAATTATAGGTAATTGCAGAATTGTTCTTAACTTACTTGGTGTAATCTCCTCTGGTGACCCATGAACTGTGGATTTTATCTCTTGACTTTCAGAGACTACAGATGCAGAAGTAAAGAACTCATGCACCTCCTTCTTCCATATCTTTGATGGTTCGGAGACCAGAAATTCTAAACCTGAGTCGGAGAGGAGAGAGATAACCCTGAGAACATCTGGAGGGGTAGCAGCAAAGGCCTGGCGCACTAACTCATATCCTTCATTCACATTATCTTCAATCTTTGGCTCCATTGATCAGTCGAGAAATCTTGAAAGATGAGAGAAAGAGAGAGAGAGAGAGAATATCGACACAGGGTTTCGAAAACCTTGTAAGCGTGTCGACAGAATGGGTTTTTGACCTATTTATACCTTCTATTTAAAGCAGATCAAAAGTCGCCAAAAACAGACAATAAGTGTCGACACAGATGGAATGTGTCGACACAAATGTCTATGTCTCGACTTCATGTCCGTCTATTATGTGTCGACATCAATTTGCTGTTTTGTCGATACCAGAGATATATAGTAGAGCTTCAGAAATTCTGTGTCGACTCTTAGTATAAGTGTCGACACAAAATCTGTAAGTGTTGACACCACTATCCTGGTGAAGTCGACACTACATTCCTGGATAAGTCGACAATAAGATTCTTAAGTGTCGACACATATTTTCTGTGTCGACACAACATCTCTGACTTGTCGACATTACTACCCTGAGTCGACACATTATTACTGAATGTGTCGACACCAACTTACATAGCCAATTTCTGTTTGTTCAACACAACTTATAAGTACTACAAAGTACTTGATACTACTTCAATGTGTCTTTATATCACTTGAATGTCTTGTTACCACTTCAACTCCATTTTTGATGATTTTGTGATTACACTAATCAATGGTTAACATACCTAATTCAATTTTGAATTTATTGAATTTGGTTTCATCTAGGGGCTTAGTAAATACATCTGCTATTTGATAATCTGTTTTCACAAATTCCAATGAAATGTCTTCTTTTTCTACATGTTCTCTAAGAAAATGGTATTTTATTTCTATATGCTTAGTTCTACTATGAGAAACATGATTATTAGCAATAGAAATTGCACTCTTAGAATCACACAGAAGAGGTGTTCTACTTACTTGAATACCATAATCCTTAAGCTGATGCTGCATCCATAATAGCTGTGCACAGCAACTTCCAGCAGCAACATACTCAGACTCAGCTGTGGAAATTGCCACACTGGTCTGCTTCTTACTACTCCATGATATTAGTCTTCCTCCCAAGAATTGACAAGTACCTGTAGTACTCTTTCTATCCTCTCTACATCCTGCAAAATCTGCATCTGAATAGCCTGTTAGTTGAAAATCTCTATTCCTAGGGTACCAAAGACCTAGATTAGGTGTGCCCTTAAGATATCTCAGAATTCTTTTGACTGCAGTATAATGAGATTCTTTAGGGCAGGCTTGGTACCTAGCACAGACACATGTAGCATACATAATATCTGGTCTACTAGCAGTGAGATATAGTAGTGAGCCAACTATCCCTCTATACAAAGTCTCATCAACAGGTTTACCTGCATCATCTTTGCATATAGGCATACTTGTTCCCATAGGAGTTCTCATGGTGGAGGATGACTCCATACCATATTTCTTAATCAATTCTTTGGTGAACTTAGACTGTGATATGGACAAGCCATCATCAGTCTGTCTTACTTGGAGTCCCAAGAAGAATTTTAGTTCCCCCATACTGCTCATCTCAAACTTCCCTTGCATAAGTTTGGCAAACTTTTTACAAAGGTTGTTTTCAGTAGATCCAAAGATTATGTCATCAACATAGATCTGTACTAAGATGATCTTGCCTTTGGATTCCCTAAGGAATAGAGTTTTGTCAATTTTTCCTCTTGAGAATTTATTCTCAATAAGGAAAGTAGACAGGGTTTCATACCAAGCACTTGGGGCTTGCTTTAACCCATACAGAGCTTTCCAAAGCTTATAAACAAAATCAGGTTTAAGAGGATCTACAAAACCTGATGGCTGCTCTACATATACTTCTTCTTTAAGATCACCATTCAGAAATGCTGACTTCACATCCATCTGGTATACTTTGAAGTCTTGATAGGCTGCATAGGCAAGGAATATTCTGATTGCCTCCAGCCTTGCTACTGGAGCAAAGGTTTGATCAAAGTCAATCCCTTCTTCCTGCCTGTATCCTTTTGCAACCAATCTTGCTTTATTCTTTACTATTATTCCACTTTCATCTAGCTTGTTCCTATAGATCCATTTTGTGCCAATTATGTTGTGGCCTCTTGGTTTAGGAACAAGCTCCCAGACATTGCACCTTCTGAATTGATTCAGCTCCTCTTGCATAGCATCAATCCAGTGCTGGTCTTGGATATCTTCTTCAAACTTCTTAGGCTCCAATTGTGACAGGAAACTTGAATGTAGAACTGTATTTTGATTTCTGCTTCTAGTTTGCACCCCCTGTCTTGGATCACCTATTATTTGATCAGCTGGATGATCTCTTAAATGTCTTGTAGCTGGAGGAAGATTCCCTTCTGGTTGAACATCTCTAGCTCCTTCATTTAGCTGAATCTCTTGGTTTTCTTCAGCTTCTATAGTGTCTTGTTCTCCCCCTTGACAGAAGTCTTCATTTTCTAATGCCCCATCTTCCTTTGATACTTCATTAATGGTGAGCTTGTCCATACTTTTGCTTATATCTGTTGAGTCATTTGATCTACAAGACAACTCACAGTTGATTAATCTTGTTTCATCAAACACAACATGCACAGATTCTTCAACAACTTGAGTAGTCAAGTTGAAGACTCTATAGGCCTTACTATTTGTGCTGTACCCAACAAATATCCCATCCTGGGATTTGACAGCAAACTTAGTCAAATATGACTTGCCATTGTTAAGTATATAACACTTGCAACCAAAGATCCTAAAGTAAGATAGATTTGGTTTTCTTCCTTTCACAATCTCATAGGGAGTCATTTTGTGGCTTTTGGTGATAGTAGCCCTATTGATCACATGACAAGCAGTGTTAACTGCCTCAACCCAAAAATATTCTGGGAGAGAGGTGTCACTCAATAGAGTTCTACCAGCTTCAATTAATGTTCTATTCTTTCTTTCAACAATTCCATTTTGCTGAGGTGTTCTAGGTGAGGAGAACTCTTGGAAAATCCCAAAGTATTTACACAATTTTGTTATGCTTTCAGATTGAAACTCAGTTCCATGGTCACTTCTGATTTTGACCACTGTACTATTTAGTTCATTCTGAATTTGCTTTACAAAATTCAGTAATACACTTGGGGTTTCAGATTTTTGTCTCAGAAAGAACACCCATGTAAATCTTGAATAGTCATCTACAACCACAAAAGTGTAGACTTTCCTACCTAGACTGTGAACTGGCATAGGACCAAAAAGATCCATATGCAAGAGGTATAAGCACCTCACAGAATCCTTGATTTCAAGGCTTTGAAAGGAGGATTTTGTCTGCTTGCCCTTTTGACAAGCTGAGCATATCCCTTCCTTTATACACTTAACTTGAGGTCCATTCCTCACTAACTCTTTGCTAAAGAGTTGGCCAATTGTCTTGTAGTTTAGATGAGCCAGTCTCTTGTGCCACTTAACACAATGAGAAGCATTGTCATCAGCTACAAGACAGATGGGTGAAGCCTTATTCTCACATTCAAAATTAAGACAATATACATTTCTCTTCCTATACCCTGTCAGAATGATCTTTTGATCACTTGACCTCTTGATATGACATCCATCTTTAACAAATGAAATGTCATATCCTAAATCACTTAGCTGGCTTATGCTTATTAGATTATGTTTCAAACCTTTTACATAAGCCACTTGAGTGATAGTAATTAGGTTAGAAGAAATGTTACCAAACCCTTTGATGACTCCTTTTTCAGATCCACCAAAGATCACTTTAGGTCCATCTTTGACAGATGAATACTCCTTCAGCAGCCCCTTTGTTCCAGTCATATGCCTGGAACAACCACTATCCAAGTACCATATAGGGGCATGGTTACTTGGATTCACCTGCAACACAGAATTACTTACCCTTAGAACCCAAGTAAGTCTTGGGTCCTTGGTTCAGGTTAGCATTAATAAAGCTACCATAACCTCTTCTAACAGGTAGACTATTGTTCTTTATAACACTTGGGTTATACCAGCAGTCTAGTGAAAAATGGCCTCTCTTGCCACAGCACCAACACTCAAACTTATTGTATCTAGATCTAGATACATCCTTGTCAGAAGAATTTCTGTTCATTGCTGGTGCTTCAGCAACTTCACCTACTGATTTCTTAAAACCATTGGGTTTATGACCATAGGTAGGCCTGCTTGCATTTACACCCTTGTTCTTCAGAACATTAGTCTTAATATGACCTTGAATATCTTCATGATCATATTTGTTAGAAGGCACTTTCACCTTACTAAACTTTATGGGGACTGAAAGGTTTAGTGGCTGAGTAGGAGCTTTGCCTTTCCTCTTGAATCTGCCAGCCCTGAAGTTACCTTTGAATCCTAATCCAGCCTTACCCTTTTGAGTGACAAATTCATCTATCAAGGGTAAGACAGATTTTGGCTTAGAGTAACTAGCCACTAAATCTCTTTCAATTCTAAGTCTGGCCTCCAGACTCTTCACTTGATCATTAGTATAATTAATTGTGCCCATCTGAATAATAGTTATATTCTTCAGCTTGGCAATTTCATTTAATTTTTGATCAATAACTCTCTAACTCAGTTGTAGCAACCCTTAGTTCAGCAATTTCCTGAGCCTGAGATTTAACCAAGTTCTTACTTTTCTTAAGGGCCTGCAATAAGTCCCCATACTTGTCTATCAATTGATAGACATCTCCTTCAGATTCAGATGCATCTACATCACTTGATGCAGATGTAGCTGATTCTTCACTGGTACAACAATCAGATGTAATAGAAGGACATTATACCTTATTAGGACCAGACTGATTCTGGCATATGTCCTCTTCTGATCCTGCCATCAGTCCCATACACTGATGATTCTTTTGTTCATTGATGGAGTCTAGCAACTGCAGAAACTCCTCTTCTTCAGATGCAGCATATAGTCTAATATATGCTTCAGCTTCAGATTCTGACTCTGAAGTTGACTGGTCTGTTAGACTCTTATCTTTCTTTGCAACAAAGGATTTCTCCTTCTTGCCTTTCAGATGAGTCTTCTTCTTGTCTGAAGACTCCTATCTCTTATCAGGACAGTCAGCCACTACATGTCCAGGCCTATTGCAACAATAGCAGACAATCTTTGAAGTAGAGGCTTTGCTGGGCTTTGATCTGCTCTTCTCTTTCCTTGATGACCTTTTCTTCTGATAATAGTCATCAACTTGCTGTGATGTGGAAGGCCTAGACTTCCATTGCTTCTTTTTCAAGAACCTCTGGAATTGCCTTGTGAATGCAGCAAAGTTTGCATTTGAATCATAGCTTTCTGAACCCTTATCTGAATTTTCAGCACTATCTTCTGCAAATTACTTAGGAGGAGATGGTGATTTCCTCCTATTCTTTCTAGTGGCTTCTGCATTAAATGCCACAGTCTTTTCTCTATGCTCTCTTCTTGAATTCTTTTCCTCCTCCTTCCTCGCCATAAGTTGCATTTCATAGGATAACAACTTTCCAAACAAGGTGGGAGGAGATATCTCTGCCAATTTAGCCACTTCTCTTATGGCACAGATCTTTGTGTCCCAATCCTTTGTTAAGGATTGATGCGTGGAATTACGGCAAGCGCACCGGTCGCACAAGTAATAAAGTTTGGGAATAAATCCCCGAGTGTCGGTCTCTTGAGGAACACAGTAAGGGATGAGTTAATGTCGAGGAGGACTTGAGATTGAAGTCCTCGGGGCGAAGGTAACGATGGGGGTTTTGATGGTTGTGGAAAATAAAGTAAAAATCTAACAACTACTCCTATGCAACGCCGCTATGCGATGCTTCGCCAGGCGGGATGGAAGACTAGTCGGGCCGCAATGCACCGAATCGCTTGGCGGATGGAAGAGTAGGCTAGCGGATGAGGTGGAGAGAACGGCGGAATGAGGGTCGTGAGCACCTCTTCGCAACGCACGCCACTAGCAATTGCTAGTGCGGCAAGGGTGGATGGTGGATGGAATATTAAGGCGCACCTCAAGCAATAATAACGAAAATACACAAATCACATAGACATGATAAAGTGCAAGATCATTAACTACAATAAAATGTACTTCATCAATACAAAGAGTTAAGCTAAGCTATCAAATACAAGAGAAAGAGGTGTGCGAATCGACCGAATCCGAAGCCTTGTTGAGGGTTCACGGTTGGAATCCCGGGTTGTCAATCCGAGTCCAAGCTCGGTCCTCAACTGCGTCCGGGGTAGTGGAGGCTGTCACTCACTCCCAATGGACCCGTCTTCTTCGTTGAAATGATCCGTAGATTGCGGCTCCGGCCCTTCCTTGCTTGATGGAGAAAGCTCGGTCAAAACTCCGCTTGAAGCTTGAGGATGAAGGAGGAGGCCGAGAGGATGCTCCGGCGTTGATTTGGCGTTGTAAGCTTGCCCGGAGACCCTCCCTAAGGTGGGAGATGGAGGAAGACGGCGGAAACCCTCGTTCGGGACGAGAAACGGCGGAAAAATCGCGTGATCCCGGATCGATCTAAATTAGGGCGGACCTGCGCTATTTATAGAAAACAGATTTAAACAGCGCGCACGATCACTGGCGCACGACCAGTGGTCGTGCGCGATATGGTCAGTGATCGTGCGAAATGGAGGCAGAAAAGTGGAAAAAGATGTCATGACTGCGCACGACCGGCAGCGCACAAGCAGTGATCGTGCGCGGTATAGCTGGTGATCGTGCGATATGGCGGGACAGAACTTTCCCAAGAGAGGTCATGACTGCGCACGACCGATGATCGTGCGCCAAAGAGGTCGATGGTCGTGCGTGGGTAAAAACGCACGACCATTGACTCCTTTGCCAAAAATGGGGAAAGTTCGATGCCGGACGCCCACACGATCCCAGAACCTGCAGGAAAACTGGACGGGATGTCGATCATGGCAGTCACAGACAAACAATAATAATCATAGCAAGAATGGAATACATACACACACAGAAATAGGCTAAAAATGTGCACAAGACGTGGAAAACCGTAGCGTACCAAAAGAAGTGCAAATGACGCTAAACGGTGTGCAAAGACAAGAAAATAAGCCTAGATGAGTCCGAAAATAGGTATATAAAGAGGACTCATCACACCCCCAGACTTAACCATTTGCGCGTCCCGAGCAAACAAAACCTAAGCAGACGGGGAAAATGAACTAGCTAACAAAGAAATTGCAAAACAGAGTACCATGCGAAGTCGCATGCTTGCGTGCATAAAAATAAAGTAGAGGAAATTTTTAAGTATACAAAATATTTTATATTTTTCACAATGCGTATCAAAAAGTTATTACTACTCAAAAGTAGAATCACGGTGAATCATCCGGTCCTACGCAGGAAGAAAGTAGACAGGCCACTAAGGTGAGCATTGCCGAAGACCGGGGCTCAAGATTACCCCCAAAGGAATCCACCAATGTCGGAAACCATAAGCTTGCCCGTTCGCACTCTCTCCACGGCACTAGTCAACTCAAGCGCAAGTCCGTAGGACTTTAGGATAATAACGGGGCTTGGGATTAGGTGAGGAAAGCAAAGATAAACATGACGGCTATGCACCTATCCCAACTGAGCTAGCATAAAAGAATCGCTCAGCAAACCACAATATAACCAGGTGCACCACACTCCCAGACTTAACTTTTACTAAATGGGTGTGTGCACCGCCTACTCCAAATCCAAATCATCTCCAATAAAGATTTTCAATCAAACTTTTTCTTTCTCTTTTTTCTTTTCTCTTTTTCTCTTTTTCAAATATTTTTCTTTTCTTTTTTCATCTTTTTATTTTCACAATTTCAGCAGATATAACTTGGAAGCACTTCCACATTTTCACAAATAATAACACCACATCACAACCCAACATGAAAATATAAAACATTAAGCTCGACTTGGGTGTGCAACTAGGATAGGCTATAAGGCTTTGGTGAAATATAGGTGGAGCTGAATCAAAAGAAGGGTAGGCACAACGGGGCTTAGCGAGGATATGACGTTAGGAACGGTACAAAGCTCAACCGGGCCAAAAGATGGCCTACATCACTCTCACGCTAGACTAACCGTGTACCAATGCTTCAAGAATAGCTTGGGGCAAGTTCTTAGCAACCGAGAAAGATAATCCTTCCTCCCGACTCAAGCAATACGAGTCTAGTGGCGGCTACACACATTCCTACGCTACCGTTTGATTCACACCGGATTCACCAACTTTTGAGTAGAATAAAAAGAATTTACGCAGATAGAAAAATATAAAGCTATAAGCATACAGAAAAATTAAATCTACTCAAATTTCTACACGAGACGAGAGCAGTTGACTAGAAACACAGCAAGGCCAACATTTTACTCCGTCGCGCAATCCTAAACTAGCACAGAAATTTTCCAAATCGAACAAAGATACAAGCTCAACTCATGGCACGCTAACAGCTAAGCTCGCGCTCATGTGGGTGCAGTGGTGTGCAAGAAATGAACTAAACAAAATAAAATACGAAAAAGCTTCTAGTATGCAAAAGAAATGTGCACGTGCAAAAGGTAAACTAACTCTCCCCCAGACTTAAACTAAACAACACATCAAATGGTATAGAAATTTAAATCAAAAAGAGCTAAGGGAAGAGGTTACCCAATGCTCAGCAAGTGAGCATACCAGAAGACGCGTGAAAATTAGAAGCAGGCCCGCCATACGAAGAATCACAACCCCGCCAATGCGTAGTTTCCATGAATACCTGCAGGGGTGAGCTCCGCAAAAACAACAGAAAAATATACAAAAAGAAATACTAAACTAAGCTGACATAAAAAGAAATAAAAATGCAGAAAATGAAAGATAAGTACTGGGGTTATTGTCATCCCAGCACGACTTATTCAGCAAAAGAAATGTGCTAGCTAATGGGCCTATGAAAAGAAAAGTGCACAGGCAACTGTCCTAATATTCGTGTCGGTAACGGGTACCGATACGGCGATAGCACAGTTACCCCTCTACCTAGATAATAATACCTGAAAAGCTCAGGTAGAGGAAGCAGGAAATAAGGTGAGGAGGAGACCTGGTCCTCGCTCATCTCATCACAAAAAGAATCCTTGCCTAGCAAGGTATCGTCCACCACAAGCTCGTTGGGGGCGAAGGTGAAGGTAGAGGCTTCAACTGCAAAAGGAGTAGGAAACTCCTCATGCAAGCTGAGGCACTCGCCCACAACCTGAGCGCAAGGCTCAATGTCAACCCAACTCACCTGCAGGGAGTCAACCCGCACAGGCGCAGAAGGAGAAGGGGGGTCAAGGAATAAAGGAGAAGAAAAACTAAAAGAAGCGGAAATAGGGAGAGTGATCCCGGAATCACTCTCAGCAGGATCCAAACATAGATCACTGTCGGTGTCATGTGAGTCATGGCGAGGGGAAACTGAGACCACGAGGTCCTCGGTGGTGGTTTGGACCCCCTCATCCAACAAGGAAGTAGAAACCTCCTCGCCAGCAAGGATTTCCTCATCACACCTCGGTACGTCACGGTGTTCCAAGACATAGTACTCACCATTGATGAGAATAATGTCCTCGTCACACCACGGCGCATCCTCATATTCCCAATTCCCGCAGGGCACAACATCATCGACCGACTCACTAGAAATGGGAGTAGGTAATTCATGCAAAGAAAGCGAAGGAGCAACATCATCAGAGATAATATGCGCAGGTTCCTCCAGGGGTGAATCAAAAATAGGGGAAGAAGGCACAAGGAGAGACGGCGCCGCAATGTCGTCGCACTGACCAGTAGAAAGTCTGATGGGTGTATCCACAGCAGTCCCCCATAGACAAGGTGGTACTGCGGATACATCATCAGGATCAGAAGGAGCGGCCATTTGAGAAGTGGATGAGACAATCCGGATATCCGGTTCATCATCCGCCTCCATCTGGCGCTGAAATTCTGCGCAATCTTTCAACACATGGTCGGTGCTATGACAACACAAACACCGTTTTCCATTACCCCTCGGTCCAGAAGGGACCGGGGAGGAATATGAAAAAGGTGAAGGCGGAGAAGAGTAGTGACCATAAGACTGAGGTACGGTGTATGAAGTACCATAAGACAACGGTGCTCCATACACTGAACCACGAGAATTATGCTCCCATTCTTCAGTGGGGCACTCATCACTGTTATGCCTATAATCCCCGCACCAATGGCAACGAATATTCGCATAAGAATACATGGTGCAGCAAGAAAGAATTCACCACAAGAATTTTCTAAGCAAAAATTAACTACACACAAGCAGATAAATAAAAAGGAATACCTGCTACTGGAATATAAAAAATTAGAAGAGGAATAAAGAAAAATAAGCAACAAATTATAAAAACTAAAGTAAAGAAAAATAAAACATGGAATGAACAGATGGAAAATGGCTTCTATCTCAAATCTACCTCTTCAAAAACTCAAACGACTGTGTTCCCCGGCAACGGCGCCAAAAACTTGATGCGTGGAATTACGACAAGCGCACCGGTCGCACAAGTAATAAAGTTTGGGAATAAATCCCCGAGTGTCGGTCTCTTGAGGAACACAGTAAGGGATGAGTTAATGTCGAGGAGGACTTGAGATTGAAGTCCTCGGGGCGAAGGTAACGATGGGGGTTTTGATGGTTGTGGAAAATAAAGTAAAAATCTAACAACTACTCCTATGCAACGCCGCTATGCGATGCTTCGCCAGGCGGGATGGAAGACTAGTCGGGCCGCAATGCACCGAATCGCTTGGCGGATGGAAGAGTAGGCTAGCGGATGAGGTGGAGAGAACGGCGGAATGAGGGTCGTGAGCACCTCTTCGCAACGCACGCCACTAGCAATTGCTAGTGCGGCAAGGGTGGATGGTGGATGGAATATTAAGGCGCACCTCAAGCAATAATAACGAAAATACACAAATCACATAGACATGATAAAGTGCAAGATCATTAACTACAATAAAATGTACTTCATCAATACAAAGAGTTAAGCTAAGCTATCAAATACAAGAGAAAGAGGTGTGCGAATCGACCGAATCCGAAGCCTTGTTGAGGGTTCACGGTTGGAATCCCGGGTTGTCAATCCGAGTCCAAGCTCGGTCCTCAACTGCGTCCGGGGTAGTGGAGGCTGTCACTCACTCCCAATGGACCCGTCTTCTTCGTTGAAATGATCCGTAGATTGCGGCTCCGGCCCTTCCTTGCTTGATGGAGAAAGCTCGGTCAAAACTCCGCTTGAAGCTTGAGGATGAAGGAGGAGGCCGAGAGGATGCTCCGGCGTTGATTTGGCGTTGTAAGCTTGCCCGGAGACCCTCCCTAAGGTGGGAGATGGAGGAAGACGGCGGAAACCCTCGTTCGGGACGAGAAACGGCGGAAAAATCGCGTGATCCCGGATCGATCTAAATTAGGGCGGACCTGCGCTATTTATAGAAAACAGATTTAAACAGCGCGCACGATCACTGGCGCACGACCAGTGGTCGTGCGCGATATGGTCAGTGATCGTGCGAAATGGAGGCAGAAAAGTGGAAAAAGATGTCATGACTGCGCACGACCGGCAGCGCACGAGCAGTGATCGTGCGCGGTATAGCTGGTGATCGTGCGATATGGCGGGACAGAACTTTCCCAAGAGAGGTCATGACTGCGCACGACCGATGATCGTGCGCCAAAGAGGTCGATGGTCGTGCGTGGGTAAAAACGCACGACCATTGACTCCTTTGCCAAAAATGGGGAAAGTTCGATGCCGGACGCCCACACGATCCCAGAACCTGCAGGAAAACTGGACGGGATGTCGATCATGGCAGTCACAGACAAACAATAATAATCATAGCAAGAATGGAATACATACACACACAGAAATAGGCTAAAAATGTGCACAAGACGTGGAAAACCGTAGCGTACCAAAAGAAGTGCAAATGACGCTAAACGGTGTGCAAAGACAAGAAAATAAGCCTAGATGAGTCCGAAAATAGGTATATAAAGAGGACTCATCAAGGATCTCAAGAATTTGTCATTCAGTTCATAAGTACTGAAGACTCTTCCATAGGATATAAGCTCATTCACAATTCTATAGAATTTCTTGTAGCACTCAGTTATGCTATCAGATTTTCCTTGTCTAAAACTTTCATACTCCTGATTGAGCATAGATTTCCTATCCTGCCTTACTTCTTCAGATCCCTCCATGTAGACAATCAATGTGTCCCACATCTCTTTGGAGGTCTTGCAGTGAATCAGATTCTGAAATGTTGAATCATCTATGGCACTAACAATAATGTTCTGAGCTCTTTTGTCCATGGTTGCCAAGATGATTTCATCCTTGGTCATTTCTGAATAACTCTTTGGAGTTTGGATATTTGCATCAAGAACTGATACCTTCATTAGAATGAAGGGGCCTTCCTATACAGTGATGAAAATCCTTGGGTCAGATGCCTCCAAAAACAGTCTGACTCTTTCTTTCCAAATTCCAAAAATTTCTTTCTTGCATATGGGTAATTTCATAGACCCTAGCTCCTTATGATTCTCACCAGAACCCATCTTTTTGAATCTTGATTCTGCCTTTCAGATCTACCTCAGACTGTTAAGTCCTTTTTGAGGAACCTCCCTCTGATACCACTTGATAGTTTTACTTTCAAGACAACCTAAACACCTAGAGGGGGGGGGGTGAATAGGTTCTAATTTCTTGTTTATACTTCTAGGCAGAATTCAATTACAAATTAAGATATCTAGCACAGCATTCATAGATAATTAAGCATCACAGATTGCACAATGTTTTATAGTGGTTCCCCAAGGTCTGGGTACATCCACTTTCCCCCTTCACCTATCTAGCAGTATGCTAGATTCGGCCAAACTTCCACTATTCTCAGATCCTCAGATCCTACAGCTCAGAACCTGGATAGGTTCCTACAACTCAGGCTCAACAGCCCTACCTCAGCCTTGCCTCAAGGCCTACCACTCAGAGAATAACTTTCTCCTACACTCAGGCAAATAGCCCTACCACTCAGAGATCACCTCTCCTACACTCAGCCTTTATAACACAGGCTTACAACTCAGATCTGTATAAACAGATCCTACAAAAATTTAGAAAAGATATTTTAATGTCTTGCCTTTGTTGAGAGAGAAGAGGACAAGACACTTCTTGATCAGCTGATGAAATCAACTGAATCTGAGCTTTCTTCAAAGCTTCTTGAATCTGAACTTAGCTGAGTTGATTTCCAAATAGCTTCTTGAGAAACCACTGATGGCTTCCTTCGTCTTCTTCAAGATGACTGGATCCCTCTCTATCCAACACCTTTTCTGATACTTTAGACTTCTTTTTCTTCTTCTTAGATCTACTGATGAAGATCTTCTTTAGAGCTTAGCACTTTCTTGAATTGAAGCTACAACAGGATTGTAATCCTTCTGTTTCTTCTTCTTAGATCTTCTTCAGTTGTCTTTTTTTTAATTTCCTTCTGAATATGTCTATTTATAGACTTTCTTCATGGTAACCGGCTGATCCGGTTTCTAACAGATTTCTGACAGGTCTGACAGCTTCAGTTAAACGGTGGCAACCCACAACTGTCAAGTCTTCAAACAGTTCCTGTACCTTAGCCTTGGACAGCAAAATGTCGAGACAGTCTGTTAGAAAGTGTCGAGACCAATCTGTCTATCTGTGTCGACACAAGTGACTTTGGTGTCAACACAGTCTTTGATGATGTCGACTGAGTTGCCTTTAAGTCGACACAGCTTCTTCAGAAAATAACTTGGTCTAGACTCTGCAGTGTGTCGACACAAGTCCTATGTGTCGACACAGTTGTTGTAGATTCAGAACTCAGTATGTGTCAACTCAGCCTTCAAGTGTCGACACAGCATTATTCAACTCTGCCAAAATGTGTCGACTCAGTCTTCTGGTGTCGACACAAGCATAGTCGACTTCTGCCAATATGTGTCGACTCAGTCTTCTGGTGTCGACACAAGCATAGTCGACTTCTGCCAATATGTGTCGACTCAATCTTCTGGTGTCGACACATCCACCCAGTGTCGACACAGTTGAGGTCGACTATCCTCTTTTGTGAGTCGACACACTTTCTCTGGTCGACTATCTTTCACTAGTCGACTATCTTCCACTAGTCGACTATTTTTCTCTGGTCGACTATCTTTCACTAGTCGACAAACTTTCTCTGGGTGTCGACTATCTTTCACTGTGTCGACACTGCTTCCCAGTGCTGAGGTCGACGATTTTCTTTATGTGTCGACACTGCTTCCCAGTGTCGACATAAGTGTGGTCGACTATCTTTCTCTGTGTCGACACTGATATTCTGAAGTGTCGACACAAATATTCTGAAGTGTCGACACAATTTCTTCAGGTGTCGACATGTGGACTTAGAATATTTTTCTGCATTCTTTAATACTTCTTCACCTGCACATGTCAACTCAAAACAACATCAAATACACCTTGATGTATATCATTGAGCTAAGTTGGGCTTCTTTAAATCAGGTACACATTTTCCAATGTACCCAACAGGTTTATTCTCCTCGACGGACTTCCTCTTGCCCTTCCTCATTTGATGTCCTCTGCTCTTTGCGGTCTCGATAGCCTCCACCTTCAGAGCAGCCTCCAATACCCCTGCATAGGTCTCCGATCCATAAGCACTGGTCAACTGCTGCACCTCGCTCCTCAAGCCACCAAGAAACCGCTTGACTCGATCAGCCTCAACACTCACAAACCTAGGAGTAAACCGGCTCAACTTGCTGAACTCTATCTCATACTCACCGACCATAAGTTGTCTTTGCTTCAGGTGGAGGAAGTAATTCATAAGACAGTCACGCTCGACCGAGGGCAAGAACTTCCTCAGCAGCATTTCCTTGAATACTTCCCAAGAGCAACCAGCTATCAAGCTCTCCTTTTCTCTAAGCCACCAACTCTTAGCCAAACCCTTGAGTTGATAGGCGGCTATCATCACTCTCTAATCATCTGCAATACCGGAGTATGAGAACATCTCCTCCATGGAGATCAGCCAATCGTCTATGAACATGAAATCTGCCTTCCCATCATAAGTAGGAGGGCTAAGTCTCTGAAACTGTGAGATGAATGCCATTTCTACTGGCACCACCACTGGAGGTCTCAGGGGTGCAGGAGGAGGAGGAACAGCTAACCCTCCCGCAAGGCCTTGCACTCCCTGAGTCTGTCCGGCCACAACTCTCACCAGAGACTGGATCTGGGCTCGCACCTCCACCATCTGCCTGCTCAAGGAATCGCTACTTTATCGCAGGCTCTCAATTATCGCCTCATTCTGCGCTCCTGATGACTCACCCTCAGATAGGGAAATTGATCTAGTCGAAGGGCGTCTCGCCATCCTAAAATCATAGCAACATTAGACAGATCCTAGTACGACAGCTGCAACTAACTACAAGTACAGACAATACATACATAAATATGAACTTAAAGCTGCTAAACTTGCTCTGGGAGTTTATTTTTATAAGAATTGATGTTATGCCTTAACCTAGGATGGTTAACCACC
Organism: Platanthera zijinensis; assembly: GCA_039513925.1. Classification (NCBI taxonomy): domain Eukaryota; kingdom Viridiplantae; phylum Streptophyta; class Magnoliopsida; order Asparagales; family Orchidaceae; genus Platanthera; species Platanthera zijinensis. The sequence continues at coordinate 71,637,679 of CM077094.1, read as the reverse complement.
ACCATACTAACTCTGTTGCCTAAATCGGAAATGCATGACTTTATATTATTTTTGACTCGAAAACTTATGTGTGTACATATGTCATCCTGCTAGTCTTTAGCTTGGCACGTTATGCTTATGCAATGTTATGCTATGCATGTTTGTGCTATGCATTCTAAAAAGGCCTTAATGCATGTTATGAGCGACATACACATGAAAATGTTATGCATCTCATACTACATAACATCCTCATGCAACGAAAAGAAAACGAGCTAGTCCCAGCCATGTGGTGAGGTTATGCATCCCATACTACATAACCCTCACATGTTGCCCCTATGGTGGATCCATATACGAACACATATTATGCATCCCATACTACATAATATGCCCCGTATACTTCATGTTATACTATGAGTGTAGTGTTCGTGCTTTTGCGCAGACGTGCTGATGACATATCGGTGTGTGAATGACACGATGCCGAACTACTAATGCAATCAAAAGGGAAGGTTGCCCGACTAGCATGTCAAGCAACCTCCCTCTGATACCAACTGTCACAACCCGCATTTTCTCCGAAGTAAACGAATTATCAGAGTAGGAGAAAACACGCATCACGATGCCACGTCGAGCAGGGGATAACTGGCGACGCTCAGGCAAACCACAATCAACTATACTTTATGAAAATTCATAAGTTATATGATGAGAAAATCAGTTATATTTTTAAAGGCTGTATCCCTCGACTCGGTGGATCACCTAGTCCACAATTTAAAAACTATACTTATACGCTGCGGAAAAATACTTTATTCAGGTTTGACACCCTAAAAGAGTACATAAGTGTCCCCAGAGAACAACTTATACTATGCAAGACCCTACATTTAATTTATTCTTTATATAAGAAAACGATCTTTTTACGTTGTTTGAAAAATAGTGACGAGTTTTATAAAACATGCTGATCATGAGTAATACTTATAATAGTGTTTTTTTAGGGTTAAAAGTAACTAGCAACCTAACATAAATCATCCCCAGACAAAGTAGACTAACTCCAGAAAGGTAGCAGCAAAAAGTAACATATCTAGTATTAAGGTAAAAACTACCAGTGGGCGCCAACAAATTGACACGAACCCACTGACAAGTATGTATGTCCGTAAGAAAAACAACACCAAAACTACCTCGCAGAAACAAGGAACTGATCTCTATAGCACCAGAGACCACCAGCAATAGCACAACACCACTAGCCGTCAGAGCGGCTACAATCCAGAACCTGAGGCATTCAAAGAAGAAATAATACCTTAGCAAGCAAACTAGAAAACTGCTCGAAAGTGTCAATCAGAAGATAAGTAAAAGAGGAAAACAAAGCAGTAACAGTCATAACTGCCCAAGACAAGGCAAAAAGGAAGTGCACTAAGTGCGAGGAAACAACATTAACTCTGCCCAAAAGCTGCAGAGTCAACAAGGCTACCATGAGCCCAAATGCTGTAATCTACCAAGGAAGAAACGTCTAACACCCTAAGCTGTGAGAGATGGTAGTAGCAAAAACATCGCGGATCCGGGTTGGAGGCAAACTCAGCCCCCCAACCACCATTTCCAAGAAACCAAGCTCAGGGGTCTACATGTGAAAGCACTAGGGACCTCCCAGCCCCTTGCCCAGCCCGTACCTGGAGAAATATAAAAGAAAAAGGGTGGACTTGGCTAAATTACACAACACCTCCCCAATTAAGAGCTTCAAACCACCACTACTAACCATGACCCACGATTCGACCTTTTTGGAAAAACAAGAAAATAGCCGACAAGGAACCTCAAAATCAAGAAATTCGCTCGGGGGAGAAAATCGTGGTAAGGGAAAAGAGTTGAGATGACTCAACACGGCCTGGCGTTGAGTGAGCCCCACTCACTCAACGCCTAACCAGACCTTGGCGTTGAGTGAGTTAGCCTCACTCAACGCCAGAATCAACCATGTCGTTGAGTGAGGTTAACTCACTCAATGCCCTCCATAAGAACAGCTCTGGCGTTGAGTGAGCTAACCTCACTCAACGCCAAAACAGCTACGGTGTTGCGTGAGGTCCACTCCCTCAACGCCTTCAGCAAAACAGGCAGTGGCGTTAGTGAGCTAACCTCACTCAATGCCAAAATAGCTACGGCGTTGAGTGAGGTTCACTCACTCAACGCCTTAGCACTTAACCGCAAAACCCAACGGTGGCGTTGAGTGAGTCCACCTCTCTCAACACCAAAATAGCTTTGGCGTTGAGTGAGGTCAACTCACTCTACGCCAAAGTACTTACCCGCAGGAAAACCCTAAACCAACGCCATCCGGAAGAGGTCGGCGGGAATGCCGACTGATTCTCGCCGAATCGACGGGAATGCAGATTGATTCTCGCCAATTCGGCGGGAATCCAGATTGATTCTCGCCGAATCGGCGGGAATCTCTAACGTTACTCGTCGAAATCGGCGAGAATCACTTAGTGATTCCCGTCGATTTTGACTTAGACGAATTTTCTCACTCAATCGCCTCACTACTTAGCCGCAAAAGAACAGACCAAACTATGGCTTTGAGTGTGTGCACCACACTCAACGCCAAACCCGGACGGCTTTTGGCTTTGAGTGTGTGCACCACACTCAACACCAAATCCCGAGAGCCTACCAAGACTGGTTCTAACCAGAGCACTACCACAGAAACCTCCCTCTATCTCTCTCTCGGCTCCACCCGCAAAAGCTCCAAACCAGAAATAAAAATCTGGAGTCTAAATGGTGAAAACAACCAGCGGGTTGAGCAAAAACAATACAAGGAGGGGGGGCTCATAAAGGGAAACTGAAGCACAGAGTTTTAAGCAAACAAAAAGAGAAAAGCTTGGCTTCTATCCTAGGGCTAACCAGGTAGTTAAGAGGGGGAAGATCAAAACTGCAAGTGCAAGAACCACTTGCCTCGGTTTTTCAGCGAAGCTTCACTCGAGCCCTTCCTCTCCCTCGGCACCAGCAACAACAACACCTAGCCAGCACATCCCGAGCTTTAATGGAGGAAAGAGCAAAACCAAAAATCCAAACCTCCTAAAAACCCTACGAAAAACAAATCTCTTACCGTAGAAACGAAGATCTAAGAGAGAGAAATCCAGATCAACTCTCGGAATCAAAATCTGTCCACAAACGCTCCCGGAATCGCCGTCCGAAGGGGTAGCTGGTCCGGCGGTTTTCCTCTGTTTTCCGCGAACAGGAGTAGGCGACGGTTTTCGGGAAGAAGAAGAATGGACCCGCTAATTTGGCTTAAGGCTTTTAAATAAATCCAATCACGCCTAATCAGCCTTAACCGTCTCCTAAGCTTCCGGTTCATTACCAAAGCTTTTGACCGCAGAAATCAACTAAATAACTTTAAATATACACATTTGCTTTTATTATTAGCACGCCCAAAATGACGCGAAAACCAAACTACCTCAGAATTCGACGAAACTAGCACCGTAGCTAAATACCCATGCTACGAATGCAACGGCGAAGTCGAAATTAACTTTCGACGAACAAAACTCGAGTTATACCCACCCGAAGACAAAACACAAGCATCCCCCGAGAGGCCACACCGGGTCACCCAAAATGACTCGGCTTGCTAGGGAGATCTTGCCAATAGGCTACAAAATAGGCCACCCAGTTCTAAGGAGTTAAGACCACACTCCACAGATGGCACAAGCCAAGAAAACGCGTCGATGTAACGCCAAACGAGAATTAAATTATCGCAGAAAAATTGGGGGCGTTACATTGATGGTACAAAGCAGGGGGAATAGACCGCTGGATGGGTCGTCCTTCAGGGAGAGCAGCCGAGGCTCACAGCGAGGTAGAGTGATGAGCCACAAGAGGGGTGGAGGACATTATCGTCCTAATTTCAGGTCAGAGCAGAGGCCTCCTGTAGTACTAGCTCCTCCACCACCGCAGATCTATTACCTGATGAGACATGATGATCGTAGACACCGACCAGTGATTTGCTATAGGTGCCAACAGTAGAGGAATGTTAGGGCTGACTGCGCTAAACAGTTTTATCCACCTCCTCCTCCTCCACCTCCAGCAGCCCCTCCAGTACAGCAGGGCCGAAGACAAGGATGAGGTCGAGGTCGGGGTCGAGTACATTATGGTAGAGGTTGAGGACAAAAGCAGATGTATGCTTTGGACCTCGCCGAGCCGAGAAACCCCGAGGAATTTATTACAGGTACTTAAATTTATTGCAAGTAAAATTTTCAATATCTATACCTTACGACTACTAGAACAACCACATACCTTAACTTAAACCCCAAAAATCAGGTATAGTCTTTATTAACGGCAAGACCACCCATACCTTGTTCGATACTAGTGCTTCACACTCATTCGTATCTGAAGCCTTCTTGGAGGGACTAGCAGACGTAGACCGATTCACCAACATGATAAGGAGGGTACGTCTACTAGATTGATCGGAGCTTCAATCATCTTCCAAATGCAACATGGAGGCAGAGATTGGAACAAAGGTATTCGAAGCGTCGACAACGATTTTGAGAATACAGGACTTTTATTTGATCTTGGGCATGACTTGGTTATATTGGAACAATGCCCGGATCGATTGCCTTTCAAGGAGGATTACCTTACAGCATAGGGATACCGACATCATCATCGAAAGTATTAGACCTGTTTCCCATACTTTATTATCATCGATGTAGGCTGTCAAAGCCTATGAGTAGGGAAATGAGGTGTACATGATTTGTTTTGAGATGGTGGAGGCGGATGCCTCCGTTACTGATATTCCCTTAGTTTGGGATTTCTTCGACGTATTTCCGGAGAAATTGCCCGGATTTCTTCCGATTAGAGACATGGATTTCCGGATCCAGTTGGTGCTAGGAGCGAGGCCTGTGTCTCGGACACCTTACCGGATGGCACCCATGGAGCTAGCAGAGTTCCAGACTCAATTACAAGAGCTGGTGGAGTTGGGTTTTTTTCCATCAAAGTTAATCTCCATGGGGCGCACCAGTGCTGTTTATGAAGAAGAAGGATGGGTCTTTACGGCTCTGCGTTGACTACCTGGAGCTGAACCGACTGACAATGCGGAATACATATCTGTTGCCTAGGATTGATGAACTGTTTGACCGGCTACATGAAGCCTTCTAGTTTTCCAAGCTCGACTTGAGGCCAGGATACTACCAGCTGCAAATTCAGGAGGAGGATATGTAACGACCCCATCCGTTACATAACGTATAGTAGAAGGTCCGGCCGGGGCCCCACACTATATGCCACAAACAGACGGTGAGGTCACAGGATAATACCAAACCATACACGCATCCTAACTCAGAGCATGCTAGCGGAAGCTTTAAGTTGTAAATTTGAACTCTAACCAGGAATGTCCAATATATATAAACCACAGTTATATATACAACCACGGAATGTACAACAAAGGTTTTGGCCTTAAGGCCTTACAATTCCTCTTTCCATACAACATGGATTACAAACCTCGGCGCGCAGTCCGGCCATACATGAGGAAAAACAAAACAAACAAAATCATTTGCTCTGCCTTCAAGGGCTAGCTGCAGCAGCAGCAGCAACAGCAGCAAGGGCTTCAGCCCTTCATTTACCACTTGGCTCTCCAGCACCTGCATAGGGACAATCCACCCAAACGGTGGCAAACAAGGCAACGGTCAGCATTCAGCTGACCCAATTATAACAATCCTACCCCTTTCTCGGGGCAGTCACATTCTTTCCCTGCACAGCATGGTATCATCAATAGCAACTATGTGCGCGCAGGCACATTCAAGCCATCACAACCATCGGCCACACGGCCCGACAGTCCGTGCACTCAGGGCACATTCTTGGTGTACCGGAATACCAGGGTCAACACCACCGTCTACACGGTATTTGAGCATTCTAGTCTTTTCGGCGCGCGGGCCTAAGACTCTCATTAGGCGCTCCAACAAAACCCATAACCAGGCTTCCAAGTCGGACGGACCTAACGCAGGTACGGATCAGCCACCCCCCGTTGCTCAAGTCGCCGTGCCACCTCGAATACGGAAGTATCCATGGCAATTTATAGGAGCGGGTCGGTTTCACCTTTCCTGTTCGGCAATCTGCCTTTCATCGAGTTGCAGCCCAACGGCTCAACCGCACATAAAGTTGCAACGCACAGCCACAAGAGTTGTATCCAACCCTCTTCATTTCCTGGACTTCATCCAGTACTTCCTGTTGCACCAAGCAACAGGTAGGCACAAGGCAACACAAGCCACCAACACGGAGTCTTCTCCGATATGTAAACAAGCATCACCAATCCAGACCAGCATGTCCAGATGGGCTTCACACAGCATGCCTAGATCCGTACTCCAATTCCGGACTCTAACAAGGGGGACTTCACATATCTACCCCAAGGGACACCACAACCCATCGCCCACTCGCGGGGAAGGGTTTTCCCTATACAATGCAGAAAAGAATGACTTCACATGTCCAAGAAGGGAGATCGTTACCCTTGTCGATCTCTTGGGAGCCATCGAAATCTAGCAGGTGAGAAAGCACCGCAGCAGCTTTGCCTTCACAATGCTGGCCTCGGATCACGAATCGGACCACGGGAGCTCCGCCGGTGGCTTGATCTCCTCCTCCTTCTTCTTCCTCCTCTCTCTTTCTCTCTTCACTTAGCCAAGTGAAGAATGACTCAAGCTTCTGCTGATAAAAACCAGCCAGGAATCACCTGAGCCCTTGGATCCAAAGAGAGAAAAATGAACGGCCACGATTTTCCCAAAATCACATTTTTTTTGGCTGACACGGCCTGTGACACGCCCGCGTCACAGGCCGTGTACCCTTAAGCGGCACACGCGGTATTCGTACCGACTGATCTCTACCAGAACACGGGCATCGACACGCCCGTGTCGAACCTGACATGCCCGTGTCAATCATGAGACACGCCCGTGTCGCCCCTGCCTCATCGAGCTATAAGCAGTACACGGGTAGGTACATGGCATCGGACACGCCCGTGTCAAATCTGACACGGCTGTGTTCAAGGCTTGGTTCTGGGCCGTGTAATCTTCTGACTCAGATCGCCTATTATTTGAGTGACACGCCCTGGGACACGCCCGTGTCCTAGGCCGTGTACCCCCGACATGCCCTGGGACACGCCCGTGTCCCAGGCCGTGTAACACAACCTGTACCTCAAATTCATTTTTTGAGATTTTTGGGGTGTTACAATCCTCCCCCCCTTAACAAAATTTCGTCCCGAAATTTGCACGGTAAGGAAACAAGGAAAAACAATGCTATAACTTGATAACTATGTTATAACAAAAGGTACACGGTCTACAGTTTATACAAACAGCTCGGGAAATTCAGCTCGCATGGTCTGCTCTCGCTCCCATGTTAGCTCTTCACGGCCACAATTGTCCCATCGGACTTTGACCATCCCGATCACTTTGTTCTGCAACTGTTTCTCGGCTCGATCCTCGATCCGAATGGGTCGAACCCTCGTCGTTAGCCCATACTCGACCGGTACCCGATCATTCTCCATTACTTGAGCTGGATCCTTAACAGCCTTACGAAGTACTGAGATGTGAAATACATCATGTAATCCACCCAAGTCTGCTGAAAGTGCTAGTCGATAAGCTGCTTCCCCAACTCGCTCCACCACCTCAAATGGACCAAGATACCTCGGACTTAGCTTTTTCAACAGCCGAATCCGAGATACGCCTTTGAAGGGCTTGATCTTCAAATATACCCAATCACCCACCGCGAACTCCACGTTCCGGTGTTTGGCATTGTAGTACTTTGCTTGACGATCTTGGGCTATCAATAGCCTCTCCCGAATAGAGCGTATGAGCGAGGTAGCTTCTTCGACTTCCTTTTTCCCACTCAGCGTAGATTCACCTGCTTCTGCCCAAGCTAACGGTGTACGACATTTACGACCATATAAAGCCTCAAATGGTGCCATACCGATGCTCGCTTGGTAGCTATTATTATAGGCAAACTCGACAAGAAATATATAATCTTCCCATCTCTTACCAAAGTCTAGGGCGCACATGCGGAGCATGTCCTCCATCGTCCTGTTGGTTCGTTCAGTCTGGCCATCCGTTTGGGGATGAAAGGCCGTACTAAACGCTAACTTTGTACCCAACATTTGATTAACTAGCCGCCAATCATTCGATGTGAACCGCCCATCACGGTCACTGACGATGCTCCGAGGAACACCGTGCAGTCGAACAACCTGCTCCACATAAAGCTTGGCCATGGTTTCCACTGAATCGTCTCTTTTGTTTGGAAGGAAGTGCGCCACTTTGGTCAACCGGTCCACAATCATCCAGATTGAATCATGACCGCGTTGAGATCTCGGCAACCCGTGCACGAAATCCATCGAAATGTCATCAAACTTCCACTCCGGAATAGGTAACGACTTCAGGAAACTGCCAGGCTTCTGGCATTCCGCTTTCACCAACGCACAAGTATGGCATTCCGCCATATAACGTGCTACATCTTTCTTTAGTCCGGGCCACCAGAACAGCTTTTTCAGATCTCTGTACATCTTTGTGCTCCCTGGGTGAACTGAGTACTTTGCAAAGTGAGCTTTGTACATCAACTCTTCCCTCAATTTACCCACACTCGGGACACACACTCGACCATTTCTTCGTAACAAACCGTTATCCCAAGAGAATTGGTCATCTGGCCCATCTTTAGCATAGCGCTGGAGACTTTCATCAAGCTCCGTTGCTCGCCGAACTCTGTCCGTAAGGTCATATTGAACCTCCGTCCAGTTCAAGCATGCATTGGTCGACGAACCCTTGTCAACACAAGATATCTCCAATGCTTCCAATTCCTGGATTAAACGCTGATCATGCCTCTGCAACCAGCTTGCCCGTACCGGAGTCTTCCGACTCAACGCATCAGCGACCACATTTCCCTTCCCGGGAGTATAGTGAATGTCGAAGGTGTAGTCCCCAAGGAACTCCATCCATCTTCGTTGTCGCATATTCATATCCTTCTGATCCAACAAGTACTTTAGGCTTTTGTGATCTGTATAGATATCCACTTTCATGCCATAAAGGTAGTGCCGCCATAACTTGAGCGAAAAGATTACCGCCGCCAACTCCAAATCATGGACGGGGTAATTCCGCTCATGCACTTTCAACTGGCGCGAGCCATAAGCAATCACTTTACCAAACTGCAGAAGAACGCAGCCTAAGCCGCTCTCGGAAGCATCACTATAGATCTCATAGCCATCTGTACCACATGGCGATGTCAACACAGGCGCCGTGGTCAAACGACTCTTCAGGTCTTCAAAAGCTCGCGCGCACTCCGGCGTCCAAATGAACTTTTGATCTTTTCTCGTCAGCGTGGTCAGAGGTAAAGCAATCCGTGAGAAGTTTTCCACAAACCGTCTATAGTAGCCCGCAAGCCCAAGGAAGCTCCTGACCTCGGCCACTGAAGACATCACTGGCCAATCTCGAATGGCACTTATCTTCAATGGATCCACCGCGATACCTTCTCCACTTACCACATGGCCTAAAAAGGCTACTGAAGAGAGCCAGAACTCACACTTTGAGAACTTGGCATAAAGCTTATTCCTCCGCAGGGTATGCAAGACCAACCGCAAATGGTTTGCATGATCCTCTTCCGACTGAGAGTATACCAAGATGTCATCGATAAACACAATAACGAACAAATCCAAGTACTCTCGGAACGTTCGATGCATTAGGTCCATAAATACCGAAGGCGCATTATATAGGCCAAACGGCATTATCGTGAACTCATAATGGCCGTAGCGTGTTCCAAACGCCGTCTTGGGAATGTCACCTTCCCGAATCCTCAACTGATAATATCCCGATTTCAAATCCAACTTGGAATAGACCGTTGATCCTGCCAGCTGATCAAATAGGTCATCAATCCGTGGGATCGGATATTTGTTTTTCTCCGTCAGCTTATTCAATTCGCGGTAGTCAATACATAACCGCAAACTACCGTCTTTCTTTTTCACAAAGAGAACAGGCGCGCTCCAAGGTGACATACTTGGGCGTATGTATCCCTGCTCCAACAACTCTTGCAATTGGACTTTCAACTCAGCCATCTCTTTTGGTACGACGCGATATGGTGAGCGGGCCACAGGTTTCGCACCTGGCACCAACTCAATAGAGAAGTCAATCTTCCGCTGGGGTGGTAACCCAGGAAGATCTTTAGGAAACACATCGGCAAACTCTGACACAACCAGAACTTCACCGACACTGGCCTTTGGCTCAACAGCCTGAATTAGCGTGAAGAATAACTCCGCGCCCTTCCGAACAGCATTGACGACTTGGAGCGCAGACAACAGAGTCCCGCCAACTCCTCGCGTACCAGCGAACTTCGTCACAAGTCCGGTATTTTGGCCCAATGTGATCTCCTTGGAGTTGCAATCAATAAAGACACGCTGCTCCGAGAGCCAGTCCATGCCAAAGATCACATCAAACTCCGATAACGGTAGCACAGCTGCACTCAAACCGAAATCTTGACTTCCTATTTGAACATCCACATCGCAAGCCCTATCCGCAAGCATCACACAGCCATTCGGCAATAGCACCCTTGTACTATCAACCGTCACATGACTCGACACCCCAATTCGAGATACGAAGTCCTCAGACAGAAAAGAATGCGAAGCACCCGTATCAAACAGGGCTCTCGCTGGACGATTCCGAATCAGGACAAAGCCTGCAGCACACACATCATGCACAAGCTCTACATAACAAAAGGCAATAGCACTTAAGCAAGTAAGCTATATTAACTCGTACCTGTGACAACGTCACTTTGCTTAATCGCCTCCTGCTGACCAAGGTGATAGATTCGGGGCTGTGCCTGGGACGCAGAGGAATCAACCACCGCTTTGCCCTTCTTAGCATAAGACACACCCGTCTTCTTTTCCCCTTTGGGCTGAACAACCCGACAGTCACGGGCTATATGCCCCACCCGGCCACAGTTATAACATGTACGAGAATCCGGCCTTGATGTCGCCCCCGACACAACGGTCATAGTCACTTGCTCAGACAGCTTGGACCTCTTGCCCCCTTTCTTCTGGTAGAACGATTTGCTAGGGCGAGGTGCTTGAACTTCGGGCTTCGACACAACCAAGCCCTTGTTCCCTTGCACCCGCCGCATGTCCTTCTCCAACGCACATGCAGTATCAACCAATGCCTGAAACCCTTGGTTCACTAAACTCGAAAGCAGGAACCTCAACTCATCCCGCAATCCTTCATAGAACCTATTCGTTTTCCTTTGGACATCCGCGAAGATTGTTCCCGCATACCGCCCCAACCTGGTAAACTCATGCAAGTAGATATCCATGCTATCTTCTCCTTGCTTTAAACGTTGGAACACATTTTCCAAGGCAATGCGTTGCGCCGCTGGGACATGTTTCGCCAGAAAGATTCGAGAGAACTCCTCAATCGATACTTGCGTTAATTGCCTGCCCGCCAAATGGTGTACTTCAACCTCGTCCCACCACAACCGCGCCTCTCCTTCCAACATGAAGGTGGCCAAGGTGACCTTTAGAGTTTCCTCCGCCCTGATCGCTGTCATTATCCGCTTGACACGCGAAAACCAATCCTCTGCCTGCATTAGGGATCCCAGTCCCGTAAACGTAGGAGGACTGAAGCTCATGAATTGCTTCAACTGTCGGTCAGCTGCTCGTGGATCTACAGCCTCAACCGGCTCGGGTCTTACAACAACACGAACTGGTTCTACTGCCGGCTGCGCTTGCCCGGTCGGCTGAATCATGGCAAATAGAGCCTCAGCAACTAAGCGAACAGTTTCCGCAGGTGGAGGAGGTGTTGGAACCTCAGCTGGTGCCGCACTCTCATCAGAGCGCTGGGGCTCAGACTGCCCAGCACCACTACACGTCACCTATAGGTGGACAAGACACACATTAGCGATCGTATGCAAGCAAAACAACACAAAAAGGAACGCGTAGATTCCTCAAACAAGATTATGTACATTCCTTAGTGGACATTCCAGAGTTCATTAGTGTTACCACAGGGCGCACAAACACGCGCTCGCCACCCCATAAAAGAATTCGACCACGAATTCGATAGAGGAAGACCGAACAAAGCTGATACCAAAATGTAACGACCCCATCCGTTACATAACGTATAGTAGAAGGTCCGGCCGGGGCCCCACACTATATGCCACAAACAGACGGTGAGGTCACAGGATAATACCAAACCATACACGCATCCTAACTCAGAGCATGCTAGCGGAAGCTTTAAGTTGTAAATTTGAACTCTAACCAGGAATGTCCAATATATATAAACCACAGTTATATATACAAACACGGAATGTACAACAAAGGTTTTGGCCTTAAGGCCTTACAGTTCCTCTTTCCATACAACATGGATTACAAACCTCAGCGCGCAGGCCGGCCATACATGAGGAAAAACAAAACAAACAAAATCATTTGCTCAGCCTTCAAGGGCTAGCCGCAGCAGCAGCAGCAACAGCAGCAAGGGCTTCAGCCCTTCATTTACCACTTGGCTCTCCAGCACCTGCATAGGGACAATCCACCCAAACGGTGACAAACAAGGCAACGGTCAGCATTCAGCTGACCCAATTATAACAATCCTACCCCTTTCTTGGGGCAGTCGCATTCTTTCCCTGCACAGCATGGTATCATCAATAGCAACTATGTGTGCACAGGCACATTCAATCCATCACAACCGTCGGCCACACGGCCCGACAGTCCGTGCACTTAGGGCACATTCTTGGTGTACCAGAATACCAGGGTCAACACCACCGTCTATACGGTATTTGAGCATTCTAGTCTTTTCGGCGCGCGGGCCTAAGACTCTCATTAGGCGCTCCAACAAAACCCATAACCAGGCTTCCAAGTCGGATGGACCTAACGCAGGTACGGATCAGCCACCCCCCGTTGCTCAAGTCGCCGTGCCACCTCGAATACGGAAGTATCCATGGCAATTTATAGGCGCGGGTCGGTTTCACCTTTCCTGTTCGGCAATCTGCCTTTCATCGAGTTGCAGCCCAACGGCTCAACCGCACATAAAGTGGCAACGCACGGCCATAAGAGTTGCATCCAACCCTCTTCATTTCCTAGACTTCATCCAGTACTTCCTACTGCACCAAGCAACAGGTAGGCACAAGGCAACACAAGCCACCAACACGAAGTCTTCTCCGATATGTAAACAAGCATCACCAATCCAGACCAGCATGTCTAGATGGGCTTCACACAGCATGCCTAGATCCGTACTCCAATTCCGGACTCTAACAAGGGGGACTTCACATATCTACCCCAAGGGACACCACAACCCACCGCCCACTCGCAGGGAAGGGTTTTCCCTATGCAATGCAGAAAAGAAGGACTTCACATGTCCAAGAAGGGAGATCGTTACCCTTGTCGATCTCTTGGGAGCCATCGAAATCTAGCCGGTGAGAAAGCACCGCAGCAGCTTTGCCTTCACAACGCTGGCCTCGGATCACGAATCAGACCACGGGAGCTCCGCCGGTGGCTTGATCTCCTCCTCCTTCTTCTTCCTCCTCTCTCTTTCTCTCTTCACTTAGCCAAGTGAAGAATGACTCAAGCTTCTGCTGATTTAAACCAGCCAGGAATCACCCGAGCCCTTGGATCCAAAGAGAGAAAAATGAACGGCCACGATTTTCCCAAAATCACATTTTTTTGGCTGACACGGCCTGTGACACGCCCGTGTCACAGGCCGTGTACCCTTAAGCGGCACACGTGGTATTCGTACCGACTGATCTTTACCAGAACACGGGCATCGACACGCCCGTGTCGAACCTGACACGCCCGTGTCAATCATGAGACACGACCGTGTCACCCCTGCCTCATCGAGCTATAAGCAGTACACGGGTAGGCACACGGCATCGGACACGCCCATGTCAAATCTGATACGGCCGTATTCAAGGTTTGGTTCCGGGCCGTGTAATCTTCTGACTCAGATCGCCTATTATTTGAGTGACACGCCCTGGGACACGCCCGTGTCCCAGGCCATGTACCCCCGACACGCCCTGGGACACGCCCGTGTCCCAGGCCGTGTAACATAACCTGCACCTCAAATTCATTTTTTTTAGATTTTTGGGGTGTTACAGGATATATCGAAGACAGCCTTAAGTTCTAGGTACGGACTATAAAAGTTCACGATAATGCCTTTCGGGCTCACAAATGCAGCTTCTGCATTCATGAGTATGATGAACCATGTGTTCGAACCATACTTGGATATATTCGTCATAGTCTTCATTGATGATATATTGATCTATTCCCGGATGAAGTAGGAGCACACCCAGCATCTGGCTCTGGTGCTGGGCAAACTGAGAGAGCATCAGATGTACGCGAAGTTCTCCAAGTACGAGTTCTGGCTACATGAGGTTGCATTTATATTGCATACCATCAGTAGAGCTGGGATGGCTGTAGACTCGGCCAAGATGCAGACAGTTAGAGATTGGCCGCGACCTGAGTCAGCTTTAGAAATCCGTAATTTCTTGGGATTAGCAGGATACTATCATAAGTTTGTGGAGGGGTTCTCAAGGATAGAACTCCCCCTCACATCCTTGATAAAGAAGGATACAAATTTTACTTGGACCGAGAAGTGCGAGGCAACATTTCAGGAGTTGAAGGATTGGCTCACCTCTTCCCCCATCCTTTCACTTCCATCTAGGAAGGAAGGATTTCATATTTATACTGACACATCATATCAGGGGATGGGTTCATTCCTGATACAGCATAGACAAGTCATCGCATATGATTCGAGACAGTTGAAGAAGCACGAGCAAAACTACCCCGTACAAGATTTAGAGCTCGGGGTAGTGATATTCGCATTAAAGATTTGGAGGCATTACTTGTATGGGGTTCATTGTGAGATCTTCTCAGATCATAAAAACCTCAAGTATATTGATACACAGAAGGATCTAAATCTGTGTTAGAGGAGATGGCTTGAATTCCCATGCGATTACGACTACACGAAGTGTTGAGATTAAATTATACAGTAGGTCACGTGTATGTGGGACCGTGTTTGGCTTCCCCACCGCGTTCCACGTCTGGGTGTTGACCTTGGTGGGCCCCTTTGGCGAAATATCCCTGCGGGCTTGTGTTTGGGGTTAATCCCACACCGCCTGCAGCTTTCTCCCCTCCGCGTTCATGTACCCCACCACCCTTTATCTCAAAACCTTGGTTTTGAGATGAACTGTTGGGTTGGCGGGTTCTTTCATGGTATTAGAGGGAGATTGTCCTGCTGCGGGGGTGTGTTGAGATAAAATTATCTAGCAGGTCATGTGTATGTGGGACCGTGTTTGGCTTCCCCACAGTGTTCCAGGTCTGTGTGTTGACCCCGGTGGGCCCCTCTGGCAGAATATCCCTGCGGGCCTGTGGTTGGGGTTAATCCCACACCACCTGCAGCTTTCTACCCTCCATGTTCATGTACCCAACCACCCTTCATCTCAAAACCTGGGTTTTGAGATGAACTGTTGGGTTGGCGGGTTCTTTCACGATGCATTATCACACAAGGAAGGCAAACACCATGGAGGATGCCTTAAGAAGGAGATCTGGCACTACTGGACTGGAGCCCCGGGTGATGGCTATGGAGCTCGTACGAATGATGGAGAATATGCATATTACCATTGTTTCCAGGGCTTACCCGGATGTTTATCGAGAGTACTTGGCCTCCCTGAGTATTATTTGCGACATACGAGACCATATCCGGGAACAATAGAGACATGATGCAATTTTAGAGCCAGTATTCAGAGCCCTAGAAGGGGGCAAGTCAGAGGATTATTCGCTATGTGACGACCTCATTCATTTCCGTGGCCGTATTTATATACCTGTAGGAAGTGGTATCCAGGAGGACATACTCAGGGAGGCACATTACATATGGTACTCAGTGCACCCGGGGATCACCAAGATGACAGCAGACCTGCGGAGGGATATGTATTGGGCCAGGAAGAAGAGGGACATCGTATCATATGTTACATATTGCAAGACTTTCCACCGAGTGAAGGTGGAATGCAAAATCCCAGGAGGGCTACTACAACCATTGTCAGTACCAGAGTGGAAGTTTGAGGACATGACCATGGACTTCGTTCATGGATTGCCTTGATCTCACTCTGGGCATGATTCTATATGGGTCATCATCGATAGATTGACCAAGGTGGCCCGATTTATACCAATCAGGAAGGATAACCCAGTTGCAGTTTTGGTGAGGTTGTTTATGGAACAGTTCGTTAGGTACCACGACATCCCAAGGACGATTGTCTTAGACCGTGACGGTCGATTCACTTATAGGGAGTGGAGAGAGATGTAGGAGTACTTGGGTTCTCAGCTTGCTTTCAGCACTGCTTTCCATCCACAAACCGACGACCAGATAGAGCGGACCAACAAGACTATGGAGGATCATCTTTGCTTATGTATATTGGATACGGGGAAGCTCTTGGAGAGACTGTTGCCACTGATAGAGTTGTCCTACAATAATAGTCACCAAGCAAGCATTGGGATGGCACCATATGAGGCCCTATATGGCAGGAAGTGTTGGACGCCGATATCTTGGCTCCAGGATGAGGATCTGCGAGCTCTTGGATCAGATTATATTGAGGATATGGATGCTCACATAAGGCTGATCAAGGATCGAATGTTGGAGGCACAGAGAAAACATACCAAGAATTACAATGAGAGGCATCAGAAGGTGGAGTTTTAGGTGGGAGACAGAGTATTCTTGAAGATACGTCCAGTGCATGGTGTTTCCCAAGTACGGAGGCACAAGAAGCTCAGCCCTAAATTTATGGGACCATACTTGATACTGGAGCGGATTGGTCCTTTGGCTTACCGGCAGGAGCTGCTGCTAGAGTTAGGGAACCTGCACGTCGTCTTCCACATCTCCTCGCTTCAAAGAGCACTACTTCGGCCAGAGAAGCATATCAACACTACAGCAGGCCTAGTGGCACCTGATAGATCAGTTAGTTTGGAGCCGATCCGGATCGATGATACGGTGATCAGAGTGTTGTGGAAGAATAAGGTTCCCTTGGTAAAGGTGTTGTGGTCTAACCACGAACAGGAGAAGCACACCTAGGAGTCGATGGATCTGATGCGGGAACGATATCCAGGACTCTTTACCTCAGGTATATCATAAGCATTTTTGAAAAGTTCTTAAATTCTTGTGCATAGGAACCCCGTATACCCAAACTTGAATTTCGGGGATGGAATTATTACTTTTTGTTTATTGGGATTTGTAACATACCATTTCCTCCTAGACCCCTTAACTTAGACTACGGTAGAACATGTGGGGAGTGAATGGGTCAGGCTAGGTTTGACCCAAGGAGTTATGGTGGATTCACATAGGGTCCGCTATAGGGTTCAAGGCATCTTTAACGTAGAAAAATTATTCTGGATCAATAGGAGTCAAGTGCGTTGAGTGAACTCGACGCTATTCGACGAAGCATCGACAGGACTCAACACCATACTCATTAACTTAGAAAATTTGTTCTGGAATCATAAGGCATTGAGTGCATTGAGTGAACTCGACGCCATTCGACAAAGCGTCGAGTATTTTGAGTTGACTCAATGCCATGTTCTTAACTTAGAAAATTTGTTATGGAATCACAAGGCGTCGAGTGCGTTGAGTGAACTCGACGCCATTCGACAAATCATCGAGTGTGTCGAGTGAACTCGACGCCATTCGACAATGCATCAAGTGTATTGAGTGGACTCAATGCCATGTTATTAACTTAGAAAATTTGTTTTGGAATCACAAGGCGTCGAGTGCGTTAAGTGAACTCAATGCCATTCAAAGAAGCATCGAGTGATCTCGATGCTTTTGGACTTGAAAGAATTTTTCGGTCTTGTTCACCTGTATACCTGAACTAGGTTTTTGGTTTAAAGACATGAAGAAGTTGTTTTGGTGGCCAGGATTGAAGAAGGATGGAGCACTTTATGTTGCGAAGTGCCAAACTTGTGCCTTGGTAAAGGCGGAGTGCCAGAAGGCCGAAGGTTTCTTGAAGTCCTTGCCTATCCCGGAATGGAAGTTCGACGACATTTCCATGGATTTTGTGCATGGTTTGCCAAGGTCGAAGAAGGGAAATGATGCCATCTGGGTGGTCGTAGATAGATTGACAAAAGTGTCGCACTTCATCCCGAATAAGAAGGAAGATCCGGTGGAAAAGTTAGCCAAGCTCTATGTGGATAATATTGTACGGTTACTGGTGTGCCCCGCAGTATTGTTAGTGACCGAGACGGACGCTTCACGTCAAATGACTAGAGGCTGGTGCATAAGTTGTTTGGAACTAAGCTGAGTTTCAGCATAGCCTTTCATCCACAGACGGATGGTCAGATCGAAAGGGTAAACAAGACGATGGAGGACATGCTCTGCATGTGCGTCTTCGATTTTGGAAAATAGTGGGAAGATCACCTGTACATGGTAGAGTTTGCATAGAATAATAACTATCAAGCGAGTATTGGAATGGCGCCTTTCGAGGTCCTGTATGGGAGAAGGTGTCGTACGCCATTGTCTTGATTGGAGACAGACAAGTCAAAGTTATACAGACGTAAGGAAGTGGAAGACGTCATTTCAATGGTACGTACGATTCAGAAATGGTTAAAGATCGCTCAGGACAGACAGGCAAAATACTATAATGCCAAGCATAGGAATGTGGAGTTCAGTGTTGGCGAATGGGTGTATTTGAAAATCATGCCGTTTAAGGGTGTCTCACGGATTCGACGCTTGAAGAAGCTGAGTTCGAGATACCTTGGACCGTTTGAGATCCTAGAGCGGATTGGCGAAGCAGCGTATTGATTGAAGTTGTCAGTGGAGTTGAGTGGGATACATGATGTATTCCACGTATCAGTATTGCGGAAGGTGGTACAAGAGCCTTCGCTGGTCATTGCGGTCTATCAAGTGCTGATTGATAATGGATCGATGACAAAGGTCAAGCAAGTTCACATTGAAGACTTTGAAGTCAAACCCCTTCGCAACAAGGAAATCCGAATGGTTAAGGTCTTTCTGGATAACTGCGGGCGTGAGGAGCTTTCTTGGGAGCGAGAGCAGACTATGTTGGAAGAATACCCCGAATTATTCGACTCAGGTAATATTTAAATTGTTTTGTGTACCTTTACATGATTTCATGGACGAAATTCTTTAAGGGGGGGGGGGGAGATTTGTAACGCCCCAAAACTCAAAAGTGAAACGGGCAGTGTTTGAACCAAGTTTGGGTCTTGGTAGGGTGAACACGACCTGTGACACGGGCGTGTCACATGGCCGTGTCGTGTTCGGGTCGTCGATTTGAGGTCGGCGAGCGTTGAGTGCTCGAACATGGCCTGGGACACGGGCATGTCCCAGGGCGTGCCAGGCACATGGCATGGGACACGGGCGTGTCACATGGACGTGTACTTCTCAGGAAAATTTTGTCCTGTGTTGACTGAGGGACACGGCCCGGAACACGGGCGTGTACTAGTTGACACTGGCGTATCAAGTCTGACACGGGCGTGTAGCCACCTGTGTCCACTATAGGACGTGACAGTTGGCGTGACGGTTATTTGCGACACGGCCCTTGGTCACGGGCGTGTTGAGGAGCCGACACTGGCATGTCAGGTTGGGACACGGGCGTGTCCCAACCCGTGTTCTTTTCTGTGCTCGATAATCGTGGCTGGATTGAGGCACACGGCCTGGGACACGGCTGCGTGCAAAGCCATGTTCATCCCAGGATTAAGAAATTTTAGGCTAATCTGAGCCGCTCGTTTTCTTTAAATACGATCTGACGGCCCAGATGAGATCCTGCTGTGTTAAGTTCGGGAATAGAGGATTAATCCCTCATTTTCCTTTTAAATTCTCTATTTCTAAGAAGTTAGAGAAAGAAGAGAGCAAGGAAGAAGGAAGGGAGGAATCCGGCAGCCGACGGAGCATCAGAGCACCAAATTGAAAACCAAGACCAGATCCGTGGAGAGAATTCCCTTGCGAAGCCTCCCATCTGGCTAGTTTCTCATGGCGCCAAAGCGGACTTCAAGGGTAACGATTATCCACTTGGACATGTAAATCCTTTTCTTTTCTTCATTGGAAACCCGCTCCCGCGAGTGTGCGGTGAGTGCATGGTGTTCCTTGGGGTAGATGTGAATAGTCCCCCTTATGTTGCATGCAGAGTCCAGAATCAAAGTACAGACTTAGGCATTGTGTGTGAAGCCAACCTAGACGTGGTTGTCTGGATCGGTGATGTTGCATATTGTATGTATTGCCGGAGAAGACTCCGTGCTTTGTGTTTTCGGGTTTCTACGCGATAGATTGCAATAGGGATCCTTGGGGACTAACTCCAAGGCGCTCCCCGAAAACTAGGTGGAAACGTAATTCTGCTAACTTGGCGGCCGGGGAGCCAGCCTTGAACATAACTGTGTTATGTTATGTTTAGAAATAAATTGGGATCCGGGTGAAGCTTGGCCCGCGCGTACGTCTTAAAGTGCCTAGGCGGAGTGAGCAACGGGAAGGTGGAAACGGACCTGGGCTATGCGGTTCGGTGCTAGAGGCCCTAATGTGGAACTGGCCGTTGGCATAGTCGAGAGTCTTAGACGGTGGTCAGAAAGACTAAAATGCTCACGATGTTGCCATCCCAAGGATGGTGGTGAAGCCACGGAATTGACCAGATTCTCTGATAATGTGCCCTGAGTGCACGAGGTGTTTGGCCGTGCGAGCCTACTCCTATTGTGAAGAATGTTTGCACTTTATTATTTAGCTAGGCTAATGAAATGCAGGGAAGGAGCACCGCTGTCCCGAGTAAGTGGCGGGGTTGTTATAATTTGGTCAGCTTTAGCTGACTATTGCTTTGTTTGCCACCGTACGGTGGAATGTTGCTTGCAGGTACTGCGGAGCCAGGTACCAAATAGCGTGCTGAAGCCCATACTGCTGAGTTGGCCCTCAAAGGCCAAAGCAAATTGTTGTTTTAATTTTGTCATGTGTGGCCGGCCTGCGAGCCGATGTATGTAAAACACTACTTTGTTAAGTGAACTCCTGTAAGGCCATAAGGCTAAGTACTTTTAGTGTATTTGTTTTTTCATTCCTATGGTAGTGAGTGGACATTCATGATAACTGTGTTCCAATTATGGGTTCTTTCAAACAGTGTAAAAGCTTTGCTAGAATGCTCTGAATTTGGGCGAGTAGTTGTAGTTGAATTTTGATATTCTTATGTAACCCTTCTGACTGTCCGTGGTATATAGCGTCGGGTTCCAGCTGGACCTTCTGTTATATGCCATACTATGGATGGGGGTGTTACACTCCTTACCAAGGCCACCATAATCTTCATTGAACGCAGAGGAGTGGAAACGAATTCTGGAGTTAAGCTTTAGCTGGAGAATCAAGCTTTGGAGCTAACTCGCCGGAGCAAGGATCGACCATGGCTCACCACAACCGCACCTGCCACCAAGCTCGCATCCAGGTCCGTATCTCCTCCCCTCCCTCGGTGCTAGTCTTCTAGATCCACTATGAGAGATATCAGGCTCAAATGAGCTCGATGCCATAAGAGAGGGAATATTCTGAGATTTTCTTCTTGCTCGGGTTCGCCGGAGGAGCAGCCTCCGACGACCATGTCGCCGGGAAATGCTAGCCGCCACCTCAACGAAGGTGGTGGTGATATTCGCCAGCGGTGGCAGCAGCCTAGGTGGCTAGAAATGAGAGATCAACATTGCCCATCTCGGGATGATCTGGGCCGTCAGCTCAGTGAAGAAGACAATGGGATGTCGTTGATTTAAGTTGAATTAAAATATAGTGTTATTAATTATTTCTGTCTCATTTATTACAGTGTTTTGCATATTAATTTTATGCCCCTTAGAGGCATATTAAGAGAAAGTCATCAACATAAAAAATGTATCCCTATGTCTTACCTTTAATTGGAAACCCTAAACTTGTAATTTGGAGCATTGTATCTCCTTGTAGGGTCAATCTCCTAGGACTGCTCTTAGACTAGGGAAGAACTTCAAATGGATGCCTAGGCTAAACTATAAGTCCACATGCTGTGAAATTTAGGTCATGTATGTGTGTATACCATACTTAGAATTTGTCCAAAAATCAGATTTTTTGGATAATAATTTTTTGTAGTTTTAATAGAAATATGAATTATTAAATAAATGAAATTTAGGGAGATTCCCAATTCTAAATGCACCCAAATTTGGGTGACAAAGCTCTAAGTTCATTCCATGGCCTTGGTAAAAATTTGGAGGCATTTGGATCTTTGTAGCCATTTGGAGACATTTGGCTCTAAGGTCATTCCATGACCTTGCTTAAAGATCCAACATGTATGGTGAAGGTAGATTTGTAAATAATATGTAAATGGTAAAATGGGAGTTAGCCCGTTTGGCCCAATGTATGTCCATGAAATTTCGGACAGAGACTTATGGAGGTAAAATACTCCTTTCATGAGAAAATTAGGATTTTTGGAATAAAAAATCCCATAAGTTGGAATTATTTCAAAATTAGCACATTTAGGTGTTAAAATGAAAAATAGGGCCACTAGACTTAGAAAATTCCAAATTGTTGATCCAAGCCCTAATATGTCATTTCACTTCTATGGAAAACTTTATGAGCACTTTGGAGAATTATTTCATGTATAAATAGTGTAATTACATTTTTACCCTTATGGGACTTTGATCAAAAACATGAGCAGTGATTCATGTAAAATTATGAGAAAATATTTAGGTACTTAATTATTCATTATGAACCCCTGTAAATTTTAGCAAGATTTTTGGATGATTATTTATGGTGAATACTATAATAGAGGCAATTTTGTAATTATGTTAACATGTGAATATCTTAGGTCAAATCACTAACTAAGAGTATGAAAATCTATTTTGACCATTATCTTGTTAATATTAGTGAGTAAGAGTTTTCCCTAAATTTTAACATGAATATTTTTAGTACTTCATTTGAAAAAGAAAGATAATGGAATTTCAATCATAAATAAAAAATAAGGGTCAAATCATGATGGGAAATTAAGATATTTGTAACCTCGATGAATATCAGATAATTTATTTAGACCCAAAGGACCAATGGTTATATTATCTCATGTTCAAAGTGACCTACCTCACTTAATTAATTAATTTAAATTATGGTCAAAAATAATTAAAAAAATGATAAAATTCTGAATGATCAATATTATACACATGAAAAACCCATGATAAAAATTTAACGGCCTGTGGCCCACGGAATTGGAAGTAATCTCATATGGGTTAGAATTAGGTCATGGGTTGCACTTAGTAAAAAGTGACGTGTAACACTAGGACCCATAGGGAAATGATAGGTGGCTGAATTGATAGATGTGCTGGGAAGTTAAAACCCTGCTTGGAGCTACAAGTATGTCACTACATAGTAATGAGTATTATAGTGCAAGCCACAAAGAGAACAAATATGACGGGGGCCCGACGAAAGATCGTCGCTTCCCCAATAAGTACCTTAAGTCATTAGGTTCATTCAAGAACAATAACGAGATTGGGGTATTAATGACGAGTAGACACTAATAAAAGTAAGTGTCCTTGAGAAAGGGAGCTTTGAGCTTCAGTCTATTATAGTTCCCAGTGCCCCGAGAGCCCTTCACCGGGCATCCCCTGGGCAGTCCATGGATTAACCCTAAGCTACTATGTATAACAAGAATTAGACAAGAGTAGTCTAATAGGTTAAGGCAATGATACAAGATAAGTTTAGTCCTACGAGCTGGAGGCTCCGGTGGTTTACTTCAGGACGGGGGAGTCCTGCGAGCTGGAAGCTCAGGTTTGAATAACTTGGATGTGCATAGAACATATTAGTGGCAGGTCATGCAGTACTGGACATACGTCACACCGATGATAGTTCGGTGACTCTTGTGAGGTGTGTAGGTTTGAGGGGCCAGTAGGTTTGTTTGTACTACAGTCTGAAAGACAATCCCCGCAAACGCACACCCGACCAAAAAGACTGGTGGGGATTACCAGCAAATTAGTATGTAGAGACTCTAGAGTGTACCTCAGACGTGTATAGAGGCATACGAAGGGTCTAGGCCTGGTAGTGCGTATACCTTCCTAGGAAGTGGAGACGCCTTCTCCACTGCTGCCGTAGTCACAATGGTGGTACCAGAGAGTTCAACTAACTCCAAAAATTAGGAACTAAAGGTTTGTGATCACAGAGTCGTGTGTATGAGTTGCACTTGTATGAATCATAACCCGCATAACATATCCTAGCATACACACATACTTAGGACATATGTATCGCAGATAATTATCATATAAATTAGTATGAGCTCTTTTATTGATAAGTTATATTCCTAAAACCTCAACTTATAAGTTTTTATGGACATTCATATAAGTTAAGGTACTCCTGTGATGATAGTGTAGTGGTAGATAGTGTAAGACCGCTCCCCTTACTGAGGAGACTCCCGGACTTATGCCTAGAACCGCCACCTTATGGTGACACTAACTCATAGGTTAGTCGACACCGCAAGACGCCGATCCTGCCGGCTAGTACGATCATATAACCTGTTCGGCCAATAGAGAAATAGAAGTGTAACACAGAGTAAATAATATCTAGACCACGAGTCAAAACACTAACATATATATGAAAATGCAAGTACAACAAGTCCAGACTGAGTACATAAAAAGAGAAAGGGAGTATGCCCTGTACATGCTATCAAATCCCTCTCTCACATAACAAAAACTTGTGGAAGCTAAATTATCATCAGTAAAGTCATCCCACCTGACGACGAGCTGTAGTAGTAGAAGTAAGTGGTGGTGGTATCAGCTCCTCAAGTCCTGCCACCTCGTCCTGCTGGTCGTGCTGGTGCTCCATCTCCTCGAGCTCCTAAAATTACTTGGTCACCGACCGTTAGTCAAAAAGACTAATTCGTTTCCTCCACACCTCGCCCCCATAACTCCTAGGAACCGGGAAGGAGGACAAAGTCGAGGATAACAAGGGGTAACAAAATAAGCAGGTGATAGTGAGACTAATCTAACAGGTTGATATAATAGCAGTTATAAATATCTAATCTAGCAGTTCTATAAGGTACAAAAACAGTAAGTTAAGGAAGTACTATAATGAAGTGCTATAAGTAAAGTAGGTAGAGAACAAGAAGTGAACTATGCTACTACTACAAAACTATCATCACAGAAGTACCTTAACTTATATGAATGCCCATACAAAATTATAAGTTATGGTTTCCAAATATAACTTGTCATATAAAAGAGCCCATACTAATTTATATGATAAGGTTCTATGGTGCATATGACCTAAATATGTATGTATGATATATATGCAGATTATGATTCATGCAAGTGCAACTCACACACACGACTCTGTGATCACAGACCTTTAGTTCCCACTTTTTGGAGCTAGCATCACTCTCTGGTACTATTGTTGTGACTATGGCAGCAGCGAAACGGGCGCTTCCGCTTCCTAGGCAGGTATACACACTACCAGGCCTAGACCCTTCGTACGCCTCTGTACATGTACTAGGTGCACTCTAGAGTGTCTGCGTACTATTGCTGGCCAACTGCCAGAGTTTCTTGGTCGGGTGTGCATTTTCGGGGATTGTCCTCCAGACCACAGTATAAACAACTTACCGGCCCCTCAAACCTTCACACCTCACTAGAGTCACCGTACTGCCATCGGTTGTACTATAGGCCCAGTACCGCATGACCCGCCACTAGTTTGTTTTATGCACATGCAAGGTATTTCAACTCGAGCCTCTAGCTCGCAGGACCAACCCATCCTGATGTAAACCTCTCGAGCCTCCAGCTCACAGGACTAAACCTATCCTGAATAAACCTCTCGAGCCTCCAGCTCGCAGGACTAAACCTATCCTTAATCCCTCCAACCCATCATGGGTGAGAATACACATCAGGACCTCTTAGCCTATTAGACTACTCTTGTCTAATGTAAGTTATACATAGCAATTTAGGGTTAATCCCAGGACTGCCCAGGGCATGCCCGGTGAAGGGCTCTCGGGGGCACTAGGAACTAAGATGGGATTAAAGCCCAAAGTTCCCTTTTGCAAGGATATTTAATTTTATTGAAGTCTACCCATTATCCATACTCAACTCTCGTTGTTACTCTAGAATGATTCTAATGACTTAAGATATTATCGGGAATCAGCGGTCTTCCGTCGGTCTCTGTTTTAGCTACTGCCCGGGGTGTTTTGCACTCCACCACTCAATACTATGAAGTGACCTACTAGACACCAACCAGGGTTTATCTTTCCAAAATAGTTATCAATGCAACTTTCTATCGTATCCCCCTGTGGGTCCCAGTAATACCGGTTACTTTTACTAAGCGCAACCCATGACCTAATAATACCCATATAATAGCACTTCCAATTACTTCGGCCAAATGCCCCTGATTATTTATCATAGGTTGGTATGGTGCATGAGGTTGACCATTTAAGATTTTACCATTTTTCTAAGTAATTAAGGGCCTAAATTAATTCCTTTAATTGGGTTACCTATGCCACATTGCACTTGATATACTACTTATAGTAATTCATTCTTCATAAAAAATTCATCAGGTGTTCTAAGAAGTAAAATATGACTGCTTATCAGGTTTCATAATTTTTCTATGCATATTTCTATTTAATTTCCATTGAATAATAAAACCTCAAAATGATCGCTTTACAAACGAAGTACATAAATTACTCAACTGAAAATTCTAATAAAATTACTGAGTGTTAACATTGATATCATAAGTCCAAATACAGAATTACAAATTCCTAAACAGTGATTTGACCTAATATATATCCAAAGTAACATTATTACTAAAATGCCATTATTGGGGTTTTTAACATAATGAAACATCCATAAATTCTCAGATAATTACAGAAGGATTAGATAATAAAATTAAACAACCTTAAAAGTTTCAATTTTTTTGCAACAATAATTTCCATTTGTTTAATTAATTTACATAATGGGAAAAATAGTAATTCTACTTAAAATCAAAGATAAAATTATCTAACAGCCCCACAAATTTTTCTAGAGCTGATCTATGACTTAAGAAGGTTTATGACAAAATTTGAGAATTTACTAAGCTCATATGCCCTAGATCCAAATTTATTTCCTATATAGGCATATTTTTCAAGAATTCCAATAAATGGGATTTTTGATTCCAAAAATTCCAAATATTTCATGGGAGGTATATTCCACCCCTATTAGACACTGACCAAAATTTCATGGGCATACAATAGTCCAAATGGGATAAATTCCCATTTTCTATTTTTGCTATAAGCACCCCAAATTTGAACATACCTACATCATGCATGTGGGATTTTACAATCATGCAAAGGTCAAAATGACCAGGGATTTCTAGCATTGATTTGTGTTGAACTAATAGTCATGCCACCAAAATTTGGGGCCATTTGGAGTCATAAATCTCCAAATATATACTTTATTTAATTATGAGTATTTTTCCAAAAACTATAGAAACATTCTAACCAAAAATTCCCATTTTTGGTCAGAGGCTAGATTTGCCCTTAACACAAGCCTGACAAAAATTTCAGGTCATGAAGACTCATGGTTTGGCATGGGCATTGATTTGAAGATATGTCCTATCCTAGGACCAGTTCTGGTGGAATGGCCCTATAGGGAGCTGTACTACTTCAAATGACAACTCTAGGGTGTCAAATTAAAGGTAAGACCTATATATACCTTTTTGATGTAGGTGAGTATTTCTGTAAATGCCTATAAGAGGCCTAAATTTAGCATGCAAGTGACAGTAAAAACAGGGAAAGAAAATATACATTAATACAACACGAATCTTAAAGCATAATGGAGGGCATTTGTTCATCTTCTCCATGGAGCCAAGGGCCGAGATTTGCCCGACCTAGAGCTCCTTCTAAGGATATTTCCCGGCAACCCAGCCACCTCCCTGGCCGGCCACCACCACTACCACCTCCGTTGAGGTGGTGGTCATCGATTGGCGGTGACTTGGCCGCTGGAGACTGCGGTTTCCGGTGAACTCGAACACCTCCATTTTCATGGATTTTTCTTGATTTTATCTCATGGAATCAGGCTCAATTGAGCACGATGTCTTGCCTAATTGATCTTGAAAGCCAGTACGGGGTGCGGTGAGGCGAAACGGACCTGAAGCCGGGCTTGGCGGCGGGTTCGGTGGAGGTGCGCCATGGAAGTAGCTTGCTCCGACGATCTAGCTCAAATTAACGATTCTCCATGGTTTGCCTCGATCCAGATATCTATTTCAACTCCTTTGGACCTTCTGAATCTAATGAGATGGTTGAAATGAGGTGGGGGAGGCTGCATAAAGAGATGCCATTAAGGGGATTTCGGACACCACCTTGGATGCTCCTCCTTGGCTCCAAGTGGCATCTCCACTGCTGTATTTATACTAGGAATTCATTTGTGGGCTTAGATATTGACTTGGGAAGAGAGGAGGAGGGCCACATGGCCTCCATCCCTCATTTCCCTCCTTTTCTCTTTCTTCCTTTTCACCAAAATTCTGAAACTACCCCCATGCATGTAATCTCTCTCAAAATTCAGGAGGGTAGGGGCTGACATTAGCCTCTTGGGCTAGTCATGGGCCTTGACTCATGGGCTTAGCCCATGAGGGGTGGGCTTTGTTTCTTCTTTTCTCTTTTAGGCCACTTTGTTGACTTGTTGACTTTTAGGTTGACTTGGTCAACATGGTGAGTGGGCTGACCCCATTTGAGGGTCATGGACCCTATGGCACCACCCAACTTGGGTTGGGCCAAGGTGATTCCCTACTTGGGCTAATTGGGCCCTTAAGTGTGGGTTTGACCAAATTAGTATTAGGGTTGACTTGGGTCAATAGTTGACCCAATGACATGGCTTATGGTTCACTTAGATTGTTATTAGGGTTAGGGGTATAGCGGAGGGGTCAAGGTGTGGCTAAGGTTCCAATTTAGACTAGTTTGACCTATGTTGGCTTGGGCCCTATAGTGGGCCCATGTGACTACACCTTAACTCCATGGTTCAAACCAAGCTTAAACCCATGCCCCCACCACATGTCCTAACCTAACTTAGGTTAAGGCGTCTAATAGGGAATGAGATGTTACAGATAGTTAACATTTATGCTCGGTACTTTACCTTACCTACCTTTCAGCACTTCTTTCCAGTACTACTTTTCTTACTTCCTTACTTGTACTATATAGAACTGCTAGAGTATATACTGTCATGTTAGAGTAGAACTATTATCACCTGCTTCAATTTTTATACTTCTTTGTTGTCATCCTTCTTGGTACCTAGGAGTCGCGAGGGCGAGACAAGGACAAAATGGCTCAGTCTTTTTGACTAACGGTCAGTTGTGACCGTATCATTTTAGGAGCTCAAGGAGTTGGAGCGCCAGCACAACCAGCAGGATGAGGTAGCAGGACCTGAGTAGTAGTTGTCATGCACTACTACTACCGCAGTTCGATATCAGGTGATGACGTGTGTTTTAGTTACAGTTTTCGCTTAGTGTGTGTGTATGAAAGAGAGACTTGCTATTATTGGCATGTACCGGGCATAAGCCCTTCTCTCAATTTTTGTACTCATTATAGACTATTGTACTTTTCATATATATCTGTTATGATGATACTACTGTGACTTATAGACTTGCTAGTTATTTTATAACTGCTCGATGTACTTATATTCTTAATTAGCGTACAGGTAAATGATCGTACAAGCCGGCGGGATCAACGCCTTGCAGTGTCGACTATCCCGTGTGTGCTAGTGTCACCGTAAGGTGGTGGTTTTGGGCATAAGACC
The DNA here is from genome assembly GCA_039513925.1 of Platanthera zijinensis. Lineage (NCBI taxonomy): Eukaryota > Viridiplantae > Streptophyta > Magnoliopsida > Asparagales > Orchidaceae > Platanthera > Platanthera zijinensis. The sequence continues at coordinate 71,608,062 of CM077094.1, read as the reverse complement.
GGGTAACCTCCTGGGTAAGTGGGAGGGGTCTTACATACCCTATGTTTAGCTAACCTGACCAAAAATTCGTGTTTTGTACGTAGATTTCGGTATACACTGAGCAAATGACAAGAATTCCTATTCCTCCGATCCCTACTCCATTCCAACAATCGGAGTTAGGGAAGACCCTAACTGCAACCTGTGATGCCTCAAGTCTCGGCAAGCCCTAGTGCAGTAATAGGCCCTGTGTTCAAATTGGCTGAGTACCTTCCGAGCTCTTTCTCCACCCGATTACCATGGGACAGAGTCGATTGTTTGCACACAGTAATGGTTGGATGCTGTGTAGGAGTTGATGGCCGGAATTAGATGTCCAGCCAGTATGGATGTTACCTTAGCTATATCCATCCTATAATCACATGCAATGAGGTGGTGGAAGTCCTTTATGGGCTCCACTTTTCAAGGATGAGTATACACTGACATCAGTTGGAATGAGTTCTTTGATGCTTTCTTAGAACATTTTGTTCCCTCTATTACTCGAGATGAACTCGAGGAAAGGTTTTTGCAGTTAAAATAAGGATCTAAATCGGTTGTGGAGTATCAATAGGAGTTTTAGCACCTTGCTGGGTTTACTAACTTCTATGATTTGGATGATCACGGGTACGTGAAGCATTTCTACAAAGGTTTGCGAGACCCTTTAAAGCAGGCTCTTTTGTTGATAGCTGACTCAAGACTCGCTGAGATTATATATATGTCAAAAATGAAAGACTTTATTTCAAGAGCATAGACACCTAGAGGGAGGGAGTCGAATAGGTTCTAATTTTCTTTAATAAATTTTAGGCAATTAACTTGTTCTAACTTAGCATATATAATACAATTCTCAGCACAACAATCACAACACATCAATCACAGCACACCGATCACAACAAGTACAATACACCAGATTTATAGTGGTTCCCCAAGTTATGGGTACATCCACTTTCCCCCTTCGCCTATCCGGTAGAGAACTGGATTCAGCCCAACTTCCTTCCACATACTCAGATCCACAGATCTTACAACTCAGAACCAGATTGATTCCTACAACTCAGACTTATACAAGTCTTACCTCAGATTTTCCCAAGAATCCTACAACAGGCCTCAACCCTACCCCAGCCTTTATCACTAGGCTTATAACTCAGGCTTCCATAAGTCCTACACCTCAGGCTCTTCGCCCTACCTCAGCCTTTATAATTACAGGCTTACAACTTAGATCTTACAAAAGATTATATAAGAAATTGAATGTTTTAAAGGTACAAAAATTTCACCAGATAGAACTCTCTATTGGTGTGAGCTTCTTGATCAGTTCTTGAATAAACTTAATCTTCAGATCCAACATGACTTAGTTGTTTCAAAGCTTCTTGATTGAACAAAATAAGGTTGATCTTCACTTGATGTAGAAGTTGATCTTCAGATAGCTCCCTCCTTAGATTTAGAAAAAGATCAGATTCTTTCTTGCAGACTATTCAGGATCTGCCTTCTTAAGGGTCCCCCCTTTCTTGTTGATGAATTTTATCTCTAGGTCTGTGTTTATTTGATCCCTCTTAATTGCTTTCCTAATTGTTACTTCTTTGGTTGTCAAGGATCAATCCTTTATATAGAGTTTCTTAATGATTACCGGTTGATCCAGTTTGTAACAACCTTCTGATAGTTCTGACAAAGGTGTCAGACTTATTGTTTATGATAGCTATCAAGTATTCAATCGATAGTTGAGTCTACACTGACTTTATAACTCAGCAGGAAACACTCAGCAAATAACTTCACATGTGTCGACATAAATAGACTAAGTGTCGACACAAGCCTTGATGATGTCGACACAACACTTAATGTGTCGACACAGTCATTCTTCTGCTTCCCGACACAGCTTTTGATTGTATGTGTCGACACAAGTCCGGTGTGTCGACACAACTGATTCTGGTCTCAACATAACTGATGCTGGTAGATGGCGTTGAGTTTATGCCAAGACATCGTTGAGTGTGTGTCGACACAAGTCCTGTGTGTCGACACAACTACTTCTAGTCTTGACATAGCTAATGCAGACAAATGTCGTTGAGTGTATGTCCAGACATCGTTGAGTGTGTGTCGACACAAGTCATGTGTGTCGACACAAGTCCTGTGTGTCGACACAAGCCTTTCAAACTTAGTAAAGCTATTGTTGAAAGATGGCGCTGAGTGTGTGTCGACACAAATCTTCTTCAGGTGTTGACACAATTCTTGGGTGTCGGCGCATGCCTTTCTTCTGGTGTCGACATAACTCCTGGGTGTCGACACAGCTTCTGCTTCAGGTGTCGACACAATTCCTGCCTCAGGTATCGACACAATTTTGGGTGTCGACACAACTTCTTCTTCAGGTGTCAACACAATTCTGGGTGTCGACACTGGCCTTGCTTCTAGTATCGACACAACTTCTGGGTGTCGACACAATTCTTCATAAGTGTCGACACATGTACTTAGAGAATTTTCTTGCAAATCTTACACCTGCACAATGAAACTCAAACATCCATCCAATATAAATTGATGTATATCAATGAGTAAGATGAGGCTTCTCCAAATCTGGTACATATTTTTTAGGTACCCAACAATCTCCCCCTATTTGGAGAAGTCATAACCCTTAGTCAAAGATATACATCACTCATAATAAAACACAGAAAAAAATAGATGTACATACATTTCACAGGAGGATAACAACTAACATCAATACTGAAACTGATTTCATTCATTAATCAAAAAATTCTAGGTTTACATGTTTTTCTATATAACAATAAAAAAACAAAAGATTACATTGTTCTAGATAATAACCTATTTATCCTAAGATAGACTAGGCTCCTTAATTACAATTCCCTTCCCAGTCTGATCTTAGCCTGCACAGTAGGTTCAGTATCATCAGCTCGTTTCTTTCCTTTCAGATCCTTCTTCTTCAGTTCTTCATCCTTTATCCTTTGCCTTTCAAAATAGTGAAAAGGCTTAGGGAAGTACTTGCTAGGCTCTAGAGCATTAGCAGGTAACTTCCCAACTATTACACTCCTCCTGTACTGAAGAATGGCTTCTTGCCTGGCTTGATACTTGTTCCACTCTTGCTCAGAATAACATTTACCCCTATCATGGGTCTTGTCCTTCACAGCTTTCCAGGCAGTCAAAATAATAATCCTGGAAGTAGGGCTCCACTGCTCAAAATCAGGCTTTAATTCAGCCTGTTCTATAAACCTTTTCTTGGACAGCTGTGCTTCCTTCTGAGCTTTCTTGGCAGCCTCTGACATTTCTAATTTTTCAATTATAATATTTTGTGCCTCCTGTGGAGGGATATACATTGTCTGAACTTCTTGTTGGACTATGTCAAAGTCAGCTGGAGGATAAATGACCTGTGCAACCTCTGGCTGATCTCCTTCAATATAGGCAGGTTTCACTCCAGACTCAGCAGTATTATCATCCTCATATAGGGGTGGAAATTCGAGAGTAGCTCTGATGGTGTTAGATACCCATTTTGCATGATCAGAGCTGGCTTTGAGTAATATTCTCTCCTCCTTTATGACTTCTTTGGCTATATGATCTCTCAGATCAGTCTTTTGAAACCTTATTTGATCAGCCAGATATTTTGTACCTTCTTTGTAGTTGGCTTTGAACTTAGTCAGGGTATCATAAATTGTCTTTTGAGAGGCTTCAATGGCTGAATGTACAGCAGCTAGATCTGCCTGTATCTTCTTGGATACCTAGGTTTTCAAATCAGTAGCAATATTTCCCAGTTTGTTGAGTATTTCTTCATGTGAGTCCTTGAGGTTTTCATTTGATCTGAACTGATTTTCTAAGATATATCCTTGTTTAACTGCAATGTCCTCAACTTCAGTTTTTCTGAGCTGTTGTTGCTCAGCCAAATATACTACAGCTTTACCTCCCTTATGGATGCAATCTGTCATTTCTTTCTTATGCATATTGACTTCAAATCTAATCGACTTAATGTCCTGTGCTAGCTGGAAGTGCATATCCTTATGTGTCTCATCCACATATTTCTCTAAGGACTGTCTTTGTTCATCCAATTTTACTTGCAGTTGGACTAGTAATGAATTAAAGTTCAAGCTTGGAGCAGGTGGTGGTGTGACTGTTTTCAAGTCTTTCTTGTAGCTTGAGCTCCTTTTCCTGATTGCAACCATTTTTCTCTTCTTAGCCATAGAGGCTTCCTCATCATAAAAAGGTTGTGATGAGCTTTCTATATCAACTGTGTCTTTATTAGAAGGAGCATTCAATAGCTCCTCCCCCTCAGTTCTTGGCAGTTCCTTTTATTCTATTTGTTGTTCCCCCTCAGTCATTGCTGCAGGTAAATCAGGAAATAAATCTTCCATAGTTACCTCCTGCTGTATCTGAATAGGAGGAACAAGATTAGTTTGGGAAATAAAAGGTTCTCCCTGGACATCCAGATTTTTTTCCAGGGCTTTATCTATAAAGGAGATACTTACTTGCTCATCTTTAGCTGTATCTTTCATCTACACATCTTGTGCTTCCTTCTCAGCAATTTCCAGTGCTTCTTTATTTATATCTAATACAATGTCCATCACTGTATCATCAACATACTCACTCTCCAGAGTAGCTTCAGCAATACCCCCCCCCCTTGGGCAGGCAGCTCAGATAATTCAGTGTCTTGTACTGCTGGTTCAGTATGTGCTCCCCCTGGAGTGGAGTATATCTGTTGCTTGGGGTGCTGACTGCTCTCTTCTAGATCTTGAGCTTCTTTTTGTTGTTGGTCTTCATCTGAACTGAACACTACCTCCTCCTCAGAATCACTGGAGGATTCTTCTTGCTAAACAATTTCTTTCTTTTTCTTATTTTTCTTGATCTGTTTCTGTGGAGTAGAAACCTCTTTGGTCAATTCTCTATCCCATCTGGATAGAATCCTTACATCCATCCTCCTCATATGGTCGATCTTGGATCCTGGAAGTTGGTTCATAACCTCTGGTATTGTTAAAGATAGACATAAACTTAAGATCCTACCCAAATTTTGTTTCTTTACTCCTTCTTTGATCTTGTTAAATACTATTGATGCCCAGTCTATTTTTATAGTGAATATGACCCTTGTCATTAGATTAAACATGTAGACTGAAATTCTGTCATGTCCACCAGTTTTACACAGAATCACCTTGTCTACTATTTCAGACAGAAACTTTCCTTGGGAATTCATCCCTTTCCGGGTAATGGATGATCCAACTTTGGTATTAGGGTTAAGTACGCACTAACTTAGTGCTTCTTTAGTCATGGATGGAACTATTTCATCATCATCCTCAACCATGGGAAGTTGGAGCGATTTCTTGATAATCTTAAGTGTGAGTTTAACTCTTGTATCCTGAACTATGGCTTTGATCTTCTTCCCTTCAGCGTCCACAGTTGTTGATGAATAAAATTCCAGTACTTCCTTTTTCCAAATTCTTGTTGGTTCTGAGACCAAGAACTCCAACCCATTTTACGAAATTAGGGTAATTACACCTTGGATGTCTTGTGAAGCCGACGAGAATCACCAATGAACCAACTCATAACCTTCATTCACCTTGTCATCTTGGTGGGGCGCTATTGACGAGAGAGAAAGAGAGAGAAAAGAGGAGAGAAGTGAATATCTATGTCGACACAAGTTCTAGAGTCGAGAAATCTGAAGGCGTAGTCGACCAGTTTTGGTCTCCCCCTATTTACAGTCTATTTGTAAAGGGTATGTCAAAGGACGCACCTTAGTAAAAATACTTGTCGACATAGTTGTACGTGTGTCGACATAAAAGACTTAGGTCTCGACAAAACTTAATTTTAGTCGACATGTCTATATGTCGACATACTTGTGTTAGTGTCGACACGGGCTTGTCATTTCTCGACATAGTTGTGTTGACACCTATTCTTCTGTCGACACAGATACTATTTCTGTGTCGATACATCCTTTTCTTTGTCAACACAACATACTGAGAGTGTCGACACAATTTGTTTGTGTCGACACAAACTTTGTACTTTGACAAATTTCCTGAGAAATTTCGTACTTAAATATTTTACTTAGGAATGCTTGTGCTGACCTACTCTAGGTTTAACATACCTAATTCAATTTTAAAATAATTAAATTTAGTTTCATCCAGAGGTTTTGTAAAAGTATCAGCAATTTTATTATTTGTGTTCACAAATTCTAGACTAATATCTTCCTTCTTCACATGTTCTCTTATGAAATAAAACATAATTTCTATATTCTTAGTTCTACTGTGTGAAACAGAATTTTTAGCAATAGAAATAGCACTAGTAGAATCACAGAATAATGGATTCTACTTACCTTGATGTCATAGTCTTCAAGTTGATGCTTTATCCACATATACTGTGCACAGCAGCTGCCTGTAGCTATATATTCTAACTCAGCAGTTGAGATAGTTACACTTGTTTGCTTTTTTGCTGCTCCATGACACCAGCCTTCCACCTAGGAATTGACAAGTTCCTGTAGTACTCTTCCTGTCTTCTTTGCACCCTACAAAGTCTGCATCTGAAAAGCCTATTAGCAAGAAATCTCTATTCTTAGGGTACCAAAGACCTAGATTAGGCGTGCCCTAAAAATATCTCAAAATCCTCTTGACAGCAGTGTAATGAGATTTCTTTGGGCATGCTTGGTACCTAACACAGAAATATGTTGCATACATGATGTCAGGTCTACTAGCAGTCAAGTAGAGTAGAGAGCCAATTATTCCTCTATACAAAGACTCATCAACAGGTTTCCCTGCCTCATCTTTGCCTATAGGCATACTTGTTCCCATTGGAGTTTTCATGGTGGGGGCTGAGTCCATACCATATTTATTAATCAACTCCTTGGTGAACTTAGACTAAGATATGGACAATCCATCATCAATCTGTCTAACTTGAATTCCCAAGAAGAACTTCAGCTCACCCATACGTCTCATTTCAAACTTCCCTTGCATAAGTTTGAAAAACTTTCTACAAAGGTTATTTTCAGTAGATCCAAAGATAATGTCATTAAAATATATCTAGACTAGGATGATCTTGCCTTTAGATTCCCTAAAGAATAGAGTTTTGTCTATCTTTCCTCTAGAGAATTTATTCTAAATAAGAAAAGCAAATAAAGTTTCATACCAAGCCCTAGAGGCTTATTTCAAACCATATAGAGTTTTCCTAAGCATATATACATAGTTAGGATAGTGAGAGTCTACAAAACCTGAGGGTTGTTCAACATAGACTTCCTCTTTTAAGTCACCATTCATAAATGTTGACTTTACATTCATCTGATATACATTGAAACTTTGATAGGCAGCATAGGCTAAGAATAACCTTATAGCTTCAGTCCTTGCTACTGGGGCAAAGGTTTGATCAAAGTCAATCCCTTCTTCTTGCCTGTAGCCTTTTGCTACCAGTCTGGCCTTGTTCTTGATTATGGTGCCATTCTAATCAAGTTTATTTCTGTAGATCCACTTGGTTCCTATCACATTGTTATCCTTTGGTTTAGGAACCAGTTCCCCGATTTTACATCTTTTTAATTGATTCAGCTCTTCTTACATAGCATCAATCAAGTTTGTGTCTAGCATGACCTCTTCAATCTTCATGGTTTCTATCTATGACAAGAAACTTGAACATAAAACTGTGTTCATGTTATTGCTCCTGGTTAGTACACTTTGACTTGCATCACCAATGATTTGCTGAGCTGGATGATCCTTTAGGTGTCTTCTTATTGGAGGAAATATGCCAACCTCTTGGCCTTCTTAATTTTCCTCAACCTGATGCTCATCATTGTCTTCTTCATCCAGTGAGTCTTGTTCTCCCCCTGGACATCATGCATCCTTTTCTTCATCCAGCCTAGTATGTGCTTCTTCATTGATAGTTAGCTTGTCCAGCCTATCCTTTAAACCTATAAAACTACCTGAAGAGCTAGACAATTCACTATTAAACAACTTAGACTCATCAAATACTACATGGACAGATTCTTCTATAACTTGTGTAGTCAAGTTGTAGATCCTGTATGCCCTACTATTATTGTTGTACCCAACAAATATCCCTTCTAGGGATTTGGCAGCAAACATAGTTTGGTAGTGCTTACCATTAACTAGGACATAACACTTGCTACCAAAGATTCTTAAGTAGGAAATTTTGGGTTTTCTACCTTTCAAAAGCTCATAGGGAGTCATCTTATATTTCTTATTGATGGATGCTCTATTGAGTACATGACATGCAGTATTTACTGCCTCAGCCCAAAAGTACTCAAGGAGAGTACTGTCATTAAGTAGTGTTCTACTTACCTCAATTAGAGTCCTATTCTTTCTTTCAACAACACCATTTTACTGGGGTGTTCTAGGTGAGGAGAACTCCTGATGAATCCCAAGTTATTTACAGAACTTTGTCATACATTCAGACTGAAATTCAGTTCCATGGTTACTTCTAATTTTGACCACTGAATTGTTAAATTCATTCTGAATTTGTCTAATAAAGGTCTGGAAAACAGTAGGAGTTTCGGATTTCTGCCTCAAGAAGAAAACCCATGCGAATCTTGAATAGTCATCCACAATAACCAATGTGTATACTTTCTTACCAAGACTATGAATTGGCATAGGACCAAACAAATCCATAATGCAAGAGATATAAACATCTCATTGAATCTTTGGTATCAAGTTCATGGAAAGAGGACTTAGTCTATTTGCCCTTTTAGAAAGCTGAACACACACCCTCTTTAATGCACTTGACTTGAGGACCATTCCTCACTAACCCCATACTGAATAGCTATCCTATAGACTTATAGTTCAGATGAGCTAGCCTCTTGTGCCATTTGACACACTGTGATGCTTTCTCACTTGCAACTAGACAAATAGGTGAGTTGTTACACTTACAATCAAGGTTAAGACAATATACATTCCTTTTCCTAGTGCCAGTCAGAACGATCTCTTGATCACATGACCTCCTTATTTGGCACTCCCCTTTGAGGAAAGAGATGTCATAACCTAGATCACTAAGTTGACTTATGCTAATCAGGTTATGTTTCAGACCCTTCACATAAGCCACTTGAGTGACAGTAAGAGAATTACTAGAAATGTTACCAAATCCTTTGATGATTCCTTTTTCAGATCCACCAAATATTACTTTGGGTCCATTCTCTATGGGTGCATAGTCCCTCAACATTCTTCTTGTTCCAGTCATGTGCCTGGAACATCCACTATCCAAGTACCATATAGGGGTATGGCCACTTGGATTCACCTGCATCAAAGAAAGATTTACCTATCCTTAGAACCCAAATTGTTATTGGGTCCTAGGTTCTTGTTAGTTTGAAATCTATCATGCTTACCTGCAGCTTTTCTAACAGGTAAGCTGTTCTTATTTTTAACACTTGTGTTGAACAAACAATCTATGGAAAAGTGGCCCACCTTACCACAACACCAACACTCAAATCTATTGTACCTTCTCTTAGGTACATGCTTCTTAACATTATTGCCAGCATTCCTTTTAAGTGTTTGTGCTGGAGCAGCATAACCCAAAGATTTCTTAAGAACATGATGGGTTTGCTTATAGAGTGGCCTATTTGCATATATACCCTTGCCAATGAGATTTCCATACTCACAGTGACCATGAGTAATATCATGATCATACATGTTTGTAGGTTGCATCACTTTCCTAAAGGAAATAGGGGGTTTTGAGGCTAGTGGCAAAACTGGGCCTTTGCTTTTTCCTTGAGAATTGGCTGCCCAAGTACTTTCCTTGAAGCCTAGTCTTGTTTTTCCTTTCTGAGATATGAAGTTATCTATTAAAGGCAAGATAGACTTTGGCTTTGAAAATTTAGCCACTAGATCCCTTTCTTTCTGGAGTCTTGCCTCCAGATTCTTAATATGATTTTCCTTGAAAGAAATTGTGCCCATCTGAATAACAGTTATGTTCTTCAGTTTGACAACCTCCTTCAGTTTCAAATCTATCAGCTTGGCTGATTCTGATGCAGCCTGCTTAAGAGATTCAATTTCCTTGGCCTGCTCTTTGACAAGAAACTTGCTCCTCTTCAGAGCTTGCAATAACCCACCATACTCATCAATGAGTTCATGTACATCCCCCTCAGATTCAGAACCATCCACTTCTCTTGAAGGTAATGCTACTGATTCTTATCCAGTAAAATAATCAGAATCTAAGGGAGAACTGTATACCTTACTTTGACCAGGCTGATCCTAGCACTGATCATCTTCTGATAGAGCCATCAGCCCTTTACAATAATAGTCTTCAACTCCATTTATGGAGTCCAGCATTTGTAGGAATTCTGATTCCCTAGAATCCTCTTCTGTAGAGAACATCCCAACATATGCTTCTGCATTATCCTCTTCTCCAGATTCTGAGGATGAAGAGTCTTTCCAACTCTTCTGCTTCTGAGCAACAAGGGATTTCTCCTTCTTGCCTTTTACTTGATGCTTCTTCTTATCTTTATAATCCTTCCTCTTGAATAGACAGTCAGCTATGACATGTACAGACCTGTTGCAACAATAACAAATAATCTTAGAATTAGTTTGTTTACTAGATTTTGAGGCATACCTGTCCTCCTTGGGAGTCTTCTTTTTCTTGTAATAATCATCCTTGGAGAAGGATGTTGATGGTCTAGTTCTCCATTTCTTCTTTTTCATAAACCTTTGAAACCTCCTTGTAAAGGCATCAAAGTCCTCATCAGAGGTGTGGCTATCTAATGTGTTGTTGTCAGGATTTCTTCTTCTTCCTCAACACTCTTTCTGGGTGGAGAAGGAGACTTTCTCATACCCTTTCTTGTGCCTTCAGCCTTGAAGGCTACTGAATTCTCTTTATACTCAGACCTACTGCTTTTCTCCTCCTCTTTTATGACAGTGAGCTGCATTTCATATGATAATAGCTTTCCAAATAGTGTGGGTGGAGGTGTATCAATAAGCCTGGCCACCTCTCTAATGACACATATCTTTGTATCCCAATCCTTTGTCAGTGATCTGAGAAACTTGTCATTCAATTCATATGTGCTGAAGACTCTTCCATAGGTCATCAGCTCATTTACTATCCTGAAAAACTTCTTGTAACATTAAGCTATGCTGTCAGACTTGGCTTGTCTAAAGCTCTCATATTATTGATTTAGCATAGATTTCCTGTCTTCTCTAACTTCTTCAGTTCCCTCCATGTAGACAATCAAGGTGTCCCACATCTACTTAGAGGTTTTACAATGCACCAGATTCTGAAATGTGGCATCATCTATAACACTTATAATAATATTTTGTGCTCTTTTGTCTAATGTTGCCAGGATGATCTCATCCTTAGTTATTTCAGAATAACTCTTTGGGGTTCTAACATTTGCATCCAAAACTGATACCTTCATTGGAATGAAGAGCCCTTCTTGTACTATGATGTAGATTCTTGAATCAGATGCTTCCATGAACAACCTGACCCTTTCCTTCCATATGCCAAAGCATTTTTTCCTGCAGATAGGCAGTTTCATAGATCCAAATTCCTTCTGATTATCATTTGAACCCATTCTTGAAATCTGTTAATTGCCTTGGAGATTCACTCAGACTGTTAGGTAAATTTTTGAGTAACCTCCCTCTGATACCACTTGAAAGACTTGATTTTCAAGAGCCTAAATACCTAGAGGCGGGGGGGGGGGGGGAATAGGTTCTAATTTTCTTTAATAAATTTTAGAAAATTAACTTGTTCTAACTTAGCACAGATAATATAATTCTCAGCACAACAATCACAACACAGTAATCACAGCACACCAATCACATCACAGTACAGTACACAATATTTATAGTGGTTCCCCAAGTTATGGGCACATCCACTTTCCCCCTTCGCCTATCCAGTAGAGAACTGGATTCAGCCCAACTTCCTTCCACTTACTCAGATCCACAGATCTTACAACTCAGAACCAGATTGGTTCCTACAGCTCAGACTTATACAAGTCTTACCTCAGATTCTTCTCAAGAATCCTACCTCAGGCCTCAGCCCTACCTCAGCCTTTATCACTAGGCTTACAACTCAGACTTCCACAAGTCCTACACCTCAGGCTCTCAGCCCTACCTCAGCCTTTATAATTACAGGCTTATAACTCAGATCTTACAAAAGATCCTATAAGAAATTGAATGTTTTAAAGGTACAGAAATTTCACCAGATAGAACTCTCTATTGGTGTGAGCTTATTGATCAGTTCTTGAATAAACTGAATCTTCAGATCCAACCTGACTTAGCTGTTTCAAAGCTTCTTGATTGAACAAAATAAGGTTGATATTCACTTGATGTAGAAGTTGATCTTCAGATAGCTCCCTCCTTAGATTTAGAAAAAGATCAGAATCTTTCTTGCAGACTGTTCAGGATCTGCCTTCATAAGGGTCCCCCCTTTCTAGTTGTTGAATTCTCTCTGGGTCTGTGTTGATTTGATCCCTCTTAATTGCTTTCTTAATTGTTACTTCTTTGGTTGTCAAGGATCAGTCCTTTATATAGAGTTTCTTAATGATTACCGGCTGATCCGGTTTGTAACAACCTTCTGACAGTTCTGACTAAGGTGTCAGACTTGTTGTTTATGACAGATATCAAGTCTTCAGTCGACAGCTGAGTCTGCAATGACTTTATAACTCAGCAGTAAACACTCAGCAAATAACTTCACATGTGTCGACATAAATAGACTAAGTGTCGACACATGCCTTGATGATGTCGACACAACACTTAATGTGTCGACACATTCATTTTTCTACTTCTCGAAACAGCTTCTAATTGTATGTGTCAACACAAGTCCTGTGTGTTGACACAACTGCTTCTTGTCTCGACATAATTGATGCTGATAGATGGCATTGAGTGTATGTCCAGACATCGTTGAGTGTGTGTCGACACAAGTCCTGTGTGTCTACACAACTGCTTCTGGTCTTTACATAGCTGATGCAGACAAATGGCGTTGAGTGTATGTACAGACATCATTGAGTGTGTGTCGATACAAGTCCTATATGTCGACACATGCCTTTCAGACTCAGTAAAGCTATTGTTGAAAGATGGCGCTGAGTGTGTGTCGACACAATTCTTGTGTGTCGACACAAACCTTCTTCAGGTGTCAACACAATTCTTAGGTGTCGACACATGCCTTTCTTCTGGTGTCGACATAACTCCTGGGTGTCGACATAGATTCTGCTACAGGTGTCGACACAATTCCTGCCTCAGGTGTCGACACAATTCTGGGTGTCGACACAGCTTCTTCTTCAGGCGTCGACACAATTCTGGGTGTCGACACAGGCCTTGCTTCTATTGTTGACACAACTTCTGGGTGTCGACACTATTCTTCACAAGTGTCGACACTTATACTTAGAGAATTTTATTGCAAACCTTACACCTGCACAATGAAACTCAAACATCCATCAAATACAAATTGATGTATATCAATGAGTAAGATGAGGCTTCTCCAAATCTGGTACATATTTTTCAGTGTACCCTACAAAAAAGATGAGAGGCAGACCATCTTGTGGTCCAGGAAAGTGTTAAAAGACTGATAGGAGTAGTAGAAGCAGGTCCTAGTCAAAGGAGGCAGCTTGCTAGAGGCGGTGGTGGAAACCGAGGAGGAAGTGGCGGACGCTTCCATCAGAATTTTGGAATTGAGCATCTGGCCCCACGGCCAACAATTCCTCCACCCTCGTAGTTTCAGCCTTATCAACAACCCATAGGGCCATTCGGGCAAGTTTATTTCCAGTGTCATCAGTCGGGCCACATCCGACATCATTGCCTACAGCTAGGTGGGAATGTACCTCCTATTTTTCCTCCGGCAGCTCAGCGAGGATGAGGTTAAGGACGTTGTTGAGGATGAGGAGCACAAGGTAGGAACCCTGGACCTGCGTAAGAGCAGGTGTTTGCCTTAGATATGACTCGAGAATGGAAGACATAAGACATCATTGCAGGTATCTCGTAGTCAATTTATATGTTTATAAGCATTCGTCCTTATTATAACTAAGATTGAGCTAAGAATCTAGCTTTGATATTGTTAAAACTTAACCATTAGGCATCGTAATCATTAATGGGAGACCTGCCCTTACTTTATTTGGTACTGGTGCCACCCATTTGTTGTTCTCAGTAGACTTCGTAAAAGATCTAAATGTGGAGTCACTTAGAGAGTACGCTTCCCAGACGGCTACGAGATGACCTCATCTGCCAAGTGCGACTTGGATGTATATATTGGAGGGAGGCTTTTTGAAACCCCTGCAATGGTGGATACCAGAATTTAATCTTTTTCTAGGTATGAAATGGTTGGATTGGCATCATGCCAGGATTGATTGTGCGGTAAAGAACATCATCTTGGGATATGGAGATTCAGAGATCATATTTCAAGGTATTATATTCGCATCCCGAATGTTGTTATCTTCTATTCAGGACATTAAGGCCCAAAAATAAGGGGATGAGGTATTCATTATATGTTTTGAGTTGATAGAGATGGTGACCATCATGAAGGATGTACCAGTAGTGCGGGATTTTCCTGAGGCTTTTCCTGAAAAGTTACCTGGATTGCTCAAGCTTAGGGAAGTAGACTTCCAAATTAGGCTATTGCCGGGTGCCAAGACCATCTCTGGAACCCCCTACAGGATGGCTCCAATGGAGCTGGAAGAGTTTAAGGTTTAGTTGTAAGATTCAGTGGAATCAGGGTTTGTTCATCCCAGTTCATCACCCTAGGGAGCCCCTGTTTTGTTTGTTAAGAAGAAGGATAGATTACTGCGGTTATGCATAGAATAAAGAGAGCTCAACCGATTGATGGTGCGAAACACCTATCCTTTGCCACAGATCGATGAGTTATTTGATCAGCTTGGAAGGAGCGCATTGGTTTTCAAAACTTGATTTGCTCTCGGGGTATTAACAGTTAAGGATACAAGGAGAAGATATTCAAAAAACAATTTTTAGCTCGAGATACGGCGTATACCAGTTCACAGTGATGCTGTTTGGGCTCACAAATGCCCCTTCTGCGTTAATGAGTCTGATGAATATGGTGTTTGAGCCGTATCTGGATGGTTTTGTCATCATATTTATTGATAACATTTTGGTTTACTTAAGGATGGAGGAGGAACATTTCGAGCACTTGGCCTTAGTTTTAAAGAAACTAAAAGAGCATTGTTTGTTTGCTAAGTTCAGCAAGTGTGAGTTTTGGCTCCGAGAAGTTTCATTCTTGGGATATATTATAATTAGTATAGGACTAGCAGTAGATCAGGCCAAGGTGTGTGTTATGAAGGAGTGGTCTCCTTTGAGGTCAGCGGACGATGTGATGTTTTATTGGACTTATTGGGTACTATCACAAGTTTGTTGAGGGATTTTCGAAGATCGTCCTTCCCCTCACTGTACTGACGAAGAAGGGTGTACCGTTTGTGTGGGCACCCAAGTCTGAAGCTGTATTTTATGAGTTAATGGACCATATTACATCTATGCCAATCCTTGCCCTACCATCTATGAAGGAAGGATTCCAGATATATACTGATGCATCCTATCAGGGCATGGCAGTGGTGTTGATGCAACACGAACATGTGATTGCGTATGCTTCTAGATAGCTTAAGACGCATGAAGTGAATTATCCAGTGCATGATTTGGAGTTAGGAGCAGTGGTCTTCACTCTGAATATTTGGATACACTATTTATATGACATCCACTACGAGATCTTTTCAGACCATAAGAATTTAAAGTACATCCACACCCAGAAGGATTTGAACTATAGACAGTGGCAGTGGTTGGATTTTTTATGTGATTATAAATTTACATTGAATTATCACCCCGGGAAGGCGAACTCAGTGGCGGATGCTCTAAGCAGGAAGGCACCCATATCGAACCCTGATTCCTAATTAATGGCTATGAAGTTGGCAAGAGTACTTGAAGAGATGGAGATTACGCTGGTGTCAAAGGCATGTTCTGAGGCCTATACAGAGTATCTGACCACCATGAGTATACTTTGTGATATTTGAGATCAGATTCGGGAAGAGGAAGGAAATGATGCTGCTTTGGCCCCTATATTTCAAGCAATGGTGGAAGGATCGATGGAAGGATATATGTTCAATGAAGATCTCATTCATTTCCACGACAGACTTTATATTCCCACAGGTGGTGGGATTCAGGAAGACATCCTGAGAGAGGCCCATTACACCAAGTATTCGGTGCATCCCATAATTTCCAAAATGTACACTTATTTGCGAAGGACCATGTTTTGGCCGAGAATGAAGAGAGATGTCACACACTATGTTACTCACTGCGAGGCTTGTCAGAAGGTAAAGGTTGAGTGTAAGAGCCTTGGTGGATTATTTCAGTCGTTGCCCATTTTAGAGTTCAAGTTTGAGGATATCTCCAGGGATTTTGTTCACGATCTTCCCCGATCTCGCTCAGGGAATGACTCATTTTGCGTGATTGTGGATAGCTTGATGAAGGTTGCCAGGTTTATCCCAATGAGGAAGGAGGCGCATGTTGATGTGTTTGCGCGTCTCTTTGTGGATCGGTTCATTTAGTACCATGGGGTGACTAAGATAATAGTCTCGGACCTAATGGCCGCTTCACCTCTAAGGGATGGAAGGCAGTTCAAGCATTTTTGGGTTCTCTCCTTACCTTTAGCATGGATTTTCACCCTCAGACTGACGGCCAGTCTGAGAGAACAATCAGAACAATGGAGAACTTGTTGCGATTATGCATCTTAGATAGGGGAGAGCCGTGGGAAAGACTTCTACCATTGGTAGAGTTTTCTTATAATGATAGCCACCAAGCAAGCACCATAATAACACCTTATGAAGCACTTTATGGTAGTGCAGAACCCCTCTATCATGGGTTCAGGATGAGGATCCAAAGGAATTAGGAGTGGAGTACATCAATGACACCAATGCTTTGATTAGGCTCATCCGAGATCGCATGCTAGAGGCTCAGAGTTGGCAGGAAAAGGAATATGATGTGAAGCACAAGATGGTGGAATTCCAAGTGGGTGACAAGGTATTTCTAAAGATTAGTTCGATGCATGGAGTATCACGAATTCGTGGAAGGAGATATATGGTGGAATTCCAAGCTCATCCCATGATATATGGGGCCTCATACCATTTTATAAAAGATCAGTCCCTTGGATTATAAGATAGAGATACCATAGGAATGGGAGAATCTACTTGATGTCTTTCATGTGTCTTCCCTTAGAAAGGCACTTCTTCAGATTGAGAAGTTTTTTACCGCTACATCTGGCCATGTGGCACCTGATAGGTCTGTACAATTAGAGCCGGTGAGGCACGTAGATTCTAAAGTACGAAGGATAAGAAGGAAAAGTGCTCCACTAGTGAAGATCGTATGGTCCAATTGTGGGAAAGAGGAGTACACTTGTGAGCCTATGGACCTTATGCGGCAACACTACTTGGAGTTGTTTCCACAAGGTAATTTTAAACGCATACCTAATATTCTTCATATTTGTTTTCCTGTAGACTAAGCTCGATTTTAGGGACAATTTTTTTTGTTTATAGGATTTGTAACATCCCATTTCGAGCTATACCCCTCGTGTGTGTAGCGGTGTCACTATGGTGAATTGAGACAATGGTTAGAGTAGGCCAGGAGTAAATTCTTCGAGTGGCCTGGAGGGAATTCGTCGAGATGACTCAAGAAATAGTCGAGAAGACTCGTGAATTCGTCGAGAGGACTCGACGAAATCATGGAGTGAACTTGAGAAGACTCGATGAATTCGTCGAGTGAACTTCAGTGGACTTGTGAAATCTGTAGAAATGATTCGTTGAAAGGTCTCGAGAATTCATGAAGAGGACTCGACGAATTCGTCGAGTGAACTCGAGTGGACTTGTGAAATATGTAGAAATGATTCATCGAAAGGTCTCGAGAATTCGTCGAGAGGACTCGATGAATTTGTCAAGTGAACTCGAGTGGACTTGTGAGATCTGTAGAAATGATTCTTCGAATGGTCTTGAGAATTTGTCGAGAGGACTCGACGAATTCATCGAGTAAATTCGAGTGGACTTATGAGATTTGTTGGGATGATTCGTCGAGTGGACTCGTGTATTCGTCGAGATGACTTGTATAGTGGACTTAATGCACTCGATGATTCGTCGAGTGATTCTGCCGATTCGTCGAGTATATACGATGAATGGACTTAGCGTTTCTGTACGTGCTTTCTGGTTACGGTCTGGGAGGATTTACGGTACATCCAAACTTGAACAAAATGATGATTTAATGTCTCGTCTTTTTAGAAAACTTATTTTATGATATGTTAAGTGCGGTCCAATGAGAGAGAGTGACATGTGGCAATATAATCTTTAACCCTAAATCACCGACCACTACTTTATAAACCCGAATCCTAAAAGCTTTTGGGACCCGCCGAATTTTTTCCTCCTCTTGAAGAACGACGGACCAAACACCGGAAGACTGAACACGCCATGTCGCCAAGGAGAAGGAATCAATCCATGGACGGAAACCAGGTGAGCTTCCTACCCTCTCCCTTGGTTCTAGATCTTTAGATCCAAAGTATAGGAGAGACATCGGTTCAAGAGAGCTTGATACAATGTTTAATGGAGATTTCCTAGGAAGGAACCATGCTAGAACTTTCGTTCTAGGGCGCCGATCGCCATATGAATATCTTCAACCATCTCCTCTCTTCATTATGAAGATGATAGACTTGATATTGTGAAGAACCGTGGTCTGAAGAGAGAGAAAGGGAAGAGAGAATTTGGATGTGTTTTGTGTGATGGTTGGAGGAAGGAGATGAACTGATGTTGTTCGTACATCTTTACGATGCGTGCAAAAGTGTTGTAGAGAAATCTATATTTCAGGTATGATCCAGTCTGATTCAGGTCTCGAGCTCAACATGAAATTTGTAGCCCTTGGGAAGACCTTTCCAATGGATGGTTATATGTTTTCGGGGAATTTCTGTTACTCAGTGAATGTTCAGCCGAAGTTGCTGTGCTGTAATAATAAAGGTGCAAGTTTTGTTATGTCTAAGTGTAAACAACCTGATTGAAACCCGATTTTAGATGTGATGGATTTGGATTTGGACCCCAGGCTCAACACGGAAGTTATACCCCTTGAAAATACCTTTCCAATTTGGGTTTGCTCATAAATTTTTGTGGACTTTAGCTTCCCAAATGCAAGTTTTGGTAAACTGTGGCATGTAGCTGTGATGTATTACTATTTGGATGATATCCTTATTCTCTGAATTGATTACTTAGGAGATTGGTTGGTAGATAGTTGATGATAATGTGATCACCCCTTGCATGATTAATAAGTTTTGGAAAGAGTACATGTTGCGAGTACTTGAAGGTTTGTGAAATGAAACTCGGTAGATATGATTGAATAATTATGATGCATATGCATGTAATAAATGCAAGAAAGGGTCGGATGAGGTATAACACAGGACCATATGATGAGCTTAATCTCGATCTCAGTATTGAAGGAGCGACTGGTATAATCCACTACTTAGAGTATGATAACTCCCTACGGGTAGCAGTGAGTGATTAGTATAGTAATTAGGATAGATTTTCATCCTGTGATAAATGTGGACCCTTGTGTGCTTTAGAGCGCGATGTTGGTTATGATATGAAGGGACTCGGTTGGAGCCCTTGAATGTTTGATGGCATGTAAATGTGAATTGCATGGGATGGGTGTGTGTTGACACACGGTTTATGATCCTGTTTTGTGGATTTGGTGGCAGGTCTACGAGCTTTCAAGTCATCACACTGATGGTAGGTGGAAGTTAGACCTTGGGCGGTTGGGCTTGGTCCTTTGGTGTTCACTCCCAAAGGCTCCTTCAGTTCCAGTGGTGATACGCTCCTGAAGGCTCCTTCCGTTCCAGTTACATGCTAGTAGGGCTGGGCTCTAGGTGCACATCTACCCAAGACCCCATCTGATGTAGTATACATGGGATCCACTATTATGTTCTTTGCATTGAGGAGTATGGAGGCCTAGGCCTAGTAGTGTGTATGACTGCCAGGTAGTGGTGACTGCCGCTCTACTTTCACCATTTGGCAATGATGGTTGATGCCTGAGAGGTTAGCTACCTGCTTAAAAAGTGGAAACTAAAGGTCTATGTCCACATAGCAGTGTGTGTGTGTGCATAGGTGAGTCATCATACTGTATTCATTTCATATCATTGCATTGCACCACATAAGATATTCATCATATAAATTTGTATGGACACTTTTATATGATGAGTTACTTTGATGTACCCGATCCTTAACTTATAAATATGTATGGGCATTTTTATAAGTTAAGTTTCATTTTGTACTTATGATTGATATGCTGTAAGAGTAGATGTACCATTTTATATATTGATTACTATTGCTCTTTCCTACTTAGCATTGATGTGCCATTTATACATGTATTTTTACATACATAATGCTCTCATGTCATTTGATTTGATATACATAATACTGTTATATTGATCTCCTCCTTTTTCTCTGCCTGGTGCCTAAGAGTCGTCGGGGTGAGCGGTTGCGATAACCACTTATTCTTTATGACTAACAGTTGCTACGTTTACCATTTTAGGAGGATACCCCGCATGTGGGTATAACGCCCCGGGATTTTCTGTGATTATTTAATCTTAGTTTGGCATTACGTTCACGTATATTTGGCCTTTTTCGTTGTTAGAGCATTGTCTTAGGTTTTTAGGCCTTCGAGTGGCTTGTTTTGTAGCCTGTTTGCAAGATTTCCTAGCAATCCAGGAGTTTGTTTTGGTGACTCGGTGGTGCCTCTTCGGGAATGCTTGTGTTTTGGCTTCGGGAAATGTTAGCCTGTGTTTTGTTTGTCGTATGATGATTTTGACTTCGCCACTAGATTCGTAGCGTGGGTATTTAGCTACGGTGTGAATTTCATTTAATTCCAAGGTAGTTGGAATTTTCGCGTCGTTTTGACGTGTTATTTGGTTACGCAATAGTACTATAATACTATATTTAGCTATATGAAGCTTGATTATCTTATAGTGGCAGCAACATATATTTTATATATACTTTGATGTAGCTTAGTTATTTTAGTAGTTCGTTTATATAACAAAGTATACAAATTTACTATAAAGAATAAGGGCGCCGGTGTTAGCTAGGGGCGGTGAGAGCTTGAGCAAACTAAGACTATATTATAATAGTATAATAACAATATTTTATTAGCTAGTGGCTGGATAAGATAGGAGAAAAGCTTATTCTATTGTATTTTTTTCCTTCTCCTTCTTCCCCAAGAGCAGCTGTGAGCTTCCAACAAGGTTCGGGCAGCATTTAGGAGCATTTTTCAGGAGGTGTAGAGCTCGGATTCCTTGGATAAGGTAGATTTGGGCTGCTCTCACTCAGATCTTCCATCCTAGGTAAGTTTTCCTTGCTCTAGGGATGTGTTATAAGTTGGAGATTGTCAGATTTCTACGTTTTCCCCCCTGTTTTAGCTTCAGGTTGCGGTCTGAGGCTAATCTTGCCTAGCTGTACTGAGGTTGGGAAGAGCAGCTGTTGTCTTGAAAAATTGAGGCAAGTGGTACTCTTTACCCTTGCCAAGCTCTTCTTTTTCATGCTTATATTTCCTGGTTGTCCAGGTCCAGCAGTGTAGGTTACATTCTTAAAATTTAGGGCTGCTGCTAGCTTTATCCCGAGACAATCTTGCCCAAGTTTATAAATTTTTCTCTCTCCTAGTTGCTGCTTTTGTGTCCAGATAGTGGCTGGAGGTAGGGATGGAGTCTACTAAGTGTATTCTAGCTTGGGGGATAGCTGTATCCGGGTAGAAGGGTTAGGAAGAATTTTTTTAAGCTAAGGAAGAGCTCTCGGGTTGCAGGCGTTGAGTGATTTTTAAGCTAAGTCCAAAAGCGTTGAGTGTGGTGGACACACTCAACGCCTAGCTGGTTTGGTTTTGAGTCTAAGTCCAAAAGCGTTTAGTGTGGTGGACACACTCAACGCCTGGCGGTTTTCTCTGGAAGCTACGTCCAAAAGCGTTGAGTGAGAAGAGCTTACTAACGCCGTCGGCTTTTGGCGTTGAGTGAGCTGTACTCACTCAACGCCATGCTACCAGATAAATTTTTCTAAGTCTTTTGGCATTGAGTAAGTGGAGCTCACTCAACGCCATCTGCTTTAGGCGTTGAGTGAGTTGCACTCACTTAACGCCATTGTCCAGTCAGTTGGCGTTGAGTGAGCTGAACTCACTCAACGCCATCTCGCCATTTTTCTAAGTCTTTTGTCATTGAGTGAGCTGAACTCACTCAACGCCATCTAGCCAGAAGACTTTTCTCTAAGTCTTATGGCGTTGAGTGAGCTGAACTCACTCAACGCCATTATCCAGAGAGTAATTTTGCCTGTCTTTTGGCATTAAGTGAGGTGAGCTCACTCAACGACAGCAACCTTTGGCGTCGAGTAAGCTCAGCTCACTTAACGCCATTGTCCAGGCATGCTTTTGCGGCTAAGTCCCTTAGCGTCGAGTGGACTCGACAACTTCCTATGTTTGGCGTCGAGTGGACTCGACGCCTTCTCTTTTCTAGTGTTTGGCACTGAGTGAGTGCTGCTCACTAAACGTCGCGTCGAGTGGACTCGATGCCTTTTGCCTTAAGCTAATATTTTCCTCTTGAGTTGGTCAGGGTGGGTTCTTTTGCCTTAAGCTAGTATTTTCCTCTTGTTTTTCGGCTGGTTTGAAGGCTGAATCGTAAATCATGGCAAGTGGTTTGCTTGTTGACTCTGTAAGGGGTGGTTTGGGTGTAGAGTCGTGGTCACACCATTTTGGCCCTGGTTTGGGCTGGTTTTGTTAGTGTTGGACCTTTAGGCTTCCACTGTTGTACCCTTGAGTATTTATTGGTCTGGATGTTTGGATGAGGACTATTTTTGGTAACCCACCCAGATTCATGGCTCTGCCACTGCTAATGATTCACAAGTTAGGACTGTTAGTTCCTTTCTTTAAAGTGGGTATGTTAGCATATCCTTGCCTTGTTGCTTCTTCAGTTTTTAGTTATTGTTCAGTTCCCTTTTTCTCTTGTGATAACACCTGTTGTTGGGTTGGTAGGCCCTTTTTTTACTGCTCAAGTTTTATTTTGATTATTGTTGGGTACTGTATCCACAATGTACCTAATTTGAAGAAGCCCCTGAACAAGCTAAGTTGAATAGATAATGTATTTGATGATTTTCTTCAAGATGTGCATGTAGCTATTCCATGCTAAGTACACACCAATGCCAGGGTACAGTGGGTCAATATACACGGGTCTGCGCAACGTAATCCCTCATTGAGCAGATCAGTGTGTTGACTCACGTGTGCTCTCTCTATTGGAGTTTACTTATTTTCAAGTACAGGGTCGAGATAGATCAAGAGCAGAAGAGGAGCAAAGATGGGTCAAATACCATGTTCAGAGGAAGGAAGAAGACATCTTCTAAGTCAAAATCGACGGGAATCACTAAGTGATTCTCGCCGATTCAACGGGAATCACTAGTGATTCTCGCCGAATCGTCGAGAATCACTCGCCGATTCCCGCCGATTTTATCTGGCTGACTGTCCTCCTTGAAGAATTCTGCTAAGGCAGAATTGACGACTGATTCTCGCCGATTCGTCGAGAATGATCTTGATTCCCGCCGATTCGTTGAGAATGATCTTGATTCTCGCCGATTTCCTCCGGATGACAAGTATTGAAACTAAAATTCTGCCAAGAAAAATTCGACGGGAATCATGAGTGATTCCCGCCGACTTCGTCGAGAATCACCAATGATTCTCACCGAATTTGCCTTAGACAAAATTGCTCTGCTCGCTGGACCGAACCATGACGGGTTTCGCTGTTTCCGCCGGGGCTAGGGTTTTTCTTTGTGGGTCCCACAAAGGACTTTAGGGTTGGCCTTAGGGTATATATACAAGCTTATTTCGAACTTGAATAGTAACTTTTCACGAGAAATCAAAGCCGTCGAGCGTGACCTAGCCGATCGCGAAACTCCTTCCGTCACCGTCGCCGCTCGCAAAGTTGTCGCTGCCGCAGATCTTAGATCCTCTTTGATCGTCCGACGACAGGACCGAGGCTAAGTATAGCGTCTCACGCTTCTCTCTCGAGATCCCTTGACTCTCGATTTGTTGAACGAAGCTAGCTCTTCATTCCGAATCGATTTGAGACGACCGATCCGATTGAGATCGTTGGTAGACCTTGCTTGCATCGTCAAGTAGTTTGGATCTACAGAGCATCGCCGCCGTATTCACGTGCCGCCGCCGATCTTGTCAAGATACTCTCCAAGAGAGTGCTCCGGTCATGGAATCTTCGTCTTCATCAAGAAGGCTTCAACCAATGAAGAGGGATATCGGGTTCTCCACAAGTTTGTTTGTATTTCTTGTACATTCAATTTTTGTTTTCTTGTAAAGGAATTTTATTCCTAGTTGTAAGGGTTGGGTGCAACCCGTGGTGGAGGAGTAGTTACTCCTTCGGTTGGAAGGGTGCCTTCCGTAGTGTGAGGATTAGATTTCAATCCGTTTGGTGAAGTGACTGAGTCGTCCCTTGGTGGGAGATAGGTCGAAGGGGGAGAGTGGACGTACCCAAATCGGGGAACCACTATAATTGCTTGTGTGTTTTTTTGTGTTGTGTTTGTTATTTGTGCAGGTTATTTAAATTCCGCAAAAGACTGCACGAGACCTATTCCCCCCTATAGGTGGACTTAGTTAACACTAGATACTTACAAGTGGTATTAGAGGGAGGTTACTTGTCAATAAGGTTAACACCTTGAGTAAGATCCCGTGTCTAGTGTCAAGAAGAAAACAAGACTCAAGCATGGAGCTATACTCTGATGTCTCTCCTCTGAGACTCCCTGCCTGCACAACGGAGTATTATCCCATCTGGAAGATGAGAGTTATGTTTTATCTGGAGGCCATTGACCCTCGTGCAACATTTATTATGGAAGAGGGTCCCTTCATTCCCATGAAGGCTTCCGGATCTAGAAAAGATCTCTAATTCCCCAAGAGTCCCGAAGAGATGTCTGAGACTGAGCTCTCACTTTTCAACCTGGACAAGCTGATTCGTCAGATCATCACTGACGTTTGGTCTGGATCATCTCGTTCAAGATTGGACAAGTGTAAGACTGCAAAGTCTATGTGGCAAACTATCTCTGACCTCATGGAGGGAACTGAGATAGCTGGGACTGGATGCCAGCAAGAGGATGAAGCCTATGTGGGGGTACTCATCTCTGAAGATGAAAGCCAAGACCAATCTCTCAATATCAGGGCTCCTGTGTCTCTATCTGAGACTGAAGAAGAGATTGAGGAATGCAGTTCTGATGAAGCGAACACATCAGTATATGCAGATCTTAACGCTAACCCTGATCATCACAATCAGGATCATGTATCTTCCTCA
This sequence comes from Platanthera zijinensis, assembly GCA_039513925.1. Lineage (NCBI taxonomy): Eukaryota > Viridiplantae > Streptophyta > Magnoliopsida > Asparagales > Orchidaceae > Platanthera > Platanthera zijinensis. Next base: position 71,582,832 of record CM077094.1, on the reverse strand, counting down.
TCTTGCTCCTTGCCTCTTGAATCTCCTGAAGACAGGAGAAGTTCAAAGGGTTGTCCATCAAGTGATGCAAGGGAGATTGACATCTTCAATCAAAAGATTGAAACTTTTGATTCCCTTCGTAGTGCCCTTCAGAGGATCAACTCGCTTGTTGAGGAACAAGCTAAGGAAATTGCTCAGTTGAGGACCATGATGGACCTCCAATTGGAATCCATCAAGGTGAAGGACTCAAAGATTTCGGATCTAGAGTTTCATCTAGAGACCGAGAAGAGGATAATATCTAATTTTTCCAAGATAGATGCTATCAAGAGAAAGGGAGAAAATGGGTGGATCTCACGAATTATAAAATCGTGGAGAAATGGGGAAACTGTGTTCAGACCCCCCACACCGAGTAGGAAGGGAACACATCATGCCTTCAGGTATGACCATAAGAACAACTATGGTCACTGCAAGATTGATAAACCCTCATGTGGAAATACCCATAATTCAAGTGCTGTTATGGCTACCCATGAGAAAATACATTTGGCTCATAATGAACCTATTGTATTCACTGCCTCAGCCTCAACGCTTCATGAGATTGCAGTAACCAGCTCTCACTGTACCTCTCACCACCCTAGGAAGCAGGGAAAGGGGGTTGGCAAACATGTAGCAGGTATCTATGGGGCCCCCGGATGTGTGCTGACTGAAAAGAAGGCAACCACCTCCCAGGCCTCATGACACTCACCAAATGTTCTCCAGTGTCCCTCCCTCATGTCCCGGTGGAAAGGGTAAATCTGAGGGAAGAACCTGCTCTGCCCCTGTCAGACCTATGATTGTGATACACTCAGTCAGTAGATCTGGTCTGAAAAGGAGATACAATATTCATGAGTGCTGGTGTTGTGGTAAAGTGGGTCACTTTGCCATAGATTGTTGGCACAATCCTTCTGTGCCAAGGTCAAGGGTATGTCCACATTCTTTGGTTAGAGATAGTCTTCCTGACAGAAATCCTGTAGGAAGGCATGTCATTTTTTATGCTGACAAGAACCTAAGACCCAATACTTATTGGGTTCCTAAGGTAAGGTAATTCTCTTTTGTAGGATAGTCTAGGTACTCATGAACATGATGGGAGCTAGACAAGAGATGTTCCAGGCTTGCCATGGAACAAGATTATGGGAAAAGAGATAACGCTAACTACGGTGCAAGGCTTGAACAGCTAAGTTCAGAAGAAACTGCAAAAGGTGCAACTCCCAAGTACGTCAAGGTTTCTATCTCGACGCCAGCTAAAGAAGTTGACGATCAGGATGGAGAGAATCTCCCAGAAGAAGGAGAAGCCTGAGAAGATGTCAGAGCTCCAGATGCCAGACTCCTTGAGCTCCGACACATGAGGGATCATCCTAGAGATCAGATCATAGGAGATCCTCGTGATGGTGTCAGAACTTGGAGAGGTACAATTAACGAGATTCTGCACCTTAGTTTTCTGTCACAGGTTGAGTCAAAGAAGTTCGACGAAGCGAACAAAGATATATCAGTGATATTAGGCCATGCAAGATGAACTGCATCAATTCAAACGATGCAACGTTTTGACGCTTGTTCCCAGACCAAATAATAAGAATGTGATCGGCACCAAGTGGATCTTCAGAAACAAACTGGATGAAAATGGTGTCATCATAGAGAAAGAGGCCAGGCTTGTGGCTAAAGTCTACAGACAGGAGGAGGGGATTTACTTCGACCAAACCTTTGCACCAGTTGCAAGGCTCGAGGCGATCAGATGGTTCCTCGCGTATGCTTCTCACAAAGGATTCATTGTCTATCAGATGGACATGAAATCTGCGTTCCTAAATGGAAATTTGAAAGAGGAAGTATATGTCACGCAACCCCCAGGTTTTGTCTATCCTACATTCCTTAATCATGTTTATTTTCTTATCAAAGCATTATATGGCTTAAAACAAGGTCCTCGAGCTTGGTATGAGACTCTGTCTAGTTTTCTTCTTGAGAACAAGTTCTCGAGAGGAAAGATAGATAAGACATTGTTTCTTAGGGAAGTCAAATGAAAGATCTTGCTGGTGCAAATCTATGTCAATGACATAATATTCGGCTCAACGGACAACAATCTTTGCAAAAAGTTTTCTAAACTTATGCAAGGTAAGTTTGAAATGAGCAGCATGGGTGAGCTAAAGTATTTCTTGGGACTTCAAGTGAAACAGTCTGAGGATGGAATTTTCATCTCTCAGACGAAGTTCACAAATGAACTCCTCAAGAAATTCGGAATGGAGAATGCAACCTCTATGAGGACTCCAATGGGATCCACTATGTCTCTGGACAAGGATGAGAAAGGGAAACCTTTTGATGAAACCAAATATAGAAGCATAATTGGATCCCTGCTCTACCTTACTGCTAGTAGATCAGATATTATGTTTTCCACATGCGTATGTGCCAGATATCAGGTGACCACTAAGGAATCTCTTTATGTCGCTGCAAAGCGAATTATTAGATACCTTAAAGGTACACCAAATCTTGGCTTGTGGTACCCAAGAAACAATGATGTCGAGCTGATAGGCTTTTCAGATGCTGACTTTGCAGGAAGTAGGGATGATAGGAAAAGCACTTCTGGGACGTGCCAATTCCTCAGAAGAATGCTTATTTCTTGGAATAGTAAGAAGCAGAATTGTGTCGCAACCTCCACGGCTAAATCTGAGTACATCTCAGCAGGCAGCTGTTGCGCACAACTTCTATGGATCAGAAATCAGCTCAAAGATTATGACTTGCAGTTCAACGAAGTTCCGATGTATTGCGACTCCTCGAGCGCAATAGCAATTGCGGGCAATCCTGTGTCGCACAGCAGAACAAAGCATATTGACGTGCGCTATCACTTCATTCGCGAGCATGTGGAGAACAAAGATATATCTCTCTGCTATGTCCCCATGGATAAGCAGGTTGTAGATATCTTAACGAAGCTCCTAGACGAGACCAAGTTTAGTCTCTTCAAAACTGAACTCAGCATGCTGAACTATGAAGAGTGAAGACTGTAAGGCTCAAGGCTCTTAGAACAAGGGGGAGCATCAACAAGGAACTCAAGCTCGAGCACGGATGCAAGAGCTGAGGTGGAGCATGTGGCTCCAAGTGAAGTCCCAAATTTGCAGAAGCCGAAAAGGGGGAGATTACCCTCTCGGCTAAGGCTAAGGTGGTTGGCGCTAAAGCTAAGGTGGCTACCAACATTAAGTATTCTCTCAGGAAAATGGTAATGAATCTCACTCTCAACTGAATTCTTAGTTTATGATTTTCATTCCCATTTGCTCTATTCACCTTAGCTTGTAGGGTTTAGGCTTCTTCAAATAGGGGGAGATTGTTGGGTATTATATCCACAATGTACCTGATTTGAAGAAGCCCCTAAACAAGCTAAGTTTAATAGATAATGTATTTGATGATTTTCTTCAAGATGTGCTTGCATCTATTCCATGCTAAGTACACACCAATGTCAGGGTACTGTGGGTCAATATACACGGGTCTGCGCAACGTAATTCCTCGTTGAGCAGATCAGTGTGTTGACTCACGTGTGCTCTCTCTATTGGAGTGTACTTATTTTCAAGTACAGGGTCGAGATAGATCAAGAGCCGAAGAGGAGCAAAGATGGGTCAAATACCAAGTTCAGAGGAAGGAAGAAAAAATCTTCTAAGTCAAAATTGACGGGAATCACTAAGTGATTCTCGCCGATTCGACGGGAATCACTAGTGATTCTCGCCAAATCGTCGAGAATCACTCGCCGATTCCCGCCGATTTTATCTGGCTGACTGTCCTCCTTGAAGAATTCTTCTAAGGCAGAATCGACGACTGATTCTCGCCGATTCGTCGAGAATGATCTTGATTCCCGCCGATTCGTAGAGAATGATCTTGATTCTCGCCGATTTCCTCCGGATGACAAGTATTTTAACTGGAATTCTTCCAAGGCAAATTCGACGGGAATCATGAGTGATTCCCGCCGACTTCGTCGAGAATCACCAATGATTCTTGCCGAATTTGCCTTAGACAAAATTGCTCTGCTCGCTGGACCGAACCATGACGGGTTTCGTTGTTTCCGCCGGGGCTAGGGTTTTTCTTTGTGGGTCCCACAAAGGACTTTAGGGTTGGCCTCAGGGTATATATAAGCTTATTTCGAACTTGAATAGTAACTTTTCATGAGAAATCAAAGCCGTTGAGAGTGACCTAGCCGATCGCGAAACTCCTTCCGTCGCCGTCGCCACTCGCAAAGTTGTCGCCGCCGAAGATCTTAGATCCTCTTTGATCGTCCGACGACAGGATCGAGGCTAAGTATAGAGTCTCACGCTTCTCTCTCGAGATCCCTTGTCTCTCGATTTGTTGAACGAAGCTAGCTCTTCATTCCGAATCGATTTTAGACGACCGATCCGATTGAGATCGTTGGTAGACCTTACTTGCTTCGTCAAGAAGTTTGGATCTACAGAGCATCGCCGCCGTATTCACTTGTCGCCGCCGATCTTGTCAAGATCCTCTCCAAGAGAGTGCTCCGGTCGTGGACTCTTCGTCTTCATCAAGAATGCTTCAACGAACGAAGAGGGACATCGGGTTATCCACAAGTTTGTTTGTATTTCTTGTACATTCAATTTTTGTTTTCTTGTAAAGGAATTTTATTCCTAGTTGTAAGGGTTGGGTGCAACCCGTGGTGGAGGAGTAGTTACTCTTTCGGTTGGAAGGGTGCCTTCCGTAGTGTGAGGATTGGATTTCAATCCGTTTGGTGAAGTGACCGAGTCGTCCCTTGGTGGGAGATGGGTCGAAGGGGGAGAGTGGGCGTACCCAAATCTGGGAACCCCTATAATTGCTTGTGTGTTTTTCTGTGCTGTGTTTGTTATTTGTGCAGGTTATTTAAATTCCGCAAAAGACTGCACGAGACCTATTCCCCCCCCATAGGTGGACTTAGTTGACGCTAGATACTTACAATTATATACTTGCTGAGGCGTTCTTTCTTTGAATGCCTTAGGTTTAGGTTATAGCCGGTTGAGCGGCTAGTGTTCTGGTGGAGCTTGCTTGTAGCCTCCGGGGTTGCTGAGAGTGTTGTACCTTGACCTTGTGAGGTAGTTTTCTTCTTTCTGTACAGACATATATACTCACTATTGGGTTCGTGTCAGGTTGTTGATGACCACTGGTGGTTTACTTTTGATGCTATATAAGAACTAATAACTGCTATTTTGCCTATTTTGGAGGTTGCTTACTTGCTTCTGGGAATGATTTATGCTAGGTTGCATGTTAGATATTTTGAAACCTAAAAGCATTACTATATGTACCTCATGCATGTCATATTTATAAAACTAAAGCACTATTTTCCAATGTAACGTAAAAGCTATTTTCTTATACGATGATAAATCTAGAGTCCTGCATTCCATGAGTTGTCCTTTGGGGACGTTTGTACTCATGTAGGATGTCAAATCAAGCTAACCAAAGTGTTGTCCGCTGCGTATACCTATATTTTTGAATTGTGGACTAGTTGATCCACTGTGCCGCGGGATATGGCTATCAAACTTAACTGATTTTCTTTCATATTAAACGAAGATTTTCTCCAAAGGTGTAGAGTTTGGGGTTTTGCCTAAGCGTGTGCAGTTATCCCCTGCACGACGTGGCATCACGACACGTATTTTCTCTTGCTATGATATAATATAATTGTGAGAAAATGCAGGTTGTGACAGTTGATATCAGAGGGAGATTGCTTGTCAATTGGTCGGGCAACCTTTCCTTGTTATTGTTAGTTGTTCAGGGGCATATCATACACACGCCGACGTGTCATCATTACATCTTGGTTGAAGCATGAACACAACACTCATAAGCATGACAAAAAGTATACGAGGCATATTATGTAGTTTGGGATACATAATATGTGTTTGTATATGGATCCACCATAGGTGGCAACATGTGAGGGTTATGTAGTATGGGATACATGACCTCACCACATGAATGCCCATTAGCAAATTTTCTCTTTTCGTTGCATGTAATGTTATGTAGTATGGGATGCATAACATTGCATGTGTACGCCGCTCATAACATGCATTAAGGTCTTTTTAGACTGCATAGCACAACATGAATATCGTAACATTGCATAAGCACAACGTGCCAAGCTACATATTTACATGATGACACATGTACACACATGGTATTGAGTCAAATGGAATATAAATTCATGCATGCATGGTCTAGACACATGAGTTAGATCATCCTAGGTTAGACATAACATCATTATTGAAAACTCCCAGAGCAAGTTAGCAGTTGAAGCTCATATTTAAGTATGTTTGTCTGTACCGGGTAGTTTTGTGCTAACTATGGGGCTAGGTCTTGATTAGTTCTAATTCGATTATAGGATGTCGAAGCTTCCTTTGATGAGGCAGACTCCCCAATCTGAGGGCGAGTCTTCGGGTGCGCAGAACAATGCGATGCTAGAAGGTCTACGACAGAACAATGAGGACTTGTCAAGGCAGTTGGTGGATGTGCAGTCCCAGATTCAGTCATTGGTATCAGTTGTGTCTTGGATAGCTCCGAGAGTGCAAAACCCTGCGTTGAAGTGATCTTCCTCGCACTGCTAGTACACCAATATGTCGTCAATGAAGACGATCACAAATTGGTCTAGGTATTCTCTGAACGTTCTGTTCATCAGATCCATGAACACCGATGGCGCATTAGTCAGCCCAAACGGCATGACCGTGAACTAGAAATGACCATACCTCGTGCTGAATGTTGTCTTCGGGATGTCACTCTCCCTTGTCCTTAGCTGATAATACCCATACTTCAAATTCAACTTTGAATACACCGACGACCCGACTAACTGATCAAAACGATCATCAATCCTTGGGATCGAGTATTTATTCTTTTTTGTTAGCTTGTTCAAATCCCTGTAGTCGATACACAGCCGCAAGCTCCCGTCCTTCTTCTTAACAAAGAGGACCGATGCGCTCCAACGCGACGAGCTTGGATGCACATACCCTTGCTCCATCAACTCTTCTAGTTGAACCTTTAACTCCGCCATCTCCTTAGGCGCCAACCTATAAGGATAACGTGACACAGGTTTTGCACCTGGCACGAGCTCCATCGTGAAGTCGATCTCCCACTACGGTGGGGCTCTGGGAAGGTTGTCCGAGAAAACCTCGGGGCACTAACAAACCACTAGGATACTACCTAAAGTGAGATTAGGTTTTATATTCTCCACTAATGTGAAGAACAGCTCTGCACCTACACAAACTTCCTTGACCACCTGAAGAGCAGACATTAGCGTCTTGCTCGACCCCTTCAGTCCCGTAAACATTGTCTCCTTCCCAACACCCAGCTTGACCTCTTTGCGGTTGCAATCTATAATAGCCTCCTGCTCTGAAAGCCAATCCATACTAAAGATGATGTCAAACTATGCTAGCGGCAGCAACGACACTAGCAAGTCGAACTCTTGACTTCCAATATGAACCTTTACGGCATATACTCTGTCCGCGCGCATCGAACACCCATTCGACAGCAGCACATCCAATTTGTCCTTCGCCATCGAAGAGGGGACTCCGATGCGCGTTATGAAACCGTCGTACAAAAAAGAGTGTAAAGCTCCCATATCGAATAGTTCTCGTGCCAGACTGTCACCAATCAAAACAAAGCCTATACAAAAAGTATTAAGCAAACAAGCACTAGGTAACAGTATTTAAAGCTAACTTGATATAAATTAAACCGTACCTGTCACCACGTCTGCCTGTTTAATGGCCTTTCGCTGCCCCAAATTATAAACTCTCGGTTGAGTCAGAGCATAGTGGGATGCGGTTGACTCCACCGCCTTGCCCTTTTCTTCATAAGTTGCTCCTTGCTTTCTCTCGGACTTCGGACATCCGCTCCAACAATAATAAGCAAAATGCCCGGTCTTTCCACAAGTGAAACAAGCGCTCGGGGTTCGGTTGGTCTCCCCCGAAGCACAGGTAGAAGGGGCTGGACCCGACGTCCTATCCTTCTTGTGGAATCTGCGATATCCAGACTTCGAAGTAGTCGGCACTTTAAACTCCGAATGTAGCCCTAGATGTCTAGTTTAATTCAAAATTGGTTTCACTCGATTTGGAGTCCTGGTTAGACCACAGCACTCTTTTTGGCGAGGTCTATCCATAGGGCTGTCTTAATCTTAGAAAAATTCCCCACTCCAATCCAGTCATCAAAATGACTTGAAATTTGGGGTGTGGCCTAATCTTACCTATATCTAGGTGCTATACAAAAATTAGGATTTTTGGAATATATTTTTCTATAGTTTTTAGGAAAATTCAATAATCCAAGCATAATTTAATTAGATGGCTAAATGACTTCCAAACCCTCCCAAATTTTGGTGAGTGGTCCCTGGGTTTATCATAAGGTTCTAGTAAAAATTTCATCTCATTTGGAGATGTTTTGAATAGGGTTGTGTTCAACCCAAGGATGATCCTTATAGGATAATTTAGGATCAAACACCCCCTTGGTATTTGAGTGGCCATATCGCCTCAACAGGGGTTGATATTTTGGTCATTGATGTTTTAGGGCATGACACACCCTCCAAGGGAGTTTGGGGTTGTTTGGTGTAGGGTAGCCCTAGAACCCTAGGGAATATCCCTTAATGGTTGTTTTTGGGGTTGTGAAGGTCATGGGGTCAAATGACCTTGGACTGACCTAAAATTTGGTGAAGAGAACAATAGGACCAGTATAGTTCTCTGGACAAAATTTTAGGGTATTTGGAGACAGCTAGGCCACCTAAAATCCTAACTCTAGTTTAGGTCACCAACATTAATTTGAATTGTTAAGCTATCTAATGAACTTCAAATCAGGTAAAATTTGGGCAAAGGGATTTTCTGGTCAAAATAGCCTCGATATAATTTTGTTGAGATTTTTGGGTTAATTTATACAGTACTTCATTTACAACTCTAATTGTGCCCTAGATATTTATTTTGATGATTATGGAATTTCTATTCACTGGAATATTATGAAATCTTGGATTAGGGCATCTTATAGCCTATTATTCCTTCTGTATTTTTCTTGGAAATTTTAACTGATTATTTCTGGTATATATTTCTTTAACGTACTAGTCGTGACATGGAGTTAAAATACAAATAATGTCCAATTACTATTTGGAAAATTATGAAATTAGGTTAGTGGGTGTTTCAAATTATAATAGTCACCCTGTAATTTTCTCTGGAATTTTAGATGGATAAAAACAGTACCTCCTTCATTAAGTTAGGAAAATTAGTATCATGAATTAAAATAAATTTAGAGTTCAAATGTTGGAAAAAAATTATGGTACTTGGTTTATGATAATTTTCGGTCACTATATAGCTCCTATAATTTTATTGGGATTTTCGGATACACATTTTCAGTACTTCCTTCATAATATAGTAGAAATGGCCTAAAACGGTAAATTAGGAAATATAGGCCTAAACGCCTCTGGAATTTCTCAAAACTTGGAATTGCTGTTTAAATGTCTCATAGGATTTTTACGGATTTTATGATGATTTATTGTTGTCTCATTATTGCACTTCATGTTCATACTAGGGCATTTGGAATATTAGAATAAATAAATTAAATGCCCGATAAATAGGAAAATTTGGAAACCTTGGATTTAGACTAATTATGTCATGGTAGACCTCCAGTAAATATTATAGGAGATTCATAAGATAAATTGGTGTACCTCCCCTTATACTCCTCATGTACCTTAGGATGGTCTGCATATAGTAAAACCACGGAAACTGAACTAGAGTAATAATGAACTTGGGAAATGGAATTTTGGTAGTTGTTGGTTGGTTAGGGCAAGCTAAGATTAAGTTCATTATTGGAAGTCAGGATAAGTAGAGTGTGAGACTGGTTAAGGTTAAGTGGCGTACGGGAACGACGAAAGATCGTCCACCCCGGGTAGGAATGGAAGAGTCTTAATACTCTAGGGTTAGATCTAAAGTAACAAAAAGGGGGTCTTACAAGTGGTATCAGAGCAAACCTCGATCGAAGAGAAGTAGTCCACAAAATCTTGGGCCACCCCCGTGTGAGCTTAGTTTGCGGACAAACTAGCAGCGGAAGCAGTGGTGTGCCCATAAGGGAAATCACATGTGAAAGTCCATCCTAACTCTTCATAAATTCCATTCATTCGCTCTCTAACAAATGGAATTTTTACTTGTAGCCTGCGACGAACCCTACACCATAGCAGGGGACATTCCAGGCTCCAAATATGGTCCCGCCTCCGCCGGCTCCAGCTCCGTTCCAGCAGACGGAGATGGGGCAAACACTGACGGCCATTCTGGAGGCCTTCAGAGCTCAGCAAGCCCCGACTCCACAGCCAAACCTTGGGGCCAATTGGATGACTGTCTTCTGGGGACTTTCCCCTCCATCCTACCAGGGGACGGAGTCTGCAGTACGTACGGAGGAATGGTTGGACACCATTTACGAGATGCTGGCAGGGATTCGTTGCCCCACGGAGGAGGCAGTCGCTTTGGCAGTCTCCTACTTAGAGTCACATGGAAAGAGATGGTGGAAATCTCAGCTGGACACCACCTTTGCGGGGATGGACTGCGCTGATATTACTTGGGAGGAGTTCAGAGCAGCGCTCTTAGGACATTTTGTACCTCAGTCGGCGAGGGATGACCTGGAGGATAGGTTCCTGCGGTTGAGGCAGGGGAACAGGACTGTGGTGGAGTACTATCAGGAGTTCACTCACCTGGCCCGCTATGCGGACGCTTACCAGTTAGACGATGCTGGCTACGCGCGGAGGTTTTATAAGGGGCTGCAAGATGACATGAGACAGGCCCTCCTTTTCGTCTCAGAGGGGAGTCTGGCCAGGATTCTGGAGATGGCTAAGAAGAGAGAGGCGGATCAGCTTACAGTGAAGAGCCGGAAGAGACCGACTGATGATACAGTGATCGGAGGTCATAGAGACCGTCCCCGGGGCCAGGTTATTGGGGAGAGAAGGAACGAGGATCAGCCGTGTCAGGAGTTTGGGTTGGAGCAGAGGAGCCAGGGTGTATTGGCTCCCCAGCCTATACAGATGCTGGAAATGCCAAGGACGGCAGAGCAGCCACCGGTATGCTATCATTGCAACCAGCCGGGGCATATCAAGAGGAACTGCCCTGTGAGGCGAGCACCCCCACCAGCACATCAGGGCGCTCCACCTCCCCGATAGTTTGGCGGACGAGGGCAGGACCGAGGACGAGGATTTCAGGATCGAGGCCGCAGGACAGAGAGGGAGTAGGTGTATGCTCTAGACCTGACACAGCCCCGGAACCCGGAGTAGGTTATCACAGGTATGACAGTACTTTTAAATTTTCTTCATATAAACTAGTATTCTAGACATAACCTGGTTAGAAATTAAGAGAAGATAACTGCAACAAGAATACTAAGACACTTAATTACCCCAGGCAAAGTCTTCATTAGCGGCAAGCCTGCTCACACCCTCTTCGACACTGGTGCGTCACAATCGTTCGTGTCGGAGGATTTCGTGAAAGGACTGGCAGGTGTGGAGCATTTCACAGGGAAGACGATGAGGGTGCGCCTACCCGATGGATCAGAGATAATGACCTCAGCTCATTGCAATATGGAAGCGAGGATCGGCGGGAAGGCGTTTGAGGCACTAGCGACGGTTCTGAAGATGCCAGATTACGATCTGATCCTGGGCTTGACTTGGCTGTATTGGAACCATGCCAAGATCGATTACGTGGCGAAGAGGATCACCGTGAGGCACGACGACTCCTTCATTGTTATCGAAGGTATTATACCAGCACCCCGTACCTTACTATAGTCTGTGCAGGCCGTTAAGGCCCACCTGCAGGGGGAAGAAGTTTATCAGGTCCTTTTTGAGGCTGTCGTGGCCAAGGACTCCATTGCAGATATTCCAGTAGTGCGGGACTTCGCCAACGTGTTTCCGGAGAAGCTACCAGGGCTACCCCCGCACCTAGAGAAGGACTTCCAGATTCAGCTCGTACCGGGGGCTAAGTCTGTATCCAGAGCTCCCTATCGAATGGACCCAAAGGAGTTGGCGGAATTTCGAAGCTAGCTTCAGGAGTTAGTGGAGGCCGGGTTCGTTCGGCCTAGCTCTTCACCATGGGGAGCTCCAGTGTTGTTTGTTAAGAAGAAGGACGGGACCCTTCGACTGTGTATAGATTACCGGGCTCTGAACAGGTTGACAGTCCGGAATACTTATCCCTTACCAAGAATAGAAGAGCTATTTGACCAGCTGGAGGGAGCCCATTGGTTCTCAAGGCTGGATCTGAGGTCAGGGTATTACCAACTTCGCATTCGGGAGGAGGACATCTCGAAGACGGACTTCAGCAGCAGATATGGTTTGTACGAGTTTACAGTGATGCCGTTCGGGCTCACGAATGCACCCTCAGCATTGATGACCCTGATGAATCGGGTGTTCGAAGAGTATCTGGACGTCTTCGTTATCGTATTCATCGATGAAATCCTTATCTATTCAAGGACGGAGGAGGAGCACGCGAGACATCTGGCCTTGACCTTGGAGAAGCTGCATGAGCATGAGATGTATGCCAAGTACAGCAAATGCCAGTTCTGGCTAAAGGAGGTGGCCTTTCTGGGCCATGTCATCAGTGGAGCAGGTCTGGCAGTGGATCTGACCAAGGTCCAGGCAGTACGGGATTGGCCACCACTAAAGTCGGCCTCGGATGTTCGAAGTTTCTTGGGACTTGCCGGTTACTACCGGAAGTTCATAAAGGGGTTCTCTTAGATTGCCCTCCCTCTTACGTCTCTGACGAAGAAGGAGTCCCCTTATATCTGGACGCCTCGATGCGAATCTGCCTTCCAGGAGTTGAAGGATCGTCTCACCTCGGCCCCCATCCTTGCTCTTCCATCAGGGAAGGAGGGATTCCAGGTGTATACAGATGCTTCCTATCAGGGGATGGGTGTCGTTCTGATGCAGAATGGGCACGTAATAGCCTATGCCTCCCGTCAGTTGAAGCAGCACGAGCAGAACTACCCCGTGCACGATTTGGAGATGGGGGCAGTCATTTTTGCTCTTAAGATCTGGCGACACTATCTCTACGGAGTACATTGTGATATCTTCTCTGACCACAAGAATCTGAAGTACGTCGACACCTAGAAGGAGTTAAACATCAGACAGAGACGCTGGGTGGAGTTTCTGTCGGACTACCAGTATACCATGCACTACCATCCGGGGAAGGAGAACGTGGTCGCGGATGCTCTGAGCCGGAGAGCGAGTACGATAAAAGTAGGTCCGCAGCTGATGGCCTTGGAGTTGGTTAGATCATTCAAGGAGATGCAGATTTCACTAGTGTCTGAGGATGACCCGGAGCTATACATGGAGTACCTGGGGTCGATGGTTACTATTGATGATATTCGAGACCGCATCAGAGATGGGAAAATGCTGGATGAAAGAGCTGAGCCGATATTCCGAGCCTTGGAGGAAGGCACGACAGGAGATTACTCTTTGAGGGATGGGCTCCTGTGCTTCCTGGGCAGAGTCTACATACCAGCAGGAGGACGGATCCGGGAGGACATTTTGACGGAAGCTCACTGCAGCCGATATTCTGTACACCCGGTGATCACCAAGATGGTAAAGGATTTGAAGAGGACGATGTACTGGCCGGGTATGAAGAAAGATATTACGTATTTTATGACGCATTGCGAGGCCTGCCAGCTCGTGAAGGCAGAGTGTAGGAACCCGGCAGGCTTGCTGCAGCCGCTTCCGGTGCCAGAGTGGAAGTTTGAGGATATAGCCATGGACTTCATACATGGGCTACCTCGATCCCGTGCGGGGAATGACTCGATCTGGGTGATAGTGGACAGGCTAACAAAGGTGGCCAGATTCATTCCAGTGGCAAAGGACACACCGGTCAGTGTATTAGTACGGAGGTTCATTGAGCAGTTTGTGCGTGATCATGGGGTGCCCAAGACTATCGTTTTGGATCGGGATGGGCGGTTTACATCCAGGGAATGGAGGTCAGTCCATGCCCATCTGGGTTCTCGATTGACATTCAGCACAGCTTTTCACCCTCAGATCGACGGACAGACAGAGCGCACGAACCGTACACTGGAGGATTTGTTGCGACTGTGTATTTTGGACAGCCATGGGAGAGATTGCTGCCACTGGTCGAGTTTTCGTACTACAACGCTCATCAGTCCAGCATAGGCATGACTCCATAGGAGGCGTTGTACGGAAGGAGGTGCAGGACCCCACTATCATGGGTTCAGGATGAGGATCCGCAGGCACTAGGCTCTGAGTTTGTGGGAGATACAGATGCTCAGATTAGATTGATCCGGGACAGGATGTTGGAAGCCCAGAGCAGACAGGCAAAATACTATTATGCGAGGCATCGTCAAGTGGAGTTCCAGGTGGGAGACCGAGTTTTCTTGAAGATACGGCCGATGCACGGAGTTTCGCGGGTGCGTGGGCGGAAGAAGCTCAGTCTGAGATATATGGGGCCTTATAGGATCCTGGAGCGGATCGGCCCCTTAGCCTATAGACTGGAGCTACCGCCGGAGTTAGCAGTATTGCATGACGTCTTCCACGTCTCCTCACTTCGGAGGGCTCTGCTACGCCCTGAGCAGCTGATCTCCTCGGCAGATGCCCCGGTGGCCTCGGATCGGTCAGTCAACTTGGAGCCTATCAGGATTGACGATACAGCAGTGCAGGTCTTGCGACGGAAGAAGGTTCCGTTAGTCAAGGTTCTGTGGAACAATCATGGGTAGGAGGAGCATACATGGGAGCCACAGGACTTGATGCGGCAAAAATACCCGGAACTTTTTCGTCAGGTATACCTCACCACCCCTCTGGACAATCAATTTGCCTTCCTGTTTTAAACCAATAGGACTGAAATTTCAAGAATAGGGGCTAATCTTTTGTTTATTGGGGTGTATACACCTAATTAATTGGGCGAATTAATCTTAGATTTGAAACCGCACAAAGCAAACATAACGTAGAGATGTAATCTTTCAATTCTCATGGGATGTTACAAGCTTCTTTTCCCGATTAGAGTCCCGTAGGCATAACCTTGATTTCGGGGACGAAATCTTTGTTTTGTTTTTTGGGATTTGTAACATCCCATTTCCGGCTAGACCCCTAGGAGTCGGTTGGTCGTGATAGAACCCTAGGAAGCCCAAAAACTGAAAAAAATCGACCGAGATTTCGGGTCACGGGTTGGTCACGCCCGTGACCGTCCCGTCACGCCCGTGACCTAGGGCATGACTCCTTCGACGATCGTCGATCTAAGGGAGACGATCGTCGGGCGCAGAATTTTGAACCCGGGCCTGTCACGCCCGTGACCTATGTGTCACGCCCGTGACCAAGGGCGTGATGCCTTCGACGATCGTCGATCTCAGCGGGACGATCGTCGAAGCGCAGAATTTTCGACATGGCCTTGTCACGCCCGTGACCCAGGTGTCACGCCCGTGACCAAGGGCGTGACCCCCTTCGGCAATCGTCGCTCTCAGCGCGACGATCGCCGAGCGCGGAAATTTGCCTCATGACCCTGTCACGCCCGTGACCCATGTGTCACGCCCGTGACCTAGGGCGTGACCACCCTTCGACGATCGTCGACCTCCGTTCGACGATCGTCGAACCCCGAATTGGTCACCCGGGCCTGTCACGCCCGTGACCCATGTGTCACGCCCGTGACCTAGGGCGTGACAACCCTTCGACGATCGTCGATCTCAGTTCGACGATCGTCGAACCTAGAATATGCCACCCGGGCCTGTCATGCCCGTGACCTCTGTGTCACGCCCATGACCAAGGCCGAAACGTCAGCCAGACTGGAAATTTCGGTAACCGACGTCGTAATCAATTCTGATTATGGGAAGTTACACCAGGAGTATTTATGGGCCGTTTCCTACTCTAATTATTTAATAAAATAAGGAAATGTTGGTCCAATAGGAAATCTCCACCTGGCAAACACCTCTTCGTTTCCAGCGTTTCAACTGCCTCTACCATAACCGAAACGTTATTAAGAGAAATATTAATGGCCATGAACGTTTCATCCTTTCCCCTCCCCACTTGCTGATCTATAAAAGACTCCTAAGAGCAAGAGGAAAAGGTTACACGCTCCATCAAACTGATTCAGATTCCTTCCCTTGCTATTGAAGAATTTCCAGCGACGCCACCACCGCGCAAATGGCTTCCCGACGCTCTGCACGCCTCCAGCCCGCGAACAAGGTCCTCCCCTCCCTCTTCTTCTGCGGATAGATCTTAGAAATCGGTAGGAGAGATATCGGGCTCAAAAGAGCCAGATCGGGTGAGCGTTTCCATGGTTTTCCGAAAATTTCATGGTGGCGGGTTCGCCGGAAACCGCCTCTCCTGCGGCCGTGCCGCTGCCCGACGGTAGCCCTCACCTCAACAGAGGTGGTGGTGGTGGTGGCCGGCCAGAGAGACGGCTGGGTGGCCAGAAAATGGTTTTAGAAAAGCTACAGGTTTCAAGACCTTTTTAGGTTGCTGTTTCGGGCTGAAGGAGAAGATGAACAGTAACATTTTATTGTACTATATATTAATTAATTCCCTTTACTGTGCACTAGGTTTAAACTAAAAATTATTGCCCGTAGGGGCTGAAACATAAAAAGTGGTCAACAAAGAGTCATGTGCGTGTGTTGCACTTGCATGAATCATGGCATAGAATATCACTACACTCATATTTGCATACAACCGACACCCCAATGTATAAATCGGTATGGGACTTTTTATACGATGGGAGCCTTGCAGAAGACCCCTTAACTTATAAGTTTGTATGGGCATTCATATAAGTTAAGGTTACTTACTTATTTACTTGCTTGTTTACTTACTGTTCTCTAGCTGCCTTTTTATACAATTGCTACTTATTACTTCTCTTCTTTACCATTTACTACCATAGGATTGCTAGTTGTACTTTATTCTAAATAATTGTTAGATTAGCTCCCTTGTCATCTACTTGATTATTCTCCACTTTTGAAGCTTCCCTTTCCTCCTCTCCGCTCGGTGCTTAGGAGCCGTGGGGGGAGGGGTAGGGGATGATAGGGCTTAGTCTTTATGACTAATGGTTTTCGAACCACAACATTATAGGAGCTCCGGATGGGAGACAGGGACCGGCAGTCCAGGGACCAGCACCAGCGGAGTACGGTGCGCATGGAGGTGGGTCAGTCTAGCACCGGTGCACCTGTGACCAGCTCCCTGAGTGATTAGTATTTTTATAGCTTCCGCGATGAGTGATTTGTAGTGAGGACTCTGATGTACCGGGCTCGAGCCCATTTATCTATTTCCTGTTATTATCTACTGATGGACTGGATATGATTTCACTTTTATTTACATGTTTCTGTGGACTTGTTTACATTTTACGTAAAATTACTTCTCTCTCTTGTGATCGAAAAGGGCCGGTAGAATTGGAGTTTTGTAGTGGCGGCCTTCCCGTGAGTCGGTGCCACCGCAAAGTGGCAATTCTGGGCTAAGACCCCGGTGGTTTAAAAAGAAAAAAGGGGGGGGGGTCTTACACGGCGTTCTAACCTTATTATGTAATCTGCAATATCCAGACTTCGAAGTAGTCGGCACTTTAAACTCTAATTTCCTGCCACTTGAGTCCTTATTCGCCTGAACATTCTTCAAATCCTTTTCCAAGGACCGGGCCGAATTGACCAAGGTCATGAAACACTGCGCCATAGGCCCCGAAAGTAGCAATCTTAGGTCATCTCTCAAACCTTCGTAGAATCGGTTCGTCTTGCGCTCCTCATCAGCAAAAGTAGCACTTGCGTACCGGCCTAAACGAGTAAACTCGTGGAGATACTCGTCCACGGTAGTGTCTCCTTGAACCAACTTCTGGAAGTAATTCTCCAAAGCAATCCTCTAAGCTGATGGGAGGTATCGAGCTAAGAAAAACCTTGAAAACTCCTCCATTGAGACATCAGCCAACTTCCTGCCCATCAGATGGTGTAGCTCAGAGCCTTCCCACTATAGCCTTGCGTCTCCGTCTAGTAAGAACATCGCAATAGTGGTCTTCTGCTACTCCTCAGTCTCAGTTGCTGTCAGCACTCTATTAAATCTAGAGAGCCAATCCTCCGCTTGAGTTGGGGTTCTCGTCCCCGAGAACACAGGAGGATTGAAGCCCATAATGTGCTTCAGCTGCTTTTCTATTACTCTCCTTGGCAACACCGGCTCCATGACCACATGTTCCACCCTCCTTGGATCTGCTGCTTGGAGTAGTACTTGCTCCACAGCAGGAGAGGGCTGTTGCACTTGCCTTGCAGGCTGCACATTGATCATCACAAACATAGCCTCCACTACCAATCGAATGGTCTCGACTAAAGGGGGTGTTGCAGGCTCATCATTTGGTGCGCTGCTTGCCTCAGAAGCTGGCCGTTCTGGCAGCCCAGTACCACTTCTGATCACCTATAATCATGCAAAACACAGATAAGCGACCACACAACATTGCAAAAAGCAATTATAGGAACATGCAGGTTCCCCAAACATGTGTATTTTCATTCCTAAGTGGACATTCATGGGTTCTTTTCATGTTATAACGATGACGCACACACGTGTGCTCACCACCGCTTAAATGGAATTTGCCCACGAATTCATTTAAGCCTGACCGGAATCGATAGTCTGATACAAAATTGTAACACCCCTATCCATCACATAGCATATAGCAGTAGGTCCGGCCGGGGACCGATGCCATATACCACAGACAGACCAGTGGGTTACTCATTGAGACAGATCAACTAATCACAACGTCTTATACAGAGCATCTAGCGGAAGCAGTTTATTAAATTGCAAAGAATAAAGAACCCAGCAAAGGATGAATGTCCATTACTCAAACCAACAGGAATGTACAATACACGAGTACTTGCCTTATGGCCTTACAATAGTTTGCTCAAATATAAGTGTTGTCCAAACCTCGGCACGCAGGCCGGTCATACATGAGAATATAAGAAAAACACTCAAAATTAGGCCTTTGAGGGTCGGCTAAGCAACTTGGGCTTTAACCCGCTATTTACCGCTCGGCTTCGCAGCACCTGCAAGCAACAATCCACCACACGGTGGCAATCAAAAGCAACGGTCAGCTATGCTGACCAAATTATAATGACCCCGCCCCCAACTCGGGGCGGCGATGTTCTTTCCCTGCATTTTGTTAGCATAATCAAGAAGTATAGTGTAAACACACTTCATCATAGGTGCAGGCACGCACAACCATACACCCCATGCACTTAGAGCACATTCACGGCGAACCGACCAACGTCACGTCAATTTAAGCTATAGACGTTTCCGTCTCACAACCGTCCCTTGGACGGCCAACCTTATGAGCATTTTGTCATCCTGGCTCAGGTCACGTAAATTTAAGCCATAGTCCGCCAGAGACACTCATCTATGCCAACGGTCCCACTGAACGACATAGAATAGGTATGGTTCCGCCTGAACCGTTGCTTACACCACAAAGTCAATTTAAGCCATATGCGCGGGTCAAGACTCCATGAGTCCCATTTCTATCACACAGTTCACATAACCCGATTATGTTAAAGTTTGCTCCTCGGCCTCCATGTTAGCAGAATCACGCATCTGCCCAGTTTTTCGGGTGCACCTTGGAGTTAGTCCCCAAGGCTCCCTATTGCAATCTACCCCGTAGAGAACCCGAAAAAAACAAACATTCGCACGGAGTCTTCTCCGGCCATATATGCAATGAAACATCACCGATCCAGACAAACTTGTCTGGGTAGGCTTCACACATCATGCCTATGTCCGTTCACGAATCCGGACTCTTCACAAGGGGGACTTCACATATCTACCCTAAGGAACACCACAAACTCAACACATACTCGCAAAAGAGGGCTTCCTATGCAAGGGAAAAGAGGACTTCACATGTCCTAGGATGAGAATCATTACCCTTGCATTTTTCCTTGGCGCCATTGAAATCTATGCGGATGAAAAGCACCGCAATCTCCTTGCCTCCGCAGATCCGAAGTCAGCTCGCGATTGTGAGCTCCGAAACTCCGCCAGTGACCAGATCTAGCCTTCCTTCTTCCTCCTTGCTCTCTCCTCTCTCTAGATCTTAGAAAGAGATTGAATCCAAGCATATGAGGAATTTACACCACTAAACCGGCCTTAACCCTAAGGTGGGAAGAGCCTGACCATCAGATCAAAAAACAAGGAAACAAACGGCTGTGATTCAGCCCAAATTTCCAAAACCTGGGCCGAACACGGGTTCCGAGATGCCCGTGTTCAGGGCCATATCACCCATTCGCCGTCAAAACCGACGCGTCCTGAAAAGAACACGGGCACCCGACACGCCCGTGTCTGGCTTGACATGCCCTTGTTAGCCAGTACACTCCCATGTAGCTGGGCATGTTCCCTCAACGACACAGGTCCAAAACAACCTGAGCACAACACGGCAATGTGACACGCTCGTGTCACACGCCGTGTGCAAGACATGCCCTGGGACACGCCTGTGTCCCAAGCCGTGTAACATACTTAGCACAAACTGCCACACTACCCGAGGAGGATACAGGTATTCGACACGCCCGTGTCGAATTTCATACGCCCGTGTCGGACCCGAACACGCCTGGGCTCAGGCCGTGCGTCCCTCACTCAACGATCGTTGAGTGCAAGGCTTTGAGTGACTGACACACCCTTGGACACGCCCGTATCCCAGGCCGTGTTCAGCCCCCTGACGATCGTTGACTCCAAAATCGTCGACCACATGACCAACGCCGAACCTGAGCACGACATGCCCGTGTCCCAGGCCGTGTCACCTCTACCAAAACCCAGATTTGGATCGAAATGCCACCCGTCACCCTTTTGAGTTCCGGGGCATTACAACTCTCTCCCTCTTAAAAGAATTTCATCCACAAAATTACCAAAGGATAGATAAACAAAACCAAAGCGTTACCTTAGTGAAATATTTATGGGTACTCCTCCAGCATGGTCTTCTCCAATTCCCAAGAGAGCTCCTCATGACCGCAATTGTCCCAACAGACCTTGACCATTCCGATCTCCTTGTTACGGAGTCGCTTAACCTCAAAGTCTTCAATAAGACGGTCTTGACCTTAGTCGTCAACCCTTCGTCCACTGGCACTTGATCAACTGCGATAACCTACAAAGGCTCTTGCACCGCCTTCCGCAACACTGAAATGTGGAATACATTGTGTAGGCCACTCAACTCTACTGATAGCCTGAACGATAAGCCGCTTCGCCGATCCGCTCTAGAATCTCAAATGGTACAAGGTATCTTGGGCTCAGCTTCTTCAAGCGTCGTACCCGTGACACACCCTTGAACGGCTTTATCTTAAGGTACACCCAATCGTAGGCCGCGAACTCCACGTTCCGATACTTGGCATTGTAGTACTTAGCTTGTCTATCCTAAGGGATCAGCAAACGCTCTCGAATGATCCGCACCAAGGAAGTAGAAGTCTCCACCTCCTGCTTCTTGTACAACCTTGCCTCACCCGTCTCTAGCCATGACAATGGCGTGCGACACTTTCTACAATATAGGGCCTCAAAAGGCGCCATCTGTATACTTGCTTGGTAGCTATTGTTGTATGCAAATTCCACCAGATACAGGTGGTCTTCCCAATGCTTTCCGAAATCTAAAACGCACATGTGAAGCATGTCCTCCATAGTTCTGTTGACCCTCGCGGTTTGCCCATCTGTCTGCAGGTGGAAGGCTGTGCTGAACTTCAATCTAGTCCCCAGCGTCTGCTGCACCAACCTCCAATCATTGGACGTAAAAAGTCCATCTCGATCACTCACGATGTTGCGGGGCACAACGTGCAGTCTGACTATATTATCCACAATACAGCTTCGCCAGTTTCTCCACCGAATCATCCTTCCTATGCGGAATTAAGTGCGACACCTTTGTTAACCGATCGACGATCCCCCAGATGGCGTCGTTTCCCTTCTGCAACCTTGGCAAGCCATACACAAAGTCCATTGATATGTCGCCGATCTTCCATTCCGGAATAGGCAAGGAATTGAAGAGTCCTCCTGGCTTTTGGCACTCTGCCTTTACTAAGGCGCAAGTCTAACATTTAGCCACGAACAGTGCCACATCCTTCATGAGTCCTGACCACCAAAACAACTTCTTCAGGTCCCGGTACATCTTCTTGCTCTCTGGGTGGATTGAGTACTTGGTATGATGAGCCTCGTACATCAACTCCGCCCGTAGATTTCCCACGTTTGGGACGCACAAATGATTGTCCTTCCTTAGAAATCCATCTTCAACTGAAAACTGGGAATTTCACCCATCCAATGCTGAATCCATGAGCTCCTTCATGTCGTCATCAACCCCATAGCCTGCCGAATCAGATCAGCCAGGTCATACTAGACTTCTGTCCAGTTCAACAATGCTTTGGCGCTAGTCTGCTTGTCAACACAACAGATCTTTAACGCCTCCAGCTCCCGAATTAACCTCTCATCATGAGCCGACAACTAGTTGGCTTGGGAGGGATCCCTACGACTTAACGCATCCGCAACTGTATTGCCTTTCCCGGATACATAATGAATCTTGAACGTATAGTCCCCCAGGAACTCCATCCATCTCCGCTTCCTCATGTTCAGATCCTTCTGATCCAACAGGTACTTAAGGCTCTTATGGTCGGTATAAATATCGACTTTTACACCATACAAATAGTGTCTCCACAGCTTAGGTGCAAATATCACGGTCGCCAACTCCAAGTCGTGGACCAGATAATTCCTTTCGTTCTTTTTCAGCTGATGTGTTCCATACGCAATAACACTCCCATGCTGCAGCAGCATGCAGCCCAAACCACTGCCTGAGGCATCACTAAAAATCTCGAAGCCTTCGTTCCCATACGGCGAACTTAGCACTGGCACCGTGGTCAACCGACTCTTCAACTCTTCAAACGCTTGCGCGCACTCCCACGTCTATAAGAACTTCTGATCCTTCCTTGTCAACTTCGTGAGAGGTAATGTTATCCGCGAGAAGTTCTCTACAAAGCGCCTGTAATAGCCGGCAAGCCCCAGAAAACTCTGGACTTCCGCTACTGAAGACAACACAGGCCACTCCTGTATCGACATAATCTTCGCTGGATCTACCTCTATTCCTTCACCACTTATAATATGACCAAGAAATGCTACTGAGGATAACAAGAACTCGCATTTGTAGAATTTTGCGTAAAGTTCATTCCTCCTCAGCGTCTCTAACACCAGATGCAAATGCTTGAAGTGATCTTCCTTGCACTGTTAGTACACTAATATGTCGTCAATGAAGACGAACACAAATTGGTATAGGTATTCTCTGAACGTTCTGTTCATCAGATCCATGAACACCGATGGCGCATTAGTCAGCCCAAACGGCATGACCGTGAACTCGAAATGCCCATACCTCGTGCTGAATGCTGTCTTCGGGATATCACTATCCCTTATCCTTGGCTGATAATACCCAGACTTCAAATCCAACTTTGAATACACCGACGACCCGACTAACTGATCAAAAAGATCATCAATCCGTGGGATCAGGTATTTATTCTTTTTCGTTAGCTTGTTCAACTCCCTGTAGTCGATACACAGCCGCAAGCTCCCGTCCTTCTTCTTAACAAAGAGGACCGATGCGCTCCAAGGCAACGAGCTTGGACGCACATACCATTGCTCCATCAACTCGTCTAGTTAAACCTTTAACTCCGCCATCTCCTTTGGCGCCAACCTATAAGGAGAACGTGACACAGGTTTGGCACCTTGCACGAGCTCGATCGTGAAGTCGATCTCCCGCTGCGGTGGGGCTCCGGGAAGGTTGTTTGGGAACACCACAGGGTGCTCACAAACCACTGGGATATTACCCAAAGTGAGCTTAGGCTTTACAGCCTCCACTAACGTGAAGAACAGCTATGCACCAGCACAAACTGCCTTGACCACCTGAAGAGCAGACATCAGCGTCTTGCTCGACCCCTTCAGTCCCGTAAATGTTGTCTCCTGCCCAACACCCAGCTTGACCTCTTTGCGATTGCAATCTATAAAAGCCTTCTGCTCCGAAAGCCAATCCATACCAAAGATGATGTTAGACTCTGCTAGCGGCAGCAACGACACTAGCAAGTCGAATTCTTGACTTCCAAAATGAACCTTTACGGCACATACTCTGTCCGCGCGCATCGAACACCCATTCAGCAACAGCACATAAAATTTGTCCTTCGCCATCGAAGAGGGGACTCTGATGCACGTTATGAAACCTTCGGACAAAAAGGAGTGAGAAGCTCCTGTTTCGAATATTGCTCGTGCCGGACTGTCGCCAATCAAAACAAAGCCTATACAAACAGTATTAAGCTAACAAGCACTAGGTAACAATATTTAAAGCTAACTTGCTATATATTAAACCATACCTATCACCACGTCTTCCTGTTTAATGGCCTCTTACTGGCCCAGATTATAAACTCTCGGTTGAGTTGGAGCATAGTGGGATGCGGTTGACTCCACCGCCTTGCCCTTTTCTTCGTAAGTTGCTCCTTGCTTTCTCTCGGACTTCAGACGTCCGCTCCAACAATCACGGGCAAAATGCCCCGTCTTTCCACAAGTGAAACAAGCGCCCGGGGTTCGGTTTGTTTCCCCCGAGGTACCGGTAGAAGGGGCTGGACCCGACGTCCTATCCTTCTTATGGAATCTGCGATATCCAGACTTCGAAGTAGTCGGCACTTTAAACTCCGATTTCCTGCCACTGGAGTCCTTATTCGCATGAACATTCTTCATATCCTTTTCCAAGGACTAGGCCGAATTGACCAAGGTCATGAAACCCTGCGCCATAGGACCCGAAAGTAGCAATCTTAGGTCATATCTCAAACCTTCGTAGAATCGGTTTGTCTTGCGCTCCTCGTCAGCAAAAGTAGCGCTTGCATACCGGTCTAAATGAGTAAACTCGTGGAGATACTCGTCCACAGTACTGTCTCCTTGAACCAACTTCTGGAAGTCATTCTCCAAAGCAATCCTCTGGGCTGAGGGGAGGTATCAGCAAAGAATAACCTTGAAAAATCCTCCATTGAGACATTAGCCAACTGCCTGCCCCTCAGATGGTATAGCTCCAAGCCTTCCCCCATAGCCTTGCATCGTCATCCAGCAAGAACTTCATAAAAGTGGTCTTCTGCAACTCCTCAGTCTCAGTCGCTGTCAACACTCTATTAACTCTAGAGAGCCAATCCTCCACTTGAGTTGGGGTTCCCGTCCCCGAGAACACCGGAGGATTGAAGCCCATCACGTGCTTTAGCTACTTTTCCGTTGCTCTGCCGCTTGGAGCGGTACTTGCTCCACAGCAGGAGCAGGCTGCTGCACTTGCCTTGCAGGCTGCACGTTGATCATCGTAAACTCATCCTCCGCTACCAATCGAATGGTATCGGCTGAAGGGGGTGTTGCAAGTGCATCGTTTGGTGCGCTGCTTTCCTCAGAAGCTGGCCGTTCCGACGGCGTAGCACCACTCCTGGTCACCTATAATCGTGCAAAACACCGATAAGTGACCACACAACATTGCAAAAAGCAATTATAGGAACACGCGGGTTCCCCAAACATGTGTATTTTCATTCCTAAATGGACATTCATGGGTTCTTTTCATGTTATAACGAATGACGCACACACGTGTGCTCACCACCCCTTAAATGGAATTCGCCTACGAATTAATTTAAGCCTGACCGAATCTGGTAGTCTAATACCAAATTTTAACACCCCTATCCGTCACATAACATATAGCAGTAGGTCCGGCTGGGGCCCGACGCCATATACCACGGACAGACCGGTGGGTTACTCATTGAGACAAATCAACCAATCACAACATCCTACATATAGCATCTATCGGAAGCAGTTTATTAAATTACAAAGAATAAAGAACCCAGCAAAGCATGAATGTCCACTACTCAAACCAACAGGAATGCACAATACACGAGTACTAGCCTTATGGCCTTACAATAGTTTGCTCAAATATAAGTGTCTTCCAAACCTCAGCACCAGGCCGGTCATACATGAGAATATAAGAAAAACACTCAAAATTAGGCCTCCGAGGGCAGGCTCAGCAACTTGGGCTTTAACCCGCTATTTACCGCTCGGCTCCGCAGCACCTGCAAGCAACAATCCACCGCACGGTGGCAAACAAAAGCAACGGACAGCTATGCTGACCAAATTATAACGACCCCGCCCCCAACTCGGGGCGGCGATGTTCTTTCCCTGCATTTTGTTAGCATAATCAAGCAGTATAGTGTAAACACACTTCATCATAGGTGCAGGCATGCACGGCCACACACCCCGTGCACTCAAGGCACATTCACGGCAAACCGACCAACAATTACGTCAATTTAAGCCATAGACGTTTCCGTCTCACCACCGTCCCTTGAACAGCCAACCTTATGAGCATTTTGTCTTCCTTGCTCGGGTCACGTCAATTTAAGACATAGACTGCTGGAGACACTCATCTATGCCAACGGTCCCACCGAACGACATAAAATAGGTACGGTTCTGCCTCACCCGTTGCTCATACAGCAACGTCAATTTAAGCCATACGCGCGGGTTAAGACTCCCCGAGTCCCATTTCTATCACATAGTTCACATAAACCAGTTATGTTCAAGTTAGCTCCCTGGCCTCCATGTTCGCAGAATCACGCTTCTGCCCAGTTTTTTGGGTGCACCTTATAGTTAGTCCCCAAGGATACTTGTTGCAATCTACCCCGTAGAGAACCCGAAAAAAACAAACATTCGCATGGAGTCTTCTCCGGCCATATATGCAATGCAATATCACCGATCCAGATAGACTTGTCCGGGTAGGCTTCACACATCATGCATATGTCCATTCACGAATCCAGACTCTACATAATGGGGAATTCACATATCTACCCCAAGGAATGCCACAAACTCACTGCATACTCGCGAGAGAGGGCTTCCTATGCAAGGGAAAAGAGGACTTCACAGGTCCTAGGATGAGAATCGTTACCCTTGCATTTTTACTTGGCGCCATGGAAATCTATGCATATAAAAAGTACCGCAATCTCCTTACCTCCGCAGATCCGAAGTCGGCTCGCGATTTGGAGCTTCGAAACTCCGCCGGTGACCGGATCTAGCCTTCCTTCTTCCTCCTTGCTCTCTCCTCTCTCTAGATCTTAGAAAGAGATTGAATCCAAGCATATGTTGAATTTACACCCCTGAACCGGACTTAACCCTAAGGTGGGAAGATCCTGAACCATTAGATCCAAAAACAACGAAAAGAACGGCTGTGATTCAGCCCGAATTTCCAAAACCTGGGCCGAACACGGGTTCCAACACACCCATATTCAGGGTCGAGTCACCCATTCATCATCGAAACTGACGTGTCCCGAAAAGAACACAGGCACCCGCCATGCCCGTGTCCGGATTGACACGCCCGTGTCAGGCTTGACATGCCTGTGTCAGCCAGTACACGCTTGTGTAGCTAGGCGTGTTCCCTCAATGACACAGGTCCAAAACAACCCGATCACAACACAGCCATGTGACACTCCCGTGTCACACGCCGTGTGCTAGACACGCTATGGGACACATCCGTGTCCCAGGCCGTGTAACATCCTTAGCACAAACCTCCACACGACCCTAGGAGGACACGAGTATTCGACATGCCCGTGCCAAATTTCACATGCCCGTGTCGGACCCGAACACGCCTGGGCTCAGGCCATGCGTCCCTCACTCAACGATCGTTGAGTGCAAGGCTCTGAGTGACTGACACGCCCTGGTACATGCCCATGTCCCAGGCTGTGTTCACCCCCCCCCCCCCCCCGACGATTGTTGACTCCAAAATCGTCGACCACGCGACCAACGCCGAACCCGAGCATGACACGCCCTGGGATACGCCCGTGTCTCAGGCCGTGTCACCTCTACCAAAACCCAGATTTTGCTCGAAACGCCACCCGTCACCATTTTGAGTTTCGGGGCGTTACAAGTTTCATCCCAAGCATAAGTGGGAGGGGAAGAAACTGGCTCTATGACATTTACTATATTTATAACTGATATATTCTCAAAATTGTCTGGGAGACCAACAGTTCTGGAACTTTTGCATGTAGAAAGATCAAGAGGATTCTGCCATAACCACCAGACTTACCTGTAATCTTTTTCTTGATGGAGTCAAATAGAATAAATCCCCAGTTAATCCTTTTAGGATTCACCAAGGCACACATCAGATGAAATTGGTGCCTGGTTATGTAATCGTGAGCAGAGTGCTTGCCCAACATCACTTTTCCAACAATATCGGCTAAAAATCTATATTCTATCGAAATATTTTTCTTAAGAAGGTGATTAGTGTTTCCTTCAGCATGACCCAACCTATCTAGCATTTCATTAAATTCACTACTAGATAATTTTATTTCTTCTTCACCATTAGCAAAACCAAAAATTTCAGTTAAGATTTCTGGTGAAAGAGGAACCTGATGTCCTGAGATAGATCTAATAAGAACTGGAGTGTCCTGAATCTTTGCTGTTTATACCCATTCCTTAATCTCTATCACTGGAAGCTTTATCCTTGTTGTCATAAAGGTTCGCAAGTTCTGAACCTCAAATAGCTGTAAGATGTCCTTGAATACTTGGTCGGAAAGACTGAAAGATTCAAGGTCTATATCAAAACCGGTGTCAAACTTCATTACTGTGAGGATTGCTAGAGAAACCTCCATTGCTCTGCAAAAAATAAGAGGTCAAGTGCAAAGGGGAAATGAAAAAGCATGGGATAGAGTTCGATGAAAATCTAGTTATAAGTTTTCAGAAGTTGAAAAGACGAACTCTGTCCGATGAAAAACAAACCATCGAACCCTGTTCGATAAAAAAAAATCTTTAAAGGAAATGCGTTTCGTCGATCTCTAGTTGACGAAAATTTTGCAAAAAACATAAATTTTTTCGTTCTCCGTTTGAAGAAAATTATTAGAAACTAAATCCATCGGGTTCCGTCCGACGAAAGTTTCACAAAGAGATTTCGTCGATCTCCGTTTGACAAAAATCTCAAGAAGAGTTCACAGATCGTCGATCTCCGTTCGACAAAAGGTGACCAATTCATCGTTCTCAGACCAAAAATTAATTAATAGGTATCCATTTATCATGCCTAACTGATTTATAAAGAAAAGACGTTTCTTTTCATCTAAGGGTTTAGTGAAAATATCTGCCCTTTGTAAATCAGTAGAGATAAAGACAAGATTAATTTTATTTTTGTCCACATTATCTCTATGAAAATGATGCCTTATTTCTATATGCTTAGTTCTACTTTACAGAATTGGATTTTGTGCAATTTAAATAGCACCGGTATTATAACAAAATATAGTTGAATTATTTAAGTTGTATCCATAATCCAGAAGCTGATTTTGAACCCACAAAATCTATGAGAATCAACTACCAGTTGCCATATATTCAGCTTTAGTAGTTAAAGTAGACACAGAAGTTTGCTTCTTGCAAAACCATGACACAAGCCTATCACCAAGAAACTGATAAGTTCTTGATATGCTTTTTCTGTCAACTCTGCATCCAGCATAGTCAGCATCTGAGAATCTAGTTAATTCAAATTCTGACTCTATTTGATACCAAAGTTCTAGATTTGGACAACCCTTTATATATCTCAAAATTCTTTTAGCTAAAATTAGGTGAGATTCTTTAGGATTTATTTGAAACCTAGCACAAATACATGTAGCAAACATAATAGTAGGCCTACTTGCTGTTAGATATAATAGACACCCAATGATGGCTCTATATATTTTCTTATCAACAGTCTTGCCATGTTCATCATTATCAACTACAGCATTTGAGGGCATGGGTGTTTTCATGGCTGAGGCATCTGACATCCCAAATCTTTTAATTAGCTCCTTAACATATTTAGATTGGGATATGAAAATACCATCAAGGGATTTCTTCACTTGGATACCAAGGAGGTAGGACAGTTCACCCATGCTACTCATTTCAAACTTTTAGTGCATCAGGTCAGAAAACCTTTTGCAAAGTTTGGAATCAGTAGGTCCAAATATTATATCATCTACATAAATTTGAACTAGAAAAATTTTATGCTTATGATGTCTAATAAATAAAGTTCTATCTACTAAGCCTCTAAAAAACTTATTTTCTAACAAAAAACTAGCAAGTGTCTCATACCAAGCTCTTGGAGCTTATTTGAGACCATAAAGAGCTTTATTAAGTTTAAAAACATAAGAAGATTGAGTTGGAGAAATAAAACCTGGAGGTTGTTCAACATAAACTTCCTCTTTGAGTTCTCCATTCAGAAAAGCACTCTTGACATCCATTTGATATACCTTGAACTTCTTGAATGCTGCATATGTAAAAAATATCCTGATAGCTTCTAATATTGCAATATTGGCAAAAGTCTAGTCATAATCTATGCCTTCCTCCTGTGAATATCCTTGAGTTACCAATCTTGCTTTATTCCTTACAATTAATCCTTGAGCATACAATTTATTTTTAAAGATCCATTTAGTTCCAATGACTGAGTAGTCTTTGGGTCTTGGAACTAAATCTCAAACTCTATATCTCTCAAATTGATTGAGTTCCTCTTGCATAACATTGATCTAGTGGGGATCTTGTTCTACATCTTCTATGGATTGAGGTTCAATCTGAGAAAGAAAATAAGCATGCATCTTATCATGATTTAATTTATGCCTTGTTTGCATATCAGTAGACATGTCTCCAATCACTTGAGATAAAGGATGATATCTAAGTGTGACAAGGTCAGTGGGTAGAGTTACTTCTTCAACCACTTGTGGTGCTAATTCCTCTTGAGGAATTACATTTGCTGTTGTTGGTTCACTAATTTCAACATAATCTTCATCACTTTCTTCATTAGCAATCTATTGAGAAGGATGTGATAAATACTCTTGTGATAGGATTAAATCATCCAATTTCTCACACAGATTTGGTATCTGCAAATTGTTTATAGTAGAGATGTCTCTCTCCTTGTAAAACATGTTAGTTTCATCAAAGGTCACATGCACATATTCTTACATTTTAAGAGTTGATTTATTATAAACCCTATAAGCCTTGCTAACTTGAGAATATCCAAGAAAAATTTCCTCTGCCGCTTCGGCTTCAAATTTTCTAAGGTATTTCTCATCATTATTGTGAATGTAACACATGTAACCAAAAACTTTAAAATAGTTAACTTTAGGTTTCTTTGATTTAAGTAATTCATAGGGGGTCTTACCCTTTAGATTATGAATTAGACTTCTATTAAGGACATAATTTGCTGTGCTTACTACCTCTGCCCAAAAGGATAGGGGCAAGTGAGCATCTGCAAGTAATGTCTCAATAGATTCAATCAGGGTTCTATTTTTCTTTTCAGCTACCCCATTTATTTGAGGAGTTCTAGGAGCAGAGAAATAATGCATGATACCTTCCTTCTCATAGAATTCTTTCATGAGAAGAGATTAAAACTCAGTGTCATTATCACTTCTGATCAATGTAATTTGAGTAGAGTACTCAATCTTGATGCTCTTAAGAAAATCTATAAGAACTTTAAAGTTATCTGACTTGTTTTTTAGAAAGAAAACCCAAGTGAATCTAGAGAAATAATCAATAATAACTAAGGTATATGACTTCCCTCCCAAACTCTGTACTGCAATAGGTCCAAAAAGGTCCATATATAGCAAGTATAAGATTCAGGGTGAATCACCTTTAGAGATGGATTTTAAGCTATTTTTAGTTTGCTTGCCTAATTGACAAGCCCTGCAAAGTCCTTCCTTTTTGTAAGAAACAAAAGGTAGTCCTCTAACAAGGTTGTCCTTAGATAATTTAGCTATTGTCCTAAGATTTACATGACCTAGTCTCTTATGCCACAGTTCACTAGTTTTACTAATTTGATTAAATAATCAGATTTCTGATTTTGTAGAATTAAAGTTAACTAAATAAATATTTCCTTGTCTAGTTCTTGTTAAAATAATTTTATTTAAACTAGAGGTAATTGAACATAATGACTTATTAAAGGTTAGCTGATAACCTTCATCATATAATTGGCTGATGGAGATGAGGTATGCTTTAGACCATTCACATAAGCTACCTTCTTAAAGGTAACTGCTCCAACTTTGACATTTCCATAGCCTTCTGTTTGTCCACAGTTGGACTCTCCAAAGATATGTTTAGGTCCAATCTTTGCCTTGAAATCACTTAAGTTAGCTTTTGATCCTGTCATATGTTTTGAGAAACCACTATCTAAGTACCACTATTCCTCTATTGTAGGATAGTTCTTTACCTAAAAAAACATATTAGTTATTCTTGACCCAGGTTACCTTGGGTCCTTGTTTATTTTTATAATAATAACTAGAAATATAGGAACAATCTGGTTGATCCTTATAACTTAGTGGATGAAATATCCTAGGAGGAATAATCCACTGAGTAAAAGGATTTACTAAATTTTTCTTTTGATTTTTGTTTTGAAAAGGGTTAAAATTTCTGCTATGAAAAGCTGGGTTCGACGAATTTATGTTGTTTCGTCGATCTAAGTTCGACGACTAATAGTCATTTCATCGAGCTTCTTCAGCAACAAATCCTCTTTCCATCTTCTTGTATTTACTGGAAGAGGGCTTGTGTGAATGCTTCATGGAGTCCTCTTTCATTTTGTCCTTCTTTTGCTTTTCAGGACATTCTGGAAGGATATGTCCTGGCTTCCTGCACCCATAACAGACTATTTCTTTAGTAGGGATTTTGTCATACCTTGGCTTATCATCATTTCTGGAAGACTTTATTCTGAAGTCCTTCCTTGACATCTTTTTAAATCTCTTAGCCAAGAGACTCAATAGATCTTCATTGTCTGGAATGGCTTCTACTTCTTCAGTTGCTTTAAAAGCAATGCTTTTCTCTTTCCTTACTGAAGAAGAGGTTCTTTTTTCAGCTTATCTGGTCTTGATGAGCTGCTCATAGGATTTGAGCTTGCCCAACAAGGTCTCTATAGAGATTTCATTGAGGTTTCTGGCTTCTTTGATTGGCCAGATCCTAGAATCCCATGTTCTAGGGAAGCACATAAGGATCTTGTCATTTATCTCTATCAATATGATATTCTTGTCCAATGATTTCAGCTCATTGATTATGAGGCTGAGTCTATTATATATATCAATAACTTATTCTGCTTCTTACTTCTTGAAGTTCTCATAATGAGAGATAAGATGTGATCTCCTATCTTTTCTTTAATCTGCATATCCTTCTACCATAATATTGAGAGAATCCCAGATTGCCTTTGCTGAAGTGCATTCAGCAACTTTCTGGAATATATCATCTGACATAGTCTGAGCCAGAATGTTCATTACTTTGGCATCATCAATCTTTGCTTTCTTTTAAGCATCTATTCACTCAGGTGGTTGAACAATATTAGTGCTTGTTATTACAGATGGAGTAGGGGACCTGTCAAAATAGAGTTATAAATATCTTTAACAATAGATTTCATATAAAGCCCGATCCCTGCCTTCCATAGTGCAAACTTATTTAGATTACACACTGGAGGCTTGGTGCTTGAAAACTCTTTATTTTGTGCCATGAGAAAAAGAACAACATAGAGTAAATAAGATCTATCAAGGATCTTTTAGTTAAGGTGTTAGCATGTGAAACCAAATAACAACCCTCTGATACCAATTGAAAGTGAGGGATAAATTTTACTTAACTCTAGAGAGGGGTGAATAAAGTATTTCAAAAATTATTAACTTGTTTTTATAGCGGATTAAAGTAGGTGATATATATATATATGAAAAATGAAAAATCACAGCACACAAATAAAACAAGTAAAGACAAATCAGACGACACAAGGAATTTATAGTGGTTCCTAAATAAACCTGGGTACATCCACTCTTCTACCACTCTGGTAGGAATCCACTAAAGGTTTTTTCTCAGGTGCCCTGCCACCACAGGTTTTTGCTCAGGTGCCCTGTCACCACAAGATTAATTTTTCTAAGGGAGATCTAGCAACCCTTTGAGCTTTTGATCTGGTGCTCAAAAACCAATCCCAAGTCTTTTGATCAGGTGACTTGTGAACCAAAAGGTTAACTTTTGAAGGGAGTTAAAACCTTGTACACAGTGAAAGAAAAATGAAAGGGATTTTGTCTTCTCTGTCTCAAATCTCTTAGAAGACTAGTGGATTGTTGATGATGTCAAAGCTCCTCCTAATTTAAATAGAGTTAATGATCAGGTGAGGGTAGCTTTTCTCTTTAGGGTGTAGGCCTTTTTTGAAAGCTTCTCCTTCCAGTAAAATTTTTCTGAGATATGTGAGCTTTTGTATCAGATTAAAGATGTGTTGCTAGAAGAGAGCTTGTAGTAGAAAGCTAAATCTCTATAGAAATAGTTTTGTAGCTTTCTGTAACTCTGTAGCCTTGTTTGTCTCAATGTCTATATCTGAGTCAAAAAACATCTGAGAATATATGAAAAGAAGAAGAATTCAAATATTTGAATTCATTAACCCTAAAATGGTTGGAGAATCTCGAGAAGGTAACTGCCTTGGAAATAGGTTAGAAAATAAAAAATAAGAACTCTGTGATTAAGTCCATATTTAATGTTGCCTCTAAACGGTTATATTCATAAGAATATTTAACATTAAATATCAGAGTTATAGATTCCTGCAATTAAGCCATTAAATATTATGCCTTCAGAATACACAATATCCTAGAATTGAGCCTGGAAATATTCTACTTCTGCTTAACATAACTGCCTAAAATTGAGCCAGGAAATATCCAACACCCGACATTTTGTAAAAGAGCTTCTGGAGAATGACGCTTCATTTCTGCCGACGATTCTCTTTCGATTATGTTCCGTCGTTCTTCCCAAAAAATCCTTCATTCTTCTTCGACAAGTCAGGAATCTCTCACTCTCTGTAATCCATGGCTCCTACCGTGAAGTTGGGGTTCAACAGTGAATTCGTTTGCATTGGCATCGCCAAACTTTCCGACGATTTCCGCAATGTTATTCACCTCCTTGAAGAAGCCAGCCTCACCTTCATTCTAGAGTAACCTTGCAAAGTATTCATTCTAGATATTGAATAATTCTTCTGTAATGTCAAGATCAAGAGATGTTGGAAGTTACTGAAGACTTCAGTCAGAGATGTAAAGATCAAGATCAAGTCATCCTCTATAATAGAGCTTCTGAAACTGCCTGTAATCGACGAGGAAGATTATATGGAAGAACCCGACTACTCTAGGGCTATGTCCTTCTGTGGTCTCTCCAAGTTCATAACCTCCAATTCGACGACCGAGCATGATGCTAAAAGCAAGCTCCTCGCAGATATTCTAGGTAAGGTTCTACTTTGCAAAAGTCACTCTCTTGAATATATATCCTCAGAGTTCTTCTACCTGATGACCATTGTAATATGTCGCAAGAAGTTTCACTGGGGACAAATGATTTTTGATAAATTTAAGGAAAGCATAACGGCTCCCAGTTATGCAAGAATCATCACTCTGTATCTCCATCAACTCCACCCAGAAATCTTTGACTTCTCTAAAGGTGTGCCTGTTCACCACCTAAAGAAAGTCACCCTCGCCTCCATAAGTAGATGGGAAATCAGGATTTCAAAACAAGGATAATCTCCAAAAGTTCAAAGACCAGTTTTTGATGAGGACAGGACCCCATCTCCTCCTCACACTGATACAGTTGGCACATCTAGTGCAGCTATTGAGGGGGATCCTGCTCCTTCAGTTCTTGAAGAGGTCCAGCTAGCTGAGGTTTAAATATAGTTCTACAGTCAGATGCCACAACAAATAAGGTTACAGAGATAATTACTGCAGATGATGAAAATATTGAAAAGAGCACCTCTTTGCTTGATGGTGGCTCAAACGTGGATATTGAATCTTCCTCTGATCAGGAAAATCTCTCAAATGGTCAAGTGAATTCCAGAGTCTCCTCTATTGAAGCTGACATTGGAAAAATGATAGAAGAACTCAATTCAGATAATCCCCTATTCTAGCCTAGGGAAAAGTCTCCTGAAAATCCCCTTGAAGAGATTCCAAAAGATAATCCTGAACAAACTCCAGACCATTCTCAGCCCCTGGAACATGTTGAGGGGGAGAATGAAGCTATACTCTCCATGTTGAAGAGACTATCCAAGAATCAGCTGAACCCCCTCTCAAGAACTTAGACTTCTCCCTCCCCATCATTCTTGGACATAAAGTAGATCAGATGACTTCTTTCTATAGAGGCAAAATTTCAGTTGTGATTGAATAAATTCCTATCTTTTCTGCTCCAGCTCTTCCTCCTCCACCTCCTCCAACTGAAATTATCCCAGATAATACCATTTTAGGCAAAATAGAATCGATGCTTACAATGCAAAGGGAGTACTTTGATATGTATCTCAATTGATAAAGTTTCTGCTCTAGAGAAAGAGATAAGCAGAGTCTTTGCTGAAATTCAATGTAATACGGATGAACTGAAATGACTGTTCAAGATTGGTGACAAGGCCTTAGACCATACTATCACCAGTAATAGTCAAGTCATGGACCAATCAGTCACTCTCGCAAATAATCAGATTAAATTGGAGAAGAAAGCTCAAGAGCACAACTTCAAAACTTGTGGAGAGGTTGGAAAATTCAAATAGGATGCTATAACAACCCTATCTGAAGAGTCAGAAAGGGGGAGGTAGTCAAAGAATATCTCACTAAATCTGATGAAGGCATGAAAGCTCAATGGGAAGCTAAACTAAAAGAGATCAGTAAAGACGTACAGACACATATTTATAATGTAAAATTTCATACTTATGATATGGTTGTTTGGATGTATAATCAGATCTTCCCCGGCTTTCAAGTCGATGCTAATGCGGCTCTACCTCCTCATCTAAATCCAACTGTCCAGCAGCCTACATTCTCTCCAAGACAAGAACTTTACGAGGCTCCTCCTACACAGTAATCCCATGTTTAGTCTTAACAAGAGATGCCTCAAAACCCTCTTCCAGTGATATCAGTGATTAATAAAAGAAAATATGGTGATGGTGCCACCGCTAGCCGATCCATTCAAAGTCAAGAAGCTGAGAAACGAAAAGAATAAGAATTTGTGAAAGTGTGGAGCCCAACCTCTAAGTCTCTCATTTTAGACACTCTATGGTTGGTTGTGGAACTCAATGAAAATAGGAATGATTACTACAGCTTACAAGGAATGGAAAGAGTATGAAAATTCTATGACCAAAATCAGAATTCATTATATTGTACATGGCAATAACAATCCAGATGCTCCACGGCCTCTTAAGTACTACCCCAAGCCCTACAACTACCTAAAAAGATAGTAAGAAAAGAAGGAAAGACAACATCAACAACAACAAAAGTGATTCATGATTTTCAGTGCTATGAAATGTTGTGGACCTGGACTCTTCTATGGACATACTCTTTATATATAATTTTGAATTTTGATGATATATTATTTCTCTTTTGTCATTGCAATTACTATTGTGTTTGTTAGTAAATTCTTGTAATTATCTTGAAATAATTCACCTTAGTGTAAAGGGTTCTGACTTCTATAAATAGGGGGAGATTGTTGGGTATTGTATCCACAATAACCTAGATTTGTGTGAAGTCACCCTTGAATTAAGATGAATTAACTATGTATTTGATGATATTTTTTAGTTGAGTGCTTGCAGGTCATTATTGTTAAGTGTAGACCAATGTCAGTTTACAGTGAGTCACTAAACACAGGACCATGCAATGTAATCCCTCATTATGTGATCCATGGTGTTGGCTCACGTGTAATCTCTCAATTGGGATACACTAAATTTTCAAGTACTAAAGAAATGGAAGAAAGGAAGAGTTGCTGATCTTTGAACAAAGAAGAAAAGAAATTTTTCATAAAAAATTCCTAAGTGCATTTTTAGAAAAGAAGAAGATTTTTTGAAAAGTCCAAGTATAGTTTTCGAGAAAGTAATGTTCTTCTCGAAAAACATAAACACTTGAAAAATTCTGCGAAATAAGTTATAATTCTTTTTCTGGAAAAAGCCATGAAATTTTTTCGAAAAGGAAAGTGTTGTTCTCGAAATGGCATTGCAGTTTTCGAAAGGTTGAAGTTAGTTTTCGAAAAGTCAAATACTTCTTTTTGAGAAATCAAATCCATTTCGGGAAATTAGTTCCATATTTCGAAGGATTCTGCGTAAAGTATTTTTCGAAAAGGCTCTGCTATTTTTCGAGAAAAATAGTTCTTTTCGAAAAATTTTGTTCCCTTCGAAGAACACAGTTGCAGAAAACTTAAAACTCAATTTTGTCTAACGGTTTTTCAAATTAACCTAAGTTATTCATGATTGGTCCACGTGGATCATTCCTTAATGATTTCAGACCGTTAGAAGAAGTTCTATATAAAGTCTTGTCGATGGATTCTCTAAACCTAGTAATTACAGTAATCTGAATTGCCGCAAATTCTAGATCGGGAAAAGCCACACGCTGCCATCGTCGTTCTTCTCTGACGCTTCTTCCTCGATCCAGCGATTCAAGCAGAAGAAAGATTCGACAGATCACAAGATTCAAGATTCTCCATTCATTCAATTGATTGTGTCAGATCCAAAGGATTTCAGATTGTGCTTCTCTCAAGTTTTTTTCCTCAACACATTCACTGTGAATTTCAATTTTTTAGAGGGAAGAATTTTGGAGATTTCAAATATGAAGTGAAATTTTCATTGTTGTTGTGAAAAATCATTTCAACTTTTGTAGGAGCTTTGTCTCCAAATTTGTAGGAAGAGTTCTCTTCTGAGTGTAAATCCTGTTTTGGGGGATCGAATTTTTAGGAGTGTTTGATCTCCGAGTTATAGGAGTATTGCTCCAAGTTGTAGGATTGTTTTCAATCCGAGATATAGTGAAGTAGCCAAGTCTAGAGTGGTTATAGATTTGTGAGGTAGAGAGTGGACGTACCCAAGGTTGGGGAACCACTATAACTCCTTGTGTCGTCTGGTGTATGCTTGATTGCTCTGTGTTACTCTCTCAATTTTTTTATTCTGCAAAAGACACAGAACTCACCAATTCAACCCCTCTAGGTTATTTAGGTAGAAAACTAGATACTTTCAATGACTGAATATAATCTAGATTTGTAATGAGTAACATGAGAGACTTATCCTTATTTCTTTGGTTTACAAGTAAAGAAAAGTAATGAAGGAATTTTCATTTCTCAATCTAAATATACAAATGAATTGATAAAGAAATTTAGCATGGAAAATGCATCCACTATAAAAACTCCCATGGCTACTAATGTTGTTCTAGATAAGGATGTTTCTGATAAATATGAAGATCAGAAAACATATAGAGCAATCATTGGATCTCTTCTTTATCTCACGGCTAGCAGGCCTAATATAATGTTTGACATATGTGTCTGTGCAAGATTTCAGGTAGATCCTAAAGAATCACATCTAAGTTCTGTAAAAATAATTTTGAGGTATCTAAAGTGTACATTTGAAATAGGATTGCGGTATCCAGCAGACTCATATTTTGAATTATATAGAATTTTGATGTTGATTATGCTGGAAGTAGAATGGATAGGAAGAGTACCTCAGGAACTTGTCAATTCCTGGGTACTAGACTAATTTTTTGGTTTAGTAAGAAGTAAACTTCAGTCTCCACTTCAACATCAAACGTTGAATATGTTGTTGTTGGTAGTTGTTCACAAATATTATGGATGCAAAATCAGTTACTTGATTATGATTTGAAATTCACCAATTCTACAATATTTTGTGATAGCTCAAGTGCTATTTCAATTTCCTTTAATCCCGTCTTAAATAACAAGATTAATAATATAGAAATAAGGCATCACTTTCTTTGAGACAATATTGAAAAGGGAAAAATTTCTCTAGGATATGTGTCTACTGAAAATTAGCTGACAGATATTTTCACAAAGCCTCTAAATGAAATAAAGCACAAATTCTTTGTAAATGTTTTGTGCATGCTTGATAATGCTCAATAAAAAGAATTTATCACAAATATAACAACTAATATTTATTGAAATTATTGATGGGAAAAATTAGCAAAAGACTTAAAGTTAAAGTCTATAATCGATGTAACATTGAATAGAAGTCGACAGAACGTCAAATTCTATTTAACGTAATGTCTACGAGTTGGTGACTTTGAAGAGTTCAGAATCTTATCGATGCAACGTCGATATAAATATCAACACTTGTGTTGACTTTGACTAAATTCTTAATACATCAAATATAAATCGACGTAACATGGATTATAGAAAGGCGTGCTAAACTGTTGCTACCCTAATTTGTCGATGTTTCATCTACTTCTATATATTACGTATTTTATTCCAAACTCTTCATTGTCCTCGCTATTCCTCTATATGTTCTCCTGCTTTTCCTGTGATTTTTTCAAATACTTTAATGAAAATCATTTCAACAAACTCAATATTGATGGAGAAGGACATTTTGGATATACTTGTTCAAGCCCTAACGATACTAGTTTCTGCATTCACCAAGAAATTTATGGTTTTTAGAGTGGAATGTGACAAAAAACTAGTCATACTTTAAAATTGAATCAATAAACTATGAACTTCTGTCCAACTTTTGTATCAACAAATTGATCAGAGTATACTTCCTGCTGAAGTCTTTAAATCATTTATTCATGATTTAAAGAAGTGGGAGAAAGGTCGAGGCGGGATTGACATGGTTGGCAAGGTTCAAAGTCATAGTGCTGGCATCAGAGAAGCTTCAGATAAATTAAAAGAAGAGGACATGGTTTTAGAGACATATATGACACCAAATGAAATGATTCAGATACCAAATGTTTCACTTCAAAAATTGAAAGGATTCAGTTCCCTGAAATGAGTCTATTTCCTGTAACTCAGGGGGAGAATTTATGAACATTCATGATTCAATTGCCTGTGAATCAGGGGGAGAATTTATCAACATTTTTGCCAAGTATTCAAGAGAAGAAAGTTTCAGATAATCCTGAGCTAGAAAAAGTTTTGATTTAATAAGAGAAAGGGAGGAAGCATAGTATAAAGCATCTGAATATGATTTAGCTGATCAGAGAAGATATTTCTTGTAAAGTTATAAGACAAATCATCTGTAAAGAAAAATATTTTAGAGCTATCAATTACTCTTCCTGATACAATCCTTAATCTTAATAGAAATGCAAAAAAGCATCCAGATGCTCAAATTATAGATACTTTTGGACATAGTCAAAAAAGGATAGAAGGTCTGGGTTTCAAGATTAATGAAAATATTCCTTATGAAATAGGGAATAAAATAATAGTAAGCTTTGTTAAGGCCTCAACTACCAAAGAACCTATGACTAAAGACTTGCAGGATGATACAATCCCTAAAAATCTGTTGGAATCAACTAATGAGCTCTCAACAAAAATATTAAGCAATGGATTTACACTAAACTTTGCATCTCATAATGTTGAGGCAGAAGTTCAAAAGCTATTTAATGTTTAATGTTTAGGTTCTGATACCAATTGAAAGTGAGGGGTTAGATCTGGTATACTTTGGAGGGGGCGTGAATAGAGTATCTTTAGGTTTTAAAACTTTTGCTGTAAATAAAAACTTATTCCTAAACTAATATGATTTATCACAGGAACATCAAATATAAATAATCACAAACGCAGCAACCTAACTAGCACAGCCACAACAAGAACAAAAGATAAGAGCATCCAGACAAAATAAGAATTTTATAGCGGTTCCCCAACCTGGGTACATCCACTGTTCTACCACCCTGGTAAGAATCCACTAAGGTTTTTGATCAGGTGACTGCCACCAATGAGCTTTTGATCAGGTGCTCAAAAACCAAACCTCAAGTCTTTTGACTAGGTGACTTGTAACCAGTAATAACTTTTGAAGGGAGTTAAGAACCCTTTATACAGTGGGGGATGAGAGATTGATTTTGTCTTCTCTTTCTCAAAGTACAACTGAGAAGTCTTTTATGGATTTTGATGTTTGCAAAGGCTCCCCCTAAGATATTGAATGTTTTAGGAAGTTAGAGCTTTCCTGCAGGGTGATAGGCCTTCAAGCTTTTGCTTTGACCAGAAGAGCTCCATGGACTTCTTGATTTATACTATAGTTGTTTTCCTTTGAAGAATCCTGGGATGAGAATAAAAGAAGACTCTTGATTTTAATGGTTGTTCTTCTTCTTCTTCAGCTTAATGTTCTTTCTCTGGTCTAGCGCTTGTTTCTCTATATCACTTTGTTTTGTGTACTCTACGTCTCAGAGTGCTGTCAAGAGAGAAAAGCAGAAGATCCTTGTTCACTATTGACTGGTTTTGTATTTCTTGTTCAATTGTTGTGTATCTCTGGGAAGAGGAGGAAAATCCCTTTTATATTTTCCATATAAATTTTCTTTTGAAATTTGAAATCCTTCCTGTATTCAATGCTAACAGCCTTGAGAATATTTGCTTTGATTGATTTCCCCAACTGTCCCTTTGAAAAATGGCAAGCAATAATCCTGATGAAGACCATAATTAATGCTCCGTCTAACAGTAATATTCAGAGAATATTTTAGCATTAGTTACTCAGGAATTATTGCAAGAGAATAGGGACAGAAGGATGGAAATAACCAAGTCTGGATTCGTCTGTCGAGCTGAGTTCGTCGAGCTAAGAAGTTTTGTTCGTCGATCTGATAATTACTGTTTGTCGATCTGATAATTGCTGTTCGTCGAGCTGAGATCCAAGATCGTCGATCTCAGAACTTTTGACTGCTGCTCGATGAATCTTTCCAAAACTGTGCATCAAGATTTTCGAGCTGAGAAGACGTATTCGTCGACTGGAATCTGATTCTGGACTTAGGAATGCCGACTCATAGTGTCCAAAGATCGTTGAACAGAGACCCAAGTTCGTCGAGCTCAGCTCATAGAATTTTCTCTGAGTTCGTCAAGCTGAGCACGACTTTAGTCGACCTGAGTTCGATGAACGTCGAACTCATTTTTTGTGTCTTTGATATTTCTCTAAGTCTCTAGTCTTTTGCAGTCTGTTGATGGCTGGTCCATGCATTGTTAACTCTAAGGAGTTAGCCTAGACTCTAGGACACAACCATGACCCTGGCTATACATGTTGGGTCATATGATCCTAACTTAGTGAACCTAGCTCAAATCCAACTAGGGATCCAACAAAGATATACAAAGTAAATCTGAAAAGGTAGGAATAATGTACTTTGAGTTTGTTGAAAATATGTCAAAGAAACTATACACTGCATTTTCAAAGTTTCTTATAAACAAGAGTTTGAAGTAATACATCTTTGAGTAATGGTACAATACAAAAATGTTCATTGAAACCCATATTGAAATATTCATTCAGGAAGCATCAAAATTTTTAGTTGTGTCGCTCATACTTATGTCCTCTTTCTTTGTGCTTATATCATGTCTGTGCGAGTCAAAATTTTGTATGTTTATTAAGTTGTATTTGTAAAATTATCTTTGAAATTTGTAAAAATTGTTAAGCTAAATAGGAGGAGATTGTTAGGAAAAACCCTTA
Organism: Platanthera zijinensis; assembly: GCA_039513925.1. NCBI lineage: Eukaryota > Viridiplantae > Streptophyta > Magnoliopsida > Asparagales > Orchidaceae > Platanthera > Platanthera zijinensis. The sequence continues at coordinate 71,539,591 of CM077094.1, read as the reverse complement.
TGATTTACCTTAACAAATTACTCTAAATGATTTTACACCCTAGGGCAATTACCTATGTTGCATAGAGAGTGTAATTTGATATTAAGAAGTCCTAGGATGTAAATAATATAAAGGGCATTAGAAGGACACACTGAATTCAAGAATAAAGTTAAGATTTTCCAACATACACCGACTAGAAGTCAACGTAACTCTGACTAGAAATCGACTCTACTTCGAAGAGAAATATGAGCATCAATATATGATGAAGTCGACTAAAAGTTATTACTTCAAGATTAGCTAATCACCTAGAGGGGGGTGAATAGGTATTTGAAATTATTTTAGTCTTCTTAGATCTTTTTGTTGTTTATATGTTTGGTGATCTAGAGCTTGTCCTTAACACCTACAACACAAGAACGAAAACAAACAACACAGAAAGGACACAAGGATTTATAGTGGTTCCCCGATTGGTTACATCCACTTTTCCTCCCACCTTTCTAACTTATGTTAGACAAGGCTCAATCTCCTCCAAAATGCTCCTCAAAGCTTACACCTAAGGCCCTCAGCCTTACACACAGATTCTATACAGAATCCAAACGCAGAACCACAAAGGTTCCTATCTCAGAGCCCTGCAGTGCTCCTACAGCTCAGTGGTCCACTAACCACCTACCTAAGCCTTATTTCTAAAGCCTACAGGTCTGGCTTCTCAACCCTACAACTTCAGGCACATATCCTTACTCTTAGAGTACTGCAGCACTCCTACGCTCAGTACCAATCTAGGTACCTACAACTCAGCCTCCTCCAAGGCCTACAACTCAGTCACACACTTGTCACCTACAGCTCAGTGACTCTCCAGTCACCTACCTCAAGTTGTTAAGCCCTACACTCAGTCTGGGAGGACAACCCTTCCTCAGATCTACAAGGATCCTACCTCAGAGAGTAGCACTCTCCTACCTCAGGCACTTAAGCCCTATAGCTCAGATCCATACTTGGATCCTACCTTAGTACCCCAGCAGGGAACCTACCTCAGTGACAAATTTGACACCTACCACTCAGGCACAAAGTTCCTTACACTCAGATTAAGATAAACTGAATCCTATAGGAAATCAATAAATATGAACTACTAACTCAGAGAAACTCTCTGAGTCAACTTGCTGGACTTAGCAGATATCAGTCCAGCCTACTTGCTATAGAAGGAATTTTCCTTCTTCTACAACACACACTTATCTGTTGTACTATTGCACAGCTAACATCTGTTGAAGGGTAACTGCCATTCACACAGCTACTTGCCCTAGATGATTGATTGAATCAGCTAACTTGTTCATTAGTGAACAATCCTGCTGAACTGGATGGAGCTTCAGCTAACTTTGCCCTCAATCTTTCACTGTTGGACTTTTGCTTTCAAGCTTGTCGGAGAAGATGAATTCCAGCCTCCTTTCTTTCTTTTTCTCTTTTCATTCTTGATTTCGTTAACCCTAATTCCATCTCCTCTTTTCTTTTTATATCTATTGATTTGAATCAACAACACAATTCAAATGTGGGCCCAGTCAAGTATGGTGAGCGTTGTCTACCTCAGAAGAGGAAAAACAGTAGCTTCCGGCGCTACTGTAGCTTTCCTGCAATTGCCTGAAATACTTGAACTGGGCTCAACTATCATCGATCTGAGATCGACAAACTCTGTACTAAGCTCAACGATCTGAGTCTATAACCTTCAACCCGAGCTCGACAAAATGTAAGCTTAGCTCAATGAACTCTGTATCTTCATACATTAACTTGAGCTCGATGATCGTCGATCTGAGTTCGACAAACTCTGTGTTGAGCTCAATGAAATGTGAGCTCAACTCGATGAAACTTCACTTCTCTGGACTTGGACAAATTTTGCTGGCTTTGTCTCAGCGGTTCTTTCTCAGCAGTCTCAGCAGTTTCTTCTTAACAACTGAGACAAGCTTCTGTCTCAGCGCTTTTATCTCAGCGGTCTTGTCGCTTTCTTCTTCTCAGCCGTGTCTGTCTTCTATCTCAGTAGATTCTTCTCAGCGGTCTCAACTGTCTCAGTGGTTTTTGCCTTAGATAATTTGTCTGACTTTAGTTCGATGACTATTGAGCTGAGCTTGACGATATGTGGGTTAAGCTTGACGATATGTGGGTTAAGCTTGACGAATTCTGAACCTCAACCTTCTGAGTTTTAGCTCAAGGAAAGACGAGCTGAGCTTGACGATCTGAGATTTGAGCTTGACGATCTGTAAGCTGAGCTCGACGACTTCTAAACCTCAAGCTTCTGAGATTTTTCTCAAGGAACGACGAGCTGAGCTCGATGATCTGTGATCTGAGCTTGACGAATTGCAAGCTGAGCTCGATTACTTCTTAACCTCAAGCTTATGAGTTTTAGCTCAAGGAACGATGAGATGAGCTCGACGATCTGTGATCTGTGCTCGACGAACTGCGAGTTGAGCTCGACGAAATCTGAGACTCATACTTTGAACTGAGAATGACAAACTTTGAATTTACCAGCCTATTCTTCTTGTTGACTTATCCAATCCTGGACTAACTGCATGCATGAACTCAAGCACACATCAAATACATTATGTGTGTATGTTATTGATCAGTTTGACATCTTACAAATCTTGGACATTAAGATCAATGGACCCAACAATCTCCACCAATTTGAAGAAGTTATAACTTAGCTTAATCAATATAACAGGTCATTGACATACACAGTATATATAAAACAAACTTTTGTTACATTATGAAAGTTTGAAAATATTACCACATTACTCTAGCCTGTGGAGAATTTGGCTTACTCCTCCTGCCATGCTGCTCTCCTTGGTGAGCCATCCTTACTGCTCTAGTGCTGAAACAATTTCAGCACCACCTAGCTCTGAGTGAGCCTCCTGTACTTTGGCCTGGTTAGGTCTTGGTCAAGCTCCCCCTAACTCCTCTCCCCGTTTTTGACTTATGCAATTAGGGAGATTTTTGTGGAGTTTTTCTCCCCCTATTAGTCTGGGTTTGATCCCCCCTTTTTCACTTAATTCTATTTCAATAGTTGGGCTTGTCCCCCTCAACTGTTGCACACTAGCTTCATTTTCTTGGAGAGGGACTTGTGCTACCTGAAAAATAGACAAAACAGCATATGGTAGAGTAGAGAATTGAAGCTACACAAGATTCAACATACCCAGTTCAAATTTGAAGGTGTTGAACTTGGCTTCATCTAGTGGCTTGGTGAAGATATCAGCCACTTGCTTGTTTGTGGAGACAAACTCAAGGCTGATGTCTTACCTTTCCACATGTTCTCTAATGAAATGATACCTAATTTCTCTATGCTTAGTTCTGCTAAGGGAGACAGGATTCCTTGCTATAGAAATTGCACTAGTAGAATCACAAAAGAGTGGAGTTCTACTTATCTGAATATTGTAGTCCTCAAGTTGATGTTGGATCCACATTAGCTGAGCACAACAGCTCCCAGCTGAAATATATTCTGACTTAGCAGTGGAGATTGCAATACTTGTTTGCTTCTTGCTGCTCCAAGAGACAAGCCTTCCACCCAGAAATTGACAGGAGCCAAATGTGCTCTTCCTGTCCTCCTTGAAGCCTACAAAATCATTATCTTGTGGCATACTGCCTCTAGATTTTGAGGATTACACACTCTACATCTCAAACCTTGGTTTGTTGTATTATATGAAGCATATTTCTTGAGCAATCATCTTGTTCTAGACATTTTCCTGGAACATCCATTATCCAAATACCAAGTCTTATCTAGACAGGTATTTTGACTATCCTGCAAAGAAAAGTTATTTACCCTTAGGCACCCAATGATGATTGGGTCCTAGGTGCTTGTTAGTATTATAAAACATTTGCCCTACCCTATGCCTGGGCTGAGCACCTTTTTGTCTCCTAGTCACATTCAGGTTATGTCAATAGTCAATGGCAAAGTGACCCACTTTCCCATAACACCAACATTTATGAATGTTGTACCTTCTCTTTAGGACAACACAGTATTACTGCCCATGAGAGATGTGAGCAGCCGTAGTCTTTGCTGGATGAGCATTGCATGGTGCTGTCCCCTTCTTCCTGAATGAGGGTGCTGAGGAGCTAAATACAGCTGGTCCAGTATGGTCCAATTGTATTTTTGGAGCCTGCCATCTAGTGGACTCTCTTATTTCCTTAGATAAGGGATGTTTGGAACCAAATCTAAAGAACTTACCCTGAGCATTGTGGCTAGAGTGGACAATATCACTCCTTCTAAGATCATGTGTCTTTACCCCACTGGTAGAGCACACATTTGATTGATCCTCAAGGGGAGGTGCAACCTTGATAGTTTTAGAAGGTGACTTCACCTTTCGAAATACTATCACCTTATCAGGGAATTCATATTTGAAATGATGATTAGTGTGATTAATACCCATCTTCCCAGGGACTTGGCTGGTTGCAGCTTTTGGCAACTTACCCTGTAATTGGGAAGGGTTAATCACGATCCCCAATATCTCTGTGAACTTTTGTTCTAGATATCTGATATACTTATTTTTCTCTTCTAGAAGCTTTGTCTGACACTCAAGACTTTTCTTGAGTTCATACACCTCATGTCTTATCTTATAGAACTCAATAGATTTATTGTTATAAAGAGTTTTATAAGGCTTCAGAACTTCAATCTCCTTGGCTTGCCTTTTGACAAGAATTCTGCTCTCCCTTAGAGCATCTAGGAGCAATCCATACTTATTAATTAATTAATTGACATCAGTCTTAGATTCTGAGCAATCTTTATCAGAGGATGAAGATGCACCAGTATCAGTACTAGTTTCATAGTCAGAGGAAGATGAAGGAATGGATAGAGGTTGTACCTTGATTGATTTTGAATCAGTCTGACTTCCTTCCTCTTTAGTTATAGTCATCAGCCCCTGACATCCACAGACTTCTTCATCCTCCTCATTATCATTGTCTGAGTGTGACAGAGGGGCCCTGATTCCTATCCTGATAGCAGGATATTCCTCTTCTTCTTCAGGATTTGCAGCAATAGATATCAGCCCTATGTAGGCTTCTTCCTGTTCATCTTCGTATTCTGAGGAGGAAGAATCTGTCTAGCTTTTCTCCTTCTTAGCCACAAAGGACTTCTCCTGTTTCCTATCCTTATGGTGATGATGATGCTTCTTCTTCTCCTAGTGCTTATTCTTCATGAACTTTTAAAGCTTTCTGGAGAAGACTGTAACCTCTTCATCAGACATTTGGTTGTCTGAAGAACTATTCTCAGACAATTCTGAGCTGGTCTCAGCTTCTCTCCTTGGTGGAGAAGGAGTCTTCCTTCTGCTTCTTCATGGGTCTTCTGCCTTGAGGGACACTATCTTATCCTTAGTCTTGGATTGACTTTCCTTCTCCTTATAGTTTATTCCTGACCCCATACTTATCTTATAGCTAGCCTTGGAGGTACACTCAGATTATTAAGACCTTATAGGGCAACCTCCCTCTGATACCACTTGAAAGTTATTACTTCAAGGTTAGCTAATCACCTAGAGGGGGGGGGGGTGAATAGGTCTTTGAAATTATTTTAGTCTTCTTAGATCTTTTTGTTGTTTATATTTTTGGTGATCGAGAGTTTGTCCTTAACACCTACAACATAAGAAAGAAAACAAACAACACAGAAAGCACATAAGGATTTATAGTTGTTCCTTAATTGGGTACATCCACATTCCCTCCCACCTTTCTAACTTATGTTAGACAAGGCTCAATCTCCTCTAAAATTCTCCTCAGAACTTACACCTCAGGCCCTAAGCCTTACACACAGATTCTCTATAGAATCCAAACTCAGAACCATAAAGGTTCCTATCTCAGATCCCTACAGTGCTCCTACAGCTCAGTGGTCCACTGACCACCTACCTCAGCCTTATTTCTAAGGCCTATAGCTCAGGATTCTCAGCCATACAACTTCAGGCACACAGCCTTACTCTCAGAGTGCTGCATCACACCTACAGTCAGTACCAATCCAGGTATCTACAGCTCAGCCTCCTCCAAGGCCTACAACTCAGTGACATACTTGTCACCTACAGCTCAGTGACTCTCCAATCACCTACCTTAGATTGTTAAGCCCTACACTCTGTAAGACCCCCCCGGATCACAAAACACGGCACGAGAGGGATCTTATGGCCAGAACAGCCGCCTTGCGGTAGCACTAACACTCGGGCTAGACTGTACCACAAGATGCCTATTCTGCCAGCTACAACCAATATCATACATTTCTAACCCAAAAAAATATAACACAAAAGTCAAATCCACACAAAGCATATAGTCCATAAAAAGATAAGTAAAGAAGCTATAACAAGCTTCTAATATCAGAGTACGTAAATAGTTATTTGCCCAAAAGGGCTACAACAAAAACCTCTCACACTCACATCTTTAACAGACGGTAGCGACGGTACCATCCCCTCAGGCCCTGTCGTCCTGGCCTGGCTGTCCGGCTACATAACTTGTTGCTCCACCTTCGGGGTTTCCTCCTAAAAAGGAAAACGTAGCAACCGTTAGTCATAAAGACTAAGTGGTTTTACATCCACTCCCCCGGCGACTCCTCGGCACCGGGCGGAGAAAGGAACAGGGTACAATATATATAAAACATAGGTACAAGAAGGTGGTATAAACTGAACATCATTATGTATATAAAGCAGTGTAACAAATGAGCAACATCTTATTCTATCAATTCTACCATCTACAACAACATAAGAGTATAGAGTTATAACAGAAAGTAACTTAACTTATATGAATGCCCATATAAGCATATAATTTGAGGATCGTTCAGCAGTAAGCAACTCATCGTATAGGAGTGCCCATACAAACTTATACGATGAGGATCTTGTGTATGCAATGAAGTGTAATAACATGAATGCAATGCAATAGCTCACCCATGATCACGCACATGCAATCGCTATGTCGACACAGACATGTAGTTCCCACTTTTCGAGAAGGTAGATAACCTCTCAGGCGTCAACCATCGTGGCCGAACGGTGATAGTGGAGCGGGCATCTCCACTAATAGGCTGGTCTCCACACTACCTGGCTTAGGCCTTTATACGCCTTAACGCTAAGAACAAAACAACGGAGCTCACATGCATACTACGGCTCAGTGGGTGTCTCGGGTAGATGTGCACCGAGATCCTAGCCCCAAACTAGACTAAGGTGTGATATGGAAGGAGCCTCAGAAATGAGCACGAGGACCAAGCCCAACCGTTCACTTGGCACGGAAGGAGCCTCGGGACATGAACACCGAGGACCAAGCCCAACCCCCAAGGTCTAGCTGTCAACTCCCATCGGTATGACGATTGGCGAGCCCGTAGACCTGCCACACTATCCTTAACCCGAGATTACGACACCGTGTGTAGACTCACACTACATGCATTACAACCACATCGTGGTACGGAAGGAGCCTCGGAAACGAGCACGAGGACCAAGCCCAACCGACCACTTGGCATGGAAGGAGCCTCGGGACATGAACACCGAGGACCAACCCCAACCGTCCATTTATGATTCTTCCCAACGTTACCAACCAGTGCGATCAGATATCCGCACTCACTACCTTCACAATCCGGTGCCCAAGGAACCTCAAGGGTTTACCACAAACACAAGTGGCGAACCACCTCATATAATGGACCATTTTATACTCCCTTATATGACAAGCCTCAAGACCATGATTACGTATAATGCTATGGTCACATAACTTTAACATCACCACTTACAACTCCTTTATCAAAATCAATCATTTGTGTACACATGAGTTAATAATCTATTTAACACCTCACATGTTCATACAACCAACACTGATTCAATTACCCAAGCTCTAGTGAATCTTGTCATTAAACGACTAATTACCCTTCGTTCATTAACTCTCACCAAGTCGTTTCGTTCAACCACATACCATTTCACCATTTGTTTACGTGGGGTCTATCCAATAATTTCATCATGTGTTGAATCATCACAATTAGGCATATTATGAATTGCCTATAACTTAACGTCGGATTGTTACAAAACCTCTTCCGAGTCCAAACCCAACTTTACACTTACCCAGGAATTTCAAGTGCAGAACACCTGCTGGATAGCAATTTCTACGGGAGATTACCATTTCTACAGGAATCCGGTGAGTGCATATAAACCCTCAATGGAAAGGTATTTCCATGGTCTACAACTTTCATGTTCAGTCTGCAACCCAGATCAGACTGTATAACACATGAAATTGGCTCCAAAGCCTGCTGCGTACAGAATACAATTTTTGCACGCTTAGTCTGACAGCCCCCTACTTCGATCAAACATTTATGTGGCTACGAACTTCACCTGAAGGCGTGTAACCACTCGTTGGAAAGGTAATTCCAAGGGCTACGACTTTCGTGTTTAGTCAAAAGCCCAGATCTGACCATATCTTGCCTAAAGATAGCCAAGAAGGTCGCTGCATGCAGAACGCAGATTTCTGCACACATCTTAAGGCGGAATGAACGACATCGGTTCATCTTCCTCCTCAAGCCGATTCTCCCAAATCACAACCAGAATTTCCTCCACCCTTATTCACCCTCTTAAGGACATTCCTATTCACATAACCACCCCCATCATCACTTTGAAGGAAGGGGAGGTTGAAGATGACAAAACCTTAGAACACAAGTTCTAGCATGGCCCTCCTAAAAACCTTCATATCACACATCAAGAATCATTTGAGTCAATGTCTCTCCAAAGAATAGCTATAGATCTAGCACCAAGGGAGAGGGAAGGAAGCTCACCTCATTTCCAGCGGTTCCGCCATTTCTGGCCATGGATCTTGTCATTCTTCTCGTCGACATCCCTTTTCCTTGGCGGCGGTGGCGATTCCTCGCGGAGTTTGGGCTCCAGCAAGTTTTCCCTCCTCCAAAAATTTTCTACAGAAGATGTGGCTTGGAAGAGAATGAAAACGGCTAGGGTTTCATTTTGCCCTTTTTATTCAGAGGTGACACAGGTAGGGATTCGCCTATGTCCTTACCTGTGTCCTGCTCTGGCGAAACGTCGTCAACGGTTTGACTGCCTTTTCATGAACATACATGGGTACTGACACGCCTGTATCTATACCCGTGTCCAGGTGACACGGTCGTGGTTATGACCATGTCGATACTCGTGTCCTGCTCGGGACACATTTTGTTGACCTTGCCTCGACGAACACTGGTAAAGACACGCCCGTGTCTCTACCCATGTCCTTCTCTAGAAAATCCTGCTTATCACTCAATGCTATGACACTCAAAGACACGACGCACGTGTAAAAAGGAGAAGAACAACTAGAAAAAATAGGCCGGAAGATTGAATAATTGAAATTTTTATTATCCAAAAAGATATCATTTACAAAGGTATGGCCTCCCTTTTATAGAATGGAGGAGATAGAGGAGAGTACAAACAAACAATGTGGGACTAAATAAATGTACAAAGACTGGGCGGTTTGACATGTACAGACCGCACAGTCCGCGCGGTTAGACAACAGGCTAACCGCCCGGACAGACCAGAAGAAGATGCCGAAGGAGACCGCAAGACTGCCAGACTGCCAGACCGCCAGATATACAAGTCGCTGGAGACAACCCGTAAGACCGCCGAACCATAGTAGCCACCAACTGGATATTTAGCCCGTCAGCTTCAGACCGCTAGACCGCGCGGTCTCCAGACCGTCATATTCAGACCGCCAGACCGCCTACTTCAACACTCCCCCTCAAGCTGGAGCATAGATATCGATCATGCCCAGCTTGTCACAAATGTGGAAGAATGAAGTAGACACAGGCTTGGTAAAGATATCTGCCAACTCTTTGTCGGAGGTGACGAACGGAGTGCAAATCTGTTTCTTCAAGATCTCTTCCCGGATGAAATGGCAGTCGACTTCAATATGTTTGGTTCTCTCATGGAAGACCGGATTTTTGGATATATATATAGCGGCCTTGTTGTCACAGAACATAGGAAGAGGATAGTCGTAGACCTCTCCTAGATCAAGCATGAGAGCCCGCAACCATTTTAGTTCGCAAGTGGTGGACGCCATGCTCCGATATTCAGCTTCAGCACTAGACCTTGAAACTACAGACTGCTTCTTGCTCTTCCAGCTCACAAGATTACCTCCAACAAATGTGCAGAAACCAGATGTAGATTTGCGGTCATCTTTATCATCAGCATAGCTAGAATCTGAGTAGGCTTCAACTCTCAAATGACCATTCTTCTGAAAGAGTAGTCCTTTGCCCGGTGCTGCTTTAACATACTCTAATATCTTCAAGGCAGACTGAAGATGACATTCCCTGGGAGCTTGCATGAACTGACTTACCTTACCAACAGCATAGACAATGTCAGGTCTGGTCACCGTGAGATAAATGAGTTTACCCACCAGACGTCTATACTTTGTGGCATCAGACATAAGAGGAGAGTCATCTGTCCACGTTTTGTCTTCTCCAGTAGCCATGGGATACCGTGCCGGTTTGGCACCGGTCAATCCTGCATCCCGTAGAAGATCAAGAGCATACTTCCGTTGGGAGAGAACCAGAGAGTCGGGCTTCCGACAGATCTCTATCCCCAAAAAGTATTTCGGGGAGCCCATATCCTTTGTGACAAGATGTTGACGGAGGTGCTTCTTTGTCAAGTCCACCCCAGCTTGATCATCCCCGGTAAGAAGAATGTCGTCAACATAAACCGCCAAAACTACAAGGCCCGATGCGGTTTTGCGAATAAACAGGGAATGATCAGCCGTTCTTCTTGTAAAGCCAACAGCAGCCACAATGCTGTTGAACTTGTCGAACCATGCCTGAGGGCTCTACTTGAGGCCATAGATAGCCTTCTTTAGCTTGCATACACGGGTCTCCCCCTGAGCAACATACCCCGGAGGTTGCTCCATGTAAACGGCCTCATGAAGATCCCCATAAAGAAAGGCATTCTTGACATCTAGCTGGGAGATAGTCCAATTGCGGTTGACAGCCACAGAGAGAAGAACCCGGATGGTGCTGAGACGAGCAACCGGGGAGAAAGTATCAAAGTAGTCAACCCCATAAGTCTGAGTGAAGCCTTTGGCCACCAGTCGGGCTTTGTAGCGGTCCACAGTCCCGTCTGGGCGAAACTTCACAACAAACACCCATCGACATCCAACCACATCAGTACCCACTGGAGGAGAAACAAGGGTCCAGGTGCCCCGTTCAGTAAGAGTAGCGATTTCCTCATCCATGGCAGACTTCCAATGAGGAATAACAAGCGCCTCCTGGTAGGTACGGGGAGTAGTAGTAGCTGAAATAGCTAAAGCAAAATGCCGGCGAGAAGAAGTAAGCCGAGCATAGGACACAACTGCCGCAAGCGGGTGTTGAGTGCATGCTCGCACCCCTTTGCGAAGAGCAATGGGGAGATCCAGGTCGTCGGGGGCTTCAGGGACCGGAGCGTCCGTAGCGGAGAAAGCTGGCCCGGGACTAGAGAGAGACGGCTCCGGAGACGGGGAGGGAGGAGAGGGGAGAGGAATAGACGGAGGAGGGGATGAGGAAGGGGGAGGAGAAACGTGGATAGGCTGAGAGGGAACAAACAGGGAGGGTGATGAGTCAGGAACAGGAGGAAGAAGGGGTGGAGAGGAGAAGTAGGCTGCATTTTCGAAGAAGGTGACATCTGCAGAAACAAACTGTTTGCGCAGAACGGGGTCAAAGCAACAGTAGCCTTTCTGAGTGACCGAGTAGCCCAAAAAAACACATTTGGTGGCACGGGGAGAAAGATTATCACGGGTAGCAGACGGGGCATGCACAAAGGCTGTACAGCCAAAGATTCGAAGAGGGAGGGGAAAAGGTTCCTTGCCGGGGTAGAGAATGGAGAAGGGAGTCTTACCCTGAAGAACAGTAGAAGGAATACGATTGATGTGATAACAGGCGAGGAGAACAGCATAGCCCCAATAAGAGCGAGGCACATGCATCTGCGTTAGGAGAGTGTGAGCGACATCGAGGAGATGACAGTTTTTACGTTCCGCCACCCCATTCTGCTGGGAGGTGTAAACGCAGGTGGTCTGATGAATAAGACCATGTTGCATACAGAAAGATGAAAAATCATGACTAAGATACTCTTTAGCATTATCAGAGCGAAGACATTTAATAGAGACATGAAACTGAGTTTTAATCATATTATAAAAGCATTCCCAAACAGAGAAGAGTTCAGATCGATCTCGTAACAGATACACCCAGGTACAACGAGAAAAGTCATCAATAAAAGTTACAAAATACAAACTACCCCGACCAATGGTTGGAGTAGGAGCCGGACCCCATACATCAGAATGGATGAGATCAAACGGGCTAGAGGAACTGCGAGCATGCTTGGGCGGGAAGGAGGAGCGGTGATGTTTGCCAAGTTGGCAGGCGTCACAGTTGAGCGGAGGACTGGTTGGCGGTAAGTGGGGCAGAAGCTGTCGAAGAATGCGAGCAGGAGGATGTCCAAGGCGAAGATGCCATTGAAGCAGATCAGTAGATGAGGAAGTGAAGGCGGACAGAGCGGAAATGTTGTCGAGGAAGTAGAGGCCGCCACTCTCAGTCCCAGTAGCAATCGTCCGTTGGGTTCTCGGGTCCTGAAAGCAACAAGAAGTAGGAATGAATACAACAGAGCACTGAAGTTGCTTGCATAAAGTAGTAACAGATAGAAGATTGCAAGGAAACTTCGGGACATAGAGAGTGTCCACCAAGCGCAGCGATGGGGTGACTTGAACCATGCCTGTCCCACGAACTGGGGAAGGAGAACCATCCGCAACAAGGACAGGAGGCAACCGATCATGCGTTTCGAGAAGCGAAAAACACTGAGGATTGCCTGTCATATGATTTGTAGCACCAGAATCAATCAACCATTTACCTTGGATAGCGACATGAGCACTACCTGAGGTCGTCGCCACCGAAGCAGACGACCGAGAGGAGGGGTTCGGGGAGGGCGAAGTATCACCAGATGGGCGCAGATGAGGATGTTTCTGCCAACATCGGTCAATGGTATGACCGGTACGACCACAGTGAGAACAGAGGAACCTGGACGGACCGCGCGCCCCAGAGTGGCTGCGGCCACTATTGCTGCTGCGCTGAGTGTACTGAGCATAAGAGTCCTGCGGAGGAGGGGAGGATAACAGAGGGCGCTGGAGCAGAGAAGTAACGGCGGCTACGCGAGCGGCGGTGGCATCCATGGTGGGAGACTCAGCTTCACCCAAGATCTGCTGGCGGATGAGATCAAAAGACTCGGGAAGTCGCAGAAGATAACAAACAACCAGGAGTTCCTGGAAGTGTTTGTGTTGCTGAGCCAAGTCCGCAGAGAAGGGGCGATTCTGTAGGATCTCAGCGCCAAGAGCCTGAACTTGCTGATAGGCTGCAGCGGGAGTCATGGATGAACGGGCGAAGAGATCCGCATAAAGAGTATAAATTCGGGAGGTCTGCGTCCCCTTGGAGTAAAGAGCAGCCAGATGAAGCCACGCGGCCTTTACCGTCTCATCATGACGGATGACGGGAAGGCACTCATCAGAGAGGCTATTAGCCAGCCATGTGCGGACAAGCGCATCACTCGCATCCCATTCGTCAAAGAGAGGAGAATTAGGAGGAGGCGAATCATCGGTAAGATGATGACGTTTGCGCTGAGAACGAAGAAGGAAAGTGAAAGAGACGCTCCAATCCGGATAGTTGGAGCCAATGAGCTTAGAAACAATGCCCAGATTTCCGGAAGGAGTAGGGATAGAAGGCGGAGCCGGAGTGGCTGCAGGAGTGGTGGCAGTGGAATTGTCAGAGATATCCATAGAAGAAGACCGAAACCGGACGGTTAGGAACCAAGTCGGGCGGTTAAGAGAGAAGGGAAAAGCTGCAGCGGTCACGATGTCAGACACCAGCGGCTAGAGAAGCCACGACCAAGCCGCAGAGCCAAAACAGAGGGTAAGAGGTCGGGCGGTTGGAAGACAGACCGCACGAACAGGAGAGAAAGAGGAAACCGGCAAACAGGCCGGGGCGAGAAGAAAGAGAAGAAGGGAGGCTGCGACAAGGACAGATCGCAAGCAGACAAAGAGAAACAAGCCGCGCAGACAGGGCGCAGGCAAACAAGACAGGCCGTGGGAAGAAGAAGCAGGTCGCACGGCTAGAAAGGAGTACAGAATCAGGAGCCAGAGATCGAGTGCTCTGATACCATGTAAAAAGGAGAAGAACGACTAGAAAAAACAGGCCGGAAGATTGAATAATTGAAATTTTTATTATCCAAAAAGATATCATTTACAAAGGTATGGCCTCCCTTTTATAGAATGAAGGAGATAGAGGAGAGTACAAACAAACAATGTGGGACTAAATAAATGTACAAAGACTGGGCGGTTTGACATGTACAGACCGCACAGTCCGCGCGGTTAGACAACAGGCTAACCGCCCGGACAGACCAGAAGAAGATGCCGAAGGAGACCGCAAGACTGCCAGACCGCCAGACCGCCAGATATACAAGTCGCTGGAGACAACCCGTAAGACCGCCGAACCATAGCAGCCACCAACTGGATATTTAGCCCGTCAGCTTCAGACCGCTAGACCGCGCGGTCTCCAGACCGTCATATTCAGACCGCCAGACCGCCTACTTCAACACCCTTTTTATTTAGAGGTGACACAGGTAGGGATTTGCCTATGTCCTTACCTGTGTCCTGCTCTGGCGAAACGCCGTCAACGGTTTGACTGCCTTTTCATGAACATACATGGGTACTGACACGCCTGTATCTATACCCGTGTCCAGGTGACACGGTCGTGGTTATGACCATGTCGATACTCGTGTCCTGCTCGGGACATATTTTGTTGACCTTGCCTCGACGAACACTGGTAGAGACACGCCCGTGTCTCTACCCATGTCCTTCTCTAGAAAATCCTGCTTATCACTCAATGCTATGACACTCAAAGACACGACGCACGTGTAGGGACACGCCCGTGTCTCTACCAGTGTCCTTCTCGGGACAGTCCACTCAACGCCATTTTCTTATCACTCAACACCATGCCACTCAACGCCACATCACATGGGTAGGGACACGCCCGTGTCTCTACCCGTGTCCTCCTCGGGACAGTCCACTTAACTAAATTTCCTTATCACTCAACACCGTGCCACTCAACGCCATGACATACGGGTAGGGACACGCCCGTGTCTCTACCCGTGTCCTTCTCAGGACAAACCACTCAACGCCATTTTCTTATCACTCAACAACATGCCACTCAAAGCCATGGCACACGGGTAGGGACACGCCCATATATCTACCCGTGTCCTACACAGGGCAAACTTCATTTTTACCCACGAGTGCGTGCCTGATCGCCTGCACTCTCTGAGCCTAAATAAGCACTCCTGACTCAAAAGCACGCACAAGGGGCCTAGCGCAAATCGAGATGTTACACACTCAGGATGGGATGATAGCCCTACCTCAGATCCACAAGGATCCTACCTTAGAGAGTAACACTCTCCTACCTCAGGCACTTAAGCCCTATAGCTCAGATCCACACTTGGATCCTACCTCAGTACCCCAGTAGGGCACCTACCTTAGTGACAAATTTTTCACCTACCACTCAGGCACAAAGTTCCCTACACTCAGATTCAAATAAACTGAATCCTACAGGAAATCAATAAAGTTGAACTACTGACTTAGAGAAACTCTCCGACTCAACTTGCTGGACTGAGTAGATATTAGTCCAGCCTACTTGCTGTAGAAGGAATTTGCCTTCTTCTACAACACACACTTATCTGCTGCACTATTGCACAACTAACTATTGTTGAAGGGTAACTGCCCTTCACACAGCTACCTGCCATTGCTTATTGATTGAATATGCTAACTTGTTCTTCAGTGAAAAATCCTGCTGAACTGGATGGAGCTTCAGCTAACTTTGCCCTCTGTCTTTCACTGCTGGACTTTTGCTTTCAAGCTTGTCGGAGAAGATGAAGTCTAGTCGCCTTTCTTTCTTTTTCTCTTTTCGTTCTTGATTTCGTTAACCCTAATTCCATCTCCTCTTTTCTTTTTATATCTATTGATTTTAATTAACGACACCAATCAAATATGGGCCCAGTAAAGTATGGTGAGCGCCGCCTACCTTAGAAGAGGACAAACAGAAGCTTCCGGCGCTACTGTAGCTTTCCCGTAAATGCCTGAAATACTTGAACTGGGCTCGACTATCTTCGATCTGAGATCGATGAACTCTATGCTGAGCTCAATGATCTGAGTCTACAACCATCAACTTGAGCTCGATAAAATGTAAGCTTAGGTTGATGAACTCGGTATCTTCATACATTAACTTGAGCTCGATGATCGTCGATTTGAGTTCGACGAACTCTGTGCTGAGCTCAACGAAATGTGAGCTCAGCTCGACGAAACTTCACTTCTCTGGACTTGGACAAATTTTGCTGGCTTTGTCTTAGCAGTTCTTTCACAGCAGTCTCAGCGATTTCTTCTTAACAGCTGAGACAAGCTTCTATCTCAGCGCTTTCTTCTCAACAGTGTCGATGCTTTCTTCTTCCAAGCTGTGATTGTCTTCTATCTCAGGGATTCTTCTTAGAATTCTCAGCTATCTCAGTGGTTTTTGCCTTAAACGATTTGTCTGACTTTAGGTCGACGACTATTGAGCTGAGCTCGACGATCTGCGTGTTGAGCTTGATGAATTCTGAACCTCAACCTTCTGAGGTTTAGCTCAAGGAAAGGCAAGCTAAGCTCGACGATCTGAGATCTGAGCTCGATGATCTACAAGCTGAGCTCGATGACTTCTGAACCTCAAGCTTCTTAGTTTTTGCTCAAGGAACGGCGAGCTGAGCTCGACGATCTGTGATCTGACCTCGACGAACTGCAAGCTGCGCTCGATGACTTCTGAACCTCAAGCTTATGAGTTTTAGCTCAAGGAACGGTGAGCTGAGCTCGACGATCTGTTATCTAAGCTCGACGAACTGCAAGCTGAGCTCGACGAACTACGAGATGAGCTCGATGAAATTTGATACTCATGCTCTGAACTAAGAATGACAAACTTTGAATTTACCAGCCTATTCTTCTTGTTGACCTATCCAATCATGGACTACCTGCATGCATGAACTCAAGCACACATCAAATACTTTATGTGTGTATGTCATTGACCAGTTTGACTTCTTACAAATCTAGAACATTGGGATCAATGAACCCAACATCGACGCTCTTTAAGAATGAAATCGACACATACCTCGATCTGAAGTCGACACACCATCGATTATAGAGTTGCTTTGACAAACTGTTTGAATGAAGCCAAAATTCGATGTTACTTTAATATGAACTCGACGTTACGTCGAGTAATTTTCTGAACAAAGATTGTTTTGAAGAGTTAATCCGAGTTAATTCAAAAAAGGTTATCATTGATTAATTGTCTTCTAGGAATTGTTAGATTCTTAGCTATATATATACAAAGATACTTGAGGACATATATACATACAGGGATAAGAATCAATCATAAAAACAACAAAAATATGATCGTAATAGATAGATCAGATCGTGTCTTTGGTAGATTGAATTTGATAGAGAAATATAGGAGGATTATCATCTGCATTTGAAGTTCTTCCTTAAATCAGTCGATCAACATCATATTCCTTAATCTACAAAAGAGAAATAGTTCCTCTTCTTCTCAAGAGTTTGCTGTAACAGATTTGGAGAAGATTAAAGGATCATCTAGAATCAGGTCTTAAAATCATTGTGGTCTTCATACAAAAGGATTCATCAGAAATTCCAGATATCATCTCAACGAGTCCTCAAAAATCTATTAAGAGGACACAATAAGAAGATTATATCTACATCGAATCTTCTTTCATTTTCTCAGTCTAAATCTTATTCACTTTTAGAAAAGAGTTTTTGGAATTCCTCATCAAAGGATACAGTGATTGGTTATAAGAGTATTCTTGTCAAAAGACTCAAACATTATATTGGTTCAAAATATCCTTATCAAAAAATCTAGTGGTTGGTTGTAAGAGTCTCCTTATCAAAAGACTCAGTCACTGTTGATAGTGAATTCCTACCAAGGGAGTAGCAGAGTGGATATACCAAGAATTTGGGACACTATAAATTTTTGTGTCTCATGTGCTTTATATTTCTTGTGATTGTTCATTTATTATTCTGTGATCTTAATCATTTGCATATCATTCTGGTTATTAACTTGTGAATGTGAAAATTTTGTGGATTGTAATAGTTAAATTCTAAAATAAATTTTATTCTCTATTCACCCCCTCCCCCTCTAGAGAAAACAATGAGGAATATGATAACTATTTTCCTCCTTTCATCGAGTTCCTGTAAGTGAGAAGCGAGATCCTCCTTCCCGGAGAAGTGACAAAGTCGTGACTCCCTAAAGCCAATGGGGGATGTTCTCCCACGATCCATGCATCAAATGATGAATAAAACTCTCCTCCCAAGACTAGTTCTTGGTCCTTAAAGTTCATGACCCTTCTGAAATGGTCTCGGACGGCTTCCCGAAAATGCTGATGGCGGGCGCGGGATCCCTCCTCTTGTGGTTGGAGCTAGGGTAGATTCCCTAACGAATGAGGCGGTAGATGATTAGGGGTTACAAGCTCCCCTAGATGCTCGATGAACAAATCCCACTGCTCCCCCTGGGCTACTAGTTGATACACTAAGCAGAGTAGACGCTCGAACTCAGTACGGGTGACGACTGACTACTTGCAATCTAGCGATTGCCGCCTGTCATGAGAGTTAATTCGCTAGCTAGATGGTATCTGAAGGTCGCAGAGGCAAGCACTACAGCTATTCTTTGACGACGAGGGTAATTTCACCAATTGCTTGGTTCCACGCTCACAACACCAAATTCTATAATGGGTAGTCAGACGAGGAAAAAGGGGTTCGCAAGTGACTAGTTATTGGACATGCGGTCAGTTTAAGCGAGAAAAAAGGAACATAAAAAGGAGATGTCACTGAAAGTGGCATACACTATATTTGACCCGCCACGTTAAATGCCTTCCCAACATCGGGCCTCTTGATTAACTGTAAATAGGTTATAGACAAACTCGAGTGAGTATAAGTGGGGGAGAAGAGAGAAGACTGAATGGACTTAGTATCCGCACCAAAAACTAGGCAGGTTTTTGGCTAAGTTTATATGTCCCATCTAAGTACCCCTGATCTCTAGTTATACTCGAGGGTAGGATGCTCAGATTATTCACAAACCAACGAGAATTTAATGCCTCATTAAACATTACATTAAATGCGTAACCGCCAGAGGTACATAAAGAGTCGGGGGCAAGAGTTTAGAGAAGAGACCGCACTAACCACGTAGTGCCACCGAGGTTGATGTAGAAGAGACGAGTCTGCGCTGGCTCTAGATAAAGTGCCTGCCACGACCTCTAGGTTGGATCCACTAAGTTGCTCTATGATAGACCGCCTGTCAAATGACCACACCAGATTTCATGAAGAGTGCATGTGCCGAATAACGTCATGCTCAAGGAATAGTTCAAAGATAGCCCGTGGACACCTAGAGTGACTACCTTGAGGGCCCACGAACACCAGGAATTGTTGCCTAGAAAGTTTCCCTGCTTGTCTGATGCTCGCCTCTACTGCCGCAAGATTTGGATTAACATAAGTGTTGGATTAGGTGCCTCCCAAGAGCACCCGGGTTGGCTCCTAACATGGGTGCAAAGGAACTCCATTATACAGTTTAGTGCAAGGGAGTCGGGTTGGCTATGGACATGAGTACAAAGGAGTTCCAGGAAAGTTCAAGTGTGAGGGAGACATGAGAATAGTTTGACATGTCCTGCTAAAATAATATAAAGAAATTGGTATCGCCCTTCCTAACTCTCTGGGGTTTTGGGAGAGTTGATAAGCAAGGGAGGAACTGGGAATTATACTCAACCCGAAAATTATTTTAAATTAAATAATTAAATACATATCTTAAATAAAATTAAACTAATATTGTCATTAATAAAAAAATTATTAATTAAAAAACACATTGCATACCGTTCAACAAGCCACATTTTGTAAAATCCCCCTCCCAGTAATTAAGCACAACCGAGGAGAGAGTTTATGCATTGGACCGCCGCCTTATGGTAACATCAAATCATAGATTAGTCGCCACTGCATGACGTCGATCCTACCAGCTAGTACGATCATATTGCAAGGACAACGAGAAATGAAGTAAAGTGAATAAAACAAGTCCACAATCACACATATATAAATATATCAAAATAGATAGTCCACAATGAGAATCAATAATGAAAGTGTGATAAGGGCTTATTCCCGGTAAATGTCCAAATAAAAAGGTACAACACTCTCTCTTACTACAATAAGGTAGAAGGTAAGTAATACTCTTATTAACCTGATGTCGAGTAGTAGTATTGCGCGGCCTCTACTCCTTAATTCTTGCTACCTTGTGTTGTTGGTCCTCCAGGTTGTACTACTGCTACGGCTCCACATGCTTCTAAAATGATGTGGTTCACTGACTGTTAATCAAAAAGACTAAGTCATTTCATCCTCGTCTCACCCCGAGACTCCTAGGAACTGTGCGGGAGAAAGAAAGTGGTGGACAATAAAGAAGTATAAAAAAGGCAGGTGACATGGCACTAAGCTAGCAGTTGTGTATATATAAAACTATAACTATATGTGAGGACTAAGCTAGCAGTAATTATGTAAGCAGCAAATAGTAGAAGCAGTAAGTAAAGTGAGATGCAAGTAAAGTAAGTAAAGTAAAGAAAACTACATTACCATTTCAGAAGCGTACCTTAACTTATATGAATGCCCATACAAATTTAAAAGTTAAGGTTTTCAGTAGTATAACTCATCATATAAAAGAGCTCATACTAATTTATATGATGAGGATCTGTAAATATGCATGACCTAGAGTATGTATGTATGTTATGATATGTTATGCATTATGTCATGTGTCATACAAGTGCAGCTCACACACACGACTCTGCGCACATAGAACTTTTGTTCCCACTTTTTGGAGATAGCTAGTCTTTTAGGTACTTTCTGTCATGGCTATGGAAGAAATGGAGCAAGTTTCTCCACTCCTAGACAATAGTATCACACTACTCTACTTAGACCTTACGTACGCCTCTATATATATCATGAATGCTCTTTGAAGCTCTTGTATACTATTGCTAGCCATCTACCAGACTTCTATGGTTGGGTGCCCATTTTCGAGGATTGTCCTCTAGACTACAGTATAAATAACATACTGGCCCCTCAAACCACAACACCTCGCCATAGTCAATGTACTTTCATTGATCATGTCAACTAAACAGTACAAAAGACTCGCCATTATGTATGTATATGCAATGATTTACTTCACATATCTGAGCCATGAGCTCAAGGGACTAACTCGTCCTCATATCACAACCATACTGAGCCTCCAGCTCACATGAATAACTCATCCTCATATCACAGCTATGCTGAGCCACTAGCTCTCCAGACTAACTCGTCCTCATATCACAACCATACTAAGCCTCTAGCTCTCAAGACTAACTTGTCTGTATATCACAATCACACTGAGCCTCTAACTCACATGACTAATAAGTCATCGTACCACTCGATCCCGAGCCTCCATCTCGCAGGACTAATAAGTCCTTGCCTCCCTCCATCCCATTATACGATACGAGGTTCATTGTTATTTACATTCACCTACTTAGAATACTCTTATCTATTATTTAGTTATACTTTGGGCTTAAGGTGAATATTAGACTTCCTGAGATATACCTTGTGAAGGTCTCGTAGTGGTAGTAGGAAATACGATGGGCTGAAACCAAAATATCTCTTTCTTAAGATATTTACTTTTGTTAGAGACTACCCTTTTTCAAGTCCCTCTCTCATTATTTCTCTTGAATCATCTAAGATGGTTTATGAATCTTATAGGGGAGAGATGATCTATTATCAGACTCCAAGTTTAGCTAATCCCTTGAGTGTCCATATACACTAACACTTAACCCCACTTGGTGACTTTCTCTGGGCCTTCAACTAGAAGTCTATGACACTTCAAACACACCAAAATTCCTCCTAAGATCAACAATATGATCACCTTCAGTGTCTACCCATTAGCAAACATTCTATTGAATGATACAAACCCTTGATCTTCTTACCAATGGTGTGGTGCAACCCTTAATACATTTGTCTATGTTAACCAAGATTCAGTCCCTTTGATGCACCCTTGCCTATTATACACCTCAAGCTAATGTGCTAATTTCCTATCATCAAGGGGGGGTCACATTTATTTCATTTATTCATCTATATGACCTGACTCTAAATTAGTGATTAAACTTTAAAGCGATTGTTCTCCAAAAATTCTACAAATTTTGAGAGTTGATATATTTGATGTCTTATTGATGTTATCTCAAATTCATGTAATTCTCATGTGATCTTGATGGTTCAGTCACTACATCAATGTTTCACTAAATGTATACCATCATACAAATGAACTAAATAATATCTTAAAACATGTAACACTCAACCCTATGGCCAAATGATCTAAAATAATTACCAGAGGTTTTTCATGACATATTTAAGGGATGATCAGAAAAATATGAAATTTCTATCTCAATTAGACATAATTAAATTCCTTTAAATATGTACACCAATCATTTTACACATGAGGTACTAACTCAAGAAGTTCAAGTGCTCCAAAATTTTTTGCTAGAGGTAGATACTGATAAAACAAAGGGTTAAGCATAGATTTATATTTTTTCATAATTGATTAATCCCTACATTCCATATATGGAAATTTGATCCAAAGTGTCATTAACAAAGAAAATATATATATTATTCATTCAAAAATTCCAATAAAATTTCTAGAGATCTATAATGCTACAAAAATGGTGTAGCCAGAGATTTAGAATTTTCCAGATAATATTGAGCATAAATATTTTAGAAATACTTAAAGGTGACAAATGGATTTATAAATTTTTATCTAGGTAAATGACTCCCAAAAAGTCTAAACAAATTTCCAGAGATGTTATGTGACATATTATAGAGAGTGATAGAAAATAAGATTTATTTTAAATCATTTGGTTATTTTTATTTCATTAATTTAAATATGTGATAAGTGAAATATTGGATGTTCCTCTAGGTAAATGATTCCCAAATATTCTAACAAAATTAGCATAGGTGTAATATGACCTAAAAAGGAAGATGACAGAAAATTAGATTTTTTTTTCCTAGACCATTTGGTCACTTTTATTTCATTATTTTAATAATGTGACCTAAATCCATTAAATCAAATAATTATGATTTTACTTAGGAGAAATCCTAATATTATCAGATATCATTCCTTTTATTATAATAGATTTATGGATAAAATTTTATTGGCATACATCAAGCCATTTGTGATAAATTCACAAAGTATACTATTGTGCTACGCACACCAAACCACATAATTTACATTGACATGCAAGTGGAATACCCTAATATATAGAGGTCCAAATGACCCCAAACATTGTCCAGTGACTAATATTTACCTAATATACCTACCACCAAATATTTGGGTCAAGTTGGGTTGGTCTAGCCACTTCAATTTTATTTATATGATAAATTAAATTTCTAGCAAAAGTATAGAAAAATATGGCCCAAAAATTCTTATATTTGGGCAAGGGGTGTGTCTAGGGTATATACATGCATGACAAAAATATTAGGCCCATGCACTCATTCATGTAAAGTATATTCATATTTCACTGACTGGTCCTTCCTTAGGACACAACTCAGTAAAATGCCCATAATGGGGGTTGTGGCTCTCCAAGTGGTGTTATTCAATTTTTTTTATGAAAAGTAAACTCCAAGGGCTACAAATGTGGTCTCTGGAAACTTTTCCTAAAATGTCCTCTAAAAGGACTTCATTTGAGTTTGTAAAACTCTGTGTAAGTGTGATAAAATCATCCAATATTATAGTGTATAAATATCATATTACACAAATCTTATAGCTGGATCCAGTGGTTCTGGAGTCATCTTCTACCTCTAGCCAAGGGACAAGATTTGCCTGCCCTGGAGATCACTCCAAGCCAATTTCCTAGCCACCTAGTGGCCACAACTGTCGGTCACTATCATCACCACCTCCGTTGAGGTGGTGGCTATCATTTGGCAGCGACATGGCCGCCAGAGACGACTTCTCTGGAGAACTCAAGCTAGAAGAAAAGCTTGGAATTTTCCCTCAAATAACCCATTGATTCAAGCTCATTTGAGCTCGAAATCTCTTCTAAATGTATCTAAATGTTAGTATAGAGGGAGGAGAGGATAAATAAACCTGGATTGGGGCTTTATGATTGCTATTGAGGTGGTTGGCCATATAAGTGGTGCTTTTCGATGAGATAGCTCGATTTCCTAATTCTCCAGCAAAAGCTCCACTCTAAGGTACTAGCTCGACTCTCTGGAGCTCTTCGAAGGTGATGGTGAGTTCAATTTGGCATGAGGAGGGCTCTAACCAGTCCAGCTAATAAGGGAATCATAGTTTTCCCTTGGTTTCTCCTCCTACTTGTCAAGTTGCACCCAAATAACACAAAAATGACTGGGAAAGGTTGTGTTAGCTCAGAGATGAGCTTGGGAATAAGAGAGGAGGTCCAAGTGGCCTTCATTCCCCAAATCCCTCCTTATCTTATTCAAAATTAGGGGAAATCTCCAAATTGCCTCCTTACATGTAATCATCCTTCAAATTCAAAGGGCATAAAGTGTAATTAGGATATATGACACTGAATGTGCTTGGATTGAGGGCTTTAGCCCATTAATAATTGGCTTGGGCTCTCATTTCCCTCTTTAGGCTAATGTTTGACCATAGTTGACTATGGGGTTGACTTGGTCAAATTGGTTAGTGGGCCAACCCCACTTGATGGTCATGAGTCCCATGACACCCCCAAAATGTTAGTTAGACTATGATGAGGCCACAATTTGGCTAATTGACCCACGTGGTGTGAATTTGACCAAAATTGAACTAAGTTTGACTTTGGTCAATTGGAAGAATTGGTTGACTAATTGACGGGGATTTTAGGTCAATTGGGTCCCTAATAATGTTAGAAGGCTGGGGTTGAGGTCAATTTAACTAATTGAAGACCAATTGAACATTGATTGGGTTGATTTGGGCTATGTTGACCAAGAATTGACAATGGTCAATTCCTTGAAATTGGGTGGAACCAATGTATGGATATTGACCTAATGACCTCCATTAGTGATTAGGAGTACATGGATGAGGTCAATTTGAAGTATTAGGGGTCAATTGAGCCTAATGATGTTGAATTGGGATATGTTAACCCAAGTTTGACTTTGGTTAATTTGACAAATTTGGTTGACCAATTCATGTGGTTTATGTTCAATTGGGTCTCTTTTAGGGTTAGGAAAATAGTGGTGAAGTCAATTTGTACTTGTGGGTTCAATTTAGGGTAGTTTGATATAAGTTGACTTGTTTTCCTTATAGGCACTATGTGAGTTCACGTTAACTCAACGAGTCCTAGGGTCAACTCCTTGCCCTAACTCACCAATCTCACGACATGTCATGCCCTAACACATAACAGGGGTCTAAAATGAATGAGGATGTTACACTTTTTGTGGACACATATTTTTAAATTGCATAATAATAGTATTATTAATAATAGTGTCAGCAACATCTTTCTTCGTATAAACTATCTTGCAGTTATTCATCCATTCATCTCATATTTTATTTCGTAAATGATTTTTTATAATCTTCATTGCAGAGAACATTCTTTCAAATATAACAATTGCAACGGGTAGAAGACATGTCAACTTTAAAATCCTGAAAACTAATTGATAGTGATCTTGTTTTTTCAACTCCACTAATATTTTTAAAAGGCCACCAATTCCTGTACTATGAGAGAATGTTTTGGTTGGTAAAGAGTGCATGTCAATAATATATATCAAGTTATCCTTCAAGTAGCTGCAATTCTATTTGTGTGAAATCAGATGGATACAATTCTGCGAGACGAACAAACTTTTGTTTATCCAATGAGGCAAATAAATCACTAGAGTCAAGACAAGAAACACGCAAAAGTAGTTCAATGTTCACTTCATTAAAATGATAATTTAACTCATTCAAAGTTCAATCGAGCACTGTATTGAAGATTTCAATATGAAAATGATGATAATTTGTAATCTCTTTCATTGCGTCTTGATCTTCCTACTTGAATATATTTTTCATTCATATTAGGAACCTCTATATGTTATTTTGTGCAAAATTTTGATACTTCAGTAATAAAGGAGTTCCATTCTGCAAGAATTTTCTTCTTATCATGTCTTGTATATTTACATCATATGAGCTTATAGATTGCCTCAATCATGGATCAACGGGTAACTCATCTAAATTAAATTTAGATCGAGTCCTTTTACCACATGAACCTGATGCTTGAAATTTTTGAGAAATTTGATTTGAGCTCACTTTTGAAAGAAACATGTCCATTGAACACCAAAGTAGAAAATAATAATTGAAAAACACACAAAAAAAACTAATACATTTTATACAAATATTTAACACCCTATTAAACACTATCTCATGCGCGTCTTATTAAAACAACCAATTTGATTTGAGCTCACTTATGAAACTGATAAGTTTTATGTTTATCTCAAGCACTATCTGCTATATTTGGTTCATAGAGCACCAAGCTTTCATTTCTACTAATAACATATCTAGTTGATAACTTTCGGCAAGAAAAAAATATTGAAATAAATACTGCAAACTAAATTAGACCAATTGAAGAGAATTGAACCACAAACATTCCTGAGACAAATACATTGCTAGAAAAATAAAGTTTCAATAAAAGGAAACTACAGTGTGAACATACCCAATCACACTCAGATGTGCATAAATAAGAACACGAGCAAATCAATTAAGAGTGGATTTATATAATTAAAACAAAGTAATGGGGAAAACTCAAATATCAAATTAGTGCCAAATTATTAAGTGTGCTTGAAAAATATTTGCTGCCCAAAATATGAATCCAGAAGGAATGATTGACCAACACTCACTTTTTCAATATGAATTTTTCAAGCAGTCTGAGAAACACTAAAATCATTAAATCACGCAATTAAAAACAAAGCTATGAGGAAAAAACTCAAATATAAAATACCTGGCTGGTTGGCTACAAGATACTTGAAAGGGTTGGGCAATGGGAAATACTAAAAAGGGAAAACAATAACACTTGATCAGTTAACCTAATCAGTGTCTTAGACTCTCAGTGATGACATGCAATAAGAGATTATGAATGAATGTATATGTAGATGAAGTAAGATTTAAGAACGAAGTTAGGATTTAGGAACTCAGTCTACTCAGAGATGTAGAAGAATTGAAGAGGTAAGAAGAAGAAGTTGAACTCAGAGAAATACCTTCCCGACTGCAAGCTGCCCCCATCGGCCGTTGTCAAAGTTTCTAGGGCACTGGAGATGGCACACCGGCACCGGAGATGGATCTTGTTATTGTAACACCCCTATCTATCACATAGCATATAGCAGTAGGTCCGGCCGGGGCCCGATGCCATATACAACAGACTGATCGGTGGGTTACTAAATGAAACCATTCTTCAAATAACACACGCCCTACACAGAGCACATTCTAGCGGAAGTATTTTAAAAGGTTGAAATAATAAGAACCCAAGCCACAACATGTGTAACATCCCATTTCCGACAAGACCCATAGGAGAGGTTTTGTCAAGACCAAGTCATGACAAAACCCTAGGAAGCCCAAGGAGGCCAAGTGACCCGGGCTCAAGGTGAAAATGACCTTGGTCTGCAAATAGTAGGTCAGAAATTTACTTAAAACAGGATTTGGGCTCGGGCGTTTAGTGCGTCAAGTGCACTCAACGCCAAAGGCTGGATGGCGTTAAGTGCGTCGAGTGCACTCAACGCCATAAGCTGAACGACATCAAGTGCACTGACTACACTCAACGCCATCATTCAAAGGCTGGATGGCGTTGAGTGAGCTTAGCTCACTTAACGCCGTAGGCTGGATGGAGTTGAGTGAGCTGGGCTCACTCAACGCCATTTTACTTAGAATTTTTCGGGCGCTTTTGGTCTGTTTGCTGGTTCAGCTTAACCGGGTCGTTTCGAGAAGTGGGCCAGGGGTGTTAATTAGTCGTTTCTCTATTAAGACCTAATTAGGTCTTATTTAAATTAATTTGGACCGGTCAAGTGGAGAAAAAGCCACGCGGCCGACGGTTATGAGAATGAACAGTCACGGCCATGGCCGAGAGTCGGTTTTCATGGCCACTAATACCGCTTGAATGCCTTGGCAACCTTTCACTCCTCTTTTAATGGCTGAATTCAACTCCTCTATGGAAGAGGAAGAGTTTCCAGCCGTTATCTTGCTGGACAGAGCCGTTTTTAGCCCCCCACCACCATGGCTGAAAAAGCTTTAAAGGACCATTAATGGCCACAAGCAGATTTGACCTTTCCCCTCCCTCCTTTTACTGGTTTAAAAGCTTCCCTAGACCTCAAGCACTCGTTTCCACAGTTTGCCTGAAGGATACGAGGGGGTTCTGCGTGCTGTTGAAGACTGTTAGAGACACCTTCACCATTAATTGCTTTCCGTCGATCTGCACGCCTTCAGCCCGTGAATAAGGTCCTCCCCTCCTCTCTCTCTACGGGTAGATCATAGCTTTCCTTAGGATTAAGAATCGGGCTCAACTGAGCCCGATTGGGAAGAGCTTTTCTTCTTGGCTTTTTCCCGTAAGAACATAGCTCTCGGGTTTGCCGGAAAACACCTCTCCAGTGGCCGTACCGCCGCCCGGCGATGGCCACCACCCCAACGGAGGTGGTGGTGGCGGTGGCCGGCTAGGGAGGAGGCTTGATGGCTGGTTGCAATGTTTGTAATAACCTCTAGGTTAGGCCAATCATGTCCTTCTTCTGGAGGAAGAAGACGATCCAGCAATCGTTGGATCCTGCTTTAAGATCTGTGCTGGTCTAATTTATTAATTTCTTTTTGAGTATTTTCTGTCTCGTTTGCTATATGGTTTGAAATAAATATTAAAAATAGGTAGGCCCCTCTATAGAAAATATGACCTACATAAAAGTTATAGGCCGTGAAGTTTAGTTTTATTTAAAATTTATTTGGATTCATTTAGGTAAGTGGTTTGACCACAGCACCCATTTTGGTGGGGTCTATACATAGGCTTGACCAGAACTTGGTTTGAGTGCCCCCACCAATCCAGCTGTCCAAATGACTTGAAATTTTGGATGGGTTCCACTCTTACCTATACCTAGAAAATATCCAAAAATGTGAATTTTTGGAGAATATTTTTCTATAGTTTTGTGTAATTATTTAATAAACCATGATTAAACTAATTAAGTGGCCTAATTACCTCCAATGGCTCCCAAGTTTTGGTGAGTGGTCCTTGGGGTCAGTATAAGGCTCTGGATAAAATTTCATCTCATTTGGAGAGGATTTATATTGGAAATGAACAAACCTAAGCTTTGCCCTATTAAGGGGTTTTTAGGTCGAAAGTGCACTTTGTGATTTGGGTGGTCAAATCACCTCAACAGAGGATGAGATTTTGACCACTGACTAGGAATGATTTCTATCCCCCCCCCATGGAAGATGGGGTGGATTGGGGTATATTTGACCTAGGATCCAAGACCAAACCCTAAGGATGGTTTTGGGTGTCTTGTGAAGGACATAGGGTGTTATGTCCTTGTATGAATTTGGTACTTAGAATAAATACTTGTAGGGTGGTTGGATTCCCTAGTAAATGAATGGGTAGTGCTTGGAAACAAATACCCCACATAAACCACTTACTAAGTAATTAAGTCACCCTAGGAATTTTATGGTGGGTCATATGACCTTGATTCTCAGTCAAACTTTGGCAAGAGTTTTGTCATAGTGATATTCATATCTGGATAATTTTGTTATGAATTATAGATCAATGAATATAGTACCTCATGGACTAACCATCAAATTGTACTTTCAACTTAAGAATTTCTTATGAATTAACCACTCTCTGGAATCTTATGGAATTTAGTCAAAGGAACTTTTATGATGCTATAAAGCTCTGTGAATTTTTATGGAATTGTGGGAAGTGTATTTATAGGGGTTACTTCACTAAGTATTATTTCCCATGAAAACTTAATTGAAATTTATTTTGGTGTATAGTAAGCGAGGAAAATTATGATTTTTGTGCAATGGTTCTCTCTGTACATTATTAAGGTTTAGTAATTTTTCTATAATTTTTTGATGAATAATTTTAGTACTTCCTTCTTTAAATATGATTAATGAAATTATGTTGAATAAATTAATTAGAGGCTAAATATTTTATGTAAAATCATGGAAATTAGTATTTATTTATATCTCTCTGTTATTTAGTTTTCATATTTTTTTGGGTGGCCATTACTTGAGAAAATCATGTAGTTCATGTTTAAAATTACCCATGACCAATCTTTTGGGAAAATTAATTAAATATCAGATTAATTAGGAAAATTATAATTTTCTGGATTTAGCCTAGTTTTTCTAGGGGCGTACGGAAGGGCTAGGCCCGGTAGTGTGTATACTCGCCTAGGAGTGGGGTCCCGACCCACTGTCTCCATTTGCCACTACGGAGGTTCCTGGGAGTGAAGCTAGCTGCCCGAACATGGGGAACTAAAGGTCTGTGTGCATAGAGTCGTGTGCGTGAGTTGCACTTGCATGAATCATGACATAGCATATCACTTCACTCATATTTGCATACACCGACACCCCTAACGTATAAATCGATATGGGACTTTTTATACGATGGGAGCCATGCAGAAGACCCCTTAACTTATAAGTTTATATGGGCATTCATATAAGTTAAGGTTACATATTTAATTTCTACTTGTCCTTTCATATATATATTGACTTACTACATGTTTACTTTACTGCTCACTATTGTAGAACTGCTAGATGTACCTTTCATACTTAGCTGCTTATACAATATATATTTACTGCTAAACTAGTTCCGCTGTCACCCGCCTTGCTTATGCTCCACCATTGTAGCTTCCCTTTCCCCCTCTCCGCTCGATGCCTAGGAGCCATGGGGTGAGGGGTAGGGGATGATAGGACTTAGTCTTTATGACTAATGGTTTTCGGACTACAACATTACAGGAGCTCCAGATGAAGGACAGGGACCAGCAGCCCTTGGACCAGCACCAGCGGAGTACGACACGCATGGAGGTGGGCAAGTTTAGTTCCGGAGCACCTGTGACCAGCTCCGTGAGTGATTAGTCTTTCTTATAGCTTCCATGAGAGATTGTAGTGAGGATTTGATGTACCGGTCTTAAGCTTGTTTATATTTCATCTGAACTGATCTTTTGCAGTACTCTGCTTTCTTTACTTTTATGGACTTGTTGTGATTTCTATTTACATGTGATTCTGTGGACTTGATTATATTCAGTTAATATTTACTTCTCTTTCTTGTGATCGAAAAGGCGGGCAGAATTGGTGTTTTGTAGTGGCAGCCTTCCCGAGTGTCGGTGTCATCGCAAAGCGGCAATTCTGGGCATAAGACCCCGGTGGTTTGAAAAAGAAAAAAAATGGGGTCTTACAAGTGGTATCAGAGGAGACCTCGATCGAAAGAGAAGCAGTCCACAAAAATCCTTGGGCCACCCCCGTGCTAGCTTAGTTTGCGGACAAACTAGCAGTGGAAGCAGTGGTGTGCCCATAAGGGAAATCACATATAAGTCCAATCTTATCCCTTTCTTATATTCCATTCATACGCTGTCTAAAAATGGAATTTTTCCTTGTAGCCTGCGACGAACCCTATGCTATAGTAGGGGACACCTCAGGCTCTAAATGTGGTCCCACCTCCACCAGCTCCAGCATCGTTCCAGCAGACAGAGATGGGGCAAACACTGACGACCATTCTAGAGGCCTTCAGAGCTCAACAAGCCCCGACTCCACAGCTAAACCCCGGGGCCAACTGGATGAGTGTCTTCCGGGGAATTTCCCCTCCATCCTACTTGGGGATGGAGTCGGTAGTACGCACGGAGGAATGATTAGATACCATATATAAGATGCTTTTGGGGATTCGATGCCCCATTGAGGAGGCAGTTACTTTGGCAGCTTCCTTCCTGGAGTCACATGGGAAGAGGTTGTGGAAGTCACAGCTGGACACTACATTTGCGGGTATGTATTGCGTAGATATTACTTGGGAAGAGTTCTGAGCAGCACTCCTGGGACATTTCATACCTCAGTCAGCAAGGGACGAGCTGGAGGATAGGTTCCTGCGGTTGAGGCAGGGGAACATGACGATGCTGGAGTATTATCAGGAGTTTACTCACTTAGCCAGCTATGTGGACGCTTATCAGCTGGACGACGCTAGCTATGCCAGGAGGTTTTACAAGGGACTGCAAGATGACATAAGAAAGGCCCTCTTCTTCATCTCATAGGGGAGCCTGGCCAGGATTCTGGAGATGGCAAAAAAGAGAGAAGCGGATCAGCTTACAGTCAAGAGCCGGAAGAGACCGGCTGACGATGCAGTTATTGGAGGTCGTAGAGACCGTCCTCGAGGCCAGGTTATTGAGGAAAGAAGGAATGGGGATCAACCTCATCAGGAGATTGGGCAGGAGCAGAGGTGTCAGGGGGTATTGGCTCCCAAGCCCTTATAGATGGTGAAGATGCCAAGGACAGTAGAGAAGGCACCGGTATGCTTTCAGTGCAATCAGCCGGGGCATATCAAGAGGAACTATCCTATGAGGTGAGCACCCCCACCAGCAATTCAGGGGGGCCAACCTCCCCGACAATTTGGCGTTCGAGGACACGATCGAGGATGAGGATATCAGGGCCGAGGCCACAGGCTAGAGAGGGAGCAGATGTATGCTCCAGAACTGACACAGCCCCGGAACCTGGAGCAGTTTATCGCAGGTATGGCAGTACATTAAATTTTTCTTTCCCATCCTAGGAACTAGATTTCTTGGACATAGCCTGGTTAGAGATTAAGAGAAGACAAAATATAACCAGAATACTAAGACACTAAATTACCTCAGGCATAGTTTTCATCATCGGCAAGCCCGCTCACACACTCTTCGACACTGGTGCTGATGTAGTGCCGCCGCTAATTGATGATGACCCGGTTTACGAGGTGCAACGACACAAAGATCTTAGACTCCGTGATGACGCTGATGGAAGTGCACGTTACAACCTCCGCCCGTGGCATGCTAGAACCGCCATGAAGAATTAACTTTATTTATCTTATTTTCATAACCTCTATTTTATATTTTGGAATATAAAATTATCCTATGTTTAAGTGATAATTTTATATTCATTGCATGCTTTATAATTTTTAATTTGAAACATTTTATTTTTGGTGTGCACTTAACCATTTGGATTGATGAGATTACATCTCCATCATGGATGGTTAAGGCTTGTTGTAAACTCCTATTTAAGGAGGTGCTTATGAGAATATCAAGTAGTGAAAAGATTAAACCCTAAAATCCTCTCCAAGAGAATTTCGGCGAAAGAGGTTCTCCTCATTGCCGCCGCCCCCTTGCTAGTGGTGTGAAGCCGCCGCCGCCCCCCCCCCCTTGCTCCCTTCATCCGTTCGGTGCGACTCCGGCGTGGCTTCCTTCGGTGCTACTCCTTGGAAGAAGGTTGCAAACCCCTCGGTGTGATGCTGGCGGATCCGTGGAGAGAGTGATTCTCCAATCTTATCTTGTGTGAATGTTATTCCCGGTTGGGTAACTTCTTCCCTCTCGTATGATTCATGCTTTTAGAGTGTGGAGGTTTTTAACGCATCGTTCTCTCCGTGGTTATTAATTTCATCGCTTGTAAAATCTAAAATCAAACTTGTTGTTATTGAACCTCTTGTTATCCGGAATGGGTAAACCCGTCTCGGTAGCGTAGCTTGGCTTAGCCTTGATTTGCTCTTCCGATCGGTGCACTTCGTGTGAACACGGGAGTTAATCTCGACTCGAATTTAGATCGCTCTTGAAAGTTTACCGCCGCTCCGAAATAAATATTGTTGCAATTGAAACGGCTCTAGTTGAATAAAATAGATGCTTGTGCAGGTGCGGTGAGTTGTGTGCTTGTTGGAGAGGTAGGTCCTAAGGACATTGTATCGAGTCCGAATTAAACGGTGAGTTGTGCGCTTGTTCAGAGGCAGGTCTTAAGGATGTTGTATCGAGTCCGGTTTTAATCTTTCTTGGTTTTGCTATTCGGATTTACGGGAACCAATCCGACCCCCTTTTCGTTCGCTTTTGGGTCGGAAGCCTCCCAACTTAAATTTAGATTCGGTTGCGTTAGGTTCCGTTAGCATCGTAGCGACCGTGTCACGGTGCCGCTACACCAATTTGGTATTAGAGGCGATAGTTTCAACTTCCACGTTGCAAACATCCTCTCTGCATTCCGTGTTGGTCGTTCAGATCTTTAGAAAATAAAAAAAATTATTTTCTGTGGTCTGCCAATAGCGGGCTAAAATCTGTTTTTTTAGCAAATTTCAAAAAAAAAAAATTTAACGATCTACGTGTTACTCACGTCAAGCTTCTATATAAATATTTTAAATCCAGTATAGCTACAGCCCTAGGAAAAATCATCTTTCCAAAATTTTGTTAAACCTGAATGCGCACTAGGCTAGGATCGGAATACACGACTCCGTCTACGTCTAGGATGGCTGAGCACGCGCATGGGGATCCCAACACCGCGGCCATAACCGGGTTGCGTGTCGAAATGACGGATCTTAGGGACATGTTAACCCAGTTCATACAAAACCAAGCTAGGCCACCCCCACCACCCGTTAATGTTGAGTTGCCCCACCGGCGCCAATAAATCTCTTATTCGGATTCTGATGGGGACTCCCCACGAGTGCCC
Source organism: Platanthera zijinensis (assembly GCA_039513925.1). NCBI lineage: Eukaryota > Viridiplantae > Streptophyta > Magnoliopsida > Asparagales > Orchidaceae > Platanthera > Platanthera zijinensis. The sequence continues at coordinate 71,504,949 of CM077094.1, read as the reverse complement.
CCTCGAGGCTGTCTCCACGAGCGAGAGTTTGACATTACTAGGGCCGTCAAGATTGATGCCCCCACTTTCGACGGCATGGGAGATCCACAGAACTTCCTTAATTTGACGGTGGACATGGAATGTTACTACGACTGGCACCATCTCACGGACCCCCCAAAAGGTCCATGTTGCCAGGATGAAGTTAACAGGTAGTGCCAAAACTTATTGGTTGAATGAAGAGCGTAGGCTAGGAGCTGGGAACGGAGATCAAATTATTGGATGGGCCGTAATGAAGAACTTGTTGACCGATCAGTACGTCTCCGCGTACCATCGGACACAGATGTTTGACGAGCTTGCCACCCTGTGGCAGGGCTCAAGTTCAGTAGCTGAATATATGGGTGAACTTAAGGACCGTATGGTGCGATGTGACCTGAGGGAGATCCCGGAAGTCACTTTATCTAGATTTCGAAAGGGGCTTCACCCCGATATCCAAAGGAAGCTCTTGCGATATGGGCATACAGATTTGAACGCAACCTTCAATGCCGCCCTGGACATTGAAAAACACTTAGCCTCTAAGGCTCACTCCCGTTACTCTCATGCGAAGAACAAGTCCACCACTTGGACATCTTCTTCCACATATCCTGATAAGGGAAAGTTCAAATCCCACGAGTCGAAGTCAGTCGTGATCACCGCTAGGAACATCAGGAACCCTGTGAGTGAGCGTTTCCCTATAGGGAAGGTTAGCAAGGCTAACACCACTTGTTACTCTTTCAGCATTCAAGGCCACTATGCCTATGAATGCCCAACAAAGACGAAAACACTTGCCTTATTAGATCTAGCTACCGACCCTGACGATTATGTATACGAGGCCGTAGAGGAGAGTGACCCAGAAGGAGTCCCTAGTGACTTGGAGGACGATCACCGCCTTATGGTGATGCGTTGTATTTTGACAACCCCTCATCCCGTAGACGACTGAAAGAGGACGAGCATATTCTCCTTGATCTTTAAGAGTGGCGAGAAGCTTTGCAAACTAGTTATTGATAGTGCTAGTTGCGTGAACGCCGTTTCTGAGAACGCCGCTAAGCGTATGTCCTTGACTGCTGAACCACATCCGACCCCCTATCAGGTTGCTTGGATTAGTAAGGTTACTATTAAGGTAACCCAACGATGCTTAGTCCCCCTGCCATTCAAATCCTACTCGGGCGAGGTTTGGTGCGACGTCCTGCCCATAGACGTTTGTCATGTGTTGTTAGGCCGCCCCTTGCTCTATGACCGTGACGTGACACACTATGGCCGCGCCAACACATATGAGTTCAAATTCAATGGCAAGACCATCACCTTGAGACCGACTATGCCAAAAGAGCCTGTAGTGTTGGCTAAGGATACCACCATCCCTGTAGAGAGGAAGGCGTTGAGTTTGGTTGGTAGGAAAGAATTTGTGAAGGATTCCTTCATTGAGGGCATGATGTACGCTCTCGTTTTCATGGGTACAAAAACTGATAGTGGCGTGTTGGATGATTTACCCCGAGAGCTACGGGTATTATTGGATGAGTTTAGGGATGTTTACCCGGACGAGTTGCCTTCGTTGTTGCCACCTCTTAGAGATATACAACATGCCATAGACCTTATCTCCGGATCGTCCTTACCAAACCAACCTCACTATAGGCTTAATCCCGCCGCCCACCAAGAGTTACAAACCCAGATAGAGGATTTACTGAGTAAGGGATTCATTAGGACGTGTATGAGCCCATGTGCTGTCCCGGCCCTTCTTTCCCCTAAGAAGGATGGCACCTGCCGCATGTGTGTTGATAGCCGGGCTATCAACAAAATTACTATAAAATATAGGTTTTCAATTCCGCGACTAGATGACCTCCTGGATGTCCTTTCAGATGCCACTATCTTCTCGAAGTTAGACTTACGGAGTGGTTACCACCAGATTAGGATCCGAGAGGGGGATGAGTGGAAGACAGCATTCAAATCTAAGGACAGGTTGTATGAGTGGTTGGTGATGCCCTTTGGGTTATCCAATGCCCCCAGCACCTTCTCCCGGATGATGACGCACGTCTTTAGGCCGTATATGGGGAAGTTTGTTGTAGTATATTTTGACGACATCCTAGTTTTTAGCGCCTCCCCCGCCGAACACATCTCCCACATCAAAGTGATCCTCACCACCTTAAGGAGGGAAACCTTATTCCTAAACTGTAAGAAGTGCACATTTTGTGTTTCGGAAGTCGAATTCTTGGGTTACATAGTTGGTTCGGAGGGTATTCATGTTGACCCAGGAAAGGTTCAAGCGATTAGAGACTGGCTCGAGCCCACTAGCCTTCGAGAGGTGCGTAGTTTCCATGGATTAGCTACCTTCTATCATCGTTTCATACGCGATTTTAGTAGCATTATGGCACCCATTACTGATTGCATGAAGAAGGGAGAGTTCACCTGGACGAAGTCTGCCACTTTCGCATTCCAACGCATTAAGGAACTTATGACTGAGGCACCTGTCTTACGTCTACCCGACTTTACAAAGGTCTTCGAGCTTACGTGTGATGCTTCTGGCGTGGGAGTTGGAGGTGTCTTGAGTCAGGAGGGACACCCCGTGAGCTATTTTAGTGAGAAGTTGGCGGGTGCCAAATTAAACTACTCAAATTATGATAGGGAGTTCTACGCCATCATTAGATGTCTGCACCATTGGAGGCACTATATCCTCTCTAAGGAGTTTGTGATCCTTTCCAATCACGAAGCGTTGCGGTTCATCAATGGCCAGCATAAAATCAGCCCGCGTCACACTAAGTGGGTATCTTTCCTACAGGGTTACACTTTCAATCTTAAACACCTTAAGGGAGCTGACCACCGAGTCGCGGATGCTCTTAGTCGCTTAACCTTATTACTCACCACTCTGGATGTTAATGTGGTTGGATTCGAACGAATCAAAGATGAGTACGCCATGTGCCCTGATTTCCAGGATGCATATTTGTCAGCCCAAGATAGCTCCCCCACGAACATATTGGCTTTCGTCATTATGGATGGCTATCTATTTAGACTTGGAAAGCTATGTATTCCACAGTCGTCGTTACGCCTCCATATCATCTGGGAACTGCATAGCGGAGGGTTGAGTGGTCATTTCGGTAGGGACAAGACCATTACGTTAGTTGAAGAAAAATTCTATTGGCCAAAACTTAAGGCAATGGTGGGACGAGTGGTGAGTAGTTGTCGTACTTGTAAGGTATCCAAGGGCACCAAAACCAACGTCGGTTTATATACGTTGTTGCCTATACCTTCCACCCCATGGGAAGATGTGAGCATGGACTTTGTATTAGGCCTACCCACTACCTTACGACGTCACGATTCTATTTTTTTAGTTGTGGATAGGTTCTCCAAAATGGCATATTTTATCCCATGCACCAGAACTAACGATGCGTCTCATATCGCCAAATTATATTTTAAAGAAGTAGTTAGTCACCGGGGAGTGCCGAAGACAATAGTCTCGGATCGAGATGTTAAGTATACGAGCTATTTTTGGAAGACACTTTGGGTCTTAATGGGAACCAAGTTATTGTTTTCCTCTGCCTATCACCCCCAGACTGATGGGCAGACGGAGGTAGTTAATCGGAGCTTTGGTAGCCTTCTTAGATGCCTAGTGAGCGATCACAAAGGCACGTGGGATCTTCTTCTTCCCCACGCCCAGTTGGCCTATAATAATTCTAAAAATCGGTCCACTAGTCTGTCCCCAAACAAGATTGTTCACGGGTATAAGGCCCCTGTGCCTATTGACTTGGTGTCGTTGCCCCCAACATACAAGACAAGTCAGTTTGCACAATCCTTCGCCCAACATATTCATAACTTACATGCACGTATACGAGCTACCTTGACAGCTCAATACGAGACTTATCAGACGCACGCTAATTTACATAGAAGGGTGTCGCACTTTAAAGTTGGCGATTTGGTCCTAGTCTGATTAGTTCCCGAATGTTTACCATCTGGCACCGTTAAGAAGTTGGCACCAAAGCGCGCCGGCCCTTTTCGGATTATCAAGAAACTAGGTGACAACGCTTTCATTTTGGAATTGCCAGCTGATTGGGGTATCTCCCCTATTTTTAATGTCTCGGATTTGACGCTGTTTGTTTTGCTTACACCTGAGTTGATTTCTCTGTCGTCTTCTCCCTCCACTACACTTTCTAATTGGTTGGGGAGTGGTTGTTTGTATAATCTCTCTCTTTCAGTCCTCGCAGGTATAACATCGGATGGTACGTTGCCTTCTTTTATTGCTACTGCTGACATGTTTCCCAGGTTTCCCAAGACATTCTCACTCCAGATATGATACTTGCTGTGGAGTCATTCACTACTCCGGATGGTACTACCTACCGCTTCCTTGTCCGTTGGCATGACCGCCCCCCTTCGGATGACTCTTGGGTACTCGCGACAGAGCTTCAACATTTGGATGTCGAGCTTGTCCGCCGCTATCTCTCCACTCACGCATCAGAGATACGTGATTTTGAGTGGGGGGAGGATTGATGCAGCGCCGCCGCTAATTGATGATGACCCAGTTGCCGAGGCGCAATGACACAAAGATCTTAGACGTCGTGATGATGCTGATGGAAGTGCACGTTACAACCTCCGCCCGCGGCGTGCTAGAACCGCCATGAAGAATTAGCTTTATTTATCTTATTTTCATGAACTCTATTTTATATTTTGGAATATAAAATTATCCTATGTTTAAGTGATAATTTTATATTCATTGCATGCTTTATAATTTTTAATTTGAAACATTTTATTTTTGGTGTGCACTTAACCATTCAGATGGATGAGATTACATCTCCATCATGGATGGTTAAGGCTTGTTGTAAACTCCTATTTAAGGAGGTGCTTATGAGAATATCAAGTAGTGAAAAGATTAAACCCTAAAATCCTCTCCAAGGGAATTTCGGCCTAAGAGGTTCTCCTCATTGTCGCCGCCCCCTTGCTAGTGGTGTGAAGCCGCCCCCCCCCCCACTTGCTCCCTAAATCCGTTCGGTGCAACTCCGACGCGGCTTACTTCGGTGCGACTCCTTGGAAGAAGGTTGCAAACCCCTCGGTGTGACGCCGACGGATCCATGGAGAGAGTGATTCTCCCACCTTATCTTGTGTGAATGTTATTCCAAGTTGGGTAACTTATTCCCTCTCAGGTGATTCATGCTTTTAGTTTGTGGAGGTTTTTCACGCATCGTTCTCTCTGTGGTTATTAATTTCATCGCTTCCAAAATCTGAAATCAAACTTATTGTTATTGAACCTCTTGTTATCCAGAACGGGTAGACCCATCTCGGTAGTGTAGATTTGCCTAGCCTTGATTTGCTCTTCCGATCGGTGAACTTCGTGTGAACAAGGGAGTTAATCTCAACTCAAATTTCGATCGTTCTTGAAAGTTTACCGCCGCTCTGAAATAAATATTGTTGCAATTAAAATGGCTCTAGTTGAATAAAATAGATGCTTGTGTAGGTGCGGTGAGTTGTGTGCTTTTTGGAGGGTAGGCCCTAAGGACGTTGTATCGAGTCCTAATTAAACGGTGAGTTGTGCGCTTGTTGAGAGGTAGGTCTTAAAGACGTTGTATCGAGTCTGATTTGAATCTTTCTTTGTTTTGCTATTCAGATTTACGGGAACCAATCTGACCACCTTTTCATTCGCTTTTGGGTCGGAAGCCTCCCAACTTAAATTTAGATTAGGTTGCGTTAGGTTCCGTTAGCGTCGTAGCGACTGTGTCACGGTGTCGCTACACCAGGTGCTTCGCACTCGTTTGTGTCGGAAGATTTCGTGAGAGGACTGGCAGACGTGGAGAAGTTCACCAGAAAGATAATGAGGGTGCGTCTACACGATGGATCAGAGCTAATGACCTCTGCACATTGCAATATGGAGGCGGAGATCGGCGGAAAGGCGTTTGAGGCACCAGCGACGATCCTGAGGATGCCAGACTATGATCTGATCCTGGGCATGACATGGCTGTACTGGAACCATGCCCAGATTGAATGCTTGGTGAAGAGGATCAGCGTGAGGCACGGGGACTCCTTTATTATTATCGAAGGTATTCTACCAGCCCCCTACATGTTATTATCAATTGTGCAAGCCATAAGGGCCGTCTGCAGGGGGGAGGTTTATCAGGTTCTTTTTGAGGCGGTCGTGGCCAAGGACTCCATTTCAGATATTCTAGTAGTGAGAGACTTTGTTGATGTATTTTCGGAGAAGCTACCAGGGCTACCCCCGCACTGAGAGAAGGACTTCCAGATTCAGCTCGTACCAAGGGCTAAGCCGATATCCATAGCTCCCTATCGAATGGCCCCGAAGGAGTTGGTGGAATTCCAAAGCCAGCTTCAGGAGTTAGTGGAGGCCGGGTTTGTCCGACCTAGCTATTCACCATGGGGAGCTCCAGTGTTATTCGTCAAGAAGAAGGACGGAACTCTTCGGCTGTGTATAGATTACCGGGCCCTGAATAGGTTGACGGTTCAGAATACTTATCCCTTGCCAAGGATAGACGAGCTATTTGACCAGCTGGAGGGGGCCCATTGGTTCTCAAAGATGGATCTGAGATCGGGGTACTACCAGCTTCGCATTTGGGAGGAGGACATCCCAAAGACGGCCTTCAGCAATAAATATGGATTATACGAGTTTACCGTGATGCCTTTCGGGCTCACGAATGCACCCTCCGCATTCATGACCTTGATGAACCAGGTGTTCGAAGAGTATCTGGATGTCTTCATTATTATATTCATTGATGACATCGTTATTTATTCGAGGTCGGAGGAGGAGAACGCGAGGCATCTGGCCTTGACTTTGGAGAAGCTCCGAGAGCATAAGATGTTTTCCAAGTACAACAAATGCCAGTTCTGGCTAAAGGAGGTGGCCTTTTTGGGCCATGTCATCAGTGGAGCAGGTTTGGCAGTAGATCCGGCGAAGGTCCAGGCAGTACAGGATTGGCCACCACTAAAGACGGCCTCGGATGTTCGAAGTTTCTTAGGACTTGCCGGTTATTACCGGAAGTTCGTAAAGGGGTTCTCTCAGATTGCCCTCCCTCTTACATCTTTGACGAAGAAGGAGTCTCCTTTTATTTGGACGCCACGATGCGAGTCTGCTTTTCAGGAGCTGAAGGATCGTCTTACCTCGGCTCCCATCCTTGCTCTTCCTTCCTGGAAGGAAGGATTCCAGGTGTACACTGATGCTTCCAATCAAGGGATGGGTGCCGTTTTGATGCAAAACGGGCGCGTAATAGCCTACGCCTCCCGTCAGCTGATGAAGCCTGAGCAGAACTACCCCGTGCACGACCTGGAGATGGGGGAAGTTGATTTTGCTCTTAAGATCTAGCGATACTACCTCTACAATGTTCACTGCGACATCTTCTCAGACCACAAGAACTTGAAATACGTAGACACACAGAAGGAGTTAATCATCAGGCAGAGACGCTGGGTGGAGTTTCTGTCGGACTACCAGTATACCATGCACTACCATCCAGGGAAGGCAAACGTGGTCGCAGACGCTTTGAGCCGGAGAGCGAGTATGTCAGGAGTAGGCCCGCAGTTTATGGCCTTGGAATTGGTTAAGTCATTCGAGGAGATACAGATATCACTAGTGTCCGAGGATGACCCGAAGTTATACATGGAGTACCTGGGATTGATGGTTATCACTGATGATATTCGGGACCGCATCAGAGATGGGCAGAAGCTGGATGTGATAGTTTAGCTGATATTCAGAACCTTGGAGGAAGGCACGGCTACAGATTACTCCCTGAGGTATGGGCCCCTGTGTTTCAAAGGCAGGGTCTACATACCGGTAGGAGGCCAGATTTGGGAGTACATTATGACGGAAGCTCACTGTAGCCGATAGTCGGTGCACCCGGGGATCACCAAGATGATAAAAGATTTGAAGAGGACGATGTAATGGCCGGGTATGAAGAAGGGCATTACATACTTTATGAGGCACTGCGAGGCCTGCCAACTCGTAAAGGCAGAGTGTAGGAATCCGGCCGGCTTGCAGCAGCCACTTCCGGTGCCGGAGTGGAAATTTGAGGATATAGCCATGGACTTCTTACATGGGCTAACTCGATCCCGTGCGGTAAATGACTCGATCTGGGTGATAGTGGACAGGCTAACGAAGGTGGCCATGTTCATTCCAGTGGCGAAGGACGCTCCGGTTGGTGTATTAGTACGGAGGTTCATTGAGCAGTTTGTGTGTTATCATGGGGTGCCCAAGACTATCGTTTCGGATCGGGATGGGCAGTTTACATCCAGGGAGTGGAGGTTAGTTAAGGCTCAACTGGGTTCGCGATTGACATTCAGCACGACCTTTCATCTTCAGGCCGATGGGCAGACAGAGCGCACCAATCGTACATTGGAAGATATTTTGTGCCTATGTATTTTGGATCGCGGCGAGCCTTGGTAGAGATTGCTACCGCTGGTCGAGTTTTCGTACAACAACGCCCATTAGTCCAGCATATGCATGGCTCTATACGAGGCTTTGTATGGACGGAGGTGCAGGACCCCACTATCATGGGTTAAGTATGAGGATCCGCAGGAACAAGGCTCGGAGTTTGTGGGGGATACTGATGCTAAGATTAGATTGATCCGGGACAGGATGTTTGAAGCCCAGAGAAGGCAGGCCAAATATTATGATGTGAGGCATCGCCAGGTGGAGTTCCAGGTGGGGGTCCGAGCCTTCTTGAAGATACGGCTGATGCACGGAGTCTCGCGGGTTCGCGAGCAGAAGAAGCTCAGTCTGAGGTATTTGGGGCCTTACAGGATCCTGGAGTGGATCCGCCCCTTGGCTTATAGACTGGAGCTACCGCCGAAGTTAGCGGGATTGCATGACGTCTTCCACGTATCCTACCTATGGAGGGCTCTGCTACGCCCTGAGCAGCTGATTTCCACAGCAGATGGCCCGGTGGCCTCGGATCGATCAGTCAACTTGTAGCCGATCAGGATCGATGACACGGCAGTGCGGGTCTTGCGACGTAAGAAGGTTCTGTTAGTCAAATTTCAGTGGAGCAATCATGGGCAGGAGGAGCACACATGGGACCCACAGTACTTGATGCAGCAAAAGTATCAAGAACTCTTCGAGTCAGGTATACCTTAAACTGTAGGGATGTTATAATTTCTTCTATTCCAGTAGAAACCCCCGTAGGCTTAACCTTAATTTCAGGGACGAAATTTTTATTTTTATATATTTGGATTTGTAGCATCCCATTTCCGACCAGACCCCTAGGAGAGTTTTTGTCATGACCAAGTCATGAAAAAACCCTAGGAAGCCCAAGGAGGCCAAGTGACCCAGGCTCAAGGTGAAAATAACCTTGGTATGCAAATAGCAGGTCAGAAATTTACTTAAAACAAGATTTGGGCTCGGGCGTTGAGTGCGTCGAGTGAACTCAAAGCCAAGGGCTAGATGGTGTAAGACCCCCCTCCCGGAACACAACACACGGCACGAGGGGAGTCTTATGCCCGAAATAGCCGCCTTGCGGTAGCACTAATGCACGGGTTAGCCTTTACCACAAGACGCCTATTCCGCCGGCTACAATCCATATCACAACAATTATGCCAACCCAACCATAACAGAAAAGTAAAGCTAAAAGCAGTTCAGTTCACAGCTAAGTTAAAGTCCAAAAGTAGCGGAAGATAACAAGCACATCAGGCTTGTACAAAAGAAACAAGAGTCTAGAAATGTTTTGCCAAACGGCTACATGGAAACACTCACTACTGTCACTGACGGTGCCGATGGCACCACCACCTCAGGTCCTATCATCCGGGCCTGGCTGTCCTGCTGCATAGTCCGTTGCCGCTCTACCTGCGGGGTTTCCTCCTAAAAAGGAAGACGTAGCAACCGTTAGTCATAAGACTAAGTGGCTTCACATCCGCTCCCCCGGCGACTCCTCGGCACCGGGCGGAGAAAGGAACACAGGTACAATATATATACATAAGCAAGTAAACAAGCAGGTGACAGTAAGTATGGTGAAGTATAAACTACGTTACACAACTAGCAGTTCTACGAATATTAATAATATATAAATGACAGCAGGTATAATTAATCAGAATAGTAACTTAACTTATAAGAGTGCCCATACAAACTTATAAGTTAAGGATCGGCTTAACAGTATAGTAACTCATCGTATAAGAGTGCCCATACAAACTTATACGATGAGGATCTTGTGTATGCAATGAATGACATGTTATGAATGCTATGGTATGACCGAATCATGCGCACGCACATGCAAGTTGCTATGTCGACACAGACTAGAAGTTCCCACTTTTCGAGCAGGTAGCTAACCTCTCAGGCGTCGTCCGTCGTGGCCAGACGGCGACAGTGGAGCGGGCGTCTCCACTACTAGGTGGTATCACACTACCTATCCTAGGCCCCCGTACGCCTCAACGCTAAGAACACAACAGCGGAGCTCACATGCGTACTACGGCTCAGAAGGGGTCTTGGGTAAATGTGCACCAAGAACACAGCCCAACCTGGCCTTTGATTTCGAACCGGATGGAACCTCGGAAACGCACGAGGTGCAAGCCCAACCGTTCTCATGGCGCGGAGGAGATCTCGGGTTATGGACACCAAGTATCTAACCTACCGCCCAAGGTCTACCCATTGGCTCCCATCGGTGTGACGACTGGCGAACCCGTAGACCTGGCACAATCATCATCTCAATATCGCGACACGATGAATCGTCGCACATCACATGCCCCAAAACAACTCACTCGATGCTACCCGTAGGGAGACTTCAACTCTAAGCATCGGTTGTTAATAAACCCCTTGGGCTCGGATTACAGTTACAAAATACTCTTCACATAGTGTTCATCATGTTCACGCCCACCTATTCAATGAATTCACCTCAACACTACGCATAATAGATATGTTCAACACCAAATTGTATAAATATATCCTTTACCAATATCAACTCCTAATATCTAGCCTTCCCATCCAATCCATTTCTCTACCATTGCATGGTTATCCCTTATTACACAACCAAATGAGTAACCATACTAAATTATAGTAACAACGACATTATAGATATATGGGAGCAAGATATCACATGAGCAAATCACAATCATTGCAACAGTGCTAACATTATAAATTAACAAGTGCATTAACATAGGATAGCCTGATACTAAAACTGGGATTCCCGGAGCTACAGGAATCCGATCACAATGCACAACCCCTCGTTGGAAAGGTATTCGCGAGGGATACGACTTTTGTGTTGAGTCGATCGCCCAGATCTGGTCGCAACATACCAGAAATTCAACTCGAATACGTACAGGAAACAGTTTCCTGTACAGGAATTTTCCCGAATGCAGCGGACTCGAATCAGCTTTCCCGTGGCTACAGGTATCGCATGGAAACGAGCAACCACTCGTTGGAAAGGTAATTTCAAGGGCTACAACTTTCGTGTTGAGTCGTTCACCCAGATCTGGCCAGAACACCCTCGAAATTGTCCACGAAGGTCGCCGCGTGCAGAAATCAGATTTCTGCACGCATCTTAAGGCGAGATGAACGGCATCCGTTCATCTTCTTCCTTGCAACGACCTCGCATAAACTTCTCCAGAAATCACACCCAACCCTATTTCTCCTTTCAAAGCCAAACCCTCAACGAAAACCCCTCTCATCTCCACTTTGAATGATGAGAAGGTTGAGGGAGACTAAGCCTAGAAAACCTAGGCATGGCTTATCCTAAGAACTCTCCTCCTCACCATCAAGACTCTATGGAGTCGATGTCTCTCCTAAAATAACTATAGATCTAGCACCAAGGGAGAGGGGAGGAAGCTCACCTCAAGTCCAGCGGTACCACCATGGCCGGCCATGAGCCTCGCACTCCTTCGCGGCGGCATTGTTTTTCCCTTGACGGTGGCGGCGTTTTGATTCCTCCAAAGATGGCTCCGGCAAGCTCTTCCTCCTCCTCCAGCCAAGAACTCTCTCAGGAATTTCGGGGCAGAAGAAAGGGGAGTGAATGCTAGGGTTTCCAACTTTTTTCCTTTTTATACATCGCAGACACGGGTAGGCACACGGCCGTGTTCCTACCCGTGTTCAGGTGACACGGCCGTGTGGCCTGCCGTGTCTAGGGCCGTGTTCATCCCAGAACCACTTTCTGCCGGGTCAGGGTTACGGCACACGGGTAGGGACACGGCCGTGTCCCGACCCGTGTCCTAGGCACACGGCTAGGGACACGCCCGTGTCCCAATACCCGTGTACCTCTCTGACTGGTAAGCCTATTTTTATGAGGCACACGGGTATGGACACGGCCGTGTCCATACCCGTGTCAGCCAAAAATGCCGTTTTGCCTTGTTTTCCTCATTTCCCGTACGTCCGCACCTGTTCACCCACACCCCCATTGGGCTCACCACAGCCCCCTTGACTCAAATACGCAATCAAGGGGCCTAGCGCGAATTGGGATGTTACAAATCCTATAAACAAAATAAAAGATTTCGTCCCCGAAATCAGGGTAAGGCTATGGGGGTGAAACACACAAAAAGGGAACTATGCTTTCAAATAACATTTTTACCTGGAGTAAATAATTCCGGGTAGCGATCTTGCATCAAGTCCTTTGGCTCCCATGTGAACTCCTCCTTCCCATGATTAGACCATAGCACCTTCACTAAGGGAACACTTTTGCGGCGCAAGGTTCTTGTCTCGTTATCAACGATCCGCACCGGCTCCAGTCGCACAGACCTATCAGGCGCCACAGCACCATCTGCCGTGGGGATATACTGTTCAGGTCGCAACAAAGCCTTCCGAAGCGACGATACATGGAACACGTCGTGAAGGTTCTCCAGCTCCGGTGGTAACTCCAACCGATAGGCCAGAGGGCCAATCCTTTCCACTATGACATAGGGCCCAACATACCTTGGGCTGAGCTTCTTGACTCCACGTACCCGCGACACTCCGTGCATCGGTCGAATCTTCAGGAACACCTTATCACCCACTTGAAACTCCACCATACGGTGCCTTGCGTTGTAATATTTCGCCTGTCGGCTTTGAGCCTCTAGCATTCGATCCCGGATCAACCTAACCACCGCGTCCGTGTCATCAATATACTCATTTCCCAATGTCTTCGGATCTTCGTCTTGCACCCAGGACAAGGGTGTTCTACACCTCCTTCCATACAAAGCTTCATGAGGTGTCATTCCAATACTGGCTTGATGACTGTTATTATAAGAGAACTCCACGAGAGGTAAGAGCCTCTCCCATGGTTCTCCTTTATCCAGCACACACAACCTCAATAGGTCCTCCAATGTTCGGATGGTTCGTTCAGATTGCCCGTCCGTTTGTGGGTGAAAGGCTGTGCTAAAGGCGAGGCACGAGCCCAAATAAGCCTGTACAGCCCTCCATTCTCTTGAAGTAAACCAACCATCCCGATCGGAGACGATCGTCTTCGGCACACCATGGTACCGCACAAATTGCTCCACAAAGAGACGCACTAGGACGCCCACCTGTGCCTCCTTCTTCATTGGGATAAATCGGGCTACCTTGGTCAACCGGTCAACTATCACCCACACAGAATCATTCCCCGAGCGCGAGCGAGGTAACCCATGGACGAAATCCATGGAGATGTCCTCAAATTTCCATTCGGGGATGGGCAACGACTGTAGCATTCCACCGGGGCTTCTGCATTCCGCCTTCACCATTTGGCAAGCCACACAATGAGTAACGAAGTACTTGACGTCCCTCTTCATGCCCGGCCAACACATCGTCTTTCTCAAATCGGTGTACATCTTCACGATCCCCGGGTGCACCGAGTACTTGGAGCAATGAGCCTCCTTTAGAATATCCTCCCGAATGTTGTCACCTTTGGGGATGTAAAGCCGGCCACGAAAATGGACGAGGCCGTCTTTTAGGGAGTATTCTTCCGTAGTCCCATCCTCCATTGAATTGAAAGCCGGGGTTAAAGCCGCATCCTTCTTTTGTTCCGTCCGGATTCGGTCTCGTATGTTGCAAACTATACTCATCGCGGCCAAATATTCGGTATACTCTTCCGGTTGATTCTTAAAGACCAAAGTGATTTCCATCTCTTGCAGCGTCCGGATTAACTCCATCCTCATCAAGCGGGATTCCGTGCTCGCTTCCGGCGCTTTCCGGCTCAAGGCATCAGCTACGGAATTAACCTTCCCGGGGTGGTAGTTCAAGGTGAATTCATAGTCGCACAAGAACTCCAACCACCGCCGCTGTCTCAAGTTTAACTCCTTTTGGGTGTGAACGTACTTCAGATTTTTGTGATCCGAGTAGATCTCGCAGTGGACGCCATATAAATAATGCCTCCACTTCTTCAAGGCGAATACCACCGCTCCCAACTCTAGATCATGCACCGGGTAGTTGGCTTCATGCTTCTTCAACTGTCTTGAAGCATAAGCGATCACATGCCCATTCTGCATCAACACAGCTCCCATCCCTTGATACGACGCATCCGTGTAAACTTGAAAGCCCTCCTTCCCAGATGGAAGAGCTAGGATGGGTGCAGTCGTCAATCTGTCCTTCAGCTCTTGGAATGCAGCTTTGCACTGGGGTGTCCATTCAAACGACACACCCTTCTTGGTCAGCGTAGTAAGGGGAAGGGCGATCTTCGAGAAGCCTTTCACGAACTTGCAATAGTACCCGGCAAGTCCAAGAAAGCTTCGTATGTCGGCCGCTGACTTCAATGGCGACCACTCCTTCACGGCCCGCACCTTGGCCGGATCTACTGCTAGCCCCGCCCCACTAATCACATGGCCCAAGAACGCGACCTCTCGAAGCCAAAACTCACATTTGCTGAACTTGGCAAACAAAGTGTGCTCCTTTAGTTTCCTCAGCACTAAAGTTAGATGTTCGGCGTGTTCTGCTTCAGTCTTGGAGTAGACTAGGATATCATCGATGAACACGATGACAAAGATGTCCAAATAAGGGCTGAACACCTTGTTCATCAAGCTCATAAAGGCGGAAGGGGCGTTTGTGAGCCCAAACGGCATCACGGTAAATTCATACAAACCATATCTCGAACTGAATGCCGTCTTCTGAATGTCATCTTCTTGTATCCTCAGCTGATAATATCCCGAACGCAGATCTAACTTGGAGAACTAATACGATCCCACCAATTGATCGAATAATTCATCAATGCGCGGTAGGGGATAGGTGTTCCGCACCGTTAACCGGTTCAACTCTCGATAATCAATACATAACCGCAAGATGCCATCCTTCTTTTTGACGAACAAAACGGGCGCTCCCCAAGGCGACGAGCTTGGGCGAACGAACCCTGCTTCCACCAATTCCTGAAGCTGGACTCTAAACTCTGCAAGTTCCTTCGGAGCCATTCGGTATGGAGCTCGCGAGACGGGCTTGGCACCCGGGATTAGCTTGATTTGGAAGTCCACCTCCCTATGCGGGGGTAGTCCCTGCAATTTCTCGGGAAATACCTCGGGAAATTCTCGCACCACCCGCACATCCTTGACCTCTAATGTCAATTTCTTCAACTCGAAGCAAATTATATAGACCTCGTCCCCTTCCATATGAGATTTCATAACTTGGATTGAAGACAATAATTTACGGGGTGCGAATTTAATACCTTGGAAGATGACTTCCGAGTCTCCATGCCTCAACATAACTTGCTTCTCCGCACAATTGATCCTGGCGTGGTGCCAGTCCAACCACCTCATGCCCAGGATGAGATCGAACTCCGGGATTCTTAACACTGTCGCCGGAGTTTCAAAGAACTTTCCTCCAATAAGGGTGTCGAAGTCGCAACTTGCTGACGACGTCATCTCAGAGCCATCCGGAAGGCGCACCCTTTGAGTAGTGCCCGTGAAGTGTTGCACTCCCTCCAAGTCCTTCACGAAGTCCTCCGAGATGAACGAGTGAGACGCACCCGTGTCAAATAACGTATAGGCGGGTCTCCCGCTAACCATGACAGTGCCTAGGTTCCAAAAAGGTAATCACCGTTCAAAATTGCGCGCAACATTTGTATCGTAAATCTAACAAGTCATATAATATTAATAAATTTTGCACGTACCGGTGATGACTTCCTGCGGATTTCTCTCCTGAGTCATATCCAATGCGAATACATGCTCCCGTGCATGTCCTTGATTTCTCCCTGGTGGTCCTCTTCCTCGGCCACGCATGTGCCCTCGCCCCCGTGGAGCTACTGGAGGGGGATCAATAGGGGCACCCCCGATCAGTCGCGGGCAAACTCGTCGGACATGCCCCGGTTTGTTTCACTCAAAACATATCATCTCACGTCGGCCCCCAGGTTGTTGATAATATTGCTGCTGCGGTGGTGGTGGTAAAGGTAGTGGTTGCGGAATTGGGTACTCCACCCGATAGTTCCGGTTGACCCACCGACCGCCTCTGTGGTTTCCCCTTCCTCTGCCATGATCATTCCGCCTTCTATTACTAGGGCCGACTTCAATTACTCCTTTCGCAGGTCTCTTGCCACATCCCATGGGGTCCGCCTCCAGTCTCTTTGCCATGTCAATGATTTCTGCCAGGCTTCCATCGGCTATAAACAAAAGGGCCTGCCTCAGGGGGTCCCTTAACCCTTTGTAGAAGCGCTTCGCATAGCCTCTATCGTCCAAATCATAGGAATCAGCAAACCTAGCGAGGTGTTGGAACTCCCTCTGGTACTCCGTTACCGATTTCGATCCCTGCTTCAGCTGCAGAAATCTTTCTTCAAGTTCATCCCGAGCAGAAGAAGGAATGAAGTGATCCAGAAAAGCCTCGGTGAACTCGTTCCAACTGATGTCCGTGTACAACCGCCCTTGGAAGGTGGAGCCCATGAGGGACTTCCACCACCTTTTGGCGTGTAGCTCTAGCAGCGTCACTACCAATGTCACCGCCATGTTGTTCGGACATCTTATGCCAGCCATCAATTCCTGCACGGTATCAAGCCATTCCTCGGTGCGCACCGGCGATTCTGTCCCAAGATAGGCAGGAGGGGACAGGGCACGGAAGGTGCTCACCCAGTTGGAGCCTGGCGCTTGTTGTTGCACCGGAGCTTGCTGGGCTTTAAATGCATCCAATATGGCTGACAGCGTTTGTCCCAGTTCCGACTGCTGGAATTGTGAAGGGACGGAAGGGGTAGGAGTGCCCCCAACCGGCTCCACCTGCGCTGGGACCTATACGCAAGGTACAAACTAGGGTCAGGTTGGCTAAAACTAATGTCAAAGTTGGACAACTTAGTGTGAATTACATATGGGCACACCACTGCTTCCGCTAAGTCGGTTTGTCCCCAAATCGACTAATCGAACGGGAGTGGCCCATTGTTACCTGACTGCTGTAGGTGAAGATCGGCTTAGTCTGATACCATTTGTAAGACCCCCCTCCCGGAACACAACACACGGCACGAGGGGAGTCTTATGCCCGAAATAGCCGCCTTGCGGTAGCACTAACGCACGGGTTAGCCTTTACCACAAGACGCCTATTCCGCCGGCTACAATCCATATCACAATAATTATGCCAACCCAACCATAACAGAAAAGTAAAGCTAAAAGCAGTTCAGTTCACAACTAAGTTAAAGTCCAAAAGTAGCGGAAGATAACAAGCACATCAGGCTTGTACAAAAGAAACAAGAGTCTAGAAATGTTTTGCCAAACGGCTACATGGAAACACTCACTACTGTCACTGACGGTGCCGATGGCACCACCACCTCAGGTCCTATCATCCGGGCCTGGCTGTCCTGCTGCATAGTCCGTTGCCGCTCTACCTGCGGGGTTTCCTCCTAAAAAGGAAGACGTAGCAACCGTTAGTCATAAGACTAAGTGGCTTCACATCCGCTCCCCCGGCGACTCCTCGGCACCGGGCGGAGAAAGGAACACAGGTACAATATATATACATAAGCAAGTAAACAAGCAGGTGACAGTAAGTATGGTGAAGTATAAACTACGTTACACAACTAGCAGTTCTACGAATATCAATAATATATAAATGACAGCAGGTATAATTAATCAGAATAGTAACTTAACTTATAAGAGTGCCCATACAAACTTATAAGTTAAGGATCGGCTTAACAGTATAGTAACTCATCGTATAAGAGTGCCCATACAAACTTATACGATGAGGATCTTGTGTATGCAATGAATGACATGTTATGAATGCTATGGTATGACCGAATCATGCGCACGCACATGCAAGTTGCTATGTCGACACAGACTAGAAGTTCCCACTTTTCGAGCAGGTAGCTAACCTCTCAGGCGTCGTCCGTCGTGGCCAGACGGCGACAGTGGAGCGGGCGTCTCCACTACTAGGTGGTATCACACTACCTATCCTAGGCCCCCGTACGCCTCAACGCTAAGAACACAACAGCGGAGCTCACATGCGTACTACGGCTCAGAAGGGGTCTTGGGTAAATATGCACCAAGAACACAGCCCAACCTGGCCTTTGATTTCGAACCGGATGGAACCTCGGAAACGCACGAGGTGCAAGCCCAACCGTTCTCATGGCGCGGAGGAGATCTCGGGTTATGGACACCAAGTATCTAACCCTACCGCCCAAGGTCTACCCATTGGCTCCCATCGGTGTGATGACTGGCGAACCCGTAGACCTGCCACAATCATCATCTCAATATCGCGACACGATGAATCGTCGCACATCACATGCCCCAAAACAACTCACTCGATGCTACCCGTAGGGAGACTTCAACTCTAAGCATCGGTTGTTAATAAACCCCTTGGGCTCGGATTACAGTTACAAAATACTCTTCACATAGTGTTCATCATGTTCACGCCCACCTATTCAATGAATTCACCTCAACACTACGCATAATAGATATGTTCAACACCAAATTGTATAAATATATCCTTTACCAATATCAACTCCTAATATCTAGCCTTCCCATCCAATCCATTTCTCTACCATTGCATGGCTATCCCTTATTACACAACCAAATGAGTAACCATACTAAATTATAGTAACAACGACATTATAGATATATGGGAGCAAGATATCACATGAGCAAATCACAATCATTGCAAGAGTGCTAACATTATAAATTAACAAGTGCATTAACATAGGATAGCCTGATACTAAAACTGGGATTTCCCGAGCTACAGGAATCCGATCACAATGCACAACCCCTCGTTGGAAAGGTATTCGCGAGGGCTACGACTTTCGTGTTGAGTCGATCGCCCAGATCTGGTCGCAACATACCAGAAATTCAACTCGAATACGTACAGGAAACAGTTTCCTGTACAGGAATTTTCCCGAACGCAGCAGACTCGAATCAGCTTTCCCGTGGCTACAGGTATCGCATGGAAACGAGCAACCACTCGTTGGAAAGGTAATTTCAAGGGCTACAACTTTCGTGTTGAGTCGTTCACCCAGATCTGGCCAGAACACCCTCGAAATTGGCCACGAAGGTCGCCGCGTACAGAAATCAGATTTCTGCACGCATCTTAAGGCGAGATGAACGGCATCCGTTCATCTTCTTCCTTGCAACGACCTCGCATAAACTTCTCCAGAAATCACACCCAACCCTATTTCTCCTTTCAAAGCCAAACCCTCAACGAAAACCCCTCTCATCTCCACTTTGAATGATGAGAAGGTTAAGGGAGACTAAGCCTAGAAAACCTAGGCATGGCTTATCCTAAGAACTCTCCTCCTCACCATCAAGACTCTATGGAGTCGATGTCTCTCCTAAAATAACTATAGATCTAGCACCAAGGGAGAGGGGAGGAAGCTCACCTCAAGTCCAGCGGTACCACCATGGCCGGCCATGAGCCTCGCACTCCTTCGCGGCGGCATTGTTTTTCCCTTGACGGTGGCGGCGTTTTGATTCCTCCAAAGATGGCTCCGGCAAGCTCTTCCTCCTCCTCCAGCCAAGAACTCTCTCAGGAATTTCGGGGCAGAAGAAAGGGGAGTGAATGCTAGGGTTTCCAACTTTTTTCCTTTTTATACATCGCAGACACGGGTAGGCACACGGCCGTGTTCCTACCCGTGTTTAGGTGACACGGCCGTGTGGCCTGCCGTGTCTAGGGCCGTGTTCATCCCAGAACCACTTTCTGCCGGGTCAGGGTTGCGGCACACGGGTAGGGACACGGCCGTGTCCCGACCCGTGTCCTAGGCACACGGCTAGGGACACGCCCGTGTCCCAATACCCGTGTACCTCTCTGACTGGTAAGCCTATTTTTATGAGGCACACGGGTATGGACACGGCCGTGTCCATACCCGTGTCAGCCAAAAATGCCGTTTTGCCTTGTTTTCCTCATTTCCCGTACGTCCGCACCTGTTCACCCACACCCCCATTGGGCTCACCACAGCCCCCTTGACTCAAATACGCAATCAAGGGGCCTAGCGCGAATTGGGACGTTACAGATGGCGTTGAGTGCGTCGAGTGCACTCAACGCCATAAGCTGAATGGCATCGAGTGCACTGACTTCACTCAACGCCATCGTTCAAAGGCTTGATGGCATTGAGTGCGTCGAGTGCACTCAACTCCATAAGTTGAATGGCGTTGAGTGCACTGACTGCACTCAATGCCATCGTTCAAAGGCTGGATGGCGTTGAGTGAGTCGAGTGCACTCAATGCCATAAGCTGAACGTCGTTGAGTGCACTGACTGCACTCAACGCCATCATTCTTAGGCTGGATGGCATTGAGTGTGTCGAGTGCACTCAACAACATAAATTTAACGGCGTTGAGTGCACTGAATGCACTCAACGCCATCTTGTTTTGGCTGTATGGCGTTGAGTGAGCTGAGCTCACTCAACGCCGTCGGCTGGATGGCGTTGAGTGAGCTGATCTCACTCAACGTCGTAGGCTGGATGGCATTGAGTGAGCTGGGCTCACTCAACGCCATTTTACTTAGAATTTTCGGGCGCTTTTGGTCTGTTTGTTGGTTCAGCTTAACCGGGCCGTTTCGGGAAGTGGTCCAGGGGGTGTTAATTAGTCGCTTCTCTATTAAGACCTAATTAGGCCTTATTTAAATTAATTTTGACCGGTCAAGTGGAGGAAATGCCACGTGGTCGATGGTTATGAGAAAGAACAGTCATGGCCATGGCCGAGAGTCAGTTTTCATTGCCACTAATGCCTCTTGAATGCCTTGGAGAACTTTCACTCCTCTTTTAATGGCTTAATTCAACACCTCTAGGAAAGAGGAGGAGTTTCCAGCCGTTATCTTGCTGGACAGAGCCGTTTTCAGCCCCCCACCACCATGGTCGAAAAAGCTTTAAAGGACCATTAATGGCCACCAGCAGATTATACCTTTCCCCTCCCTCCTTTTACTGGTTTAAAAGCTTCCCTAGACCTCAAGCACTTGTTTCCACACTTTGCCTTAAGGAGACGAGGGAGTTATGCGTGATGTTGAAGACCGCTGGTGACACCTTCACCATTAATGGCTTTCCGTCGATCTGTATGTCTCCAGCCCGTGAATAAGGTCCTCCCCTCTTCTCTCTTTACGGGTAGATCATAGCTTTCCTTAGGATTAAGAATTGGGCTCAACTGAGCCCGATCGGGAAGAGCTTCTCTTTGTGGCTTTTTCTCGCAAGAACATAGCTCTCGGGTTCACCGAAAAACACCTCTCCGGCGGCCATGCCGCCGCCCAGTGATGGCCACCACCCCAACGGAGGTGGTGGTGGCGGTGGCCGGCCAGGGAGGAAGCTGGATGGCCGGTGGCAACGTTTGGAATAAGCTCCAGGTTCGGCTAATCATGGCCCTCGGCTGGAGAAAGAAGACGATCCAGCAATCGTCGGATCCTGCTTAAAGTTCTGTGCTGGTCTAATTTATTAATTTCTTTTTGAGTATTTTCTGTCTCGTTTACTATATGGTTTGAAATAAATAATAAAAATAGGTAGGCCCCTCTACAGAAAATATGACCAATATTAAAGTTGTAGGCCGTGAAGTCTTGTTTTATTTTAAATTTATTTGGACTCATTTGGGTAAGTGGTTTGACCACAGCGCCAATTTTGGTGGGGTCTATACATAGGCTTGACCAGAACTTGGTTTGAGTGCCCCATCCAATCCAGCCATCCAAATGACTTGAAATTTTGGATGGAGGTCACTCTTACCTATACCTAGAAAATATCCAAAAATGGGAATTTATGGAGAATATTTTTCTATAGTTTTTTGTAATTATTTAATAAATAATGATTAAATTAATTCAGGGGCCTAATTACCTCCAATAGCTCCTAAGTTTTGGTAAGTAGTCCTTGGGGTCAGTACAAGGCTCTGGATAAAATTTCATCTCATTTGGAGAGGATTTATATTGGAAATGAACAAACCTAAGCTTTGCCCTATTAAGGGGTTTTTAGGTCAAAAGTGCACTTTGTGATTTGGGTGGTCAAATCACCTCAACAGAGGCTAAGATTTTGACCACTGAGTAGGCATGATTTCTAGCACCCCCCATGAAAGATGGGGTGGATTGGGGTAGATTTACCTTAGGATACAAGACCAAACCCTAAGGATGGTTTTGGGTGTCTTGTGAAGGACATATGGTGTTATGTCCTTGTATGAATTTGGTACTTAGAATAAATACTTGTAGGGTGGTTTGATGCCCTAGGAATTGAACGGGTAGTTCTTTGACACAAATACCCCACATAAACCACTTAATAAGTAATTAGGTCTTTACACCTTAGGAATTTTATGGTGGGTCATATGACCTTGATTTTCAGTCAAACTTTGGCAGGAGTGTTGTCATAGTGATATTCATATCTGGATAATTTTGTTATGAATTATTGATCAAAACTTCATGTACTAACCATCAAATTATACTTAAAACTTAGGAATTTCTTATGAATTAACCACTCACTGGAATCTTATGGAATTTAGTCAGAGGACCTTTTATGATGTTATAAAGCTTTGTGAATTTTTATGGAATTGTGGGAAGTGTATTTATAGGGGTTACTTCACTAAGTATTGTTTCTTATGAAAACTTAATTGAAATTTATTTTGGTGTCTAGTAAGCCAGGAAAATTATGATTTTTGTGCAATGGTTCTTTCAGTACATTATTAAGGTTTAGTAAATTTTCTACAATTTTTTGATGAATAATTTTAGTACTTCCTTCTTTAAATATGATTAATGGAATTATGATGTATAAATTTATTAGAGGCTAAATATTTTTTGTAAAATCATGGAAATTAGTATTTATTTATATCTCTCCATTATTTAGTGGTCATAATTTTTGGGTGACTATTACTTGAGAAAATCATGTACTTCATGTTTAAAATTACCCTTGGCCAATCTTTTGGGAAAGTTAATTAAATATTAGATTAATTAAAAAAATTATAATTTTCTATATTTAGCCTAATTATGCCATGATAGACTCCCAGTAAATAACTTAAGCCATTTGGATAAACATTTTGAGTACTTCCCATTATATATATCATATAACTTAGGATGGTCTGCGTTTAGTAAAAAACTGCAGGAATCATATTAGGGTGCAGAAGTGAACTAAGGAGATGGGATATTAGTGTAATGGGCTGATAAGTGATATGAGGAGTCATGATGAGGAGTGAGAAGTCTGGCTAGAGTTTAGACGTGCTCGGGGACAACGAAACATCGTCTACCCCATAGGAGAGAAAGTGTCAAATACACTAGGGTTAGAACCAATATAACTCAAGAGGGATTGGGAATTTGGGTATTAACCAATAACAATAAGTGCCTTGCGAAAGGGAACGATGGGCTTCAGCTACCATCATAGTTCCTAGTGCCCTTTGAGAGCCCTTCACGGGGTATACCGGGGGCAGTCCTGGGCTAACGTAAACCGTAGGAATAATAAACTAAAAGAGAAACTAGTATAACTAGGGTTTCACGTTCACACACCCCGGTAGCTAGGGAGGTTGAATAGAATTGGTTTGGTTGCCATCCGGATGGTAGCTTCGGAAGGTAGATGACCGGACGGGATAGTCCGAGGAGCCGGGGGCTCGATTGTTTGAATACAGAATAAGGTGGTGGGTCTTCGGTATTTGACAGCCGTTCACACCGGTGTCGGTACGTTTACTCGGCTATGTGGGACACTTAGCCAAAGAAAGTATGGTGGATATAGCCAGCACTAGTACGCGGATACTCTAAGTTGTGTTCTTCTAGGGGCGTACGGAAGGGCTAGGCCCGGTAGTGTGGATACCCGCCTAGGAGTTGGGGGCCCGACCCACTGTCTCCGTTTGCCACTACGGAGGTTCCTGGGAGTGAAGCTAGTTGCCCGAACAAGGGGAACTAAAGGTCTGTGCGCATAGAGTCGTGTGCGTGAGTTGCACTTACATGAATCATGGCATAACATATCACTACACTCATATTTGCATACACCGACAGCCTAATGTATAAATCGATATAGGACTTTTTATACGATGGGAGCCATGCAGAAGACCCCTTAACTTATAAGTTTGTATGGGCATTCATATAAGTTAAGGTTACATATTTAATTTCTACTTGTCCTTTCATATATATATTGACTTACGACATGTTTACTTTACTGCTCACTATTGTAGAACTGCTAGATGTACCTTTCATACTTAGCTGCTTATATAATATATATTTACTGCTAGACTAGTTCCGCTGTCACCCGCCTTGCTTATTCTCCACCACTATAGCTTCCCTTTCCTCCTCTCCGCTCGGTGTCTAGGAGCTGTGGGGGGAGGGGTAGGGGATGATAGGACTTAGTCTTTATGACTAATGGTTTTCGGACCACAACATTACAGGAGCTCCGGATGGGGGACAGGGACCAGCATCCCAGGGACCAGCATCAGCGGAGTATGGCGCGCATGGAGGTGGGACAGTCTAGTTACGGAGCACCTGTTACCAGCTCCGTGAGTTATTAGTCTTTCTTATAGCTTCCACAAGAGATTGTAGTGAGGATTTGATGTATCTGGGCTTAAGCCCGTTTATATTTCATCTGAACTGATCTTTTGCAGTTCTCTGCTTTCTTTATTTTTATGGACTTGTTGTGATTTCAATTTACATGTGATTTTGTGGACTTGATTATATTCAGTTTGTATTTACTTCTCTTTCTTGTGATCGAAAAGACCGGAAGAATTGGCGTTTTATAGTGGCAGCCTTCCCGAGTGTCGGTGCCACTGCAAAGCGGTAATTCTTGGCATAAGACCCTAGTGGTTTGAAAAAAAGAAAAAAATGGGGTCTTACAGCATGCATGTCCACTAAATACAAAAAATAGGAATGAGCGTACAAATACACAAAGTACTTGGCCTTACAAGAGTTTACTTAAATAAAGAGTGTCTTCCAAACATCGACACGGAGGCCAGTCACACATGAGAATAAAAGTAAACATTCGCAAAGGCCTTTGAGGGCCTGCTCAGCAACAAGGGCTTCAGCCCGCTATTTTACATTAGGCTCCGTAGCACCTGCATGCAACAATCCACCGCAGAGGTGGCAAACAAAGCAACGGTCAGCTAAAGCTGACAAAATTATAACGACCCCATCCCTTTCTTGGGGTGGCAGTGCTCCTTCCCAGCATTGCATTAGTATAATCCAACGATTAAAGTGAAAGTACAACATTTGCACAATACACCACAAGTGCAGGCCCACACAGCCACACACCCCGTGCTCTCAGGGCACTTACTCGGTGAACCCGGTAAAAATCCGTGGTCTCACCACCGCTGCCACGACGGAAAACCTAGTGAGCATTATAGTTTTTTCGGCTTAAGCCTAAGACCCTCCATCTATGCCAACGGTAAGTACCACGTAATTTAGGTCGCTTTAACCGAACCACATAGAGCGGGTACGGATCCGCCTAACCCGTTGCTGACACCGACACGTCATTTTAAGCCATAGGCGTGGGTCAAGCTTCCCCGAGTCCCAAATCGATCACATAAATATAACATAACCTAGTTATGTGCAAGTTGGCTCTCAGGCAACCAAGATGGCAGAACCACTCTTCTGCCCAGTTTTCCGGGTGCACCTTGGAGTTAGTCCCCAAGGCTCCCTACTGCAATCTACCGCATAGAAAACCCAAAAACAACCATCGGCACGGAGTCTTCTCCGGCTCTTCATGTATAATGAAACATCACCGATCCATACCAACTTGTCAGGGTAGACTTCACACACCATGCCTATGTCCGTACTTTGATTCTGGACTCTACATGCAAAAAAACGGGGACTATTCATGTCCACCCAAAGGAATACCTCACACTCACCGCATACTCGCGAGAGCGGGTTTCCTATACAGAAAGGAAGAGGACTTCGCATGTCCAAGAAGAGAATCGTTACCCTTGTGGTTCTCTTTGGCGCCATGAAGATCTAGACGGATGAAAAGCACTGCAACAGCCTCACCTCCATAGATCTTGACTCGGATCAAGAATCGGGGCTCCGAAGCTCCATCAGCGGCCAGAGGTTACCTTCTCCTTCTTCCTCGCTCTCCCCTCTCTCTAAACCTTTAGAAAGATAAAACTTGAAGTGGAATGAGGGTTTTAAACCTAATTCCCGTACTTAACTCAGCCAGGAATATTCTGGACCATTAGATCCCATTAGAAGGAAATGAACGGCCATGATTCGCACTTAAAATCAATTTCCTGGGCCGAACACGACTTGTGATACGCCCGTGTCCAAGGTCATGTTCCACACTCGCCGTAAAATAGGAAATACAGAATAGGACACGGCTTGGGACACACCCGTGTTAACCATGACACACCCATGTCATGGGTTGTGTGCCCCAATCGACGCTGAAACCGTCGAACCCCAAACATGACAAAGGCTTGGACACGCCCGTATCAACCTCTGACATGCCCTTGTCAATCAGTATATGCCTGTATTGCGGGGTGTGTCCCTCAATCGACACAGGACCAAAATGTCCTGGAAGGGATACGGGTTTCCAACACGCCCGTATCAAACTTGACACGGCTGTGTCACCCCTAAAACACGCCTGGGATTCAGGCCGTGTTACTCACCCGACACAGCTCGACTACCACCCGAGCAGGACATGACCCTAGACACTCCCGTGTCCTAGGCTGTGTTCTTACCTCCAAGGAATGTAGACTGCATTTCGTCAACCACGCGAAGAAATCTTCGGACTCGAGAACGACACGGCCCTTGACACGCCCGTGTCACAGGCCGTGTAACCCTTACCAAGCCCTAAACTTGGCATAAATGCTTCCCGTTCCTCTTTTGGGTTTTGGGGCGTTACAACTCTCTCCCTCTTAAAAGAATTTTGTCTCGAAATTACAGAAAGGAAAAGATACACAAAGCAAAATGGTACCTGAGTGGAATTACTCGGGGAACTCCTCAAGCATGGTCTGCTCTCGTTCCCACGAGAGCTCCTCCCGACCGCAGTTGTCCCAACAGACTTTGACCACTCTGATGTTTTTGTTACGAAGTCACTTGATTTCAAAGTCCTCAATGCGAACAGGCTTGACTTTCATCGTCAACCAATCATCGACTGGTACTTGATCGACCGCAATAACTTACGAGGGCTCTTGCACTGCCTTCCGCAATTGCGATATGTGGATACATCGTATAGACCACTCAGTTTCACCGATAGCTTCAGCTGATAAGCTGCTTCACCAATCCGCTCCAGAATCTCAAACGGTCCAAGGTACCTCGGGCTCAGCTTCTTCAAGCGTTGTACCCGTGAGACACCCTTGAATGGCTTAATTTTTAAATACACCCAGTCGCCAACAGAGAACCCAACATTCTGATGCTTGGCATTATAGTATTTAGCCTGCCTGTCCTGAGCGATCAACAATCGTTCTCGAATTGTTTGCACCAACGATGTGGCGCCTTCCACTTCTTGTCGTTTGTACAGCTTTGACTCACCTGTTTCCAACCATGACAACGACGTGCGACATTTTCTACCATAAAGGGACACGAAGGGCGCCATTTAAATACTCGCCTGGTAGCCGTTGTTATAAGCAAACTCCACCAAGTACAGGTGATCTTTCCAATGCTTTCCAAAATCCAGGACGCACATGCGAAGCATGTCCTCCATCATCATGTTGACCCTCTAAGTCTGACCATCTGTCTGCGAATGAAAGGCCGTACTGAAACAAAGCTTGGTTTCCAAACTTTGTTATACAAACCTCCAATCATTGGACGTAAACCACCCATCTCGGTCACTCACGATGCTGCGGGGCACACTGTGCAATCGAGCAATGTTATCAATATAGAGTTTTGCCCGTTTATCCACCGAATCATCCTACCTATTCGGAATGAAGTGCGATACTTTCGTCAATCGATCTATGATCACCCAGATGGCGTCGTTTCGCTTCTGTGAGCTTGGCAATCAATGCACAAACTCCATTAAAATATCGTCGAACTTCCACTCCAGGATAGGCAAGGACTTCAAGAAACCTCTTGGCTTCTGACACTCCGCCTTCGCCAAGGCGTACGTCTGACACTTCTCCACATGAAGCGCCACGTCCTTCTTATGTCCTGGCCACCAGAATAACTTTTTCATATTGCAATACATCTTCATGCTCCCTGGGTAAATCGAGTACTTGGTTTGATGAGCCTCGTACATCAATTCCTCTCATAGTTTACCCATCCTTGGGATGCACAGACGACTGTCCTTCCACAACAGTGCATCCTTAACATTAAATTGGAAATTTAACCCATCCAAATCCTCATCCATAAACTTCTTCATGCTATCATCCCCATCAAGAGCCTGCCAAATCCTATCAACAAGGTCAAACTGCACCTTTGTCCAGTTCAGTTGTGATTTGGCACTAGTCTGCTTATCAACACAAGAAATCTCTAATGCCTCCAAATAACGAATCAATCGCTCGTCATGTATCGACAGCCAAGTTGCCTGTGCGGGAGCCCTGCGACTCAACTCATCAGCAATCGCATTGCCTTTCCCAGACACATAATGTATCTTGAAGGTGTAGTCCCCCAGGAACTCCATCCACCTCCGCTGCCGCATGTTTTAGTCCTTTTGATCCAACAAGTACTTCAGGCTCTTGTGGTCAGTATAGATATCGACCTTCACACCATATAGGTAGTGCCTCCACAGCTTCAGGGCAAATATCACGGCCGCTAACTCTAAGTCATGGACCAAATGATTCCTCTCGTGTACCTTCAGCTGATGCGAGCCATAAGCTATAACACTCCCATGCTGCAGTAGAACACAACACAACCCATTGCCCAAAGCATCATTGTAAATATCAAATCCTTCGGTCTCACACGACGAACTTATAATAGGCTCTGTGGTCAACCGACCTTTCTGTTCTTCGAAGGCTTGTGTGCACTCAGGAGACCACACAAACTTATGATCTTTCCTCGTCAAAGTCATGAAGGGTAACTCTATCCGCGAGAAGTTATCTACGAAGCGCCTGTAATAGCTGGCAAGCCCTAGAAAACTCCAAACTTCCGCTACCAAAGACAGAACAAGCCACTCCCGTATCGCAACTATCTTCGCCGGATCAACCGCAATCCCTTCTCCACTAAGTATATGACGAAGGAATGCCACCGAGGACAACCAGAATTCACATTTGGAGAATTTAGCATATAATTGATTCCTCCTCTGCGTCTCCAACACCAAATGCAGATGCTTATAGTGATCCTCTTCGCACTGCGAGTAGACCAAGATATCGCCGATAAAGACTATCACGAAGTGATCCAGGTACTCTCTGAACGTTCTATTCATCAGATCCATAAACACGGATGGTGCATTAGTCAGGCCAAACAGCATGACGGTAATCTCATAATACCCATACCTCGTGCTGAAAGCTGTCTTAGGGATTATCCTCAGTGTATATGTAATGCCCCAAAAACACTATAGGTATGGGAAGTGTTTTTATGGGTTATGGAGCCCTGGGAATTTCCCGGCTGGAGGTCACGACCATGTAAGGGGGGCCGACACGGCCGTATCAAAGTTGACACGGGCGTGTCAACATGCCGTGACCTTCTCTAGAAACTGGGCTGTGTCGAGGGGCATGTACACGGCTCGGGACACGGGTATGTCGTGGTCGAAACGGTCGTGTCAATATTGACACTGGCGTGTTAGGACCCATGTCCACTAAGGGTCATGTCGGTTTCAATAGGGTGGTTATGGAACACGCCCACCGAAAAGGGGAAGCAAGTTTAGGCGACACGGGCGTGTCACCTTGGACACAGGAGTGTCTCAACCCATTTCCTGTTCTGAGTCGATGATTTCGTGTGCAAATAGGGCACACGGCCAGGAATATGGCCGTGTGCAAAGCCGTGTTCAGCCATCTGAAATGATTTTCAGAGTTATTCTGGGCCGTTCGTTTTTATTAAATACGATCCAACGACCCTGGCTTGCCTCCTGATGATTTATGGACGGGAATGGGGAAGTTATTCCTCATTTCATCTTTGGCTTTCTCTTTCTAAGGAGAAGAGAGAGGGGAGAGCAAGAGGAGGTAGGAGAAGAGGAATCCGGCCACTAGTGGTGCTACGGTTGTCCGAATTGCGTGCCGAATTCAGATTCACGGAGGCAAGAGCGTTGCGGTCCTTTCCAACCGTGTACTTTTCTCCATGGCGCCAAAACATGCTACAATGGTAACGATTTTGCACTCGGACATGCGAAGTCTTTCTTTCCTTCATTTGCATAGGAATCCTCCACCAAAAAGGTGGAACGCGAAAAGATTCCCGTGGGATCGGTGGTTCATCCCTTGCTTTGTTGCATTAAAACCAGAAGTGAGTAGTACGGTTAGGCATTATGTGTGAAGGCCATCCAGAAGTGAGTAGTACAGATTGGTGATGCTTTGTTTGTAAATCGGAGAAGACTTCGTGTTCATTGATTATTTGTATGGAGTCCCTTGGTGAATACCTGTGGCTTGGTGCAGCAGGAAGTACTGGAGGAAGTCCAGGAAAATGTGAGAGTTGATACTTGGTGTTCAACTCGTGTAGTCATGAGTACCATGTTGCATGTTGTTGGGCCGTTGTGCTGCAACTAAAAGCCTTAGTGGCGATCGAGCAAGGAGATGTCGTACCCGCATTGATCTGGTGTGACAACTGACAATGATGAGCAACGGGCAAGGCGGATCTGTACCCGCGTTATGGTTGTCTAAACTTGGGTGCTTATGTCCCTGTTAGGATCTCGTAGCGAGAGTCTTAGGCCTACATGCCGTAAAGACTAGGAATGCTCATTTTGGACCGTAAGGTAGAGAGACCTTGAAACGGTGGTGGGACCCTGTATTTTCCGGTACACCAATAAGGTGCCCTGAGTTCACGGAGCATCGGGCCGTCATGCTGACATTTGTGTTATGTATTAGCTACTGCGGTTGTTCACAACCATGGTGGATTAAAGTATACATATATTGTTTAATAAAATGCTTTGTAGGGAAGGAATTCCGCTGCCCCGTGCCAGAGGCAGGGTCGTTATAATTGGTCAGCTGAATGCTGACCGTTGCCCTATTTTCCGCCGCTTGGTGGATTGTTTCTTGAAGTTGCTGGCCCAAGCGGGAAATAGCGGGCTGAAGCCCTGGTTGCGCTACTACCCTTGAAGGCTTTACTTTTCTTTACTCTTGTTCATGTGTGGTCGGCCTGCGTGTTGATGTTTGTAAACCACACTCCTGTTAAGAGAATCTTGTATGGCCATAAGGCCATGTACCTTGCGTATTGGTTGTATTCATTCCTAATTTTTTGTAGTGGACATTTCTTTTGTTGTACTTGAATTCAAAGTTTCCAACCTTGAAGCTTCCGCTAGAATGCTCTGTGTTAGGAATCGTTGGTAGTTTTGATATTATATAGTAACCTCTCCTCCTGTTTGTGGAATATGGTGTGGGGACCCGGCCGGACCTTCTACTATATCCCATGTAACGGGTAGGGATGTTACAATTTGGTATCAACTTGTAAGTCTTTCTCTTCCGAATTCGTGGGCAAATTCTTTTGAGAGGTGGCGAGCACGTGTAAGTGCTGTCGTTATAACACAAAATGAACTCAAGAATGACCACTTAGGAATAAAAATACACTTGTTTGCGGAATCTGCGTATTCATTTTTGTAAGTTTTCCATTTTGTTTAGTCGCTAAGTTGTGTTTCTTACACATATAGGTGATTTGAAGTCATGCAGGACAGTAAGAACCCCAATGTTCTGATGAGAGTGCGGCACCAGCGGAGGTGTCCACGCCTCCTCCTTCTACTGAAACTATTCGTATGATTACGGAGACGGTACTTGTTGTGATGAATGCTCAGCAGGCTGGACAGGCGAGGCCTACAGCGGTGCCAATTCAGGCTGGGCTAAGACAAGAACCTGTAGAAGTTGTGGTTGATCTCCGAGCAGCAGATCAACAACTGAAGTGGTTCATGAGCTTCAATCCTCCAACATATGATGGGACCTGTTGGCCGGCCAAGGCGGAGGATTGGATCTCAAGGATAAGAAGGATCTTGATAGCAATCGGGGTTGAGGAGGAGCAGAAGGTAATGTTAACCAATTTCCTGTTGGAGGGAGAGGCTCGGCTTTGGTGGGATGAGGTCGAACTACATCACTTGGCAGGCAGACAGTTAACTGAGGTATCGATGGTGGAGTTCTCTCGGTTGTTCTCGGCAAAGTATTTGCCGATGCCGCAAAGGATTGGTATGGAATTGGAGTTTCAACGACTGACGCAAGGAGTAAAGAGCGTGGATGACTATCTCCATGAATTTACACGTCTGGGACATTATGCAGGATCTATTTTTTCAGAAGAGGAGCGTCAGACCAGTAGGTTATATGAAGGACTGCGGGATGAGCTAAGGTTTTTGCTCTCGAGTTCTATGAGCCAAGGATTTCAAGCATTGGTTTGTACGGTTAGGTCTTTGGAGAAGGTCTTGAAGAGGACACAGGGCAAGAGGAACTTGGCAGTGACAAAGCAAGATTTCAAGACTCTGCATCCGGAGAAGTCTGGGTTCCGTAAGAGATGGGAAAAGAGGTCCAAATCTGCTGGACAAGCCCCTTCAGATGTTGTGGCAGAGGCATCTTCTGGGTATGGTTCTCGAGCTTAATACACGTGTGGAAAGCTGGGACACTTTGCTCGTGACTGTCGCTCTGGCCCTCCAAAGGGCGAAAAGATGGCGGGAGCGTCATATGTAGAGAAAGGGAAGACAGTGATGGGGTCTTCTGCATCGCAGGTGCTGCCCCGGGTATTCAATCTCGGGCAATAGGAGGCTATCAAACAGGCTGACGTCGTCACAAGTACGGGTAGTTTGTAGTTTTACTTTGTTCCTTGTGCTGTGCTTGTTTTAATTTTGGTAATATAGGTTTTATCCTTATACGGGACCATCTGGCAAGAGCCTTGTTCGATACAGGTCCCTCACATTCGTTCCTGTCTGAAGACTTTGTCTTATGAATCAGGGTACCTGCACGGACCACGAAAGATAGTATTAAGGTGCTCCTACCTAACGGATGTGTGTTG
Source organism: Platanthera zijinensis (assembly GCA_039513925.1). Taxonomy (NCBI): domain Eukaryota; kingdom Viridiplantae; phylum Streptophyta; class Magnoliopsida; order Asparagales; family Orchidaceae; genus Platanthera; species Platanthera zijinensis. The sequence continues at coordinate 71,471,782 of CM077094.1, read as the reverse complement.
TGCGCGGATAAGTCATGTAGTGTGGAAGTAAAGATAGGAAGTCGGGATTTCTTGGTGAACGCATCAGTGCTACCGATATCTGAGTTCGATATTATCTTTGGTATGGACTGGCTTTCAGAGCAGCATGCCAGTATAAATTGCACTTCCATAGAGGTTACACTGGGTCAAGATACCGAACAAGAGACTAAGTTCAATGGCATGCGAGCGATGAGTAGGATACAGTTATCTGCTCTCCAAGTCGTTAAGGAAGTTCGGAAGGGTGCGGAGTTATTCTTCACACTTATAGAGGTTGTGGAGCCTAAGTCCAGTATTAGTGAGGTGCCGATTGTTTCAGAGTTTGCTAATGTGTTTCTGAAAGATCTTCCAGGGTTACCACCCAAAAGGGAGATCGACTTCGCTATCGAGATGGTACCAAGTGCGAAACCTGTGGCCCACTCTCCATATCGAGTAGCGCTAAAGGAAATGGCGGAGTTGAAGGTTCAGTTATAGGAAATACTAGAGCAAGTCTACATACGTCCAAGTCAGTCACCTTGGTGTGCACCAGTTCTCTTTGTGAAGAAAAAGGACGGTAGCTTGTGTCTATGTATTGACTATGGAGAACTAAACAAGCTGACAAAAAAGAACAAATATCTGTATTCATGGATTGACGAGTTAGTTGGCTTGATTGTATACTCCAAGTTGGATTTGAAGTCAGGTTATTGTCAGTTGAGAGTTCGTGAATGTTACATACCCAAAACAACGTTCGGAACACGCTATGGTAACTATGAGTTCACGGTAATGCCGTTTGTGCTGTCCAATGCGCCATCGGTATTCATGGATTTAATACATCAGGTGTTTAGGGATTACTTGGATTTGTTTGTAATCGTCTTTATCGACGATATCCTCGTATACTCCCAAACAAAAGAAGATCATGCAAATCATTTGCAGTTGGTGCTGCACACCCTGAGAAAGAACAAGCTCTACACCAAGTTCTCTAAGTGTGAGTTTTGGCTATCGTTGGTGGCTTTCCTTGGCCATGGGGTTAGTGGAGAGGGCATTGCGGTGGATCTGGCTAAGGTTGCTGCTATGCGGGAGTGGCCTGTTCTTACTACTGTGGCAGAGGTCAGGATTTTTCTTGGACTTGCGGGCTACTACAGGCGCTTCGTAAAGAATTTCTCGCGGATAGCCTTGCCTCTCACCACACTAACGAGGAAGGATCAAAAGTTTGTTTGGACGCCAAAATGTGCACGAGCTTTTGAAGAGCTAAAGAGTCGGTTGACCACGACGCCAATATTGACATCGCCATGTGGTTTGGATGGCTTTGAAGTGTATAATGATGCATCAGGGAGCGGCTTAGGCTGCGTTCTTCTACAGTTTGGTAAGGTGATAGCATATGGCAAACGCTAGTTGAAGGTGCACGAACGGAATTACCCCGTCCATGATTTGGAGTTGGCGGCGGTAATATTCGCACTTAAACTATGACGTCATTATCTATATGGCATGAAAGTGGATATATTCACGGACCATAAGAGCCTGAAGTATCTGTTGGATCAGAAGGATCTCAACATGTGACAGAGAAGGTGGATGTAGTTTCTTGGAGACTACACCTTTCAGATTCACTACACTCCCGGTAAGGGGAATGTCGTCGCGGATGCCTTGAGTCGTAGGACTCCGGCAAGGGCTAATTGGTTATTAAGGCATGATGAAAGCCTAATTCGGGAACTGGAAGTCTTAGACATTTCTTGTGTTGACAAGGATTCCACTGCAAAGGCGTGTTTGAATTGGACAGAGGTACAATGTGACCTTACGGATAGAGTTCGGCATGTAACAGAACTTGATGAAAGTCTACAATGGTATGCAGCGGAGAGTTCAGATTCTCAGTTTTTTTTTAGGACGGCGTTTTGCGGAGAGACGATCGTTTGTGCGTCCCAAGTAGGGGTAAAATTCGTGAAGAATTGATGTATGAAGCCCACTTCACAAAATATTCAATTCACCCCGGGAGCACGAAGATGTATAAGGATATGAAGAAAATGTTCTGGTGGCCTGGAATGAAGAAGGATATAGCACATTATGTTGTGAAATGCCAGACATGTGCCTTGGTAAAGGTTGAATTCCAATGGCCAGGTGGTCTTCTGAAGTCGTTGCCTATTCCTATATGGAAATTTGATGACACCTCGATGGATTTCGTGCATGGGCTGCCGAGGTCGCAATACGGTAATGATGCAATTTGGGTGATTGTGGATCGGTTAAATAAGGTGTCACACTTCATCCCAAACCGTAAGGACGACTCAGTTGATAAGTTGGCAAAGTTGTATAAGGATAACATTGTACAATTGCACGGTGTGCCACGTAGCATCGTTAGTGATCGTGATGGGCATTTCACTTCGGGAGATTGGAGGCTTATTCACCAAATGTTGGGTACTAAATTGCATTTCAGTACGGCCTTTCATCCTTAGACGGATGGTCAGACCGAAAGGACCAACAGGACGTTGGAGGATATGCTCCGAATGTGTGCACTACATTTCGGAAAGAGTTGGGAAGATCATCTTTATATGATCGAGTTCGCCTACAACAAAAGCTATCAAGCTAGTATATAGATGGCGCCCTTTAAGGCCTTATACGGTAGGAAGCGTTGTACCCCTTTGGCTTGGGCGGAGACTGGCGAATCGAAGCTGTATAAGAAAAAAGAAATGGATGATGCTAACTCGACTATTCGGTTGATTCGAGAAAGATTGTTGGTGGCTCAAGACAGGCAAGCGAAGTACTACAATGCCAAGCACCAAAACGTGGAGTTTGCGGTGGGCGATTGGGTATACTTGAAGATTAAACCCTTCAAGGGCGTGTCCAGGATACGGCATCTGAAAAAGCCAAGCCCGAGTTATTTGGGACCGTTTGAAGTGGTCGAGCGTGTTGGTGAGGTTTCCTATCGGTTAGTGCTTTCTACAGAACTGAGTTGTTTGCATGACGTGTTTCATGTCTCGGTATTAAGGAAAGCAGTGAAAGAGCCATCTCAGTTGGTTGATGCGGATCGAGTATCTGTCGATAGTGGGATAACGATGAAGGTTAGGCCTTTACGGATCGAGGATACGACGGTTAAACAACTATGAAATAAAGCGGTCGAGATGGTCAAGGTCCGATGGGACAATTATGGCCGAGAGGAGTTGTCATGGGAGCAGGAACAAGCCATGTGTACTGAATTTCCCGAGCTATTTTTATAGTATTATTATAACCATTTGTATGAACAATAGTATATATTTGCATAGTATATAATTTTATTTTGTGCTTAGTGAATTTTGGGACGAAATTCTTATAAGAGGGGGAGAATTGTAATGCCCCAAAAACACTATAGGTATGGGAAGTGTTTTTATGGGTTCTAGAGCCCTTGGAATTTCCCTGCTGGAGGTCACAGGCATGTAAGGGGGCCGACATGGCCGTGTCAAAGTTGACACGGGCGTGTCAACATGCCGTGTCCTTCTCTGCAAACTGGGCTATGTCGAGGGGCGTGTACACAGCTCGGGACACGGGCATGTCATGGTCGATACGGTCGTGCCAATATTGACACGGGCGTGTCAGGACTCGTGTCCACTAAGGGTCGTGTCGGTTCCGTAGGGCAGTTATGGAAAAAGCCCACCGACACGTGCGTGCAAGTTTGGGCGACACGGGCGTGTCACCTTGGATACGGGCGTGTCTTAACCCATTTCCTGTTCTGGGTCGATAATTTCGTGTGCAAACAGGGCACACGGCCATGTGCAAAGCCGTGTTCGGCCATCTTAAATGATTTTCTGAGTTATTCTGGGCCGTTCATTTTTATTAAATACGATCCAACGGCCCTAGCTTGCCTCCTTATGATTTATGGATGGGAATGGGGAAGTTATTCCTCATTTCATCTTTGGCTTTCTCTTTCTGAGGAGAAGAGAGAGGGGAGAGCAAGAGGAGGTAGGAGAAGAGGAATCCGGCCGCCGCTGGTGCTACGGTGGTCCGGATCGCGTGCCGAATTCAGATTCACGGAGGCAAGAGCGTTGCGGTCCTTTCCAACCATGTACTTTTCTCCATAGCGCCAAAACATGCTACAAGGGTAACGATTTTCAACTCTGACATGTGTTGTCCTTCTTTCCTGCATTTGCATAGGAATCCTCCACTAAAAAGGTGGAACGCGAAGAGATTCCCGTAGGATCAGTGGTTCATCCCTTGCTTTGTTGCATTAGAACCGGAAGTGAGTAGTACGGTTAGGCATTCTGTGTGAAGCCCATCTTGAAGTGAGTAGTACGGATTGGTGATGCTTTGTTTGCAAATCGGAGAAGACTCCGTGTTCATTAATTGTTTGTATTGAGTCCCTTGGTGAATACCTGTGGCTTGGTGCAGTAGGAAGTACTGGAGGAAGTCCAGGAAAATGTGAGAGTTGATACTTGGTGTTCAACTCGTGTGGTCGTGAGTACCATGTTGTGTGTTTTAGGGTCGTTGTGCTGCAACTAAAAGCCTTGGTGGCGAACGGGCAAGGAGATGTTGTACCCGCGTCAATCCAGTGTGACGACTGACGATGATGAGCAACGAGCAAGGCCGATCTGTACCCGCATTATGGTTGTCTAACCTTGGGTGCTTAAGTCCCTGTTAGGATCTCATAGCGAGAGTCTTAGGCGTGCGAGCCGTAAAGACTAGGAATGTTCATTTTGGACCATAAGGTAGAGGGACCTTGAAATGATGGTGGGACCCTGGATTTTCCGGTACACCAATAAGGTGCCCTGAGTGCACGGAGCATCGGGCCGTCATGCCGACATTTGTGTTATGTATTGGCTAGTGCGGTTGTGCACAACTGTGGTGGATTAAAGTATACATATGCTGGTTAATAAAATGCTTTGTAGGGAAGGAATTCCACTGCCCCGTGCCAGGGGCAGGGTCGTTATAATTGGTCAGCTGAATGCTGACTGTTGCCCTGTTTGTCGCGGCTTGGTGGATTGTTTCTTGTAGGTGGAGCTGGCCCAAGCCGGAAATAGTGGGCTGAATCCCTGGTTTTGCTGCTACCCTTGAAGGCTTTACTTTGCTTTACTCTTGTTCATGTGTGGCTGGTCTGCGTGCCGATGTTTGTAAACCACACTCCTATTAAGAGAAACTTGTAAGGCCATAAGATCATGTACCTTGTGTATTGGTTATATTCTTTCCTAATTGTTAGTAGTGGATATTTCTTTTGTTGTACTTGAGTTCAAAGTTTCCAACCTTGATGCTTCCGCTAGAATGCTCTGTGTTAGGAATCGTTGGTAGTTTTGATATTATACAGTAACCTCTCTGCCTGTTTGTGGAATTTGGTGTGGGGCCCCTGCCGAACCTTTTACTATATCCCATTTAACGGGTAGGGATGTTACATGATAATACCCAGATTTAAGATCTAATTTTGAGTACACCGATGACCGAACTAACTGATTGAACAGATCGTCAATCCTTGGGATCGGATATTTATTCTTCTCCGTTAACTTGTTCAGCTCTCGATAATCAATACAAAGTCGCAAACTTCCGTCCTTCTTCTTAACAAAGAGGACCGGTGCGCTCATAGGAGATGAACTTGGACGCACATAACCGTATTCCAACCGTTCTTCAAGTTGAAATTTCAGTTCTTCCATTTCCTTAGACGCTAACCGATACGGAGAGCGTGACACAGGTTTGGCACCTGACATTAGCTCAATAGTGAAGTCAATCTCTTGCTGCGGTGGGGCTCCAGGGAGATCGCCAGGGAACACGTCAGGATACTCAGATACAATCGAGATACTATCCAAAAGAGGCTTTTGTAACACCCCAAAAATCTCAAAACTGGATTTGAGGTGCAAGAGGTTTGACACGGCCTGGGACACGGGCGTGTCCCAGGGCGTGTCGGGGGTACACGGCCTGGGACACGGGCGTGTCCCAGGGCGTGTTCTGGATGGTCGACGATCGGTGGTCGACTATAGTCGAGCCTGGGACACGGCCTTGGATACGGGCGTGTCCCAGGGCGTGTCACTCAAGAAATGGATGGACTGAGTCAGAGAAGTACACGGCCCGGAACCAAGCCTTGAACACGGACGTGTCAGATTTGACACGGGCGTGTCCGAGGGCGTGTGCCTACCCGTGTACTGCTCTGTTGGTTTTGGAGCTCGTTGAGGCAGGGGTGACACGGGCATGTCATTTGAACGACACGGGCGTGTCAGGTTTGACACGGGCGAGTCGATGCCCGTGTTCTGGTAGATTTCAGTCGGTGCGAGTGTCGCGTGTGCCGCTTAAGGGTACACGGCCTATGACACGGGCGTGTCACAGGCCGTGTCGGCCAAAAGAATAGTTATTTTTGGGCAGATCTTGGCCGTTCATTTTCCTTAAAGAGGATCCTGTGGCTGGGGCTCATTCCTGGTCTGATAAGGCCGGGAAAGGAGGAGGAAAGGCATATTTCTAAGTTTCATACTCTCTTTCTAACTTTAAGAGAGAGGTGAGAGCAAGGTGAGGAAGAAGAAGTGGAATCCGGTTGTCGGTGGTGCTACGGTGGTCCAAATCACAAGTCGAGTTCGGATTTGCGAAGGCAACGCAGCTGCGAAGGCTTTCATCCGTCTCAAATTTCTCTCCATGGCTTTGAAGCGAGTTCCTAGGGTAACGATTTCCTTCTCGGATATGTGAAGTCCTTATTTCCTGCATTGCATAGGGAAAACCCTTCCCCGCGAGTGTGCGGTGGGTTGTGGCGTCCCTTGGGGTAGATATGTGAAGTCCCCCTTGTTAGAGTCCGGAATTGGAGTACGGATCTAGGCATGATGTGTGAAGCCCATCTGGACATATTGGTCTGCATTGGTGATGCTTGTTTGCATATCGGAGAAGACTCCATGATTATTGCTTGTATGCATGATGGATAAAGTACTGGAGGAAGTCCAGGAAATTGTAAGAGTTGGGTGCAACTCTTGGGGCCGTGAGTTGCCACTTTGTGTGCGGTTGAGCGTTGGGCTGCAACTGTATGAAAAGGCTTCGTGCCAAACAGGCAAGGTGAAACCAACCCGCGCCTTTAAATGTGGCCTCAGGTACGATGTACTTGGTTGGGCAAGGCGATTTGAGCAACGGGGGGTGGCTGATCTATACCTGCGTTATGTAGGCTGGGCATGAGAGCGCCAAGGCATTGGGCTTTCGTCAGCGGCATAATGAGAGTCTTGGGCCTGCATGCCGGACTAAATGCTCAATGGTGAGATCCGGTGTTTCCGGTGCACCCGAGAGTGTCATGAGTGCACGGGACGTCGGGCCGTCGTGCCGGCGTTTGTGATATGTGACTGTGCGGTCGTGCACGTCTTGCTTGAATTGCTATATATCATATTAGACAATTGCTATGCAGGGATGGAATTCCGCTGCCCCGTGCCAGGGGCAGGGTCATTATAATAGGTCAGCTGAAGCTGACCGTTGCCCTGTTTGACATCGCTTGGTGGATTGGTTCTTACAGGTACTGGAGGTGCTAGCCCGAGCGGGACTTAGCGGGCTGAAGCCCAAGCTGCGCTGTTGCCCACGAAGGCATTGTTTTGTTTCTTTTGTTCATGTGTGACCGGCCTGCGTGCCGATGTCTGTAATCCACACTCTTATTAAGAGAAATTGTTGTAAGGCCTTAAGGCCAGGCTCTTTTGATGTTTTTATACATTACTATGTTATAGTGGACAGTGTGGTTTATCTTGAGTTCAAAGATTCAACCGTGAAGCTTCCGCTAGAATGCTCTGTGTTAGGATGCATTGGTTATGATATTAGTTCGTAGCGTCTCCGCCTGTTTGTGGAATATAGTGTGGGGCCCCGGCCGGACCCTCTATTATATTCTTCTTGACGGGTAGAGGTGTTACAATTTGGTATCAGCTTGTTGGTCGATCTCTTCCAAATTCATGGATGAATTCTTTTGAGAGGTGGCGAGCACGTGTCAGTGCTGTCGTTATAACACTTAACTTGAACTCAAGATTGTCCACTTCGGAATGCAAATACACTTGTTTGTTGAACTTGTGTATTACTTTTGTATGGTTGCCGTTTTCATTGGTCGTTAACCTGTGTATTTAACACATATATGTGACCAGAAGTGTTGCGGGTCAATCCGAACCACAACGTTCTGTTGAGAGTGCAACACCAGCCGAGGTGCCCACAACTCCTCCATCCGCTGAAACAGTCCGTCTCATCACGGAAATGGTACTTACTGTGATGAATGCTCAGCAGGCTGGGCAGGCACGTCCTGTAGTGGTGCCAACGCAAGCTGGGGTACGGCAAGAACCGGTAGAAGCCGAAGTTGATCCGCGGGTAGCAGATCAACAATAGAAGCAATTCTTGAGCTTTAACCCTCCGCAGTTTTATGGGGCGGGTACACCGGCCCAAGCAGAGGATTGGCTTGCAAGGATCAAGAGGATTATGAGAGCTATCAAGGTTGAGGAGGAACAAAAAGTCATGTTAGCCACTTTCCTACTGGAAGGAGAGGCGCGATTGTGGTGGGATGAGATTGAACTGCATCACTTGGCCGGCAGGCAATTGGCAGAGATTACAATGGAAGAATTCTCTCGTTTGTTCTTAGCACAACATCTGCCGATGCAGCAAAGGATATCGATGGAAATGGAATTTAAACGGTTAGCACAGGGAGATCGAAGTGTGGATGACTACCTGCATGAGTTCACCCGTTTGGGAAGATATGCGGGCACGATCTTCGCTGAAGAAGAGCGTAAGACTAGTCGGTTTTATGCGGGACTGCGAGATGAGCTGCGGTATTTTCTCTCGAGTTCTGTGGGTCAGGGATTCCAAGCCTTAGTCTGTACGGCTCGTTCTTTGGAGACGGACATGAAACGGGGGCAAGCAAAGGGCAACTTCGCTGTTGCGAAGCCAGAGTTTAAGCCGCCGCGCCCGGACAAGTTTGGCTACCGAAAGAGATGGAATAAGAAGTCTAAGTTTTCTGGACAAGCTCCTTCTGCGACTGTGATGGATACATCTGGGTATGGATCTCGTGCTTGTTTTACGTGCGGGAAGGTTGGACATTTCGCACGTGAATATCGATCTGGTCCTCCAAAGGGTGATAAGAAGACGGGAGCGTCTTATGCAGAGAAGGGGAAGGCTGTGGTGGAGTCTTCTGCCTCGCACGCGCAGCCCAGGGTCTTTAACCTTGTACAATATGAGGCCATTAAGCAGGCGGATGTCGTCACAGGTGCGCGTAGTTTTTAATGTTCTTGTTTTTGATGTGCTGTGCTTGTTTTAATTGTAATGTTATAGGGTTTGTCCTTATACGAGAGTATCCGGCGCAAGCACTGTTCGACACAGGTGCTTCACATTCGTTTCTGTCTGAGGACTTTGTCTTTCATGTCGGGGTACCTATACGGACTACGACAGACAGTATAAAGGTGTTGTTGCCTAACGGATGTTTGATGTGCGCGGATCGATCTTGCGTTCTTGAGGTCAAGATAGGAAGTCGGGAGTTCAAGGTGGAAACATTAGTATTGCCGATCAAAAAGTTTGATATAATCTTTGGTATGGACTGGATTTCAGAGCAGCGTGCCTGTATCGATTGCACTTCAAAAGAGGTCACACTTGGGAAAAATACCGAACAAGAGACCAAGTTCGTTGGTATGCAAGGGATGAGTGGGATGTTGTTATCCGCTCTCCAAGTTGTTAAGGCAGTTCGGAAGGGTGCGGAGTTGTTCTTCACACTCATAGAGACGGTGGCGCCGAAGGCCAGTGTGAGTGAAGTGCCGATTGTGTCAGAATATGCTGATGTGTTTCCAAAGGACCTTCCGGGGTTACCTCCCCAAAGGGAAATCGACTTCGCTATCGAGCTGGTGCCGGGTGCGAAACCTGTGGCCCGTTCGCCGTATCGGGTAGCGCCAAAAGAAATGGCCGAACTGAAAGTTTAGTTGCAGGAATTGTTGGAGCAGGGATGCATACGCCCAAGTATGTCACCTTGGAGCGCGCCTGTTCTTTTTGTGAAAAAGAAAGACGGTGGTTTGCGACTATGTATTGATTATCGCAAACTGAACAAGCTGACGGAGAAAAACAAGTATCCAATTCCACGGATCGATGACTTGTTCGATCAGCTAGCAGGCTCAACCGTCTATTCGAAGTTGGATTTGAAGTCCGGTTATTACCAGTTGCGGATTAGGGAAGGTGACATTCCCAAGACAGCGTTTGGCACACGCTATGGTCATTATGAGTTCACAGTGATGTCGTTCGGCTTATGTAATGCGCCTTCGGTCTTCATGGATCTCATGCATTGAACATTCCGCGAATACCTGGATCTGTTTGTGATTGTGTTTATTGATGATATCCTTGTATATTCACAATCGGAGTAAGATCATGCAAACCACTTGCGATTGGTATTGCATACCTTGCGAAGGAATAAGCTGTATGCCAAGTTTTCTAAGTGTGAGTTCTGGCTCTCGTCGGTGGCTTTTCTAGGCCATGTGGTAAGTGGAGAGGGCATAGCGATGGATCCGGCTAAGATAAGTGCCATTTGTGATTGGCCAGTGTTGTCTTCAGTGGCCGAGGTCAGGAGTTTCCTTGGACTGGCGGGCTACTATAGACGGTTCGTGGAGAACTTCTCCCGGATTGCTTTGCCTCTGACTACATTGACGAGAAAGGATCAGAAGTTCGTTTGGACACCGGAGTGCACACGAGCTTTTGTGGAGCTGAAGAGTCGTTTGACCACGGCGCCTGTTTTGACGTCGTCATGTGGTACAGATGGATTTGAAATATACAGCAATGCGTCAGGAAGCGGCTTAGGCTGCGTTCTCCTGCAGTTTGGCAAGGTGATCGCCTATGGCTCACGTCAATTGAAAGTGCATGAGCGTAATTACCCCGTCCATGACTTGGAGTTGGCGGCGGTGATCTTTTCGCTAAAGTTGTGGTGGCATTATCTTTATGGCGTGAAGGTGGATATTTATACAGATCATAAAAGCTTAAAGTATCTGCTCGATCAAAAGGAATTGAATATGCGACAAAGGAGGTGGATGGAATTCCTTGGGGATTATACCTTCGACACTCACTATGTTCCCGGAAAGGGAAATGTGGTCGCTGATGCCTTGAGTCGTCGGACTCCGGTGCAGGCAAATTGGTTGCGGATACATGATGAGCGGTTAATCCAGGAGTTGGAAGCTTTGGAGATATCTTGTGTGGAAAGAGATTCTTCGACTGATGCATGCGTGAACTGGTTGGAGGTTCAATATGACCTTGCTGACAGGGTTCGGCGGGCAACGGAGTTGGATGAAAGTCTCCAATGCTATGCAAAGGAGGGGTCTGGTGATCAATTCTCCTGGGATGACGGTTTATTACGGAAAGATGGCCGATTATGCATCCCTAGTGCGGGTAAATTGCGAGAAGGATTGCTATATGAAGCACACTTTACAAAGTACTCAATTCACCCTGGGAGCACAAAAATGTACAAGGACATGAAGAAACTGTTCTGGTGGCCTGGTTTAAAGAAGGACATAGCCGCGTATATGGCTAAATGTCGTACTTGTGCTTTGGTAAAGGCAGAATGTCAACCGCCGAGTGGTTTCCTGAAGTCGTTGTCGGTTCCGCAATGGAAGTTTGAGGATATTTCTATGGATTTCGTGCAAGGATTGCCGAGATCTCAGCGTGGCCATGACTCAATCTGGGTGATTGTACACCGGTTAACAAAGGTGGCTCACTTTCTACCGAACAAGCGGGACGATTCAGTGGAAACGTTGGCAAAGCTCTATGTGGAGCAGATTGTTCGATTGCACGGTGTTCCCCGGAGCATCGTAAGTGACCGAGATGGGCGCTTTACCTCGAAGGATTGGAGATTAGTTCATCAGATGTTGGGCACGAAGTTAGCATTCAGTACGGCCTTTCACCCGCAAACGGATGGCCAAACTGAACGAACCAACAAAATGATGGAGGATATGCTTTGTATGTGCGCCCTGGACTTCGGTAAGAATTGGGAAGAGCATCTTGTTATGGTGGAGTTTGCCTATAATAATAGCCATCAAGCGAGTATAGGCATGGCCCCGTTTGAAGCGCTGTATGGTCGTAAGTGTCGTACACCACTAGCTTGGGCAGAAAATGGCGAGACCAAACTTTTAGGTAAAAAGGAAGTCGAGGATGCTACCTCAACAATACGCTCAATTTGAGAGAGGCTCCTAATAGCCCAGGATCGGCAAGCCAAGTATTACAATGCTAAGCACCGGAACGTGGAGTTCGCGGTGGGTGACTGGGTCTATTTAAAGATTAAGCCCTTCAAAGGCGTATCTCGGATTCGGCGGTTGAAAAAGCTAAGTCCGCGATACCTTGGTCCGTTTGAAGTGGTGGAGCGAGTTGGGGAAGCTGCCTATCGGCTAGCTCTTTCATCGGAATTGAGTGGATTGCATGATGTGTTTCACATCTCGGTGCTACGCAAAGCAGTCAAGGATCCAGCTCAAGTAATTGACAATGATCGAGTGCCGGTTGAGTATGGGCTAACGACAAAGGTGAAGCCTATACGGATCGAGGATCGAGCCGAGAAACAGTTGCGGAACAAAGTGATCGGGATGGTCAAAGTCCGATGGGACAATTGTGGCCGAGAAGAGCTAATATGGGAGCGCGAGCAGACCATGCGAGCCGAGTTTCCCGAGTTATTTTCGTAACTTGTTCGCTCGTTGTATATGTAATAGAAACATATAAATGTTTTGTTATATTCTCCCTACTGTCTTCAAAATTCGGGACGAAATTTTATTAAGGAGGGGAGGATTGTAACACCCCAAAAATCTCAAAACTGGATTTGAGGTGCAGGCTGTTTGACACGGCCTGGGACACGGGCGTGTCCCAGGGCGTGTCCCAGGGCGTGTCGGGGGTACATGGCCTGGGACACGGGCGTATCCCAGGGCGTGTTCTGGATGGTCGACGATCGGTGGTCAACTATAGTCGAGCCTGGGACACAGCCTTGGACACGGGCGTGTCCCAGGGCGTGTCACTCAAGAAATGGCCGGACTGAGTCAGAGAAGTACACGGCCCGGAACCAAGCCTTGAACACGGTCGTGTCAGATTTGACACGGGCGTGTCCGAGGGCGTGTGCCTACCCGTGTACTGCTCTGTTGGTTTTGGAGCTCGTTGAGGCAGGGGTGACACGGGCGTGTCATTTGACCGACACGGGCGTGTCAGGTTTGACACGGGCGTGTCGATGCCCATGTTCTGGTAGATTTCAGTCGGTGCGAGTGCCGCGTGTGCCGCTTAAGGGTACACGGCCTGTGAAACGGGCGTGTCACAGGCTGTGTCAGCCAAAAGAATAGTTATTTTTGGGCAGATCTTGGCCGTTCATTTTCCTTAAAGAGGATCCTGTGGCTGGGGCTCATTCCTGGTCTGATAGGGCCGGGATAGGAGGAGGAAAGGCTTATTTCTAAGTTTCATACTCTCTTTCTAACTTTAAGAGAGAGGTGAGAGCAAGGTAAGGAAGAAGAAGTGGAATCCGGCTGCCGGTGGTGCTACGGTGGTCCAAATCACAAGCCGAGTTCGGATTTGCGAAGGCAATGCTGCTGCGAAGGCTTTCATCCGTCTCAAATTTCTCTCCATGGCTCCAAAGCGAGTTCCTAGGGTAACGATTTCCTTCTCGGACATGTGAAGTCCTTATTTCCTGCATTGCATAGGGAAAACCCTTCCCCGCGAGTGTGCGGTGGGTTGTGGCGTCCCTTGGGGTAGATATGTGAAGTCCCCCTTGTTAGAGTCCAGAATTAGAGTACGGATCTAGGCATGCTGTGTGAAGCCCATCTGGACATATTGGTCTGGATTGGTGATGCTTGTTTGCATATCGGAGAAGACTCCGTGATTATTGCTTGTATGCATGATGGATAAAGTACTGGAGGAAGTCCAGGAAATTGTGAGAGTTGGGTGCAACTCTTGTGGCCGTGAGTTGCCACTTTGTGTGCGGTTGAGCGTTGGGCTGCAATTGTATGAAAAGGCTTCGTGTCGAACAGGCAAGGTGAAACCGACCCGCGCCTTTAAATATGGCCTCAAGTACGATGTACTTGGTTGGGCAAGGCGATTTGAGCAACGGGGGTGGCTGATCTGTACCTGCATTATGTAGGCTGGGCATGAGAGCGCCAAGGCATTGGGCTTTCGTCAGCGGCATAATGAGAGTCTTGGGCCTGCGTGCCGGACTAAATGCTCAATGGTGAGATCCGGTGTTTCCGGTGCACTCGAGAGTGCCATGAGTGCACGGGACGTCGGGCCGTCATGCCGGCGTTTGTGATATGTGACTGTGCGGTCGTGCACGTCTTGCTTGAATTGCTATATATCATATTGGACGATTGCTATGCAGGGATGGAATTCCGCTGCCCCGTGCTAGGGGCAGGGTCGTTATAATTGGTCAGCTGAAGCTGACCGTTGCCCTGTTTGCCACCGCTTGGTGGATTGGTTCTTACAGGTACTGGAGGTGCTGGTCCGAGCGGGACTTAGCGGGCTGAAGCCCAAGCTGCGCTGCTGCCCTCGAAGGCATTGTTTTGTTTCTTTTGTTCATGTGTGGCCGGCCTGCGTGCCGATGTCTATAATCCACACTCTTGTTAAGAGAAATTGTTGTAAGGCCTTAAGGCCAGGCTCTTTTGATGTTTGTATACATTACTATGTTATAGTGGACAGTGTTCTTTATCTTGAGTTCAAAGATTCAACCGTGAAGCTTCCGCTAGAATGCTCTGTGTTAGGATGCGTTGGTTATGATATTAGTTCGTAGCGTCTCCGCCTGTTTGTGGAATATGGTGTGGGGCCCCGGCCGGACCCTCTATTATATTCTTCTTGACGGGTAGAGGTGTTACAGCTTTGGCTTCAAAGCCTCCACTAGTGTGAAGAATAGCTCTGCACCAACACGAACTGCTTTAACCACCTGAAGAGCAGACATCAAAGTCTTGCTCGCCCATTTCAAGCCTGCAAATGTCGTCTCTCGACCATGTCCCAACTTGAACTCCTTGCGATTGCAATCGATGTATGCCTACTACCCTGAGAGCCAATCCATGCCAAATATCATGTCGAACTTTACTAGCGGCAGTAACGATGCTTGTAAGTCGAACTCCTGCCTCCCAATCCGTATCTTTACACAACAAACTTTATCCGCACGCATTGAACACCAATTAGACAACAACACATCCAATTTATCCTTGGCCATCGAAGAAGTTACTCCGATGCGCGATACAAATCTTTCGGGAAAAAAGGAGTGAAAAGCTCCTGTATCAAAGACTGTTCTCGCCGGCTTATCAAAAATCAAAACAAAGCCTAGTACAAGCAATAGTAAGCTAACATGCGCAAGGTAACAAGTATTTAAAGCCAAACTGCTATAAATTTAAACTGTACCTGTCACCACGTCTTCTTGCATTATGGCCTCCTGCTAGCCAAGATTATAAACCCTAGGCTAGGCTGGAGCATAGTGCGATGCGGTTGATTCCACCGTCTTGCCCTTCTCCTCACAGGTTGCTCCAGGCTTCCTTTCGGACTTTGGACGTCCGCTCTAGCAATCGCGGGCAAAGTGCCCCGACTTCCCATAAAAATAGCATGCGCCCAGGGTTTAGTTTGTAGTCACCCTAGAAGCACCAGAAGAAGGGGCCGGACCCGAAGTCCTTGCTTTCTTGATAAACTTACGATACCCAAACTTTGAGGTAGTCGGCACATTGAACTCTGTCTTCTTTGCATTAGAGTCTTTCTTCGCGTGTACATTCCTCAAATCTTTCTCCAACGACCGGGTCGTATTGACCAGGGTCAAGAAGCCTTATGTCATCCCGCAGACCCTCATAGAATCGGTTTGTCTTTTGCTCCTCATCAGTGAATGTAGAGCTTGCATACTGACCCAACCATGTAAAATCATGGAGGTGCTCGTCCACGCTACTCTCTCCTTGCACCACCTTCTGGAACTCATTCTCCATCGCGATCCTTTAAGCCGAGGGAAGGTACCTTGCCAAGAACAGTCTCAAAAATTCCTCCATTGAGACGTCCGTGAGTTACCTTCCCCCCCAAGTGGAGTAGCTCTAAACCTTCCCACCATAACCGTGCTTCACCATCCAACAGGTAAGTGGCTATGGTGGTCTTCTGCCACTCCTCCGTTTCCGTAGCTGTCAAGATTCTCTTTATATGGGAGAGCCAATCCTCAGCTTGGGTTGGGGTTCCAATACCCGAGAATACCAGAGGATGAAAGCTGCTTTTCGGTGGCTCTTCTAGGTATCAACGGTTCTACCACCACTTGTCCAACCCTTCTCGGTTCTGCCGCTTGAAGCGGTACCTGCTCTGCCGTAGGGGCTGGGTGCTGCACCTGCCTTGCTGGCTGGGAAAATATCATTGCGAACACCGCTTCGGTCTCCAATCTTATGGTTTCTGCTAGAGGAGGTATTGTAGGCACATTATTAGGTGCTCTACTGACCTTAGATTGCGGGTGTTTTGAAGGCCCTGCACCACTCCTGAACACCTATAAACATACAAAACACTATTAAGTTCCCGAACAATATTGCAAAAAGCAATTATAGGAACACGCAGGTTCCTCAAACATGTGTATTTTCATTCCTAAGTAGATATTCATGGGTTCTTTTTATGTTATAATAATGGCACACATACATGTGCTTACCACCCCTTAAAAGAATTTGTCCAAGAATTCCAATAAGCATGACCAAAACCGGTAGTCTGATACCAAATTGTAACTCCCCTATCCGTCACAAAACATATAGCAGTAGGTCCGGCCGGGGACCGACGCCATATACCACAGACTGACTGGTGGGTTACTAAATGAAACCATTCTTCCAATAACACACGTCCTACACAGAGCACATTCTAGCGAAATTATTTTAAAAGGTTGCAACAATAAGAACCCAAGCCACAACATGAATGTCCACTAAATACCCAAAATAGGAATGAGCATACAAATACACAAAGTACTTGGCCTTATGGCCTTACAAGAGTTTACTTAAATAAACAGTGTCTTCCAAACATCGGTATGCAGGCCGGTCACACATGAGAATAAAAGTAAACATTTACAAAGGCCTTCTAGGGCCGGCTCAGCAATAAGGGCTTCAGCCCACAATTTGCCACTAGGCTCCGCAGCACCTGCAAGCAACAATCCACCGCAGAGTTCGCAAACAAAGAAACAGTCAGCTAAAGCTGACCAAATTATAAACAACCCCACCCCTTTCTTGTGGTGGAGGTACTCCTTCCCTGTATTGCATTAGTATAATCGAACGATTAAAGTGAAAGTACAACATTT
Organism: Platanthera zijinensis; assembly: GCA_039513925.1. NCBI lineage: Eukaryota > Viridiplantae > Streptophyta > Magnoliopsida > Asparagales > Orchidaceae > Platanthera > Platanthera zijinensis. Next base: position 71,454,645 of record CM077094.1, on the reverse strand, counting down.
GCACAATACACCACAGGTGTAGGCCCGCACGACCACACACCCTGTGCTCTCAGGGCACTTACTCGGTGAACCCGGTAAAAATTTGTGGTCTCACCACCGCCGCCAGGATAGCAAACCTCATGAGCATTATAGTCTTTCTGTCCTAAGCCTAAGTCCTCCATCTATGCCAATGGTAAGTACCATGTACATTAGGTCGCTTTAACCGAACCACATAGAGCGGGTACGCACCCGCCTAACCCGTTGCTCACATCGCCACGTAATTTTAAGCCATAGGCATAGGTCAAGCTTCCCTGAGTCCCAAATCGATCACACAAATATAACATAACCCAGTTATGTGCAAGTTGGCTCCCAGTCTACCAAGATGGCAGAATCACGCTTCTGCCCAGTTTTCTGGGTGCACCTTTAAGTTAGTCCCCAAGGCTCCCTACTGCAATCTACCGCGTAGAAAACTCGAAAACAACCATCAGAACAGAGTATTCTCCGGCTCTTCATGTATAATAAAACATCACCGATCCAGAACAACTTGTCTGGGTAGGCTTCACACACCATGCCTATGCACGTACTTCGATTCCGAACTCTACATGCAAAACAATGGGGACTATTCATGTCCACCCAAAGGAGTACCTCACACTCACCGCATACTCGCTAGAGCAATTTTCCTATGTAGAAAGGAAGAGGACTTCACATGTCTAAGAAGAGAATCATTACCCTTGTGGTTCTCTTAGGCGCCACGAAGATCTAGACGGATGAAAAGCACCGCAACGACCTCGACTCTGTAGATATGGACTCGGATCAAGAATCAGGGCTTCGAAGCTCCAACGGAGGCCAGAGTTGACCTTCTCCTTCTTCCTTGCTCTCCCCTATCTATAAACCTTTAGAAAGAGAAAACTTGAAGTGGAATAAGGGTTTTAAATCCTATTCCCGTACTTAACACAGCCAAGAATATTCTGGACCAATAGATCCTATTAGAAGGAAACGAACGGCCACGATTCGCACTTAAAATAATTTTCTAGGACGAATACAGCTTGTGACACGCCTGTGTCCAAGTCCGTGTTCCACACTTGCCGTAAAGTAGGAAATACAGAACCGGACACGACCTGTGACATGGCTTGGGACATGCCTGTGTCAACAATTGACACGCCCATGTCATGGGTTGTATGCCCCAATCGATGATAAAACCGTCGCACCCCGAACAGGACGCGGGCTTGGACACGCCCGTGTCAACCTTTGACATGCTCGTGTCAATCAGTATACGCCCGTGTTGCGGGGCGTTTCCCTCAATCGACACAGGACAAAAATATCTTGAAATGGATACGGGTTCCCAACACGCCCGTGTCAAACTAGACACGGCCGTGTCATCCCCCGAACATGCCTGGGATATAGGCCGTGTTCCTCACCCGACACAGCCCGGCTACCACCCGAGTAGGACACGAATCTAGACACGCCCGTATCTCAGGCCGTGTTCTCGACCTCCAAGGAACGTTGATTGCATTTCGTCGACCACGCAAAGAAATCTTCTATCCTGAGCACGACACAGCCCTAGATAAGCCCGTGTCACAAGCCATGTGACCCTTACCAAGCCCCAAACTTGGCTTAAATGCTGCCCGTTCCTCTTTTGGGTTTCGGGGCATTACAGTTATCGACGAGGATACTAGGGCAAGCTGAGGATGGAGGAGAAGTGTTGTGTCATGTGCGGAACTGCTGAGAGTTGAGAGGCGCTCGGGCTAGGGAAAATTTAGAGCAGGGAAAGGGTGAAGCAGGCATCGATGATAAAAATGTCTTGCCTGGTGAAATCCGCGAAATATCAAACATGGGCATGTGCCCGGGTGTTACCGAAGGTGGGTCCACCCATGTTGGTAGGCATCATTCTTGACAGTACGATCACTTTTCAATACGACCGTATTTAAGAAATATGGTCATATATTTTAGCGAAGGATCTCCACCATTAAAATCACGGATAATGCGTCTGTATTTGCTTGCGTACAAGCAAAAAGTGTGTTATATATACCAAAAAAAGTTAGTGATTTAGGTGGATGACTTCCAGGAATGACCCAACACTTTATTTTCTTTGTACAATTACCCTTCCCTACTTAGGTCTCATCCACAAGGTTTAATATTTCGGTGATTTTAGGCTCTGTTTGTTGAAAAAATTTTAGGTGGGTTACTCTCACCTAGAATTAAGTGGGAGAATAAATAACAACATTTGGGAGTGGGGTCCACTCCCACTCATTTCCCTCCCCCCTCGAGAAAATTTTTACTCCCCCCGACCTCTCCTCTCGCAAAACCTTAAAGCGCGATTTATCAACTCATCCTCTTCCCGCAACACCACCCTACAACACTCTTCCAACATCCTTCCTCTAGTGGCGCCACCCTACCGCATGCTTCCTCACGAGGCACCACCCTTTACGCTCTTCCTCCTAGCTCATCCATCAACGAATCCCCCGCCTCCTCCAACATACTGACTTGTTTACGGCCTAAACGGTCTCGCACTAGCCGTCTTCTTCCTCCATTGGTTGTTATTAGGCACAATTGCTCTTTCCTCCCATTGAGGAACAGTATTTGGCGACAATACTCTCAACTTTACTAGTATTTCACCGAAGTACCATCATAAGTGATAGCGTTTTCCATCCAACTATTACCCAAATCAAATTATGATTTTTAATGAATTTAAAGTATAGACTTTTGACGTTTGAAACGGTTGCAATATTAAAATTATGACAACTTTTCATTTCCTAAAAATTTTCTGAACATTTCTATCTGTTAGTGTTCCACTGCTCAAGTTCTTGGTCTTTACCTATTAGAGTTTTTTGGGTTAAATATATTATTTTTTTCATCCAATACTACTGTGTAGTACTGTCAAATTAGTTAGTATTTAACTTAAATACCCTAAGATTTTACATTATTTGTACAAAATTCCATCTCTAATACTACACAAACTGTATATGTAAATAAGTTATTATTATATGTTAATTTTCCCAAAATTTGTCGTGCATTTGTCATTTATTTTAGAGAAATAAGATAATAGGTCCATTTTGATCTTTATCTTTTAGAGTTTTATGGTTTTATATTGATTATTTATTCATCCAATAGTACTCTGTAGTGCTCTAACAAAATGACATTTTTGTCATTTCAAATTTAGTATTATTTAACTTAAATACCCTCAGATTTAACAGTTTGTGTACAAAATACTGTCTCTAATACTGCACCAACTGTATCTATAAGAATATTGTTGAAGTATGCTAATTTTCCCAAAATTTGTCCTGCAACTGTCATTTATTAGAGATAAATAGGGTATTTTGTCCATTTTGAAAAGTACTAATTAGGTTGTGTTGACTGATTTTTTATGTTATTTATTGTTGTTATTTGTTAATTGAGATAAAATGTAACTGCTTATGTGTATTTGCTATTTGCAGATGAGTTATTCCCAAACTTTAAATTATAGGTGGGGTGTATCTTCTTTAAAAGAATGTGCAAAGCCATTCTTAGATGTCTTTATTGAGAGATCTAAGAATGATCTTTGCCAGACTAGTATACTACAATTATTTTCCATCCCAGATCTAAAGCAATACGTTCCACTGCTCAACACATTGGTAAAAGCTTACTCAAGGAAGCACAAAGTGTTTCTTCTTTGCAATGTTTACGTGAATTTCACCTCAAATCAAGTGAAGTTGTTGTTAGGATTACCAAATTGCATAGTTGAGTTTAACTTTGAAAGACGTGCATTTGCTTCCTACGAGCAAAAAGATTTAGAAGTTGATATGGAACGTCTATCTGAGGCTGATTATTCAAAAGATATAGAGAAGAGAAGAGTAGATATTTTGGTAAAATATGTTCAAAGATACAATTTTTTTGGCTGATTAGAAGAGTTTCAGAGTTACAATTAGACGATCACAGTGCACAAATTTATGCATGCACAGTTTAGGTTTTTGAGTCATAAAGCATCTACCAGAGGTCCTAAGGAGAGCATAGTGTGATTAGAGGGATGTTCAGTGTTATTATTGGTATGCATTTACTTGTTGTTTATTGATTACATTGATTAGCAATGGAAGTTAAGCTCCAACTTTATAATTTATAGGTATGGTTCTTAGAGGTAATAAAGGTGACAAAAACCTTTGATGACTTGGCTAGACCACGATTTAATCGGTGGTCTTCTAAGTTTAGCTTTCATGTTAAGTTTTGTTCATCCTTAAAGTCTATATTAATGTAGACTCGTAAGGTTAGTGTTCAACTATTCCCCTTTTTATTACAATTCTACAGTATTAACTTGTTGCATTATAATATTATTATCTTTTTTAACCTTTAACTAGGTTTGCAGTACATTTGAGATTATTCTTCCATGTGAGGAGCAACTTCTTGGAGTTGAAGACGAAAGGGCCTCTTGATTTTTAGAGTTCTTCCAATAAAGAAGAAGAAGAAGTAGATGAGGGAGATGTGGATGAGGAGGAGAAGGTGGACAAAGAGGAAGAAAGTATTAAGAAGCATATACTGAGGTTTGTTGCTAGTAAATTTGGGAAGATTAACGATAGCCAAAGGAAGCAGAGGAAGAAGGAAAGTAATGAAGAAAAGAGGAAGGAATGGATAAGGTGTTCCTAAGAGAGAGAAAGAGTACCAAAGTTTAGATGGATTCAAAAATAAGGCGATGTGTTGACGAAGTACGTCAATATGTTGATCAAGAAGTGTTGAAGTTATGAAGCTACTACGACGAAAGATTTGATGTGTTAGCATCTGAACATAGGTGTTTGCCTTCATGCAATGAACAATCCCACACTATATCAACCCCAAACTATAAATTAGTAATCCACACACCAAAATCCATACATTCTTCACCGCCGCTAGTTCCTTTGAGGAATCCAGAAATAGTACATGAGCGTAGCTTGATTAAAGCTATCAAAGAGCGTTCGGACAGAAAGAGAAGAGTAGGATTCTCCCCAAGTCAACATGATTTTCAATTTCTTGGGAGAGCGATAGTTTCATCAAAAATCTTAACCTTGATAGACCATTTAATGCATAAATACTCGGCCAGTTACATATATATTGACCAAATTTCTAACAAACAAAATTAGATTTTTTTTTTCTTAAAAAATTTATTGTATTTGAATTGTTGTAGTACGAACATCATCTTTCGACATGGAAACTTGCAGATGTGTCGATATGATTTGGAAGAACTAATACAGACTTGGTGGCTTAGTGACCTTCATTTAGATGTGTATAGCATTGTCTAGAGCATGCATAATGCAGAACATCAAGATCGTGTGAAGCCCTTTCTTTATATATCCCCCACTCATGTTGTGAGTAAATATGGTTTCTCATTTTATTTCATTTCTTAACAACCATAGTGAATTATTTAACATTAGTCCTGTTATCATCCTCTACATGACTAATATTTATACCTTACATTAGTAATGATAGTATTTGACATAAATACTGTCATAGTTAACAGTGTTTCAATTGACATTAAATTAATTAGCAGTATTACTTCCAATTATGATCTGAATACATTTTTTAATTACATGGCTTATCCTGTAGAAATTTAAAAGGGTCGACTTCAAGGTAGCAAGACATTGATGAGTCACATTACAAAGGATGCAACAATGTACTCAGACTTGCTCCTTATTCCCATACATACTAGCGGACATTGGGCTCTTGTTGTTGGGAACATGAAAGACAAAATCTGGGAGTTTTATTACTCTGTGGCAAACCCAACACATCTAAGGACTATAAACGAAGTGGTGAGAATGACAGGCTAACAATTCAATTTAGTTATTTATAATTCACCTTTTAATTTATATTATACTTCTTTTTTTGAACCTTAAGTATCTCCATGAGGATATTGGAGAAAGCCTTCCAGAAAAAGTGAATGAATGACTAATTATACCTATTAGAGGAATTCCAATGCAGGATGGTGGGGATGACTATAGAGTCTTTGTTCTTATGTTTATGAAAATGGCGGTTAGTCGGAAGAAGACAAGTTGGAGGAAAACTAAAAACTGGCAGAAAAATGTCGCTCTTTCGAGCAAAAATTGCGACTGAAATCCTCAAATCATGTTATTCATCCAAAGACTTGTACGAAGAGTGAGAAAACTAAGTGGTTTAAACTAATATAAGTTTGATGTGGTTAGTTTTTGTAGACTTTTAACATTCCAAAAATTATGCTGTGGTGATTTAATAATATAGTTTTGATAGTAGTAGTGGCAATTCTGGACATTAATACTGCCAGTATTTGACGGTAATATTGTCATAGTTTACAGTATTTCAATTAAAGTTTGAAGAACTAATAATATCAATGTATATTCTGTAAGAAATAGTTTTAATATTTACTTTTATTGGATGATAGATTATTTTTAAGGACAATACTATCATGTTTCACAGTATCAAGGCATTACTATCATTATCAAATATAATTTTACATTAATACATAGAGTATTTAGATTGAGAATGGCTAAAGATATAGTTTTGAAAGAATTTTTGATCAAGGTTTCTTTAGAGATGGATAGAATTTAACCTCATGAAATTAACTTTTCTATGAAGGCAAAATTCAAATTCATAATTATTGAATTTTACAATACTACGACCAGTAGTAGACGTTAATACTGTCGTAGTTTACAGTATTTTAATTAAAGTTCGAAAAACTTATAATACAAAAGTATATTCTGTTAGAAATACCTTTAATATTTATTCTTATTGAATGATAGAGTATTTTTTAACCTTAATACTGTCATAGTTCACAATACCAAGGCATAATTATCATTATCTAATATAGTTTAATATTAATACTGGGAGAATTTAGATTGAGAATGGCTAAAGTTATAGTTTTGAAAGAATTTTGGATCAAAGTATCTTTGAAGAAAGATATAATTTAACCTTATGAATTTAAGTTTTTATGAAAGAAAATTTTAATTTCATAATTGGATAATTTTACAATACTTTCAATATTTCATAGTATATGAACTGACAATATCAAAGTATATTCTGTTAGAAATAATTTCAATATTTTACTGATACATAGTTTTAACCATAATACTGTGTCATAGTTCATAGTATGAAAACATAACTACCATTATCATAGTTGGTGGTATTAAAACCAAATTTCACTTTCAAAATTACTAAATTTTACAATTATAGCATATTATGATCCAAATATTTTCAATATAATAATTATCGAGCAATAATAGTAAAGTATTGCCCAAAACCACTAACTTAGACAATATGACGTAGAAGTACTAAATTAATAATTTATGGGAGCTTGTACACATTGTAGTCTTTAAACACGTCAGGAATACATGAAAATAAGAAAGGAATATTTATAGAAAAATCATCATTAATAGAGAAGTCTTTGGATAGATCCATAGAAGCAGGAGTTTGTAGTGAATTTGAGTCACACTCACAAGAAGAAAGGTCCACAAAATTATGCTCCTTTGGTAATTCCTGATCATCAACAATTATTGGTCCTTTGCCTTTGCAACCCGACTCCGCTCTGCATGAAATTAAAAAAACCTTTATAATGCATGCAAAATCAGATAATTTATTAACAAATAGTACGATGTCATACTTGTTTTTTTCGAAGAACTTTCCCTATAATTCTTCAAATGAGCATTAGAAACTCCTTTATGCCACATAAATGGTGGATAATTTAGTACATTCTTTCCTTTATTATTGGAGGGTGGGATTCCCTTCTCATCATACTCCAGTATTTAGTCTAAAGTTTTACCCACATCATTTAGTGCATTAACTAGGTAATCTTTGGCATTTTGACTGTGTTGGTACCCTAGTTTGATTTGAGTTTAGTCCTGTTTTCTTAGTCTCTTGACCCATGAATTATCTATGGTCAAGGTTTGTTGTCTAGCTGTAGAGTTCCCAGCTTATCCAGATAAGAATTTGGTTAAGTAGTTTGTTCGTTCGACTATGGTCGAACGCCGCTCGACTATCGTCTATCGGCTGATCGACGATCGTCTATCAGTTGGTCGACGTTCTGTCTGCGTTGATAGCTCGACTATCTGTTGATAGGTCGACTATCTGTTTGTCTTGATAGTTCGACTATCTGTTGATAGGTCGACTATCTGCTTGTCTTTGATAGTTCGACTATCTGTCCTGATAGTTCAACTATCTGATAGCTCGACTATCTATTGATAGATCGACTATCTGTGTCGCTTTGATAGTTCGACTATCTGTTGATAGGTCGACTATCTGTGTTGCTTCGATAGTTCGACTATCTTCTTGGATAGTTCAACTATCTGATAGTTCGACAATCTGTTGATAGATCGACTATCTGTTTTGCTTTTATAGTTCGACTATCTGTTGATAGATCGACTATCTATTTTGTTTTGATAGTTCGACTATCTGTTGATAGGTCGACTATCTGTTTTCTGGGATAGGTCGACTATCTGCTTGATAGGTCGACTATTTGCCAAGGTAGTTCGACTATCTTCTTTGATAGTTCGACTATCTGGATCGTTCGACTATCTGTCCGATAGTTCGACGATCTCCGAGGGTCGTTCGACGTTTTCTGTTTGCCTTTTTATTTTGTATTTATTTATTCTATTTAATTAATTAATATATTATCTGGCATTCTATTTCAGTTGTTTTATGATAATATTTCCAGGCAATATCTGCTCCATCTCTTTTGCCTGAGTCAAATCTTTTCAGATAAAGTTGTTTGACTTATTAGTTGACAGTGTATTTTACTTTATCTACTGTCAGTCCTTCATAGCCGTTAGACTGAAAAGTCTTCCTTCTGCTATAAAGAGTTTGTCTCTGATGTGATTTTATTTAGTACCTTTATTATCAGATTGCTTCCTACAGCTTCTTTAAAAAAGGTTTATCCCTTTTATAGAATATTTTGCTGCAGAGTTTGTTTGTCTTTGTGATATTTGCAGCCCCGGTCTCAAGTTTCAGAAGAAGACAAACAGTTCAAATTGAAAAGAGTCGTTGCTTGTTGCTGCTATAAAAGGAATCCTTTGGAGAAGGATTTCAGCTAGCTAACCAGTTATTCTAAGAGTTATTCAATTAGCATTCAAGCTTTCATCAAGACCAAGTTTAACTGCTCTCAGCAATCTTCATTCAACTGAGAAGTGTTAAGCTCTTCTGCTCTTCTTCAACCTGAGTTACCCTGCTTCCAGGAAGTTCAGACTCAGAGTTCTTTTGAAGAAGAAGAAGAAGAAGATAGCTGCTAGAAGATTTCTATTTTATTATTTTATATCTTCTTGTGGTTCTTCCTTCAGTTCTTACTGAAGAGTTTCTGCACTGAAGCAAGACTTCACCTGGACATTCTTTGAGCCAGGGGGAGCCTTGATTCTTTTGAGCTTTCTAGCTCAGTGCAAGTCTTTGTGCTTCTCTAATCTATTGTAAAATAGAGAAGACTTTTTAACCTTCTTTCCCCCTCCTGTACAGGGTTATTACTCCCTTCAAAAGTATCCCTTGGTGGCAGGGCACCTGATCAAAAACCTGTGTTGGTTTTTAGACACCTGATCAAAAGTCTAAAGGGTTTCTAGATCTACCTGAAGCAGATCTTGTGGTGGCAGGGCACCTGATCAAAAACCTGTAGTGGATTCCTACCTTGTTGGTAGAAGAGTGGACGTACCTAAGTTGTTTGGGGAACCACTATAAATTCCTTGTGTCGTCTGGCTTGCTTAATTTAATTACTTGCATTGTGGCTGTGATTAGATATAACTAGGGTTGCTAGTTGCTGATTAGGATTTCCAAGTTTTAACTGTAATTACAGTTAGCTTGAGTTTGTGCACAACACTTGTGTTAGGCTTTAGGGTTATCTCCTTATCTATAATCTTTTCATTCCGCATTTCACTCTAAGGGAGTTGGGTAGACTATTAAGTTTTGTCTAGTACAAAATTTGATAACTCTATTCACCCCCCCTCTAGAGTAGTATCTATCCCTTCACTTTCAATTGGTATCAGAGCCAGGTTGACTGACTGAATAGGCTAACACCTAAGTCACAAGATCCTGATAGATACCAAAGTTTATAGATATTCACTGTCACTATCATGGCCCAGTCCAAGGATTATTCTAGCACCAGACCTCCAGCATGCAACTTAGCTAAGTTTGGCATCTGGAAGGCAAGAATCAAATTATATATGAATTCTATTGATGAAAGTATCTTTGCTTCTATTTTGTCAGGACCCCCAAGAGCACCTGCTGCTGCTTCTGCCTCATCATCTGATATGAGTGCAGTGCCTCCTCCAGACTACAATAATGAGTACAAGAAGGCAAAGATAGCAGATGCCAAGGCGATGAACATTCTGGCTCAGACAATGTCTGATGATGTATTCTAGAAGGTTGCTGACTGCTCCTCAGCAAAAGCAATGTGGGACACACTGAACCAGATTGTAGCTGGTTCAGCTGATGAAAGGAAGGACAAGAGGTCCAACCTTATCTCACAATATGAGAACTTCAAGAAAACTGATGCTGAATCAGTTGAAGACATGTATACAAGGCTCAGCTCAATCATCAATGAGCTGAGGACCCTTGACAAGGACATATCATTGATAGAGGTCAATGATAAGATTCTTATGTGCTTCCCTAGCACATGGGATCTGAGGATCTGGCCTATCAAGGAGGCCAGAAGCACAAATGAGATTTCAACTGAAGCCCTTCTCGGCAAGCTCAAGTCTTTTGAGCAAGTGCTGAAGACAAGGGAAGCAGAAGCTGAAGCAAAGACCCCTACTCCAACAAGAAAAGAGCAATCTCTAGCTCTTAAGGCTATTGATGCTTCTGAAGGCAACCAATCCAATGAGGAGCTAATGGCATTATTTGCCAAGAGGTTTCTCAAGATGGGGAGAAAGGAATTCAGAAAGAAGTCTTCACGCTATGAAGACAAACCAAGGTATGATCGTTCTCCTGCTAAAGAAATTATCTGCTATGGTTGCAGGAAGCCTGGACATATCTTACCAGATTGTCCAGAGGAGAAGAACAAAGATAAGAGGAAAGAAAAGGAACAACACAGGAAGCACTCCAAGCCATCCTCCTACAAGAACAAGAAGAAGGAGAGAGGTTTCATTGCTGAAACTGGAGTGATTCAGATGAGGAATCTTCCTCCTCAAGCTCTAGTGAGGATGAGGAAGAGAAGAAGGCAAAGGAAATTTGCCTGATGACAATAGATGCCTGCAGCACTCATTCAGCAGCAGAGATTTCAGACTCAGAGGAAGAAATGCCAACAGAAGATGAGGTACTATTCTTATGATTTTACTTCAGCAGAATTCAAATTAGATTTTAAATCTTTATGCTTAGATTTAATTAGTTCTGAAAAGGAGATTAAAGAACTTAGACATAGGCTAGCTGAATCAGAAATCATATCTACTGAAAATATTAAGTTAAAGGAAGATCTCACTAATTATAGTGAAGAAATTAAGTTTCTTAAAATTGAGTTAGCTAAGTCTAAAAGGTTAGAAGAATCTCTAAATGGTAGAAGCCTTAAGTTATTAGAAATAACCAGCATGACTAACACTAGGTCAGGCAATAACAAACTAGGCTTAGGAGCTTCTCCCAATGAACCCCCAGTTATTCTTAAAAATAATCTTTCAACTCCAGTGAACTTCATTTCAGCTAGTGGAATGAAGAACACTGAGCAAGTAAACCAAGTTAATAAAACTTTAAATAAAGCTAAGAGAGAGAAAAGAAAACAATTTTTTAAGGAAATACAAAGAGCGTCGAACGCTGCTCGACGATCGGAAGCTCAATGGTCGAACGAAGCTCGACGATCTGAGCGCCCATCGTCGAACGTCGATCGACGTTTTCAATATGATTTTCAAAATCATCATCAAACCCGTAGAAACCTAAATGAAAATAGAAACCCTAGGTTTGTTGACCCATCATCTGCATGGAGAATCCCACCTAGGAGATCTCACCCATTAGGTTATCACCCTCAGCCTGCATTTTCATTTATTTCTAGCTTTTCTTATGTGAAAAACAAGGGACCCAAGGTTACCTGGGTCCACAATGTCTAAATGAATTTCTTGTAGGTGAAGACCTATCCTATCACTCAAAATAAGTGGTATTTGGATAGTGGATGCTCCAAGCATATGACAGGAAATAAAAATCATCTGTCAAAGTTCAAAGCTAAGCTCGGCCCAAAGGTTATCTTTGGAGATTCAAGCTGTGGTCAGACAGAAGGCTATGGCAGGATCACAATTGGGGCTGTTACTTTCAAGAGAGTTGCATATGTGACTGGACTGAAGCACAATCTGATCTCAGTCAGCCAGCTATGTGATGCTGGCTACCAGGTTTCATTTTCTAACTCCTCTTGTAATATTACTTTAAATAATAATGTTGTTTTAGTAGGCATTAGATTAGGTAATAATTATTTAGTAGATTTCAATTCAACTCATTCTGAAATCTGTTTATTTAATGAAGTAACAATTAATAATAATTCTTTGTGGCATAAGAGGCTTTGTCATGTTAACCTTAAAAATATATCTAGGTTATCTAAACACAACCTTGTTAGAGGTTTACCTTCTTGCCCCTACAAGAAGGAGAGCCTATGCAAGGCTTGTCAGCTAGGCAAGCAAACCAAAAACTCTTTTAAATCTGTAAATAAAAGTGATTCTCCTAGAATCCTGTATTTATTACATCTGGACCTTTTTGGACCAATAAATGTACAGAGTTTAGGAGGGAAGTATTACACCTTAGTCATTGTAGATGACTTCTCTAGGTTCAGTTGGGTTTTCTTTTTGAGAATTAAGGCTGATAACTTCAAAGCCCTTACAGACTTTCTATTATGTGTGCAGACTGAGTACTCTACTCATGTGGCCTTGATCAGAAGTGATCATGGTACTGAGTTTGACTCTCTTCTCATGCAAGAATTCTGCGAGAGAGAAGGTATCAAACATAGCTTCTCAGCTCCTAGAACTCCCCAACAAAATGGGGTAGTTGAAAGGAAAAATCGAACACTCATTGAAGCTGCTAGTACATTGTTGGCATATGCTAATATGCCTCTTTCCTATTGGGCAGAAGCTATTAGTACAGCCAATTATGTCTTGAATAGAAGTCTGATACACAAGCTTAAGTGTAAAACTCCTTATGAGTTGCTTAAAGGAAAGAAACCCAAAATTAATTATTTTAGAATATTTGGTTGTGTAGTGTACATTCATAATAACAATAAAGAATACCTTAGAAAGTTTGAAGCAAAAGCTTCAATGGGAATTATGCTTGGATATTCCCAAGTAAGCAAAGCTTATAGGGTTTATAACAAATCAACCTGTAAAATTGAAGAATCTGTGCATGTATCTTTTGATGAGTCTCAGATGTTTTACAAGGAGAAGGAAAATTCTCCTTCCTCCAGTTCATTACAGGTACCTGATGCCACTCAAGAGATTCTTCAACTATCAACTCTTCAGATCACTGAATCAGACAGTGATGAAGACATTGCAGAAGCTGTTGTTATTCCACCAACAGTAGATCAAATTCCTCCTGAGGAATTAATCCCAACTATTGCTGAAGATCACATCCCACCTGCTGATATTGTCACACTTAGAGATCACCCCACATCTCAAGTGATAGGAGACATATCAGCTGGTGTTCAAACGAGACATCAGTTAAGACAGGATGTGATGCACGCTTGTTTCCTCTCACAGGTTGAGCCCCTCACCTTTAAAGATACTGAGCTAGATCCCCACTAGATCATTGCTATGTAAGAGGAACTCAATCAGTTTGAGAGATGTAAAGTTTGGACTTTGGTTCCAAGACCTAAAGTCCAATTGATCATAGGCACCAAGTGGGTGTATAGAAACAAGTTGGATGCAAATGGAATTATTGTAAGGAATAAAGCTAGGCTTGTAGCTCAGGGCTACAGACAGGAGGAAGGTATAGATTATGACCAAACCTTTGCTCCTATTGCAAGGCTAGAAGCAATAAGGATCTTCTTGGCCTATGCAGCCTACATGAAGTTTAAGGTCTTTCAGATGGATGTCAAAAGTGCATTCCTAAATGGTGAGCTTAAGGAAGAGGTGTTTGTTGAACAACCACCAGGGTTTGTTTCTTCAACTCAACCCTCACATGTGTTCAAGTTGCAGAAAGCTCTTTATGGACTAAAACAAGCACCCAGAGCCTGGTATGAGACTCTAGCTAGTTTCCTTTTAGAGCACAACTTTACTAGGGAGTAGTTGATAGAACCATTTTCATCAAGCACCACAGGGACACAATCCTGTTAGTTCAAGTGTATGTGGATGATATTATATTTGGTTCCACTGATCCCAAACTTTGCAAAAGGTTTTCTGACCTGATGCACTCTAAGTTTGAGATGAGTAGTATGGGTGTGCTGTCTTACTTTCTTGGTCTCCAAGTTAAGCAAGATGTTGATGGCATCTTCATCTCCCAATCCAAATATGCCAAGGAATTGGTAAAGAAATTTGGGATGGCTGATGCTTCAGCAATGCCTACACCTATGGCTACTAATGTAGTTATTGATTCTAATGATCACGGCAAGCCAGTTGATCAAAAGAATTATAGGGCCATTGTTGGTTCCCTATTATATTTAACTGCAAGTAGGCCTGATATAATGTTTGCTACATGCCTTTGTGCTAGATTCCAGGTCAACCCCAAGGAATCTCATCTGATTCTTCTAAAGAGAATCTTGAGATACCTGAAGGGATGTCCAAATCTAGGACTTTGGTACCCAGCTGAGTATGAATTTGAATTGATTGGATATTCTGATTCTGATTATGCTGGTTGCAGAGTTGACAGGAAGAGCACCTCAGGAACTTGTCAGTTCCTGGGAGAGAGATTGGTCTCTTGGTTCTGTAAGAAGCAGGCTTCTGTCTCAACTTCAACTGCAGAGGCTGAATATATAGCAGCTGCCAGTTGTTGTTCACAGATCCTGTGGATTCAAAACCAGCTTGTGGATTATGGTTACTCACACAAAAACACCAAAATCATGTGTGATAGTACCAGTGCTATCTCAATTGCACAAAATCCAGTGCACCACTCTAGAACGAAGCACATTGAGATTCGGCACCATTTCCTGAGAGATTGTGTGGAAAAGAACAAGATTTGTCTTGAGTTCATATCCACTGAGTTTCAGAGAGGTGATATATTCACCAAGCCCTTAGATGAACAGAAGCATCTGTTCTTTTTGGTTCAACTAGGCATGATCAATGGAAGAGACTAAGTGTGACTTCTGCCTTGTTGAAACTTGTTTGAAGACAGTCGAACGACGTTCGAAGATAGTCGATCGGGTCAAGCCCATCGTCGACCTATGGTTGATGAAAGCTTGTTTGTTTGAAGATCATCGACCGGCATTCGACCACCGTCGAACAAGTCGAGCTCATCGTCGATCTCTGGATGACGACAGCTTGTTGTTTGTGAAGACAGAAATAGTCGAACGATTGATCGACTACTCTACTTCAGGACCGATCGTCGAACGACTGTTCGACCATCGTGTCCAGTATCTTTTAAATAGATCGACTATCTCCGGTCTAATATAAAGCTGATAGTCGACCTAGGTTAAAAGATCTTTGCTTTTATCGTCGACGGAGAGCGTCTTTTCGTATTCTGTCGTCGTGCTTGATCTGTCTCTTTTCTCTGCCGATTCGTCTTCTCCATTCCTCTCGCGCATTCTCCAGCAAATCGATGGCGATTTCTCCTGCGCTCCTCGCAGTAGTCAAGTTTGACGCAGGTTTCAGCGTGGATTTTGATGCATTCAGCTGCTGTGAACCAGATATCGTGGAAATTCTCCAGCTCTGCTAAGATCAAGGTTTGGAAAGGCTCATGTCAACAAGGATCAAGATTAACCCTCAAGAGATAAAAGAGTGGGCTTTCACCTCGTCTTCTACTGAAGATTCAATGACAGGATCTATTGGTGGAGTAGAGGTAATTTTGACTCCCACCGTTTTGACTGATGTTTTTGGATTGACTAATGGCGAAGAAGAATATGAGCAAGTTGCTCCAGAATTTGGAAGAATGTTGATTGAGCTGGGACATGCAGAAGGCATTCCCTCAAAGCTGCTCAAGGTAAATTTTCCTTTTAAGATTAAATTTCTTGCTGAGATTGTCGGAAAAGTGCTGCTAGGCAAACACTCTGCCCACGATAACATTACAAGACAACAATTTGCACTAATGTGTGCAATTGTCAACAAGAAAAGGATCAATTGGGCAGGTGTTCTGTTTGACTTGATAAGAAAGAAGAATAGCAAGAAGGAAGTTACCCTAGGAAGGGTTGTTGGGATTTTTCTGAAGGAAAGATATCCCCATTTGCTAGTTTCAGCTGCTACCACCATTAATGCCAGCAAGAAGATGGATCCCAACTTGTTCTCAAAGTGGAAGAGGACATTCCTGAAGCCCGCTCCTGCAGGGGCTGCTCCAGCTGCATCTGAGAGCACAAGGACTGACTCTGTCGCTCCCCACCCTCAAGAAGTTGGCTCAGCTCCTTCATCTATTCCTTCATCTTCTTCTGCTTTGCCGTCTACTGCAGTTGAAGTTCCTTCAACTTCAACTGAAGTACGACTTTCTGCCTCTCCTCCTGCATCTTCTCAACCCAAATTTGATTTGTTGGCGTCTGATATTGCCTCTCCAGTTCATTCTCCCATTCCAACTCCTCCTCACTCACCTTCTCCACATCATTCTCCAGTTAACTCTCCAGTTAACTCTCCAGTTCGATCTCCAGTCCTCACCACATTTCATCCTGACACATCAACCATTTCTGCTGCTCCTCCATCCACTGCAGTTCCACCACCTTTTGAAATTACTCCAGAATTTATTTCTAGCATTGTGGAGTTAATTACCCCTTCAATCAAAACCATGATTGAAGAGGCAATTGCTCCACTTGCTTCCTCCATTGCTTCTTTGACTGATGCCATCAAAATTCTCTCTAACTCTGCTGAGCCCTCTTCAACCAGGGGCCTGGTTTCAGTTCCAACTGAAATCAGGCAGGGGGAGATGTTCAATGAAGATGTCTCTGAGCAGCTCCCAGCCTCCCCTCCAGCAGCTCAACTTGCAGTATCAAAAAAAGTAGCAGAAGTTTCAGCTCCTCCTCCATCTGAAAAAGAAAAAGAAATATCTGATGCAATAATATTGACTGAATTTGTTGTAAAAGTTTACCTGGAAGAAGCCTCAACTCCCTTAGTTGCCCTGTATCTAGAAGGAATTATTACTTCCTTTCTAGATGATTTATGGGAGTTAGGTCACCCTGAAGAAAATCCTGAAGGTATGTCTCTTTCCCAATTTGTAGATTACTTAATTGATAAGTTAGTATGGGAATATCTGGAAGGGATGACTAGATGTCATTTAGCAAGATTTTACTCCTAATCCTACAGATTTAATGGAAGAAGTAGTGGTTGTCCAAGAGCCAGAACCTGAACCTGAACCTGCTAAAGAGCCTGAATCTGTATCAGCTCCTGATGTCCAAGTGATTATAGAGCAAGCAGTGCTATCTGAGGCTGTAGAGCCTGTTCTAGTTTCTGAGGCTGCTGAACCTGCTCAGCAAGCAGTGCTATCTGAACTGGTCCCCTCGATAGTTCCTGAGTTTCAACAAAAGGATCCTGAAACTGAAACTGAAAAGTCTACTTTATGGGATGATTCCCTAGGTTTGGATCTAGATACTCTCCTGGCACAGGATGCCATGGAAGAAGAGAAAGAGAAAGCTGCCCTGAAAGAAAAGGAAAAAGCTGTATCAGAAGCCTATGATCCATATGATCATCCTCCCTCATCTCATTCTGAGGATGAAGATGATTCAGATCTGTCTGAGGATTCTAAGAAAAAGAAAGCTGCAAAGAGGAAAAGAAAAGTTGTAGCTCCTCCTCCTCCCAATCCCGATCATGACACTCCTTACTACATTCTGAAAGGGATTGATCCTAAATCCAAAGAGTTCCAGCACTGGATGTGGTTCTCTAAGAACCAGCAAAAGGAGAGGAAGAAATCAAAGAGGTATGATAGTCCTGCTCCCAGATGGACTCCCAGAGGTCCTCCTCCTCCACCTCCCGGTACAGGAGCCTCTGGCAATATTTCAGCAAATCCATCTGCCCCTTCTGACAAATCTGCACCTTCTCAGCCTCCTTCAAGGAGAAGTTCTCAAAGCCATCAAGGCGGATCATATTCTAGATATCAAAGACATGATGCTGAGGCAAAAGAGCAAGTAAAGGAGGTGGTATATCAAAATCCAACCTTTTCACCTCCTCCCTCTCCCAAGAGAAAAGTTTCACCTGCTGCTAAAGACACTTCAAAGAGTAAAAGAACTGTTTCCTCAGAAAAATCCAGTAAGAAGTTTGCTGAGTTTGCTCCTCCGACATCTCTTGTTATTCAAGAAGTTAAAGATCCAGCTGAAAGTTTATTAGATCTGTCTACCAAGTTTAAAGCTGTGAAGCCAATAGATACTACATCTGAAAATAAGTATGAAAGTCAAGAGCTAGATCCTGATTTCAGGATGGCTCGTTTTCTAGAGCTTGTTGGCTCAGCCCAGATAAAGAAAGCTAAGGCTGAAGGAAAAGATTCTGCAGGATTTACTACAATGTCAAAATTCAGAATGAAGGAACTTGATAAAATCCAGGTTAGCCCTGAAGTTTTTGACCCTTCTAAATACATGGAAAAGCATCCAGAAGCAGTCGTCCCAAGGGCATCAGAACTAAAGATTATTGGTGTACAAGATCTGAAGATGTCTAAGAAAGAAGCCATAGATCCCTTGAGGAAAGTATCTTTTGTTCCTAGTTCTTCTGATCCCAAACCTGATTCTGTAGATCCTTAATTTTGATTGACTGTTATATTTCTGACTGATTGTTTATCTATTTGCCAGTTAGTTGTTTAACTATTTCCTGTATTGATTTTATTGTTCTATAGCTAGCTCTGTGTTTTAGTTTTTGAGAGACTTAACTCAAATAGGGGAGATTGTTGGTACCCTAGTTTGATTTGAGTTTAGTCCTGTTTTCTTAGTCTCTTGACCCATGAATTATCTATGGTCAAGGTTTGTTGTCTAGCTGTAGAGTTCCCAGCTTATCCAGATAAGAATTTGGTTAAGTAGTTTGTTCGTTCGACTATGGTCGAGCGCCGCTCGACTATCGTCTATCGGCTGATCGACGATCGTCTATCAGTTGGTCGACGTTCTGTCTGCATTGATAGCTCGACTATCTGTTGATAGGTCGACTATCTGTTTGTCTTGATAGTTCGACTATCTGTTGATAGGTCGACTATCTGCTTGTCTTTGATAGTTCGACTATCTGTCCTGATAGTTCAACTATCTGATAGCTCGACTATCTGTTGATAGATCGACTATCTGTGTCGCTTTGATAGTTCGACTATCTGTTGATAGGTCGACTATCTGTGTTGCTTCGATAGTTCGACTATCTGCTTGGATAGTTCAACTATCTGATAGTTCGACTATCTGTTGATAGATCGACTATCTGTTTTGCTTTGATAGTTCAACTATCTGTTGATAGATCGACTATCTGTTTTGTTTTGATAGTTCGACTATCTGTTTTCTGGGATAGGTCGACTATCTGCTTGATAGGTCGACTATCTGCCGAGGTAGTTCGACTATCTTCTTTGATAGTTCGACTATCTGGATCATTCGACTATTTGTCTGATAGTTCGACGATCTCCGTTCTTCGGTCGACGATCTCCGAGGGTCGTTCGACGTTTTCTGTTTGCCTTTTTATTTTGTATTTATTTATTCTATTTAATTAATTAATATATTATCTGGCATTCTATTTCAGTTGTTTTATGATAATATTTCCAGGCAATATCTGCTCCATCTCTTTTGCCTGAGTCAAATCTTTTCAGATAAAGTTGTTTGTCTTATTAGTTGACAGTGTATTTTACTTTATCTGCTGTCAGTCCTTTATAGCCGTTAGACTGAAAAGTCTTCCTTCTGCTATAAAGAGTTTGTCTCTGATGTGATTTTATTTAGTACTTTTATTATCAGATTGCTTCGTGCAGCTTCTTTAAAAAAGGTTTATCCCTTTTATAGAATATTTTGCTGCAGAGTTTGTTTGTCTTTGTGATATTTGCAGCCCCGGTCTCAAGTTTCAGATGAAGACAAACAGTTCAAATTGAAAAGAGCCGTTGCTTGTTGCTGCTATAAAAGGAATCCTTTGGAGAATGATTTCAGCTAGCTAACAAGTTATTCTAAGAGTTATTCAATTAGCATTCAAGCTTTCATCAAGACCAAGTTTAACTGCTCTTAGCAATCTTCATTCAACTGAGAAGTGTTAAGCTCTTCTGCTCTTCTTCAACCTGAGTTATCCTGCTTCCAGGAAGTTCAGACTCAGAGTTCTTTTGAAGAAGAAGAAGAAGAAGATAGCTGTTAGAAGATTTCTATTTTATTATTTTATATCTTCTTGTGGTTCTTCCTTCAGTTCTTACTGAAGAGTTTCTGCACTGAAGCAAGACTTCACCTGGACATTCTTTGAGCCAGGGGGAGCCTTGATTCTTTTGAGCTTTCTAGCTCAGTGCAAGTCTTTGTGCTTCTCTAATCTATTGTAAAATAGAGAAGACTTTTTAACCTTCTTTCCCCCTCCTGTACAGGGTTATTACTCCCTTCAAAAGTATCCCTTGGTGGCAGGGCACCTGATCAAAAACCTGTGTTGGTTTTTAGACACCTGATCAAAAGTCTAAAGGGTTTCTAGATCTACCTGAAGCAGATCTTGTGGTGGCAGGGCACCTGATCAAAAACCTGTAGTCGATTCCTACCTTGTTGGTAGAAGAGTGGACGTACCTAAGTTATTTGGGGAACCACTATAAATTCCTTGTGTCGTCTGGCTTGCTTAATTTAATTACTTGCATTGTGGATGTGATTAGATATAACTAGGGTTGCTAGTTGCTGATTAGGATTTCCAAGTCTTAACTGTAATTACAGTTAGCTTGAGTTTGTGCACAACACTTGTGTTAGGCTTTAGGGTTATCTCCTTATCTATAATCTTTTCATTCCGCATTTCACTCCAAGGGAGTTGGGTAGACTATTAAGTTTTGTCTAGTGAAAAATTTGATAACTCTATTCACCCCCCCCCCTCTAGAGTAGTATCTATCCCTTCACTTTCAGACTGTTTTCAATACGATTACACAAATCATAAGTGTATCGCATTACTTGATTTCTATAAAGTGCAGTAGAACCATGGTCAGTTGATGTACTTGTTGAAGCCAAATTTGACCCCAACGAATGTTCACGAACCAAAGTGTAGCCAACGCCTACTTCTCCCAAATCTCGACCCCTGACTGGCTGCTAAGGTTCTAAGACTGACCCAAAGCCTCAGCTGGGAGGTCCCACCTCACACCCGGAAGATCTCTGAGAGCTTCCCCTCCAAAGCCAAATGCCGGGCTGGGAGCTCTTCAGAAAGCACTAGAGTTGGAGAATAATGAAAAAGCCTGCCTTCCAAAGAGCCCCCATGGGTCTTTTTATAGTCTTTCCCTGACCTGAAAATACTGAAATACCCCTGGAGGGTCTGCCAATAGCCAGGTCCCGCTGTCATCCTGGGGGCATACAGGTAATTTTACCCGGGGATAATAATATCAAAATAATCTTTTCCTGGGGGCTGGACCCCACCACCTGGACCTGCTTGGCGAGAACCCTGGGCAAGAAGGCTCTCGCTGAGCCCCGGCTTGGTTTATCCTGGCGAGATCTCCCGCCGAGAGGGTTCTCGCTCCCGGAATTCTTGATGCCACCGTCGCTGGACGCGGCGCTGGGCGAGTGGAGCTCTCTCAACGCCCTCTCGCTCGCCCCCAGGGAGATTTCCTTCCCGGCAGGAGCTCTTTAGCCTTCCCGCCCTACCGGTTGGCGGGAGCTCCCTAAGGGCGAAAACTCTGCTAGTCTGCCCTTGGGCTAACCCGGGACTAGCCCAACACCGACCCCTGAAGTCTGTCTTCTGGGTCCTACCCAGCGAATATGGGGTTGTACACAATCCCCGCTCTTTTTGAGCTAGCTCTGCGCTCGACAAGACAAGTCCAACCCCCAAAATATTCGCTGGACACGTGCCTGACTGCCAAGAGAAACTTTTGGCGGGCCCCACTGCGGCTATAAATACACGCCGTCGGGTGGCCATAAGTCTTGCCTCAGATCCACTGCTTCTTTACTGAGCTCTCGCCTGGGGCTTTCTGTGCGAGACCAAGATGCATGCTAAGCGTGCCGGCAAGCCACTTCCGCCGGACCTTCAGGATCGGCTGGCCGCGGCTCAAGCGCGAGCCTTGGCTAACTGCGCTGGTGTGGCGCCCTGGCTATCGAGGAAATCTCCAAACGCCGGTCCTTCGGAGCCGAAAAAGAAAAAGGGAAAACGAAAAGCGAAGGTGGTCCGGCGAGACCTTGCTTGCGAGAATAGGGACCCACCTTCTCCTACTCCCAATCCCGCGGAGGCCCCCTCCCCGCAGAAGGTATGCCTTCCGGCCAAGCTTACCGAGATGCTTACGCTACAGGCCCGACAGCTAACGTGGCCTCTCGCAGGAATCCCTTCCTAACGACGACGCCGGGTCCTCCCCGATTCCCCCCGATTTGTCAGCTCCCCCTCTCGAGGATCTAACGAGGGTCTCGGAAGAAATTCCTCCGGCCGGGACCCAGGTGATAGGTACGCTTTCCGCTACTTCTCGCTAATTCAATCATGCCTTTCCCTTTCTGAACTGCCTTCTCGCAGAGCCAGCTTCCGCTCTCCCGGGTTTCGCCACCCTGGAAGATGGAGCGAGAACCGGTGCGGCGCTTTCTTCTGTGGCAAATCCCGCCCTGCTGGCGGGAGGGGTGGCCCTCGAGCCCTTCACTACCCCTAAGGATGCCGATCATCCCTCGGGAGAGGACAACCCTCTCCACGCTTCCGGCCTGGCCGAGACCCCTGTGCGTAAACCCTTTCGCCCAGGGCGGGGTAAGCCTCTCCACCTTCTTTATGGTACCGACGGAGGGGTCGGGCCTTATCATCTGTTGCCAGTCAATGGCTCTCGCTAGGCTACAGGTATGCGAGATACTTTTGTCGACTGATCATTAAGCCTTAATCATGACCTTGAGCGCACTTTTCGTAGGGGACCCCAGCTCTCGGCCGGGAGCTAATGAGGAGGGAGAAGGAGAAGAAGAAGAAGAAGAAGAAGAAGACGAAGAAGAGGAGGAAGACAATTCCCTTCCTCCTTCGTCTGGCGAGATAGAGGAAACCTTGAACGGCGTCGGGAATGCGAAGGAGCGGAGGAAGAAGATCTCGGCCATTTTGGCCAAGCTCATCCGGCGAGACCGCGCTCATGCTGCCGCGGCAAGAGCGTTCCGCGAGTCCGTGGAACAAAGGCTAGAGGCCCTGGAATGGGATTTCTTCTTGGGCGAGGCTGATCGGCCGGGAGGACCTTCCGCCCAGTCTTCGCCAGGGAGATGCATCGCGTAGATCCGGGATCACGCTAGGCGGATCAACCTGGGGTGCACCACGCTGTCCTCTTACTTCAACCCGCTGGCCCCTCCGCGAACCAGGCGGCGAGAACGAGGGCGATGGCGCTGGGAGCCGTATTAGTTCTTCTAGGTCTCGCCCCTTCTTCCTCTTTAGCCTTCCCTTCCTCCGTGTACCCTTAACGAATGTAATAACTGCTATTGTTAACTTTGTCCAGCTCTCGGCCGCGAGAGCACGCTATTACTTATTTCTCCCCTCTTTACGCTATGAATTTTAAGAACCTGCTAGAATTAGGTCGCTTGCGCCAAAGCTAAGAAGCTTGCGCCAAAACCAAGAGGCTCGCGCCTATGAGAGACGATCGTCGACTGCTGTCATTCTGAGGGGGAAAATCGAGGCGTCGCCGGTTCAGATCGTGACAGCTGCGCTCCGCCGTCATTTTCTCTCTCTATCGGTCGGAGCCTCCATGATCATGGTTCCCTATAAATAGGGATGCCTACCAACCGGATTTATTTCTCCGATCCGGAATCTCAACCCCCTTTTCTTGCTCTCGCGTTCTTGCTTCCGCTTTCAACTTCCTTCAGCTCTCGCTCTCACTCGCAAACCCACTATGCCTGGCGAGAACGAGGGTCGCGCCCACTGCGCGGAAGCCTTCCGAAAACACCTCTTCCCTTCCTGCACGCTCACCTTAGATGAATATAACCTGATCGTCAGCCGCTACATTCCCGCCGGCTTCTCGGCGCGGAACCCGGGTAATCATGATAAGGTGAATACTCCGGAGGCGGGAGAGCTCGCCATCCCCCTCGAGCATTTCGAGGTGGGCTTCCGCCTTCCTCTTTGGCCGGAGGTTCGGCTTGCCCTCCGCTACTATGGGGTGGTTCCCACCCAACTGAACCCGAACTCAATCGCGATCCTTGTAGCATTCATATGCTACATGCGATCCGAGAGAATCGAGTTCAGTTTGGCAATCTTCCGGAAGCTGTTCAACTTCCACGCCAAGGGAGGGGTGGTCTTCTTCTCCGGGCAGCTGCTCAAGACCACCGGTCTCGCCAACAAGCATCATCACTGGGGCGAGAAGTTCGTCTATGTCAGCGGGGACTTCAGCAACGTCCCGCTTCAGCCTGTTCAATATGAGAACGCCGCCTACAAACCGCCTACGCTGGGATCGCGCGAGAGCGCAATCCTAGAATTCTTTGGGACCAAGGAGTTTGACGTTCTCTTCCTCAGGCGAGACGTCGACTCCCTTCCACCTGTCCACCCGGGCGAAGGTACGGTCTCGCCCCAGGTTCAATCCCTTGTCAAGGATCTTCTTGTGCTGAAGTATTTTAACTTTGCAGGAGAGCGGGAGGTCCCCCTGCGCCAACCCTTTGCTGAAGCCCAAGGTGCCGAGGGTCTGGCCGCGA
The DNA here is from genome assembly GCA_039513925.1 of Platanthera zijinensis. Taxonomy (NCBI): domain Eukaryota; kingdom Viridiplantae; phylum Streptophyta; class Magnoliopsida; order Asparagales; family Orchidaceae; genus Platanthera; species Platanthera zijinensis. The sequence goes on along the minus strand of CM077094.1, from coordinate 71,429,975 downwards.
GAGGCTCTCTCGCTCTCGCGGAGGCTAGCGCTACCGCCTGCCGAGATGAGCCTGCTCCAACCTTGTCGACCGGAGCACAGAAGCGGAAAGGCCCCGCTCCCGCCCCACGACCGCTGAAGAGGCCGAAGCCATCCGCTGCGGATAAGGGTAAGGGCTTGGCCGTCTCGCCTGCCCGGCCTCCCGCCCCGGGCGAGTCCTTCGAAGGACTGCTCCAGAGGGCCAGCGAGATGGGCGCTGCCGTTAGGAGGCGCACCGAGGCCGGCGAGAACCCACCGGCCACTGACGCGGCGGGAGGAGAGGGAGCGGTCGTCGAGACCTCCGCCCAGACCCCGCCTAAGGAAGTGCCGAAAGGGCACAGAAATTACGGCTTTGGCGTGAAGCACCTCGACGCCGAGGGGAAGCCCCTGCTCCAATGGGATCCCAAAGCCAACCTGGTCAAGGTTTCAACGCTCCTTCCCAGTTGGGTGGAGCGGGAGGAGGTTACTGGCGAAGCCTTCGCGCTTGGCTATGGCCTCTACAGCCGAGAGGACGCCAGCATCTTCGAGCAGATGCCCACCCGGCTCCTGGCTTTCGATTCTATCCAGGCCCTACTGCGCGGGTTCGAGCTTGCGCATATGTGCGCGCGTCAAAGCATCAGCATCGACAAGAACTTCGCCGACATGTACAAGGCGAGGGAAGAGGCGGTGGCCCGAGCACGTGCATCGGAGGCAGAGCTTGCGAATGCTCACCAGGAGTTGGCGAAAGCCCTAGAGGCGTTGTCTCTGCGTCCCGTCGTCGAGGTAAGCGAGATCTTCTCGGCCCCCTGCTCTCGCCTCTCGAAGTCTTGTTTGCGCGATATTCACTGAGCTGATCTCTTCTTCATAGGATTCCTCCCAAGCCGCGACGCTTCGCGCGGAGTTGGCTGATGCTCGATACGCGAACGTCCTGCTGAGGGACCAACTCCAGCGTGCAGAAGCGGCGAAAGGCCCACCTTCGACGCTTGACGAAAGACTGAAGAGCCGCCAGTTCTCGGTGTACGACATCGACAAGCTGCTGCAGGCGAATGCTCATGCCACCGTCAAGTTGACCATCGAGACGTTGCGAGACGCGAAGCTGCTTCGGGAGGATGGCGCAACCATCAACGCTCGCCAACTCCTCCACTGGCTATTCGACCCAGTGTCGAAGCCCCCAGGCGCGCCGGACTCTCCTCCCTTAGATGTTCCGAAGTCTTCCACCGAGGCCGGCGAGACGTCCGAAGCGAGCTCTGGCGAGGACTCTGGCGAGAGCACCAGCGGGGATTACAGCGCATCCCTGTGAAGTGCCTTTTTGCTTTTGATATTCTTTTGTAACGAGCGAGAAGCTCTAAACCCCTGTAATCGTTGAGTATAATGCAGTGTTTTATTTTTATTACCGGTGTGTGTTCGAACGAGTAGATTAGTCAGCCGAGTGGCTTCCGCGCGAGCTTCTGCCGAGACCCTTAGTCTCTTTAAGTTAACTTTCCTTGGGGATCGACCGGGCGGGAGCCTTGCGCTATTGATTGAGCTATCTTGCCTAGGTCTGCCAGGGAGCCTTCTTTTGCGAGAACACCCTAGCTGAGACCTTCGAGTCGAGGCTTCTTTCAGCCGAGACCATTTTGGGCCGAGACCCTTTTGGACCGAGATCTTTGGGGCCTTGCCTCCGGTCCGGGCCAGAGTCTTGCCCGTATATCTTTCAACTAACTAGATGAAGCTAACCAGACCTCTTCCCCATAGGCGAGCCTTCGGACCTGCCAGCTAGATGGGAGCCTGCGCAGCGGGTCTACCCGGGGCCGAGCCGAGCTCAGGGCGTTGATGAAGCTAACCAGACCTCTCCCCCACAGGCGAGCCTTCGGACCTGCCAGCTAAGTGGGATCCTGCGTAGCGGGTCTACCTGGGGCCGAGCCGAGCTCGGGGTATTGATGAAGATTTCCAAACCTCTCCCCCACAGGCGAGCCTTCGGACCTGCCAGCTAGATGAGAGCCTGCGCAGCGGGTCTACCTGGGGCCGAGCCGAGCTCGGGGTATTGATGAAGATTTCCAAACCTCTCCCCCACAGGCGAGCCTTCGGACCTGCCAGCTAGATGAGAGCCTGTGCAGCGGGTCTACCTGGGGCCGAGCCGAGCTCGGGGTATTGATGAAGATTTCCAAATCTCTCCTCCACAGGCGAGCCTTCGGACCTGCCAGCTAGATGAGATCCTGTGCAGCGGGTCTACCTGGGGCCGAGCCAAGCTCGGGGTATTGATGAAGATTTCCAAACCTCTCCCCCACAGGCGAGCCTTCGGACCTGCCAGCTAGATGAGAGCCTGCGCAGCGGGTCTACCTGGGGCCGAGCCGAGCTCGGGGTATTGATGAAGATTTCCAAACCTCTCCCCCACAGGCGAGCCTTCGGACCTGCCAGCTAGATGAGAGCCTGCGCAGCGGGTCTACCTGGGGCCGAGCCGAGCTCGGGGTATTGATGAAGATTTCCAAACCTCTCCCCCCACAAGCGAGCCTTCGGACCTGCCAGCTAGATGAGAGCCTGCGCAGCGGGTCTACCTGGGGCCGAGCCGAGCTCGGGGTATTGATGAAGATTTCCAAACCTATCCCCCACAGGCGAGCCTTCGGACCTGCCAGCTAGATGAGAGCCTGCGCAGCGGGTCTACCTGGGGCCGAGCCGAGCTCGGGGTATTGATGAAGATTTCCAAACCTCTCCCCCCACAGGCGAGCCTTCGGACCTGCCAGCTAGATGAGAGCCTGCGCAGCGGGTCTACCTGGGACCGAGCCGAGCTCGGGGTATTGATGAAGATTTCCAAACCTCTCCCCCACAGGCGAGCCTTCGGACCTGCCAGCTAGATGAGAGCCTGCGCAGCGGGTCTACCTGGGGCCGAGCCGAGCTCGGGGTGTTGATGAAGATTTCCAAACCTCTCCCCCACAGGCGAGCCTTCGGACCTGCCAGCTAGATGAGAGCCTGCGCAGCGGGTCTACCTGGGGCCGAGCCGAGCTCGGGGTATTGATGAAGATTTCCAAACCTCTCCCCCACAGGCGAGCCTTCGGACCTGCCAGCTAGATGAGAGCCTGCACAGTGGGTCTACCTGGGGCCGAGCCGAGCTCGGGGTATTGATGAAGGTTTCCAAACCTCTCCCCCATAGACGAGCCTTCGGACCTGCCAGCTAGATGAGAGCCTGCGCAGCGGGTCTACCTGGGGCCTAGCCGAGCTCGGGGTATTGATGAAGATTTCCAAACCTCTCCCCCACAGGCGAGCCTTCGGACTTGCCAGCTAGATGAGAGCCTGCGCAGCGGGTCTACCTGGGGCCGAGCCGAGCTCGGGGTATTGATGAAGATTTCCAAACCTCTCCCCCACAGGCGAGCCTTCGGACCTGCTAGCTAGATGAGAGCCTGCGCAGCGGGTCTACCTGGGGCCGAGCCGAGCTCGGGGTATTGATGAAGATTTCCAAACCTCTCCCCCACAGGCGAGCCTTCCGACCTGCCAGCTAGATGAGAGCCTGCGCAGCGGGTCTACCTGGGGCCGAGCCGAGCTCGGGGTATTGATGAAGATTTCCAAACCTCTCCCCCACAGGCGAGCCTTCGGACCTGCCAGCTAGATGAGAGCCTGCGCAGCGGGTCTACCTGGGGCCAAGCCGAGCTCGGGGTATTGACTAAGATTTCCAAACCTCTCCCCCACAGGCGAGCCTTCGGACCTGCCAGCTAGATAAGAGCCTGCGCAGCGGGTCTACCTGGGGCCGAGCCGAGCTCGGGGTGTTGATGAAGATTTCCAAACCTCTCCCCCACAAGCGAGCCTTCGGACCTGCCAGCTAGATGAGAGCCTGCGTAGCGGGTCTACCTGGGGCCGAGCCGAGCTCGGGGTATTGATGAAGATTTCCAAACCTCTCCCCCACAGGCGAGCCTTCGGACCTGCCAGCTAGATGAGAGCCTGCGCAGCGGGTCTACCTGGGGCCGAGCCGAGCTCGGGGTATTGATGAAGATTTCCAAACCCCTCCCCCACAGGCGAGCCTTCAGACCTGCCAGCTAGATGAGAGCCTGCGCAGCGGGTCTACCTGGGGCCGAGCCGAGCTCGGGGTATTGATGAAGATTTCCAAACCTCTCCCCCACAGGCGAGCCTTCGGACCTGCCAGCTAGATGAGAGCCTACACAGCGGGTCTACCTGGGGCCGAGCCGAGCTCGGGGTATTGATGAAGATTTCCAAACCTCTCCCCCACAGGCGAGCCTTCGGACCTGCCAGCTAGATGAGAGCCTGCGCAGCGGGTCTACCTGGGGCCGAGCCGAGCTTGGGGTATTGATGAAGATTTCCAAACCTCTCCCCCACAGGCGAGCCTTCGGACCTGCCAGCTAGATGAGAGCCTGCGCAGCGGGTCTACCTGGGGCCGAGCCGAGCTCGGGGTATTGATGAAGATTTCCAAACCTCTCCCCCACAGGCGAGCCTTCGGACCTGCCAGCTAGATGAGAGCCTACACAGCAGGTCTACCTGGGGCCGAGCCGAGCTCGGGGTATTGATGAAGATTTCCAAACCTCTCCCCCACAGGCGAGCCTTCGGACCTGCCAGCTAGATGAGAGCCTGCGCAGCGGGTCTACCTGGGGCCGAGCCTAGCTCGGGGTATTGATGAAGCTTCTTTCCACCGGGCCTATTTTATCATTAAGATGAGAAGACATAGCCGGTTAAAACGAAAAGCATTGTGGTTGTATTCCTGGAGATAGTCAATATTTCGAAATGAACTTATTGAAACGACAATAATTATTTACAATATTACAATCTTCGCACCCATGAGAGAGCTTCCTTCACCTGCGGTCGCGACCCGCGGAGACCGAACCTCGAAATCCACCGGGAGGACTGCCTCACACCCATGAGAGAGCTTGAAGGGGGTTTCCCCTGTGGTCGTGTTCGGAGTTGTTCGCAGGGCCCACAGGACAGAAGGGAGTTGCTCCACCCAGTTACCTTTCAGGTTCTCCACCTTCTTTTTGAGCAAGTTGACAATAATCTTGTTTGCCGCTTCTACCTGGCCATTGCTCCGAGGATGATGGACAGAGGCGAACCTGAGGTCGATCCCCGATTGGGTGCAGAAGCTGATGAATTCTTCGCTGGCGAACTGGGGACCGTTGTCCATCACTATTGCTTGGGGTAGCCCATGCCTACATATGATTTCCCCCCAAACGAAGTTCCTGACGACCTGAGAGGTAACCTTGGCTAGAGCTTTGACTTCCAGCCACTTCAAGAAGTAATCAATCATGACGAGGAGGAACCTCCTTTGCCCGCTAGCTGGAGGAAAGGGCCCGACTAGATCCATCCCCCAAATGGCGAAAGGCCATGGTGCCGTGATACTTCGAAGCCTTTGGGCTGGCGAGAGCTGGAGGGGAGCATGTACCTGACACTTCAGACATCTCTTTGCAAACTCAGCTGTATCCTTCCTCAAGGTCTGCCAAAAATATCCTTGCCTTATCACCCTTGCCTCCAATGTCCTTCCCCCTAAGTGACTGCCACACTCTCCAGAATGCACCTCTTCCAAGATCTTAGGGACTTCCTCCTCAGCTACACATCTCGCGAGGAGCCCTGACAACATCTTCCGATGCAATCTCCCCTCCAGCATCAGATAGTGAGCCGCCTTGTGCCTGAAGCTTTTTGCATTTTTGACTTCCTCCGACAGCCCTCCTGTGGTTAAGAAGGTCACCAACGGATCTATCCATGAGGGCCGCCGACATACCTCCATCAACTCCCCCTCTTCAATGGCCGGCCGAAATAGTTCGGTTAGGGTGCCCCCACCCCGAGGCCCGAACTTTGCTAACCGGTCAGCTGCCATGCTTTCCTCCCTGGGAACATGTTGAATAGAAAAGGAACGGAAACCTCCGATGATGGTCCTTACCTTGGATAAGTATCTCGCGAGGGTGGGCTCCCGAGCCTCAAACTCCCCACGGATTTGTGACACAACTACCATCGAGTCGGTGAAGGCCTCTATATCCCGAATTTCCAGCTCCTTGGCCAACCGAAGGCCGGCTATCACGGCCTCATACTCCGCTTGATTGTTGGTCACAGGGAAGTGGAAGGCCACTGCCTGTTCTATGGTAACCCCTTGGGGGCTTACCAACACCACACCTCCTCCCAGGGAGTGCCTTCCTGAAGCCCCGTCGACGATCATTCTCCACGCTTCCTGCGACCTCGGCTCTTCTTCCTCGGCCTCGGTGACATAATCCGCCAAAAAGTCTGCCACGGCCTGGGCTTTGATGGAGAGCCTTGGGACAAAGGAAATGTCGAACTCGCTAAGCTCGATGGACCACTTTGCCAACCTTCCCGAATGCTCCACCCCCTCGAAGACCTTGCGAAGAGGGTGATCGGTCACAACCTTAATCGAATGCGCTTGGAAATACGGACGGAGTTTCCTTGCCGAAACGACCAAGGCATAAGCCAGCTTCTCCAGGATGGGGTAGCGGAGCTCCGCCTTTTTCAAGATTCGGCTCACATAGTAGACGGGTAGCTGCTTCTTCCCTTCATCTCTAACCAAGACTGAGCTTATAGCTTCTTCCCCCACCCCGAGATATAAGGTCAGGTCTTCTCCCTCCTTGGGGCTTTGGAGTAGCGGAGCCCGAGAGAGTTGCCTCTTCAGTCCTTGGAAAGCCTCATCGCATTCAATCGTCCATTCAAACACTTGATTACCACGAAGCACTTTGAAAAAGGAGGAGCACTTGTCCCCGGACCGAGAGAGGAACCTGCTCAGTCCGGCAAACTTTTCGGTTAAGCGCTGGACCTCCTTGGCATTGCGAGGTGATTCCAAGTCCAAGATGGCCTTTACCTTGTCTGGGTTAGGTTCTACCCCTGCCGGGGTCAGGAGGTGTCCCAGGAATTTCCCGCGACTGGCCCCGAAGACACACTTCAAGGGATTCAACCTCATCTTGAATCTCCGCAGGGTGGCAAACATCTCTTCCATGTCCCGAAGGTGGGACTCCAGGCATTTGCTTTTTACCATCAGGTCGTCGACGTAGACCTCTATATTCTTCCCTCTTTGATCCCAGAAGACCCGATCCATCATGCGTTGGTACGTTGCCCCTGCGTTCTTCAACCCGAAGGGCATCATTTTGTAGCTGAAGCATCCCTCTCTTATGATGAAGGAAACATCCTTGACATCGGGAGGGTGCATCCGAATCTGATGGTAACCTGAAAAAGCATCTAAAAAACTCATGAGAGAAAAACCGACGGCTGAGTCAACCAGCGCGTCGATCCGAGGCAGGGGGTAGCAATCCTTAGGACATGATTTATTTAATAAGGAAAAGTCAATACACATGCGCCATTTTCCTCCCCTTTTTTTTACCATTACCACATTGGAGATCCAGCCTGGATACTGGATCTCCGAGATGAAGCCCGCCTCCAAGAGCTTCTTGACCTCTTCCCGGATCGGCTCCTCCAGCTTGGTGGCGATGGCCCTCATCTTCTGGCATATGGGGCGAGTCCTGGGGTCCAGGTTCAGGCGATGGCAAGCCACGTCTGTGTCGATGCCCGGCGTGTCTGCCGCGCTCCAAGCGAAGATGTCGACGTTGCTTTGGATGCAGGCTCGCATCCGCTCCTGATCTTCGAGGCTTAAGACTCCGCTGACCCGCACCTTTTGTACCTGCCCCGCCCTGGTGTGCACCTCCATCTCTATCACCTCTTCGGCCGGCTCCAATCCCATCCGTTCCCAACCTGCCCTTGCCTCCTCTGGCTCAAGCTCTTCTCCTCCAAGCTCATCAACCTTTATCGCCTCCTCCAAACTCTCACCTTGCCTCTGCTCTCCTCCTTCTGCCGCCCCTCTTGTTTCTTCCAGGCCAATTTCCTCTACCTCCATCTCCTCTGCCTCTAACTCCTTCGCTTCCTGCGGGCTCGCCTCCTGCACCTCTTCCGCTTGCTTTTCGACAACCTCCTTCGCCTCCTCTGGGCTTGTCTCCCCCTCCCCAACACCTCCTTCCTGCTCAGCCATCTCCTTCTCCAGCTCTTCCGCTTCCACCATCCACGACACGGTGTTGACCGCCGTCACGTAGCACTGCCTTGCCACCTTTGGATCCCCCCTGATCCTAACCTGCACCCCTCCATTGTTGAACTTGAGGCATTGATGGAATGAGGAGGGTACGGAGCGAAAGGCGCTGATGAGGGGACGTCCAAAGATGGCATTGTAACTACTTGGGGCATCCACGATCACGAACCTGCAGTTCCGTGAGACGCCCCCAAGCCTTACATGCAGGCCTACTCCCCCTTCTACTTCCTTTCTCTCCCCAGAGAAGCCGAAAAGCGGTCCATCGGAAGCTAGGACCCTTTTCCCTTCCACCCCCATCTCGTCAAAGGCCTTCTTGAAAATCACGTTCACCGAGCTCCCGTTGTCCACCAGTATTCGGGAGATGGTGAAGTTCTCCACCGCTGTCTGGATCACTAACGCGTCGCAGAACGGATCCTCATAGTCTGGCATATCTGCGGATGAGAAGATGATCTTTTCTTCTGGGGGGAGCTAAGGAGGTCGAGGCGACCCCTCTGCGGAACATGGTTTGTAGGCTCCCCTTCCGGGTTGCCTCGATCCCTACTCCCACATGGATCACTCCGATCCCCCCTCGGGTCCCCACGTCGACCCTTTCCTCACATCTGTCCTCAACCTCTTCTCGCTGCACCTCCACGATACTTGCGGGCAGATCTTGCCTCCCCTCACCTCTGGCCTCCCTCATCTGCAGAAACTCCGGACAGGTGGCCGTTGCGTGGCCCTCCTCCTGATGGAAGTCGCAATAAGGCAACGCCACCCTGCCCCCTCTTCCTACTCCTCCTCCTCTTCTCCCGGCTCCCCGAATTCCTCTTCCTCTTCCTCTTCCCACCTCCATGACTTCTTGTGGTGGTGGGAAGTGACCCCTCGGTCCCTGCCTCCATCCTCCTTGCTCCAACCTTCTCGGTTCCTGGTAAATGTCTCTTCCTTGAGGACCTCCTTGGCCCTGGGGGCAACCTTCCTGAGGCCTCCAACCCAATCGGTTGTTTGGCTCCCTGGCCCCCCCATGCTGCTGCCCCTGCCCTCGGGGTTCTTCTCTTCTCCTATCCTCTCTTTGCTCCCTCTGCCTTCCTGTCGCCAGCTCCTTCGCATCGTCCTCGGCCAACCTGGCCAACTTTCTTGCAAATGCCGGGTTTGCCCTCTCAAAGTCTATCTCCTTAGCCGCCCTCTCCATGAGCTCCTCAAAAGAGAGAGGGGGCACTCTCTTCAACTCCATGCTTAAAAACCCCGGCCTCAGCCCCAGGGTGAAGGCAAGCATCAGCGCATACCCCGGGACCTCCTGGACCAGGAGAACCTCCTCCTGGAACTGGTCGACATAGTGACCCAACGTCTCCTCCGACCCTTGCCTTACTGCAAACAGGCATTCAGCCTCCTTCTTCCGCTTCTTTGAAGTCAAGAACCTCAACAAGAAACCTCTGCGTAGATCTTCAAAACTATAGATAGAGCTTGCCGGCAATTGGTGGAACCAATCCCTGGCCTTTTCCTTCAAGGTGATGGCAAAAAGCCTACACTTAAAAGCATCAGACATTTGCCTGATCGACACAACGTCTTCGAACCACTGCACATGCTGAACCGGGTCATCCTTCCCGGTGTAGTAGGTCATGTCTGGCTCCCGGAACCCCTCCGGCACTGGAGCCGAGACGATGAGCTCGCTAAAAGGGGTCTCGCCTCCCGCCTAGCGAGAAGGCATGTCTCGCGACCTCGGCTGGCTGGACCGCTCCGCGAGACCATGCCTGGGGAAGAGTTCCTGCACTGTCGCCTCCTTCTCGCCCAGATCCGTCGGAAGATCCTTCTCGGGACGCTGGCCTGGGAAAAGCTCCAGCGCGGCTACGTCCCTCTCGCCTGCCTCCACCGGGACTTCCTTCCCGGGGCGTTGCCCTGGGGCATTCTCGCCTAACAGCGGAACCGCCTCCACTGTAACCTGCGGCGTCTCCCACTCATTCCTTGCCGAGAAGGCCAAGCTGATCGTCTGCATGACCTCTCGCCTGAAGTCTTCAAACATCTTCCTCGTCGCCTCATCTACCCGGGTGGGGGATCCTCCTACGCCAGATCCTTCACCTTCACCTCCTGCCATGGGACTTAACTCAAGATTTTCTTGCGCCGACTACTTCCACGCTCACCGCACCAGAACTGTTGAAGCCAAAATTGACCCCAACGAATGTTCACGAACCAAAGTGTAGCCAACGCCTACTTCTCCCAAATCTCGACCCCTGACTGGCTGCTAAGGTTCTAAGACTGACCCAAAGCCTCAGCTGGGAGGTCCCACCTCACACCCGAAAGATCTCTGAGAGCTTCCCCTCCAAAGCCAAATGCTGGGCTGGGAGCTCTTCAGAAAGCACTAGAGTTGGAGAATAATGAAAAAGCCTGCCTTCCAAAGTGCCCCATGGGTCTTTTTATAGTCTTTCCCTGACCTGAAAATACTGAAATACCCCTGGAGGGTCTGCCAATAGCCAGGTCCCGCTGTCATCCTGGGGGCATACAGGTAATTTTACCCGGGGATAATAATATCAAAATAATCTTTTCCTGGGGGCTGGACCCCACCACCTGAACCTGCTTGGCGAGAACCATGGGCAAGAAGGCTCTCGCTGAGCCCCGGCTTGGCTTATCCTGGCGAGATCTCCCGCCGAGAGGGTCTCGCTCCCGGAATTCTTAATGCCACTGTCGCTGGATGCGGCGCTGGGCGAGTGGAGCTCTCTCAACGCCCTCTCGCTCGCCCCCAGGGAGAGTTCCTTCCCGGCGGGAGCTCTTTAGCCTTCCCACCCTACCGGTTGGCGGGAGCTCCCTAAGGGCGAGAACTCTGCTAGTCTGCCCTTGGGCTAACCCGGGACTAGCCCAACACCGACCCCTGAAGTCTGTCTTCTGGGTCCTACCCAGCGAATATGGGGTTGTACAGTACTATTCTTGTTTAACTAGAAACCCTTTTTTGCATGCAAAGTAAATTGCTTTAGTATATATTTTGTGGATTTTGATTCTCGTTCTGAATATTATACACGCACAGTACATGTTTTCACAACAAGTCGGTTGTTTGAAAAACACAATAAGAGCAATCTATATCATTTGTTTTTTGTATCTAATATCGCAAACCATTGTCTATCAACATTGGTACCATCACATTTTTAATGATGTATACTATATGTTATGTCTCACACCTTCTCACATCAGCAACCACCAAGCCAACTGCTCCTTTGAAAAAAGCATTCTCAAAATTTGAATATATTTTTCTTGTATATACCATTGACATTTATCTGAGTTTTGAAGGGCTTTCGAATTTAAGAGTGATACTCCCTTGCTTACATCTAAACTCTTCTTCATGTTCATTCCTGTGCTAACTTGAAATAAATTTTTTTAATTCCAAAAACACATTCAACAAGTGAACTTGTTGCTTTTAAGCATTCATGCAAATGATTATTTGTAGACTCACTTCGTTGGCTGGATAAATGCCAAGATCTAATATTTCTTTGTTTAATGCAGTGGACCACTTCATCCTAACCTTGAAAAGATCATTAAGCCCTCAATTATCATACAAGTTGTCACAAAATACCATCTCTCTCCAATTTGTTTTAAAATCCATTTCACTATCACATTTGCTCATGCAACTATAAAATAAAGATCAAATGTACTTATCTTGATTGAAAGTTGGTACCTTTGATGGTGCTTACTTTAAAATGTTCCATTGGCACAATTGATGCTGAGTTGATGTTAAGATTCTCTCAATAGCTATAGCCATTGCTTGATCTTAATCAATGAAAACCATTATAGGTTGCTTACCCCCAACATATTTTAAGAAGGATTGGAAAACCCAGCAAAATGATTCAATCGACTCCTCCGCTACGAATACCCCTCCAACGAATACATTTTGACAGTGGTGATTCACTGCAATAAAAGGAGTACATGCCAAATTGTACTTGTTCATCCTATAGGTGGTGTTGAATATAATTACATCTCTAAAATAATCATAATCAAGTATTCCATGACCATCAATCCAAAAGAAACTATGCAGCCGAGTATGCTCATTTGTCTGCACATCAAAAGATAATATTTTATCCTCACACTGTATTTCTTAGAATATTTCCAATAATCGAGTTGCATCCCCATTCTCTATTAGTGCTCTTTTCTATTGCTTTACAATTATACACATTTGTTTTAGAGAATCCCACATTTTGAGCACCGCCAGCTTAATCTTCTAAAAAGTTATATGAATAAATGGGTCTAATACTAGCTCTTATCATATTTTTAATAAGCTCTGCTTGATGATCAGATATATGACTGATGGGTATTGTATCCACAATCACCTAGATTTGCATGAAGTCACCCTTAAACTAAGATGAATTAAGTTGTATTTGATGTTTTGTTTAAGCTATGTGTTTGCAGGATTTATTTGCCAAGTGTAGAGCAATGTAAGTCTACAATGAGTCACCAAACACAGAACCATACAATGTAATCCCTCATTGTGTGATCCATGGTGTTGACTCAAGTGTAGCCTCTCTATTGGGATACACTTCATTTTCAAGCACTAAAGAAATAGGAGAAAGACTAGGTTCTGAATTCCTTAAAGAAAGAAAATTCTCAAAGTGTAGAAATTTTCTAAGTTTTTCACTCGAGTAATGACTTAAGTACTCGAGTAGAAGTTTAGACAGTTATCGAGTAAGCTAAGTCTAGCACTCGAGTAACTGAAGTAGCTCTCAAGAAGACTTCATGTTCGTTCTCAAAAAACCAAGTAGAACTCGAGTACATCTCTTCTTGTCCTCGAGTTATCAGAAAAGACTAGTCCAAAATTTTCTAAGTTAAGTACTCGAGTAGTTAAATTGATTACTCAAGTAGTTCAAGACTTTGTCTCGAGTAACAAAAGTCAAGCACTCGAGTTTTTTTTCTAGTTCTCGAGTAGTGAAGCCCTTATACTCGAGAAGTCCAACTACTTCTCGAGAAGTAAATTCTATTACTCGAGTAACCAAAATTTATTTCCAGATTTTTCTCTAAGGACTGTTCTCGAGAAATTCACTCTATTTTCTCGAGAAGTCGAAGTGATTACTCGAGTAGTCATATTCCACTCGAGTAATGCAGAAAATTTTCCCTGAAAATTCGTTAAGTTTTATGGGACCAGATTTCAAATTAATCTCCATGATTATTGGTCCACGTGTTCTGTCTTTATGATTATGACTGTTAGTTTATTCCTATAAAAGGTCATATCATTTCGACTAACCCTAAGAAGCGTATCAGTAGAAAAATCCGAGAAATCCAAGTTTCCTAAATCGTCCAACTTTTTAAATCGGGAAGCCGACACCGCTCTTCGTCGCCGATCTTACCGCCGCACTTCTTCGACTTCTAATTCAGAGCAAGATTAGATCAACAAATCAAGGCATTCGTATTCTCACAGATCTTCTTCTTAATCGTGTTGATCTAGGTTTTTAGATCCAAAAAAGTTCGGCTTGTCTTCTTCAATCATTTTTTGAGAAAGCTTCAAAGTTCAAGGAAGAAGAAATTCTGAAGATTCCAGATCTGATATATTTTGTTTGTATAATTTCTATTTAAAAAATCTTTATTCTTGTAGGAGATTTTGTCTCCGAATTTGTAGGAAGGTTTTCTTCCGAGTGTAGATCCGTTCTTGTGGATCGAATTGTAGGGGCGTTGCTCCGAGTTGTAGGATTAGTTTTCAATCCGAGGAAATAGTGAAGTAGCTGATTCTAGCGTGTTGCTAGATCGGTGAGGTGGAGAGTGGACGTACCGAAGATTGGGGAACCACTATAGATATGGTGTTCTTTGTGTTTGTATACTTATTTTTTGCGCATCGTTCGTTAAATTTTTTATTCCGCAAAAAGACGCAGACCTCACCTATTCACCCCCCTCTAGGTGATTTAGGTAGACAACTAATAACATCAATGACGATGCATTCTCAACAAATATGTATCCACCAAAGGAGCCATTGGGTGATTATGCTCTTCAACAAACTTAAAAACCTGCCAGTTCTTCCCCTCTTGATTAGCTGTAAAGTGTAGGCACGCTAAACATCTGATTCGAGTATCAAGTTTGTGGAATTTCCTTTCACCACAGCCCCCGCCTTCAAAACCTTATAACCAGCTTTTGTGCAATAATATTCATGACTGAAATTATCTAATTGTCTACCTAAATCACCTAGAGTTGGGTGAATATGTGAGTCCTGCGTCTTTTTGTGGAATAAAAAATTACTAATAAATAAGCACATAGAAGCACACAAGGATTTATAGTGGTTCTCAAGAATGGGTACGTGCACTGTCCTGCCTCGCCTATCTAGCACTTCAGGCTAGACTCAGCTACTTCACCAAAACTCAGATTATACAAATTTACACCTTGGAGCCTCAACTCCTACAACTCTGAGACAACGCTCATATAACTCGATCCAACAACACGAATCTACAAACTCAGAAGTACAAACCTCCTATAAAAAGAAAATAAGTTTTTATAATTTTCTAGATTGAAAATAATCTACTTCTTCAGATCTGAATGGAATTAATCTTCTTCGTCAATGGAGAATAAAACTTGAAATGAAATTGAAGAAGAAGACTTGAAATCTGAAAAATCTGGATCTAAAATCTTGAAATCCGACTAAATCGAAACCACCGTTGAGGAATCTGAACATAATGATCTTATAGAATTTATCTCCGGGAAGAATCTCTAATCGTGAACTCTAGGCTGTCGGGAAGAACAATTCCGAGAATAGTAGATCGAGAAAATTGAGTTTGGCCATTCACAATCTTGGAAATTAGGTCTTGATAAATATTTGCGATTCTTAGCAAAATTATCTTACTAAAATGAATCCTTGATATATATATGAAATCCTTCTCCAACAGAAAGAATTTTCCTTCCAAAAAAAGGCTTTAACATGCACTGTAGATGGTCGTCGTTTGAAATAGAACCCGTCGGAAAAAGTCAAACCAGAAAAAAATTAAGTCCATTCATCGAGATGACACGAGTAATAGCTCGACCACTCGACAAATTACTTAGATTACTCGAGAGCATTCGACAAATTACACGAGTTCATCCGAAAAATTTGACTTATAAATTTGTGTTGGATCTAGTGGCCAACCTTAGAGGGGTGGTGAATACGGTTTAACGACGATTACTAGAAGTTTGAAATATTTCTAACCAGAAAAACTAGTTCAGAAAGCTAGCACGGGGCATTAGGTAGCTAACACGCGGCGGTATGTTACAAAACTCATTTTTCTAGGAAAATTCCTCCTTGTAAATCTATGCACATTTCAGAGAAGTACATGCTAACACACACAATTAAATAGGCAGGAGAATATATAGAAAATGAATTTCATTCCAAAGCAAAATCAACAATTGTTTTTAAAGATTAAAAAACTTAATCTCTGTGATGCCGGAGATCGAAGGCGTATAGTGAAAAAGCTTTTTGGTTTTCTATACCGACTCGCTCCCCATACCGGTTGGATCTCTCCCTTTCCCTCCAAGAATGGTCTTTGAGTCGGCTTTTCATCTCTACACATGGAAGGGTCTTAGAGCCCCGGTAGATCACCCGATCTAGACGTCCCTACCCCGGGATTATTTCTCATGGAATCCTCCCTAGATTTTGATGACCTTCCTCGGTCAATTTCCCACACCACAAGAATATAGAGAAACGAGAAAGATTGCAACAAAAGTTTACAGGATTTAAAAGATTAAAATGTCCCTCTTGACGATTCCTCCATCGAGCGATCCACGACCGGTGCTTGAGATCTTTGTGTGCTTACAACCGGTCACCTCTTTATAGTCGATGTATTTCTTGGCTCGCCAGAGTTCTTCATGCGTGAACAGGAGGGAGGCGGTCTTTTTTTCCATCGACGGCGACGGTTGAATGGATCACAGAGAGGCGACCGAACCCTAGGAGTCGCAGATCTAAGTCTCTTTTTGTCTTGGTACGGAACAAAGAAAATGAGGCGCCTTTATATACGTCTTTGTGAAAATAGGCTACTACTAGCAGTAAGGCTAGCGCCCGATGGTAGGTTCACTCACTTGATGTTGATAGCTGTCCTCCAAATTTGGAAAAATATTCAGAACGAATATTTTCCTTTTTCCAATGCTAGCGCGGCGCGGTAGGTAAATAGCGCCCGACGATAGTCCAGTCATCTCGACGCTTTTGTCTCGATGATTGCTGAGTGTGTTACTATGGCACGGTACCAAGCTAGCGCCTAGCGGTAGTTCAGTTATCTCGACGCTTCCACCTCGATGATCGTTGAGTGTGTTACCGTGGCGCAGTACCAAGCTAGCGCCTGATGGTAGTTCATGTTTCTCGATGAATCAGCCAGTCTCGACGAATCAGCCATTCTCGACGATCGTTGATTATGCTAACGCGACGCAGTACGAAGCTGACTCCTGCGCAGTAGGTTCTCGAGAGCCTGGACAAATTAATTCCGCGAATTAGCGTAGATGGTAGGACTAGCGCGGTGCGGTAGATTCCCGAGCGCCTTGTCCATTTAATTCAGGCTACAGGCTGACGTTAACTACTACCACTTAGCGATAGGTTCCTGAGGAGGGCTCCTTGAATTTCTTGGATCTGTAGACCTGCACACTCTACCAAACACAAGATGTAATCAAATACAACATGGGAGTTGATATTATCAAACTTAGGATATGTGAACCATTGGCTCCAACAATCTCCCCCTTTTGATAATATCAAGTCCCGTTCATGTGGTATAATAATGAAGTGCATTGTATAATGTATATATATATAAGAGAGTCTTGAAAGCTCAGGTTTCAGGTTCTATATAGCTCCCCTACACATACGCTCCTCCTATATATGTGTCCTACATGCTCCCCTATCTACGTGCACACAGTAAACTAAGATCCCCCTATATGTGGTCTACACTTACTCTAGACTCATGAACCATCTATTCTTTCCCTTTGATATTATCTAAAGGGCATGGGCTAGACCATAAACAAACATACACATGCACGGGAGAAACAGAATGCAGTATATAATGAGAATGAGAAAGAAAGTAAATAGTGAACGTTATAGAAATTGAAATGAGAGGAAAAAACAATAGGGGTGACCAAGCTTGAAATCAGAGAATACTAAGCATTGAGGTCAAACCGATGTGTGCAGTACGTAGAAATAGTTTTAAAATAACCGTTCAGAGTTACAAAAGATTGGATAACATAAGTAGACTAAGCACATAACGATGTAGAGTGCAATGCTACAAGATTTAGAGAATTAATATAGAGGAACAATGTACAAGTAATGAATAGAAATCGTGTTCTAGAACTTGTGTGCTATAGACATATAGTGTCGTGTTAGTCCAATTCTTATGCATGGAAGTGTTAGATAGAGCAATGACATGTGCACGTGTAGCATCAGAAGAAGAACATCAAGTAGAATTAACATTCATTAAATGTTTATCTCAGTAATTAAATATGCTATCACATGAGGAATAGAGTGAAAAATCAAGTCACGTTGCTATCCATGTTATACCTAGGCTAAAACTAGGGGAACTAAGCTTAAGGTTCTTGCCAGTGCACAAGATCAAAATGATTTTTTGTACCAAGGTGCTCATCCTCACAATGTTCATAAAGTCTTATCAGGAGGAGTGAGTAGTTCTTGGGGGGTAACCTTGACACACCGCTTGATAACATTAATTTTTTTATTTAGAAGCGTTGGGCTATCAATTTTATATTCTATAGTTCAAGGTACTCAAATCAATCGAAATCTACCTACATAGATAGATATACTTTAACTTGTATACATAGGACTTGACCACTATAGATTTTGCCCAAAGTTCTACCCTTTATAGAAACGCATATGTATCGTGACATTGATTATTCAAGGTATTTCTAACATGGTAGACACAATATCACGAGTTATAGCAAGTACACATATAATTTCTAAAAGAGTGCTCCGTCTAGGGATGTGTGAACTGTGTAAAGTCATTCCGCTACCTAAATCCTCACACATACCTAGAGGAATATTCAACGAACACTAACATATATAGTTGCACTCAGTTACTAAGCACTTATAGATTCGATACAATATGACATAGGTAGACAATGTTCACAGCGATTAACTTGCCTAACTCAAACATTGTACATACATGTTATGCTCTAAGTTCTAGCCATATGTGTCTTAAGAATGATCAATCTACTTTTTTTTTCATTTTGGGTTTTTTTTTGTTTATAGATTGGAAAAAAAATAAATGAAATAAATAACAAATCAAGCAAACAAACGAAAAACAAATGAAAAAAAGAAATAAGACAACACGATAGAGTATTATGCATGAGACTAAATACTATGAGGCATGAAATAATGTTCGTGCTATAAAGGATAACCCATGAGAATGCTCAAAGCACAATTGACCTAAGCAATGGGTCATCACTCTAGCCCCGTGCTAAGTGACGGATGGGCGTGAGGAGCTGTATAAGTGCCATAGGGTGGGGTGTTAATCCCATATTCCCACACAAGAACCCGCTCAACCTAACACTCTTTCCCCCAAGTGTTACAAAAAGACCCATTGGAGCCCCTCCACGGTTAAGGACAAGATGTGGATTACAGGTTAACGATCCTAATGACGACACACCTACGCCCCTGCTATTGTGAGACACACCAAAGTGAGTCTTGTGTTGACGTTTATATTAATAAAGTAATGAAGATATTGGAGCTGATAGTCAAGAAATAGTATGAAAAAGAGTGCTACCGCCGACGATATAGTTACCTCGCCGCGGTAGCTTCAAGATATATATAATACGCGATCAGATCCAGTTCCGCACTTCTTCTCCCTTGCTCTCTTGCCTCTGCCGACAGATTTCTTCGCTGGTGCTTTTGCCTACAGTTTAAGGTAGTCTCCTCCCCTTCTCTCTAATTCCTAGTACGATGAGTTTTAGAGGTGTAGGTTGTAGATTTCAAGTCATTTTGGATGCGATCTGTGGCGGTTTTACAATGATTTTACGTTTGATTTGTGAATTTTTGCTATGGGTCATGGTCTTTTTCACAGATCTAGCTTATGTAAGCTTGGATCTCGCATCCTTGACATTTTCAAGTGACCAATCTTCTTAAAAATTGAGTTTTTTGTGTGATCCAGAATTGGAATCTAAGCCAAGGAAATTTCAACTATTTTCCATGTTTGATTTGTGATTTTATTTCACGGATCTCGTTTGTTTTCACCGATCTACTTTGCATAAGCTTAGATTTATCTCCTCTACCCATTTTTGAGTAAAAATTGTGAAAAAATGGAGTTTTGGAAAACAATCAAGCGGAGGAAGACGGGTTGCAGTCTGTCACACTACCGCGCGGCGGTAACAGATTATCGCTCCGCGGTAGGGTCCAGAAACCGATTTTTTGTCGTTTTTTGGTTCAATTTTTTTACTCAAGAATTTCATGTTTTTTTTTCAGGTTATGGATTCATCAAGCTCCTAACCTATTGGGTACATTAGTAATTGTGTACCTGATTTGAAAAAGACCTTTCAACTTAATAATATACACAAAATCGTATTTGATGTATGTTGAGTTTACTTGTGCGGGTTCTATGTTAAAGAAAATAAACTAAGTACAAAAGTGTCGAGACACTAGACAAGTGTCGACACTTTTGTAAAAGACTGCTGAGACAAGGAATCAAGTTGTGTCAAACCCTTATTCAAGTAGTGCTGAGATAGGAAGCAAGCTGTGTCGACACCCAGGACTTGGGTCGACACCGTTAGTCAAGAAACCAGTAGTGTCCACACTCAAGACTAGTGTCGACACCTTTTATACAAGTTGTGTTGAGACAAGAAGCTAGCATTATCGACGCACTCGATTGTTGTTGACACCCCTATAAGAGAAGTGTCGACACCCATGATTGGTGTCGACAAAATCTAAGTACAGAAGTGTCAACACCTAGAACTGGTGTCAACACCTTTATGCAGAAGCTCTCAAGACAGAAATTCTTCTAAGTCTAGAATTCGAAGCCTGAAGTTCTTATAACCGTCAGAACTGTCAGATGTCAATGGATTAACTAGGGCAGCCGGTCACTCTTGCTAGAGCCTATATAAGGAGACCAACAAAACATAAACGATATAGATTTTCTCTTTCTTCTCATCTCAAACTATTAGATCAATTCACCAGAATTCTGAAGGTGGAGAGGAGGTAGATCGTGGATCAACTCCAATCTTCTCCAGCCAAGTTCAACCCCACCTTATCCTTTAAGAAGCTTTGAAAAAGCTAAGAAGGGTTGAACTATTTCTTATCAATCAATTTCAAGGAAGAAGATTACTCATTAAGATCTGATCAAGAAGAAGTCACGTGTTTCTTTCCTACTAGGTGATTTATCAAATCTCAAATTCTAGTCTACTTTATGTCTTATTTTATAAGATTTGGTAGCAGATCTAAGGGGTAGGCGATATATATATCTCTGAGCTATAAGCCTAAATTATAAAGACTGAGGTAGGGCTGAGAGCCTGAGGTAAAATAAGAAGGACTTTCTCTAAGTTGTAGGAATAGTTGTGTTATGAGGGTGTAGGGCAATGGTTTGCCTGAGGTATAGGTGTAACACCCCATCCATTGTATGGCATATAACAGAAGGTCCAGCTAGAACCCGACGCCATATACCACGGACAGTTAGAGGGTTACAGAATAATGCCAAAGACTCAACTACTCGTCCTAACACAGAGCATTCTAGCGGAAGCTTTTAAATAGTTAATAGAACCCAAAAACTTGCACAACCATAGCATGAATGTCCACTAAACAAAACAGGAATGAAATAAAACGAATACACGAAAGAGTACATGGCCTTATGGCCTTACAAAGTTTCTCTTAACAAGGTAAAGTCTTACAAACATCGGCTTGCAGGCCGGCCATACATGACAAAAAATAAAAATAGCAGTTCACTTCGGCCTTCGAGGGCCAGTACAGCAGCTTAGGCTTAAACACGCTACTTGGCGCTTGGTTCCGCAGCACCTGCAAGCAATCATTCCACCGCATGGTGGCAAACAGAGCAACAGTCAGCTAAAGCTAACCAAATTATAACGACCTCGCCCCCTTATTAGAGACGGAGGTGCTCCTTCTCTGCATATCGTTAGCCCAGCTAAATAATAAAGTGCATATAAAGACTTTTGTCACAGGTGTAGGCTCGCTCGGCCAAACACCCCGTGCACTCAGGGCACATTCACGGTGAATCCGGTCAGTTCTGTGGCTTCACCACTGTAACGCCCCCGATTTTCCGATGATTTAATTTAAATGGGAACGTCATATTTACGACGTCGTGGCGTTACTTTTAACGTCGAGTTGACGGCGCAATGTCGTTAAGGCATTTTTCGTGTCCGTGCGGTCAAGTCGGCCGAATTCTTGTTGTAATTGGAAAAAAAATTGCATTTTTGAAATTTTGGACTTGCTTGTCAAGTTTCGTCGCAATCCGAGAGTTTTTTTGAGCCTCAGCGCGTGATTTAATATCTTGAGAATGGTACGTCAGATTCTAAGGTTGTCTACGCTGCTAATTCATAGAGTCAGCGATTCATTCCAAAATATTAGTCAAATCAGAACTTCTACAATCTGTCATGCTTGTACTCGAGATCCCCCTTTTCGTTCTCGAGAACTCCTAGTTGTTCTCGAGAAGTCTGACTTAATGTTCTCGAGAAGTCTGTCCTAGTTATCGAGAAGTCCTTTGAGGTTCTCGAGAAGTCCTTTGCTGTTCTCGAGAAGTCCTTTGTTGTTATCGAGAAGTCCTTTGCTATTCCTGAGAAGTCCGTTGTTGTTCTCGAGAAGTCCTTTGCTGTTCTCGAGAGGTCCGTTTCGACCCGCGTTCGAGCGCCGTTTTGAGTGTCAAACCGGCGTGATATCAAAAAATGGTAAACATAAAATTCGTTCTTCTCGACGATATCTACAACTTTTAATGTTGATCACTTTTTGATTTGAAGCCATCTTAGACTCCTATTTTCAATTTTCCAAAAACTGCTCATAAATAAGCTGCATTATTGATTTCTACCTGAGAACCCTTGTTGTTCTCGAGAACTACTGTTTATTCTCGAGAATTATGGTCTTATTCTCGAGAAATGCTCAATTCTCTCGAGTCGTGCTATTTGTTCTCGAGAATTATGATGTTTCTCTCGAGAACTATGAGTTCTCTCGAGAACTTTGCTCTCTTTCTCGAGAAGCCCCCTTTCCTCTCGAGTAGTCATGTATAGTCTGAGTTTGGGTGCATTTTAGAGGGTCAAAACGGCACTGTATGGAACAACAGTCAACATGACATTTGTTCGTTTCGACAAGATATACAACTTTCATGTTGGGTGCTATTTGATTTGTAGCCATCTTAGACCTCTATTTTTGATTCTCCCGAGATTGCTCATAGGTAGCCTGTTTTATTGATTCTCTCAAGTCCTAAGCCTTTATTCTCGAGAACTAATGTTATTCTCGAGAGCATTAGCCTCTCTATCTCGATAAATGATGTCCCTCTCGAGAACCATAGCTTTTGTTCTCGAGAAGCAATGTATTTCTCGAGAGCCAACCTCTCCCTCTCGAGTAGGTCTGTTTCTTCTTGAGTGGTTCTGTACCGTCTGTGTTTAGACACTATTTTGAGGGTCAAAATGATGTCGTACGAAACTTTGGTCAACATGAAATTTGTTAGTCTCGACGAGATCTACAACTTTAATGTTGGACACTTTTCGATTTGGAGCCATCTTAGATCACTATTTTTTGTTTCCCCGTTGCCACTCATAAATCACACGTTTTCTTGTATTTAGACAAAAAATTTATAAGTACTTTTACACACACACACACACATATATATATATATATATATATATATATATATATATATATATATATATATATATATATATATATATATACCACTTTAATAGAAATATCAAACCCATGAATTTTAAATTCATTGGAGTGATTTGGACCGTCTGATCTTGATGCATTATTCAGCAGTCGCCCGATCAAACCAACCATCTCTCTTCACATTTTAATAGGGGTCCTAAACCTACTACTAGGGGGTCTTTAAGTTAGGTAGATAACTTCAAAAAGGCCTTAAGTAACAACACTCGCAAAAAGCTTTGATTTAAAACCAGCCCACAAACTTGAATGTTCATGCAACTAAAGATAAGCCCGGCAGCCGACAAGCCCACAAGCCCGCTAATTTCAAACATTTTTTATGGAATTCTATATTTAAACCCAAGAGGTTCAAACCTACCGGCAGTGTGAGACTATAAAAGCTCTAATTTTATATTATACGCGCCTTTTTGATCTGCGCCTTCTACGGGCATTTTTAAGAAAAGTGATCAACATGAAAGTTGTAGATATCGACAATATTTACAACTTTAATGTTGAGCACTTTTCCTAAAAATATCGTTTAGACCCCTGATTTGTCCCCCGAAAATAATCAGGCGGAACATACACATATGAACATACACATCCGCCTAATTATTTTTGGGGGACAAATCGGGGGCCTAAACGACATTTTTAGGAAAAGTGCTCAACACAAAAGTTGTAAATATCGTCGAGATCTACAACTTTCATGTTGATCACTTTTCCTAAAAATGCCCGTAGAAGGCGCAGATCCAAAAGGCGCGTATAATATCTAAATACATTTTACCCGTATTTCCATTAAACCCATTATATATTTATAAATTATATTATAATAAAACTATAATGATTATATATTATGATTATGTATTATGATAATATAACCTAGCAGCAAGCAGGTGAACAGTGATCATGCTACTGTTCACCCGCCTGTTATTTTATGATTATATATTTATATAATTATAATATATGATAATTATAATTAAAATAAAAGCAATGAAATGTTTTTCTTAAGCCAGCCGTCGCTGGCGGAAGGACGCGGGCGAAGCCCGCTGTTGCTGACCGGGAGGGCAGGCAAAGCCCGCCGTCGCCGACCGGGAGGGCGGGCGAAGCCCGCCGTCGCTGCCGGGGGGCGGGCGAAGCCCGCCGTCGCCGTCCAAGTACTGTGGCGCGTGGCCATCGGGTCGGAGGTGGGCGAAGCCCGCCGCCGCCGTCCAGGTACTGTGGCGCGTGGCCAATCGGGTCGGAGGCCCGTGCCTGTCACTCATGTGTGTGTGTGTGTGTGTATATGTATATATATATATATATATATATATATATATATATCTTTACCACTATAAAAAAATATAAACTCATGAGTTCGAAATTCAAAAAACCATCTGAGCATGGTTTGATAATTTATCAGTCGTCGGATCGTTTTATTATTAAAAAATTAAAAACTGTAGGGCTCCTAAAGCTAGAGAGAGGGAGGGGGAGAGAGAGAAAAAGAGAGGAGAAAGGAAGAAAGATTAGTTGTTGTAAGTCAAAACGCAAGTTTTTTTACAAAACAAAAATTGCAATCGTGATTGATATTTTTTTATGGTCATTTTTAGTACTCATATGTATATGTTGCAGGCACGGCCGTCAGGGGCGGGCGTAGTCCACCGTCGACGGAAGGGTACTATCGCGTTTGGCCGTAGGGGCGGAGCCCCGTGTCGAGCACTCGCCGTGGGGGGCGGGTGAAGCCCGCCGTCGCCAGTCGGGCACTATGGCGCGTAGCCATCAGGCCGGAGGCCCGTGCCTCTCACTCGTATATATATATATATATATATATATATATATATATATATATATATATATATATATATATATATATTATTTATTTATTTATTTATTTATATATATATATATATATATATATATATATATATATATTATATATATATATATTTATATATATATATATATATATTCTTGGACTTAGGTTTGAACAGAACTTCATCTTCTCCGATTCTTTTTCCTCCCAAACCAGAGCGGCGTGAGCGGGAGAGAGAAAATACTTCGTGAACCTTCCGGTGGTCGCCGACGGTGCTCCGGTGCTCGAAAACTTCATCTTAATATAGATCCGGAAAGCTCTCACCGAGAGCTACACTATCGTGGTAAATTTTTTCCCATTCTTTGAGTTTTCTCCTTAGGGTTTTTCGGCCCTAACCCCCTTTTCGGCCATTTTTGTTTAGATTTCAACTCCTCCCGTGTTCTTTTGCCCCGATCTACAACGTGGAATGATTCAGAGGACTTTTCCGGTACAACCAAGGCAAGTGGTGGTTTTCCTTCTTTGTTCCTTGTCCGGTTTGATTGTAACCGTTATGCCTTTGTTCCTTAATTTTCTTGTTTTTTTATTGTCTCTCCAAACTATGGTTATGTCTAATCTTTCTTGAAGATCACTCAAAATTATAAAATCTGGTTATGGTATTTTCGATCTTTATTAGGCGTGTATAACCGTCCTTAGAATGTTTTATCAGTGAATTAAATTGTTTCATCTATCGTTGTTGGACGCATTAGTGCCTATATAGGATTGTAAATCGTTTTAAAAGGTTGATCAACCGTGTCTTTGATCTAGAAATGTCATGTAGAATCCGACGCGCCAAGTCCTGAGGTTTATTTCATGGTGTTTCTTCGTTACGTGTTAGTGGGCAAATCCACCGACCGTAAGGTTTGTTTCCTTTATTAGTATCTTGTGAAATTCTATTGGGTTTTGGGCATCTGCAGTGATTGGTGGAGTGTGCAAGTCTCCCTCACGGTTAGACAGATTTTAACATCTGTGAGGGGTGTATCTAGAGAAGTGACCACCCTGCCTGTATTTATGGGTAGAATTGACTACATTTTGCTAATAAAGTTTTGGAGTATTTTCTCTTATGATTTAATCATGCTCTCCCCTTGCTTTGGGTATCCGGCATGTTTTGTTGTACGTGATGATTCCTCATAAGTTCTTTTCTTCCGATTTATTTCATGAGTTTTATTTATGTACCATACTTCAGTACTATTGGTCCTGGGTTGGTACCCCGTTTAACCTTTGTATTCTTGTGCTTACTTTTGCTGCCACCATTTGTACCTTCTTGCTGAGTTGTTTTGTCTTTGGAAGGTTTGGAGCGTTAGCAGGTAGTGGAGCTGGGTTTGGAGTTCTTGAAGCAGCAGTGTTTGTTGTGGCTTTTCCCCTCGCCGTAGCGAGGTACTTTGTTGTTTTAGTTTTCTTTGCCTAGTTTCAGACATACTTTGTACTGTCGGTTCGTGTCAGGTTGTTGACGCCCACAAGATTGTTGATTTTGACACTTGCTAGCTGATGTGATTGTTTTATGTTTGGTTTAGATTACTTGTTCTCTGGGATCATTTATTGCTAGGACTGCATGTTAGATATTTTTATGCTTATAAAAAAAACCTATTATTAGTAAGGCATCCATGCAATCACTTTTAAAACTAAGTCACTATTTTCTTGTTTAGCGTAAAGATTTTTCCTATACTTATTATAAATCTAAAGTCTGTTTTGCATGAGTTGTTCCTCGGGGACATTTATACTCATGTGGGATGTTAGAGTCAAATTAAACAAGTATCTTCCATAAGCGTATAGTTTATATTTCAAATCGTGGACTAGATGATCCACTAAGCCGAGGGATACAACTATCATCATAACTTAAATTGGATTTCATTCATAATAATTTATGTCTTCTTTTAAAATCGTAGAGTTTGGAGTCTTGCCTAAACATCTACAGTTATCCCCTGCACGGCGTGGCATCACGACCCATATTTTCCCATTGCTCTGATATAATTAAATTGTTGGGAAAAAATGCGGGTTGTGACAACCACCATCCTTAGGATGGCAAGCAACGTGAGCATTTTTGAGTCCTTCCGACCATAGTCCAAGACTCCTGACTATGCCAACGGCTAGTTCCACTTTAGGGCCTCTAGCACCGAACCACATAGCCCAGGCCCCTATCCACCCGCACGTGACTCATGCCGCCTAGTCACTTTAAGACGTACGTGCGGGCCAAGCTTCACCCGGATCCTAAATCATTCCAAACAACACATAACCCACTTATGTTCAAGGCTGACTCCCCCGCCGCCAAGTAAGCAGAATTACGTTTCCGCCCAGTTTTCCGAGTGCGCCTTGGAGTTAATCTCCAAGGATCCTTGCCGCAATCTACCGCGTAGAAACCATAAAATAACGCGCGGAGTCTTCTCCGGCTATTCATGCAATGCAACATCACTGATCCAGACGAACATGTCTGGGTAGGCTTCACACACAATGCCTATGCCCGTACTACGATTACGGACTCTAAACAAGGGGTACTTAACATATCTACCCCAAGGAACACCGCGCACTCACCGCACACTCGCGGGAGCGGGTTTTCCCATGCAAAGGAAGAAAAACTTCAAGTGCTCGAGGTTAAAATCATTACCCTTGAAGTTCGCTTCGGCGCCATGAAAAACTAGTTGGAAAAAAAGCTTCGCAAAGGAATTCTCTCCACGGATCCGGTCTCGGTTCTCAGATTGGTGCTCTGATGCTCCGCCGGAGGCCGGATTCCTCCCTTCCTTCTTCCTTGATCTCTTCTCTCTCTAACTTCTTAGAAAGAGGGAGTTAAAGATGAAATGAGGAATTAAACCTCTAATCCGTACTAAAGACAAACAGGAACTCATCTGGGCCATTAGATCTTATTTAAGGAAAATGAATGGCTCAGATTAGCCTGAAATATTTAATCCTGGGCCGAACACGGATTTGCAAACGGCCGTGTCCCTGACCGTGTACCTCGATCCTGCTACACAAATCAAGCAAAAAAAAGACACGGGTTGGGACACGCCCGTGTCCAAACCTAACACGGCCGTGTCGGGTGATCGACACGCCCGTGACTAGGGGCCGTGTCACCAATAACCGCACGCCAACCGTCAAGACACTTGGTGGACACGGGTGACGACACGCCCGTGTTGAATTTGACATGCCCGTGTTAACCAGTACACGGCCGTGTCCGCCAGTCGACACAAACCCAAAATTTTCCAGATAAGTACACGGCCATGTGACACGCCCGTGTCCCATACCGTGTGCGCTGACACGCCCTGGGACACGCCCGTATCCCAGGCCATGTCCTTCACTGGATGACCTGAGCATGACACGGTCGTGTGACACGCCCGTGTCACAGGCCGTGTTCACCCTACCAAGATCCATACTTGGTACAAACACCGCCTGTTTCAACTCTGAATTTCGGGGCATTACAGTAGGAGTGAAGGTGCACTTTGAGATAGGATTATTGAAGGGAATCTGTATTGTATGAGCCAGCTGGGCTCTGAGGTGTAATATCTGAGGATCTGAGGAAAAGGAAGGAGAAGTTTGGTCGAATCTAGTTCATTGCTAGATAGGTGAAGTGGGAAAGTGGATGTACCCATAATTTGGGGAACCAATATAAAATTCTCGTGTGATGTGCTGTGGTTTGTGCTATGAATGTTAGATTAGATCTGGTTAATCTTAGTTTATCTGTTTTCTTAATTGTTATGACTGTGTTAACTTTCTCACTAAAGAAATTTTTGTGTACATAAGTAGCCAAGAATTGAATAAATTTGAATTAGACCTATTCACCCCCTCTAGGTCAATCAGTTTCCTAAAACAAACACTTTATAATTGGTATCGGAGGGAGGTTCACTGTGAAGGCATAACAGCCTAGTGATAATCCTATGGATTAACTGAGATCTAATCATGACTCAAAGAGAAAACCATTCCATCAAACTCCCAATCTGTTCTAAAGAAAACTTTGGGATCTGGAAGGAAAAGGTTAGACTCTTTATGGAGGCTACAGATCCAAGAATATACATCACTGTATTGGAAGGACCGTTCATACCTATGAAAGTGTCATGTCTTGATACCAATATAAGGACACCTAAGGCCTATATGGAGATGGACAAGGATGAGATAATTCTTGCCTCTATGGACAAGAGGGCTCAGAACATAATTATCAGTGTCATAGATGACTCCACATTCCAAAATCTGATTCGCTGTAAAACAGCTAGAGAAATGTGGGAATCTTTGATAGTGTACATGGAAGGCACTGATGAGGTTAGATATGACATAAACTCTCTATTAAACCAGCAGTATGAAGCCTTTAGGCAAGACAAAACAGACACATTAACTGAGACCTTTGAGAAATTCTTCAGAATTGTGAACAACCTGAGAACCTATGGAAGAAAATTCACATCCTATGAACTGAATTATAAATTCTTGAGGTCCCTAAATAAGGAATGGGACATCCAGATATGTGCTATCTGGTAAATGGGTAACTTAGCCAATATAGACCCCCATGCTCTATTTGGCAAGCTGCTATCTCATGAAATGCAACTCAACCTCAGGAAGTCTGAAGAAGACACAACTAAGGCCCACAGTAAGAAGAAAACACTGGCTTTAGAGGCTTATTCATCCAAGAAAAATAGAGAAAAGATTTCACACACAGTAAGAAAAGAAACACAGTCGGAAGACTCTGAAACTACTTCATCTAGAGAAGATATAATAGAAGAAGAATTGTCAGTACTCTCAAGGCAGTTTAAGCAGATTCTGAGGAGAAAAAGGCAAGGTAGGGAAGGGTCTTGGTGGAGATTATTCTCACAGGAAGACTGAACATTCAAAGAATCCCAGGAAAAAGAAGTCTAGGGACAGGTATGACTCTTCTAAGAATAAATAGTTTAAGACTAATATTATTTGTTATTGTTGTAACAGGTTAGGGCATGTCATTGCTTAATGCCCAATAAAAAGAAAGGAAAAGAAGACTGAAAATAGGAAGCCTAATGTACATAAGAAGGCTAACAGGAGTCTGTTAGCTAAGAAGCAGTCAACATTTTAAGAAAGTGAAACTAAATCTTATGAGTTTGAATAAGGGGAGGCTTAATGGCCTTGATAGCCACTAAAGACTCAGACATGAGAATAAGAACTCCACTCTCCACATTTGACAGTGACTCTGAAAAGGAGGGACTCATGGCCAACACTTATGAAAAGGCTCAGGATGAACACCATCCTGATGAGGTAAAATCTATATCCAGTAGTTTAAATTCCAGTTCTTATTCAGACTCAAACTATGAACAAGATTCAAAATCCGAGGCTGATATCAAAAATCTCATAGAGAAGTATGGTATATTGTTGAAAGCTCTTATGAACATCAAAGAACTTGTTAAAAAAACAAGCAAAGGAAATTATGAATCTTAGAGCTATTGCTTTTCAGTTTAAGGATGCAACCATAAAGTTGGATCATCAAAAACTAGAATTGATAGAGTTAACTCTCAGACTAGATGAACAAATTGAAATAATTGATGAACAAGCCAAGACAGTCAAGAACATGGAAGCAAAGGTTCTTCAGTAAAGACAGCTCTTGGACAAGTTTTCCAAGCCTAAGCCAGTCTAGCCCATTATTGATACATTTTTTGCACCATTTAGAAGTGATGTAGGATATATTGAGGATAATAAGATCTATAAGAAACCTGATACAAAAGGGAAAGCCCCAATGGATTCAGTTAAATCACCAGCCAATCATCTGACTTCTAACAGATGCAAGGCGTCATATGTTCCTGGACACATGATTGTCGAGTGCTCCACCAGCAAGGTCAATAAAGAGCCTTGCTGGAAAGGAACTATGTCTAATGGCAACAAGGCCTATAGACCTCCACAAAGTGTGATCAATCCAAGGAGACAAGGAATGCTTAGATATGGTTCAAGTGCACAACACTCATTTCTGAAATGGAAATATGTCAATTCTACACCACAACCTTGGAATCTGAAAGCCAACTCTAAGTTGCACAAAAGTTAAACTTCAAAGGTGCAGCCTAAGAGAAGGTATAACAGATATGAGTGTTGGTGTTGTAGGAAGGTTGGGCATTTTGCTCTAGATTGTTGGTACAATCCAATAGGACCCTCATTTATATCTTAGTCTCATGCATTCAGAAAACCTTTTATGATTCACACAGCTAAGTCTAACAAAATCCAAGGCCCCAAAACTATTTAGGTGCCTAAGGTTAACTAATTCTGTGATTGCAGGTGGATCCAAGTACCACAAAAATGCCTATATGTTACTTGGACAGTGGCTATTCCAGGAACATGACTGGAACTAAGAGTCTGCTGATAGACTATAGATCAGTAAAGGCTGGACCAAAGGTGATCTTTGGTGGCTCAGAAAGAGGCTACACAAAAGGATATGGTAACATTTCTAATGGTCTAGTGACTATCACAAAAGTGGCTTATATGGAAGTATTGAAACACAATCTGATAAGCAAAAGTCAGCTTTATGATATAAACTATGAAATAGCCTTCCACAATGGTAAGTGTCTGATAAGGAAAACAAGTGATCAAGAGATCATCTTGTCAAGCACTAGGAGTGGCAACATTTATTATCTAAATTTCTTATGTATAAATGAAGATTCTCTTGTATGCCTAGTAGATAGTGAGAAAGACTCTCTGCGTGTGCAATGGCACAAGAGGCTAGCTCACTTAAATTATAGATCTATGAGCAAGTTGCTTTCTATGGACTTAGTTAGAAATGGAACCCGGCTAAAATGCTCCAAAGAAGGCATATGTCCAACATATAACAGATACAAACAAACAAAAGTCTCCTTTAAGAGCTTTCAGTCCAAAGAAACTGAGAGGTTTCTGTACTTACTTCATATGAACCTATTTGGTCCTATGTAAGTTTTTAGTTTAGGCAGGAAGTCTTACACCTATGTGATTATAGATGATCACTCTAGATTTGTTTGGGTATTCTTCCTAAGGAGAAAGTCTGAAACTTTGAACATTCTTGCTAATTTTGTCAAACAAATTCAAAATGAAAAGGGTTGTTCTGTGGTCAAGTTCAGAAGTGACAATGGCACATAATTTCAATCTAAAAGAATGACAAATTTCTGTAAGGAACTAGGGATCTTTTAGGAATTCTCCTCTCCTAGAACTCCCCAGCAAAATGGGATTACTGAGAGGAAAAATAGAACTCCCATTGAGGCTGCTAGAATTATGCTAAGTGACACATCTCTCCCAGAATATTTCTGGGTTGAGGCTGTAAACACTGCATGTTATGTTCAGAATAGGGCATTTATCAACAAATATCACAACAAGACTCCCTATGAACTAATGAAAGGAAGAAAACCAAGCCTGCCCTAAAGAGTCTCATTATACAACTGCTAAAATTATACTGAGATATCTAAAGGGCACACCCAATCTTGGGCTTTGGTATCCTAGAAATGGTGATTTTGATCTAATTGAATACACAGATGCAGATTTTGTATAAGTGGACAAAAAGAGTACTTCAAGAACTTGTCAATTTTTGGGGAGAAGACTCGTCAGTTGGATCAGTAAGAAGAAGACAAGTGCAGCTATTTCAACAGCTGAGTATGAGTATATATCAGCTGGGGGCTGCTGTGCACAGTTACTATGGATTCAGCATCAACTCCTAGACTACAGTGTACAACTAAGTAAATCTGTTATGTATTGTGATTCTACTAGTGCAATCTCATTTTCCAATAATCTTGTTTCTCACAGTAGAACCAAACACATAGAAATCAGATATCACTTTCTTAGAGAACATGGTTAAAAAGACAATATCTGCTTACATTATACTCCAACTGAAAATCAAATTGCTGACATATTCACAAAACCTTTAGATAAAACCAAGTTCAATTTCCTCAAGTTTGAGCTAGGTATGTTAAATATAGAGTAAATCTTGTTGTTTGGGTACTCAAGAATTCAGGTTCAGAATAACCATTTTCATTGGTACCTAGAAAATCCCTGTTCAACTTGTATAAGTTAGTAACAAAGTATACTTACCTAAATAAACAAGTAAGACATTAAAAAGGTCAAGTGACATTAGTTAGAAAATAAGAAAATAAAAATTTGGCTAAGTCCATATAGAATGTGTCGTAACACAAAAGAAAGTGTCGAGACACCTGAGAATGCGTCTAGACACCAACAGATGTCTTGACACCTAGGTAATGTCGAGAAATAATTTCCTCATGCTAACTTGTGTCGACACTAGTGTCAACAGGTGTTGACAAAAAATTTTCAGTGTCGAGACTTTATCATTTCTAGATAATTTTGGATTAGTAAACCTTAAGCGTGCCCTTTCGTTTTTCCCGTAAGGAAGCCTATAAATAAAATATGTGAGAAGAAGTCGACCATGCCTTCTTGTATTTCTGAATAGTTTCTTCCTTAGTGTTGAGCCCTAAAACTCTATCAACCCTGCATTCCTCATTCTTTACTCAAATGGCACCCAAAAATGAAGATCATCTCTTCGAAGGATACGAACTAGTGCAAAATGGTTTTAATTCGACAACTGAAGATATCAAGGATGTTATTACCCTAATCACCAACGCCATACTAGAATATGTACTTTCTGAACCTTCAAACATTTTGAAAAGGGAAGTTCTTGAATTCTATACCAATGCTAAGGTCACATCTGAGAAAATCAATTCCAACGTCAATGGAGACAAGGTCCGCATCACACCCAGTCGATTGGCCAAGGTCTTTCACATGACCAAGTTTGGTCAGGATGATGATGAAGAAGTAGTGGATTAAGTACAAACTAAAGATGCCCTGACTGTTGGGTTTTACTATACGACACAACAGTTATGCACAGTGGAATAAGGAAACAAGGAAAACCCAAAAGTAAGTTATGGATCTTGCGATGACCATTAATCAAGTAGTAATGTTGCAATAAATAAATTTATACCTTTTTCGGATTGAGTCGATACTCAACCTAGATGCTCTAATTGATTCCAATGAATGGCAACGACCGGAGTTCTGAGTGTAGAATAATGTCCACGCCTCTACGGGTATCCACACGAGCACGGAGAACCCTAGAATCTTATCGCACAAGATCTAGGTCGGAAAGAGCCTTCCCTCAACGTCTCTATAGATTACTAGATCCAATCAAGGAGAGGCGGCAATGACGAAGATGACACTTAGGAAACGCTTTCTAGCGGCGGCAAGTGACGGTGGATAGTCGGCGGCGACAGTCGGCGGATGTGGCAGTGACGGTCGCGGATGCAGAACAGTTCCATCATGAGGAGATAGTCGCTCGGCTAGGTTAGTAAAAATCCGTAAGTTGTTCGGTTTACTGTTCACAACAATTATATAAACAGCAGACCGAACCAGCCGATAATCGCAGACCAACCAAACTAGACTTAAAGGAAATAAACTGGTCGAAATAGAATTCTGCGAGTATCAACGTGATATTCGACGAATCGGCGAGTGGTTATGACGATACACGATGAACCGTGAAGTGTTCACGACGACACTCGACGAATCGGCGAGAGATCACAATGATACTCGACGAATTGGCTAAAGGTCATGATCACACTCGACAAATCAGCGAGATATCACGACGATACTCGATGAATCTAGACCATTCGTCAAAACCCCTTATCCATACTCAACGAATTTCCCTTAGCATTTTTCAACTACATACCTTTTGACCCATATTCATGATACGGGTCCTGGAATGAAATTCCACCACGTCTAGATCGTAATAGGCTTGGTCCTTCACGTATATCACATATGAGCAAGGCCAACACAAACCTTTCTAACTTCTCCAAAGCTCTTATGTGTGACCTCATAGGCTCATAGAGCGTTGGCAGTGAGGCTGTATACTTGATCACACTACTAGAAAACTGACTTTTAGCCACGGCAGATTGCCGTGGCTAAAAGTCCAAAACCGTGGCTAATACTGGACTTTTAGCCACGGTTCATTGCCGTAGCTAATAGTGGACTTTTAGCCACGGTTTAATTGTCGTGGTTAAAAGGCCTCTCATAACATAAAAAATTCAGGCCGGCCGCCGCCGCCCCCGAGCCGCCGCCGCCGCCCGCCGCCGCCGCCGCCGCCGCCGCCGCCGCCCCCGACCGCCGCCGCCGCCCGGCCGCCGCCGCCGCCCGCCGCCGCCGCCGCCGCCGCCGCCGCCGCCGCCATATTTATTTCAAAGGCTAATTGAAATAAATTCCTTATAAACCCAAAAATCTCATTTTGTTTTGGCGGTGTGGGACTAAACGATGCCACGACCTTTTGCCACGGTTTAGGCAAACCGTGGCTAATACTAGACTTTTAGCCACGGTTCAGGCAAACCGTGGCTAAAAGTCCAGTATTAGCCACGGAATAAAACCGTGGCTAATACTCACTATTAGCCACGATTTTTCCCCGTGGCAAAAGAAACCGTGGCTAAAAGCCATTTTTCTAGTAGTGTCACTTCCAAATCACCATGGTGGCACCAACAGTCTCTCACTTGATCTTGAAAGTATCAAACAAAAGTTTCACAAATAATGAGCGGCATCTAGCAATGCATCATTTCTCCCCAAGAAATAAGAGTTTAAAACTCGAAATCCATTGTGACCAATGTATCAATGTTGTAATGTCCCTTCATCCCTTACATTCGGATAGAACTAGAGGTACAGATCGTGTCACCCTCATAATTATTCAATCCTAGTTTTTTTTGATCTAGAATGGACTTCCAGAAATTGGTGAGTCCAATATCATATATTGAATCAACCAAGCATGACCATGCATTTCTCAGTCCCATTTCATCAAGTGGCCCATGGATGCAACTCCTATAATATAGGAGGACAAATCCCATTTCTTGTAACACCTCTACCCGTCAAGAAGAATATAATAGAGGGTCCGGCCGGAGCCCCACACCATATTCCACAAACAGGCGGAGACGCTACGAAATAATATCAAAACCACGCATCCTAACACAGAGCATTCTAGCGGAAGTTTCACGGTTGAATAATTGAACTCAAGATAAAGAACATTGTCCACTAAAACTTAGGAATATCTATAAACATCACAAGAGTCTGGCCTTAAGGCCTTACAACAGTTTCTCTTAACAAGAGTGTGGATTACAGACATCGGCACGCAGGCCGGCCACACATGAACAAAAGAAACAAAACAATGCCTTCGAGGGCAGCAGCGTAGCTTTGGGCTTCAGCCCGCTAAGTCCCGCTCGGACCAGCACCTCCAGTACCTATAAGAACCAATCCACCAAGCGGTGGCAAACAGGGCAACGGTCAGCATTCAGCTGACCAATTATAACGACCCTGCCCCTGGCATGGGGCAGCGGAATTCCATCCCTGCATAGCAATCTTCCAATATGATATATAGCAATTCAAGCAATACGTGCACGCCCGCACAGTCACATATCACAAACGTCGGCACGACAGCCCGACGCTCCGTGCACTCAGGGCACATTATCGGTGTTCCGTAGTTCCACGGCCACACCACCGTTCAGAGGTCCCAGACATAACGGTTCAATATGAGCATTCTAGTCTGATCGGCTCACAGGCCGTCGACTCTCGCTATGTGATCCTAACAGGGTCTTAAGCACCCAAGGTTAGACAACCATAACGCGGG
Source organism: Platanthera zijinensis (assembly GCA_039513925.1). Classification (NCBI taxonomy): domain Eukaryota; kingdom Viridiplantae; phylum Streptophyta; class Magnoliopsida; order Asparagales; family Orchidaceae; genus Platanthera; species Platanthera zijinensis. Next base: position 71,393,882 of record CM077094.1, on the reverse strand, counting down.
TACAGATCCACCTTTCCCGTTGCTCAAATCGTCAGACTCACGCTTGGACTGACGCGGGTATAGCTTCACCTTGCCCGTTCCACCTCCAAGGCATTTGCCTAGTTGCAGCCCCACGGCTCAACGGCTCAACCTCACACAAAGTAGCAACTCATGGCTACAGGAGAGTCCAACTCTCATAATTTCCTGGACTTCCTCCAGTACTTTATCCATCATGCCTACAAGCAAGAATCACGGAGTCTTCTCCGATATGCAAACAAGCATCACCAATCCAGACCATGTCCAGATGGGCTTCACACAGCATGCCTAGATCCGTACTCTAATTCCGGACTCTAACAAGGGGGACTTCACATATCTACCCCAAGGGAAGCCACAACCCACCGCACACTCGCGGGGAAGGGTTTTCCCTATGCAATGCAGGAATTAAGGACTTCACATGTCCAAGCAGGAAATCGTTACCCTAGGAACTCGCTTCGGAGCCAAGGAGAGAAATTGAGATGGATGAAAGCCTTCGCAGCAGCGTTGCCTTCGCAAATACGAACTTGGCTCGCGATTTGGACCACCGTAGCACCACCGGCAACTGGATCCCACTTCTTCTTCCTCACCTTGCTCTCACCTCTCTCTTAAACTTAGAAAGAGAATATGAACTTTAGAAATGAGCCTTTCTCCTTCCTTTCCTGACCTTATCAGCCCAGGAATAAGCCCCAGCCACAAGATCTCCTTTAAGGAAAATGAACGGCCAAGATCTGCCCAAAATATTATACTTTTTGGCCAACACGGCCTGTGACACGCCCGTGTCACAGGCCGTGTACCCTTAAGCGGCACACGCGGCACTCGCACCGACTAAAAATTTACCAGAACACGGGCATCGACACGCCCGTGTCGAACCTAACACGCCCGTGTCGGTCATGAGACACACCCGTGTCATACCTGTTACACGGTACTCAACGAGCACTAAAACCAGTCAGAGCAGTTACACGGGTAGGCACACGCCCTCTGACACGCCCGTGTCCAAACTGACACGGCCGTGTTCAAGCCTTGGTTCCGGGCCGTGTACATTTCTTACTCGATACGGCATTTTATTGAGTGACACTCCCTGGGACACGCCCGTGTCGAAGGCCGTGTCCCAGGCTCGACTATCGTCGACCTCCGATCGTCGACTAACCTGAACACGCCCTGGGACACGCCCGTGTCCCAGGCTGTGTACCCCGACACGCCCTGGGACACGCCCGTGTCCCAGGCCGTGTTAAGCAACCTGCACCTCAAATCTAATTTTGAGCCTTTTTGGGGTGTTACATTTCTGCTCACTCACAAATACCAAAATGATTCGTAACGTACCTAATAACCATCTTTATCATCCAACTTTTTCAAGACTGGACTTTTGATAGCATAAAAGCACACTCTTTCTCACTCAGTGAGTGCTATGACTTCAGGTCAAAGAACCACAAACATCATTGCCACTTGAGCCATACTTGTGACACGTTCATATAACAATCCACAAAGTATTCTCACGGTGGGTCTGTCCAGTATAACTTGTTCATAACAAGTACCCATGTGATGACTTAATATCACAATATCATGACCTGTGAGGATGGGTCATCGGTCAACTCACATGCTAGTCTTAAAGATATCATCATCGTCCTTAACTTCTAAGATGATACAACGACTAGGGACCTTTAAGAATGAAGCTTCTTGGATCAGAGGTTCTCACTTTAAGTCACGACTTGACCTATGGAAGCAGACATCCTAAGGGCATTTATACAATTAACTACTCCATCACCATAGAAATAATTACACAATAAAATAACTTGCTAAAATATATAAATGAAAAGTATATAGTACTTTTATTTATCAAATGAAATATTACAGCCAACAAACATACATCTACAAGATTCAAACTAGAGTTGATCATTCAAGTATCGTATACCCATTGATATAACATGACCATCATGCTTTCTATCTGCAAGTGGCTTTGTTAGTGGATCCGTATTATTTTCCTCAGTCGGCACTCTGCATATGCTCATATCTCCTCGATCGACTTCTCTCAAATTATATGGAACTGTCGAAGTATGTGCTTGGAGTGCTGATGAGATATAGGTTCCAAAGTAAGTGCAATTGCACCGTTGTTGTCACAGTAGAGAACTACGGGACTAACAATGCTAGGAACTACATCTAACTTGCCGATGAATTTCCTAATCCATACAGCCTCCTTCACTGCATTTGCAGCGATGATATACTCGGCCTCAATTGTAGAATCAGCAACTATCTCCTACTTGGAACTCTTCCAGCTAACAACACCTCCATTTAGGCAAAACACAAACCCTGACTAAGACTTTGAATCATCACTATCAGTTTGGAAGCTAGCATCCGTGTAACCCTTTACAACGAGCTCTTCCTCCCCCCGAATACTATGAATGTATCCTTAGTCGTTCTCGAGTACTTCAGGATGTTCTTGATGGCTATCTAGTGACTTTCACTAGGATCAGACTGATACCTACTAGTCATGCTCAAAGCACAAGAGACATCGGGTCTTGTACAAATCATTGAATACATGATTGACCTAATTGGCGAAGCATATGGAATCAATTTCATGTGATACTTATCTTCACAAGACTTAGTACATTGGTCCTTAGAGAGACTCACATAATGAGACATGGGTAAGAATCCTTTCTTGGACTCAAGCATGTTGAATTGTTCCAACACCTTGTCAATATATGTACTTTGGGTTTTTGGGTTAAACCCAGCAACTTCTTCAATCTATCTCTATAGATTTTATACCAAGTATTTAAGTTGCTTCACCCAAGTCTTTCATTGAAAAGCAGTTCCCTAGGTTGTTCTTAACAACTTGAGGGTCGGTTTGTCATTCCCAATCAGTAGTATGTCATCTACATACAATATCAAGAATATAACTATGCTTCCGCAAATTCGTTTATAAACACACGGTTCATCCTCATTCTTGATAAAACCAAACTTTTTGATCTCTTCATGAAAATGAAGATTCCAACTTCGAGAAGCCTGTTTTAATCTATAAATGGATCTCTACAGCTTGCATATTTTAGTGGCTTCACTTGGAGATAAAAAACTCTCGGGTTATGTCATATACACTTCCTCAAGGAGGTTTCAATTTAGGAAAGCCATTTTGACATCCATCTGCCAGATCTCGTAGTAATAATATGCAGTAATAGCAAGCAAAATTCTTATGGACTTAACCATAACAATAGGGGAAAAAGTTTCATCATATTTATTACCATAAATTTTTTGAAACCCTTAGCCACCAGCTGCCCTTTGAATGTCTGTACATTCCCATCTATGTCGGTCTTCTTCTTGAAGACCCATTTGCACCCTATGGGTCTTACCCCTTCAGGTGGTACCACCTATAATACCCCAGTTTTCTAGACCTTGGATCTCTGGAAGCTACCGCACGGCAAAAGTAGATATCGCCCAGTGGTAGCCCTATTTCATCGGGTGTGGACAGCTCGATGAAAGCCATTCATCAAGTGCGGAGAGGAATATCGCTCGGTGGTAGGTAACTACCGTGTGGCGATAACTCCAGGGTTGGTGTTGAGAGCGTTGAGTGCTAGCGCGCACATTAGCTATCTACCGTGCTATGATATCTTGGCGTTGAGTGCATTGAGAGGCTGGCGTTGAGTGGTGGTGTTGAGTGAGCTATCGCGCAGTGTTAGTTCTACCGCCGGCGTTAGCACGACATTATTTTTTTGGCCGGGCGCTCGGGAAACTACCGCTCGATGGTAGGTAGTTACCGCCCAGCAGTAGCGGACAGAAGCAGTTCCGTCATTTGGCTTTTTAGCCGTCCGATTTCATTTAGCTTTTGATCCTAAGGCCCAAGACTCTCCCTCAAGAGTGCTTTTATATGGTTGAACGATTGTTTCACCTCATTTTCTCATTTGAGAAGTGGGAGTTAGGGTTTTTGAGAAGGAGAGTGAAGGAGCAAGAGGAGAGCTTTCTTCCTCCATTGACAGAGCTTTGGAGCCCCGATTGTTGATCTGAGTCCAAATCCGTGGAGAGGACTTGGAGGCGCTCGTTTTCATACGTGCAAGGCAAGGTTTCCATGTCTAGGAAGAGGAGTCATAAGGTAACGACATTTCTCCTCTCATTATTTAGGATGTGTGCATGGAATCCATGTTGTTTTTGCTTTCTCTCAAGCATTTAGGCACCGGATCTCTCAAGTGAGAGGAATTCGGGTCGCCATAGTTCAAGAGGAGCCATCGGGTCGATGATGTTGCATAGAGAGCCTTAAGGATTTTGTTAGAAATCCGTTAGCGGTAAAATGTCGTTTGGGATCATTGTTTTCCCCCTCTTTCGTGTGAGTACGTGTAACCAGAACCGGACTGGGTGGAATTTAGAGTACACACTGGAACGCGGGGTTAGTACTGTACGAATGGTGGATTACGGTGGGAAAGGCTTGGGATTGTGATGTACTAAGGCATGGTTTGTCTCTATGGTCGCCTGGCTAGCCCGTGATGCTGCAAATTCACATGTGGAGAGTGTCTCGGTGAGACAAGTCCCCTTCTATGGAACTGACAAGAACACAAGGCTTTGGATAAGCTCAGACGATACCAGCTTCTTCCCGCTGGGTCTCCTTCGGTGGACTTGGTCCCGATATTAGAGTCGGGCCTGGGTCATCACGAACGGGTGGGGTCTAGTAAGTGTTCTTATCATCAGTTTGTTTGTGTGGCGGAATCCTGACATGAGAAGTCAGAGCTTGCAGGAAAGCCCGGGTTTAAGACCCACGAGCGGGTGGGGCTTGAGCAAGATTTCTGTTTGGCGTCTTGTATACCGTTTGAGGGGAAATTGGAGTACCCTTGTGTTTGCAGCTTGAATATCGAAGGGGAAGTTAGAAGTACCCGAATGATGATGTGTTAGAAGCATACGCTTAGGGTGCCTAGGGTGAAGCCCAGGTTTGCATACATGTTGCATTATAGGCCCCTTTTATTATATGCTCAACGTAGAAACGTGTTTGCTGTATGAGATATTCAAACCTATTTTATAGCTTTACATGTTCATATTTATTGCATACAAAGTGCGGACTTGCAGGGTGATGGAGGGCCCTGGGGTACGCTAGGGACGGCTGGGAGGAGATGTGTTGGTTACACAGTTGACGTCAGCCTTTGCTGACCAACGTTATAACCAATTTTTATAGGGCAAGGATCACAAGCGAGAGCAAGCTCGCCGGCCAAAAAGGCCTAAGCGTCGTGATGTGGTTCATTTTGTGTTATAACTCTGTTTTGTTAGGTGTTATGCTTTATGTACTATGTATCCATCTTGCACGTCGAGGTAGCCTAGGAGTGCTTATGCACGTTGACGCTTGATGTTATTATTTGAGTTTTGGACTCTCAATTGTTGTAAGGTCATAAGGCCATGTTGATACTCATATGTTAGTGGATAACTTCTAGTCTTGTTCTTTTGTTTCCACTGTGTTCAGTCTGAGTTTTGAGTTGGGTAGCTTATATCATCTTATAATACTTAAGTTATGGCATCCATATGTTGTGGGGCCCCGACCGGACCAATATTATACGGTCATTACAGGGGAGGTGTTACTATTTGGTATCAGAGGCAGGTTTTTAGTGTCAAGGTAAGGATTCGTGGTCGAATATTATAATCGGATCATGTTAAGAATTTATCCACATAGGAGTATCGCGGGACTGTGAGTATCCTAATGTCTAAGTTTTACAAATAGGGGCTAATTTTTGTTTTACCTTGCTTTTGCTAAGGGTGCAAGCGATGATGCGAAGACTTCGAGACCGCAAGAGGAGCCTTCGGCGAGCAGTGATACTACTCCGGGTTCGATGGGCATGGGTATAACCCTAGCCAACTTTTGTCATATGCTAGAAGAGGCAATGGTAGCGGCCCAAGCCGCAGCGGCGGCACAAGTTATGACCCATGTTGCTCAGGTAGCAACTCCTGCTACCCCGGATGCGGCAATAGTCATGCCAGGCAGAGGAGCCAGGCAAGAAGAGTCGTTGGCAGAAAGAGTGGTTGTCGGGCACGGAGACCGACAAATGAAATATTTTCTAAGCTTTCATCCTCCAACGTTTAAGGGAGTCGGCACGCCTACCGATGTAAAGGATTGGTGGGCAAGGATTCAAGAATTTCTAAGTGTGGCAGAGACGCTAGTAAAGAAGCAGTCTGAGTTTACGAGTTTTATATTGGAAGGTGGTGATGCTAAACTATGGTGGGTGAGTCTTAGTGGTCGCCATTTTCCTGGACGCACCCTATCTATAGAATAATTCGGGAATGCTTTCTTGAAGAGGTATATCCCCACGTCGACATGGCTAGTTCTTTAGAGAAATTTTTTGCACTTGGTGCAGCGGGACAAGACATTAGATGAGTACGTCCAGGAGTTCACTCTGTTGGGACGTTATGTTGGGACGACTATGGCAGATGATGAGGAGAGGGACAACCTCTTCTACCATGGACTAAGGGAGAATCTGAGACAACCCCTCATAGTTATGAAGAAAGCGGGCTTCAACGAGTTGGTCGAGGCTGCTAGGACGTTAGAGAGCGATATGGAGCGAACCCACTAACGTAAGGGTTTTATAGCCAAGCAGGGAGAAGGAAAGCCTTCTCAATTGCAAGGGAAATCTGACGGAAATTAAGTGGAAGAAGAAATCCCATCCCTACAAGACTTGGGAGAAGAGTAGTACGACGTCAGGGGGTCTCACTTCAAGGGACCACCATCGTGCTACAAGTGTGGCAAGCCGGGCCACATAACGTGTTTTTTGCACTGAAGGTGGAGCTGAGCAGGAGCCAAGACAAGAGCAATCGGTGCGCTCCGGGCCCAGCACGGCGCAGAAGGGAAAGATGGCAAAGTCGAGCGCTTCTCATTTCCAATCCGTGCAACCAAGGGCGTACAACCTTGGGCAACAGGAAGCGATCTGCCAACCAGATGTGGTGACAGGTATGGGAAAGTTTATGTTTATTTATTTCCTTTAGACTTTTGAGACCTTTTATGTATGTCGTCGGTGTTGTAGGCTTTTTGCTAGTTTCCGGTTACCCTGCTAGGGTATTGTTCGATATGGGTGTGTCGCACTCTTTTCTTGCAGAAAACTTTATCCGGAGAATTGAAGTCGATCCCTCTTCGACAGGCGCAAAGCTTAGGGTGCGCATGCCCAATGGGTCCTTCATGACCACTAGGATGAGAGGGTGCATTAGTTGGAGTCTAGGTAGAGTTGATTTCGGATTAGTAGTAGCTGTTCTGCTGTTGGCGAAATTTGATGTGATCTTGGGGATGGACTGGCTTGCAAAGCAGCGTGCCAGTATTGACTATTTGTCAAAGGTAGTGACCCTAAGAAGCAAGGGAAAGGCAGAAGTTATATTTGAGGGCCTTAATGGAGTGGACAGTTCCCTGATTTTGGCCATGCAGTTAGTGTGGGCAGTCAACCAGGGAGGAGTAGCTCTTGTAGCATTGTTGGAAGTTCTCCTTTCCAAGTTATCACTTGGAGAAGTGTCGGTAGTGGCAGAAATCGAGGATGTGTTTCCTGAGGAGCTTCTTGTAGCACCTTCTCGACGGGATATTGATTTCTCAATATAGTTAATGTCGGAGGCTAGGCCGGTGTCACGTCCTCCTTTTAGGATGGAACCAAAGGAGTTGACTGAACTCAAGGTACAACTGCAGGAACTGTTGGAGGAGGGGGTATATTCGACCCAGTTCTTCGCCATGGAGCGCGCCAATGCTATTTATGAAGAAGAAAGATGGTAGTATGTGGTTGTGCATAGACTACCGAGAGTTGAATAAACTGATCGTCAAGAATAAGTATCTGATTCCACTGATAGATGACCTGTTCGACCAGTTTGTGGGGTCAATGGTGTACTCTAAGTTGGACTTGAAGTCAGTATACTACCAGTTGCGGATTCGAGATGAGGACATACTCAAGATAGCTTTTGGTATGAGGTATGGTCACTTCGAGTTCTTGGTGATGCCGTTCGGGTTGGCGAACGCGCCATCAGTATTCATGGATTTGATGAATCAAGTATTTCAGGAATACTTGGACTCTTTTGTAGTTGTCTTTATTAATGATATTTTGGTATTCTCCAAAATAGAGGCGGATCATGAGACTCATCTGAGAGTAGTCTTGCAGAACTTGAGAGAGAACCAGCTATATGCAAAGTTCTCGAAATGCAAGTTTTGGTTAAAGAAGGTGGCATTTTTGTCAATATAATTAGTGGTGATGGGGTGGTGGTGGATCCAACAAAAGTTGAGGCCATCAGATATTGGACAGTTTTGAGCACCGTGGCAGAAGTCAGGAGTTTCCTTGGACAAGCGGGGTACTATAGAAGTTTTGTGGAAAACATTTCGTGGATAGCTCTGCCCCACACTTCGTTGACTCGCAAGAACCAAAAGTTCGTGTGGACTCAGGGGTGTAGTCTAGCGTTTGACACCTTGAAGGAAAGGTTGATGATAGCTCCAATCCTAAGTCTTCTGAAAGGGACCGAAGGGTTTCAGATTTAAAGTGATGCATCAGGTTGCGGATTGGGTTGCGTGTTAGTGAAACTTGGTGAGGAGATAGCCTTTGGGTCTAGACAGATGAAACCTCTTGATCGGAATTACCCCGTCCATGAATTGGAATTAGCAGCAGAAATTTTTGCGTTAAAGTTGTGGTGTCACTATGTGTATGGTGCGAAGGTGGAGATCTTCACGGACCACAAAAACCTGAAGTATCTCCTAGATCAGAAAGATTTGAATATGTGGCAGCGCAGATGGGTCGAGTTCCTTGGGGACTATGACGTGGCAATACAATATATGCCAGGCAGAGAAAACATAGTGGCGGATGCCTTGAGTAGGAAATACTCTAAACAAGGGAATTGGATTGAAGCTCATAATGAGCAGTTGGTGTGAGACTTTGATTCCCTCAGCATTGTTTGTGTAGTAAGAGGCGAGTCTAGCATGGCTCGATTGAACTGGATTGAGTTGCAAAATGACTTATTTGATCGTGTTTGGGAAGCGACTAGTTTGGACGTAGAGTTCCAGCCTTTTGTGGCGGAAGCTCAAAAGGGCAAAGATTGCTCCTGGAAGATGATTGATGGGATCCTGAGGAATGGAGGAAGGGTATGTGTACCGTAGTTTGGCAAGCTCCATGAGGAATTGATGTTTGAGGCTCATTTTACGAAGTACTCCATTCACCCAAGCAGTACAAAGATGTACTTGGATATGAAGAAATCCTTTTGGCGGCCTGGTTTGAAGCGGGATATAGCTTTGTACGTGAGTCAGTACCAAACTTGTGCCTTAGTGAAGGTCGAGTGTCAGAATTCGGGCGGGTACCTGAAGCCTCTTCCTATCCCTGAGTGGAAATTTGATGACATCTCCATGGACTTTGTGCATGGCTTACCTAGGTCACAGTAGGGAAATGATGCGATTTGGGTGATTGTGGATCGCTTGACCAAAGTGGCTCAGTTCATCCCAAATCGGAAAGAAGACAATGTGGAAAAGCTGGTAGAACTTTTTGTTCGCAACATTGTGCGGCTGCATGGGATTCCGAAGAGTATCATTAGTGATCACGATGGACGATTCACGTCCAAAGATTAGAGATTGGTACAGAAGAGCCTGGGCACGAAGCTCAAGTTTAGTACTGCTTTCTATCCTTAAATTGATGGACAAACAGAAAGAACGAATCGTACAATGGAGGATATGTTGAGATTGTGTACCCTCAATTTTGGATAGAAGTGGGAAGATCACCTCTTCATGGTGGAGTTTGCCTAGAACAATAGTTACCAGACAAGTATAAAGATGGCGCCATACGAAGCTTTGTATGGAAGGCAGTGTCAAACACCGATATCTTGGATAGAGGCAGGAGACACCAAACTTTTGGGAAAAGAGGTGGTGGCTGATGCTTGTGAATTAGTGCAGACCATTCAGGAGTGCATGAAGGTTTCTCGGGATAGGCAAGCGAAGTATTTCAATGCTCGCCACAAGAACGTGGAGTTCGCAATAGGCAACTAGGTATACATAAATATTAAGCCGTTCAAAGGCGTTTCACGGATTCGTTGACTAAAGAAGTTGAGTCCAAGGTTTTTGGGGTCGTTCGAAATTACAGAACGCATTGGAGAAGCGGCTTACCGGTTAGCGTTGTCTGAATAGCTGGGTGGATTATATGATGTCTTCCATGTAAGACCCCCCTCCCGGAACACAACACACGGCACGAGGGGAGTCTTATGCCCGAAATAGCCGCCTTGCGGTAGCACTAACACACGGGTTAGCCTTTACCACAAGATGCCTATTCCGCCGGCTACAATCCATATCACAACAATTATGCCAACCCAACCATAACAGAAAAGTAAAGCTAAAAGCAGTTTAGTTCACAGCTAAGTTAAAGTCCAAAAGTAGCGGAAGATAACAAGCACAACAGGCTTGTGCAAATAAACAAGAGTCTAGAAATGTTTTGCCAAACGGCTACATGAAAACACTCACTACTGTCACTGACGGTGCCGATGGCACCACCACCTCAGGTCCTATCATCCGGGCCTGGCTGTCCTGCTGCATAGTCCGTTGCCGCTCTACCTGCGGGGTTTCCTCCTAAAAAGGAAGACGTAGCAACCGTTAGTCATAAGACTAAGTGGCTTCACATCCGCTCCCCCGGCGACTCCTCGGCACCGGGCGGAGAAAGGAACACAGGTACAATATATATACATAAGCAAGTAAACAAGCAGGTGACAGTAAGTATGGTGAAGTATAAACTACGCTACACAACTAGCAGTTCTACGAATATCAATAATATATAAATGACAGCAGGTATAATTAATCAGAATAGTAACTTAACTTATAAGAGTGCCCATACAAACTTATAAGTTAAGGATCGGCTTAACAGTATAGTAACTCATCGTATAAGAGTGCCCATACAAACTTATACGATGAGGATCTTGTGTATGCAATGAATGACATGTTATGAATGTTATGGTATGACCGAATCATGCGCACGCACATGCAAGTTGCTATGTCGACACAGACTAGAAGTTCCCACTTTTCGAGCAGGTAGCTAACCTCTCAGGCGTCGTCCGTCGTAGCCAGACGGCGACAGTGGAGCGGGCGTCTCCACTACTAGGTGGTATCACACTACCTATCCTAGGCCCCCGTACGCCTCAACGCTAAGAACACAACAGCGGAGCTCACATGCGTACTATGGCTCAGAAGGGGTCTTGGGTAAATGTGCACCAAGAACATAGCCCAACCTGGCCTTTGATTTCGAACCGGATGGAACCTCGGAAACGCACGAGGTGCAAGCCCAACCGTTCTCATGGCACGGAGGAGATCTCGGGTTATGGACACCAAGTATCTAACCCTACCGCCCAAGGTCTACCCATTGGCTCCCATCGGTGTGACGACTGGCGAACCCGTAGACCTGCCACAATCATTATCTCAACATCGCGACACGATGAATCGTCGCACATCACATGCCCCAAAACAACTCACTCGATGCTACCCGTAGGGAGACTTCAACTCTAAGCATCGGTTGTTAATAAACCCCCTTGGGCTCGGATTACAGTTACAAAATACTCTTCACATAGTGTTCATCATGTTCACGCCCACCTATTCAATGGGTTCACCTCAACACTACGCATAATAGATATGTTCAACACCAAATTGTATAAATATATCCTATACCAATCTCAACTCCTAATATCTAACCTTCCCATCCAATCCATTTCTCTACCATTATATGGTTATTCCCCAATACACAACCAAATGAGTAACCATGCTAAATTATAGCAACAACAACATTATAGATATATGGGAGCAAGATATCAAATGAGCAAATCACAATCATTGCAAGAGTGCTAACATTATAAATTAACAAGTGCATTAACATAGGATAGCCCAATACTAAAACTGGGATTCCCGGAGCTACAGGAATCCGATCACAATGCACAACCCCTCGTTGGAAAGGTATTCGCGAGGGCTACGACTTTCGTGTTGAGTCGATCGCCCAGATCTGGTCGCAACATACCAGAAATTCAACTCGAATACGTACAGGAAACAGTTTCCTGTACAGGAATTTTCCCGAACGCAGCGGGCTCGAACCAGCTTTCCTGTGGCTACAGGTATCGCATGGAAACGAGCAACCCCTCGTTGGAAAGGTAATTGCAAGGGCTACGACTTTCGTGTTGAGTCGATCACCCAGATTTGGCCAGAACACCTCCGAAATTGGCCACGAAGGTCGCCGCGTGCAGAAATCAGATTTCTGCACGCATCTTAAGGCGAGATGAACGGCATCCGTTCATCTTCTTCCTTGCAACGACCTCGCATAAACTTCTCCAGAAATCACACCCAACCTTATTTCTCCTTTCAAAGCCAAACCCCCAACGAAAACCCCTCTCATCTCCACTTTGAATGATGAGAAGGTTGAGGGAGACTAAGCCTAAAACCTAGGCATGGCTTATCCTAAGAACTCTCCTCCTCACCATCAAGACTCTATGGAGTCGATGTCTCTCCTAAAATAACTATAGATCTAGCACCAAGGGAGAGGGGAGGAAGCTCACCTCAAGTCCAGCGGTACCACCATGGCCGGCCATGAGCCTCGCACTCCTTCGCGGCGGCATTGTTTTTCCCTTGACGGTGGCGGCGTTTTGATTCCTCCAAAGATGGCTCCGGCAAGCTCTTCCTCCTCCTCCAGCCAAGAACTCTCTCAGGAATTTCGGGGCAGAAGAAAGGGGAGTGAATGCTAGGGTTTCCAACTTTTTCCTTTTTATACATCGCAGACACGGGTAGGCACACGGCCGTGTTCCTACCCGTGTTCAGGTGACACGGCCGTGTGGCCTGCCGTGTTCAGGGCCGTGTTCATCCCAAAACAACTTTCTGCCGGGTCAGGGTTGCGGAACACGGGTAGAGACACGGCCGTGTCCCGACCCGTGTCCTTGGCACACGGCTAGGGACACGCCCGTGTCCCAATACCCATGTACCTCTCTGACTGGTAAGCCTATTTTTATGAGGCACACGGGTATGGACACGGCCGTGTCCATACCCGTGTCAGCCAGAAATGTCATTTTGCCTTGTTTTCCTCATTTCCCGTACGTTCGCACCTGTTCACCCACACCCCCATTGGGCTCACCACAGCCCCCTTGACTCAAATACGCAATCAAGGGGCCTAGCGCGAATTGGGACGTTACAAATCCTATAAACAAAATAAAAGATTTCGTCCCCGAAATCAGGGTAAGGCTATGGGAGTGAAACACATAAAAGGGGACTATGCTTTCAAATAAAAATTTTACCTGGAGTAAATAATTCCGGGTAGCGCTCTTGCATCAAGTCCTTTGGCTCCCATGTGAACTCCTCCTTCCCATGATTAGACCATAGCACTTTCACCAAGGGAACACTTTTGCGGCGCAAGGTTCTCGTCTCGTTATCAACGATCCGCACCGGCTCCAGTCGCACAGACCTATCAGACGCCACGGCACCATCCGCCGTGGGGATATACTGTTCAGGTCGCAACAAAGCCTTCCGAAGCGACGATACATGGAACACGTCGTGAAGGTTCTCCAGCTCCGGTGGTAACTCCAATCGATAAGCTAGAGGGCCAATCCTTTCCACTACAACATAGGGCCCGACATACCTTGGGCTGAGCTTCTTGACTCCACGTACCCGCGACACTCCGTGCATCGGTCGAATCTTCAGGAATACCTTATCACCCACTTGAAACTCCACCATACGGTGCCTTGCGTTGTAATATTTCGCCTGTCGGCTTTGTGCCTCTAGCATTCGATCCCGGATCAACCTAACCACCGCGTCCGTGTCATCAATATACTCATTTCCCAATGTCTTCGGATCTTCGTCTTGCACCCAGGACAAGGGTGTTCTACACCTCCTTCCATACAAAGCTTCATGAGGTGCCATTCCAATACTGGCTTGATGACTGTTATTATAAGAGAACTCCACGAGAGGTAAGAGCCTCTCCCATGGTTCTCCTTTATCTAGCACACACAACCTCAATAGGTCCTCCAATGTTCGGATGGTTCGTTCAGATTGCCCGTCCGTTTGTGGGTGAAAGGCTGTGCTAAAGGCGAGGCGCGAGCCCAAATAAGCCTGTACAGCCCTCCATTCTCTTGAAGTAAACCGACCATCCCGGTCGGAGACGATCGTCTTCGGCACACCATGGTACTGCACAAATTGTTCCACAAAGAGACGCACTAGGACGCCCACCTGCGCCTCCTTCTTCATTGGGATAAATCGGGCTACCTTGGTCAACCGGTCAACTATCACCCACACAGAATCATTCCCCGAGCGCGAGCGAGGTAACCCGTGGACGAAGTCCATGGAGATGTCCTCAAATTTCCATTCGGGGATGGGCAACGACTGTAGCATTCCACCGGGGCTTCTACACTCCGCCTTCACCATTTGGCAGGCCACACAATGAGTAACAAAGTACTTGACATCCCTCTTCATGCTCGGCCAACACATTGTCTTTCTCAAATCGGTGTACATCTTCGCGATCCCCGGGTGCACCGAGTACTTGGAGCAATGGGCCTCCTTTAGAATATCCTCCCGAATGTTGTCACCTTCGGGGATGTAAAGCCGGCCACGAAAATGGACGAGGCCGTCTTTTAGGGAGTATTCTTCCGTAGTCCCATCCTCCATTGACTTGAAAGCCGGGGTTAAAGCCGCATCCTTCTTTTGTTCCGTACGGATCCAGTCTCGTATGTTGCAAACTATACTCATCGCGGCCAAATATTCTGTATACTCTTCCGGTTGATTCTTAAAGACCAAAGTGATTTCCATCTCTTGCAGTGTCCGGATTAGCTCCATCCTCATCAAGCGGGATTCCGTGCTCGTTCCCGGTGCCTTTCGGCTCAAGGCATCAGCTACGGAATTAACCTTCCCGGGGTGGTAGTTCAAGGTGAATTCATAGTCGCACAAGAACTCCATCCACCGCTGCTGTCTCAAGTTTAACTCCTTTTGGGTGTGAACGTACTTCAGATTTTTGTGATCCGAGTAGATCTCGCAGTGGACGCCATATAAATAATGCCTCCACATCTTCAAGGCGAATACCACCGCTCCCAACTCTAGATCATGCACCGGGTAGCTGGCTTCATGCTTCTTCAACTGTCTTGAAGCATAAGCGATCACATGCCCATTCTGCATCAACACAGCTCCCATCCCTTGATACGACGCATCCGTGTAAACTTGAAAGCCCTCCTTCCCAGATGGAAGAGCTAGGATGGGTGCAGTCGTCAATCTGTCCTTCAGCTCTTGGAATGCAGCTTCGCACTGGGGTGTCCATTCAAACGGCACACCCTTCTTGGTCAGCGTAGTAAGGGGAAGGGCGATCTTCGAGAAGCCTTTCACGAACTTGCGATAGTACCCGGCAAGTCCAAGAAAGCTTCGTATGTCGGCCGCTGACTTCAATGGCGACCACTCCTTCACGGCCCGCACCTTGGCCGGATCTACTGCTAGCCCCGCCCCACTAATCACATGGCCCAAGAACAAGACCTCTCGAAGCCAAAACTCACATTTGCTGAACTTGGCAAACAAAGTGTGCTCCTTTAGTTTCCTCAGCACTAAAGTTAGATGTTCGGCGTGTTCTGCTTCAGTCTTGGAGTAGACTAGGATATCATCGATGAACACGATGACAAAGACGTCCAAATAAGGGCTGAACACCTTGTTCATCAAGCTCATAAAGGCGGAAGGGGCGTTTGTGAGCCCAAACGGCATCACGGTGAATTCATACAAACCATATCTCGAACTGAACGTCGTCTTCTGAATGTCATCTTCTTGTATCCTCAGCTGATAATATCCCGAACGCAGATCTAACTTGGAGAACCAATATGATCCCATCAATTGATCAAACAATTCATCAATGCGCGGTAGGGGGTAGGTGTTCCGCACCGTTAACCGGTTCAACTCTCGATAATCAATACATAACCGCAAGGTGTCATCCTTCTTTTTGACGAACAAAACGGGCGCTCCCCAAGGCGACGAGCTTGGGCGAACGAACCCTGCTTCCACCAATTCCTGAAGCTGGACTCTAAACTCTGCAAGTTCCTTCGGAGCCATTCGGTATGGAGCTCGCGAGACGGGCTTGGCACCCGGAATTAGCTTGATTTGGAAGTCCACTTCCCTATGCGGGGGTAGTCCCAGCAATTTCTCGGGGAATACTTCGGGAAATTCTCGCACCACCCGCACATCCTTGACTTCTAGTGTCAATTTCTTCAACTCGAAGCAAATTACATAGACCTCGTCCCCTTCCATATGAGATTTCATAACTTGGATTGAAGACAATAATTGACGGGGTGCGAATTTAATACCTTGGAAGATGACTTCCGAGTCTCCATGCCTCAACATAACTTGCTTCTCCGCACAATTGATCCTGGCGTGGTGCCAGTTCAACCACCTCATGCCCAGGATGAGATCGAACTCCGGGATTCTTAACACTGTAGCCGGAGTTTTAAAGAACTTTCCTCCAATAAGGGTGTCGAAGTCGCAACTTGCTGACGACGTCATCTCAGAGCCGTCCGGAAGGCGCACCCTTTGAGTAGTGCCCGTGAAGTGTTGCACTCCCTCCAAGTCCTTCACGAAGTCCGCCGAAATGAACGAGTGAGATGCACCCGTGTCAAATAACGTATAGGCGGGCCTCCCGCTAACCATGACAGTGCCTAGTTCCAAAAAGGTAATCACCGTTCAAAATTGCGCATAACATTTGTATCGTCAATCTAACAAGTCATATAGTATTAATAAATTTTGCACGTACCGGTGATGACTTCCTGCGGATTTCTCTCCTGAGTCATATCCAATGCGAAAACATGCTCCCGTGCATGTCCTTGATTTCTCCCTGGTGGTCCTCTTCCTCGGCCACGCATGTGCCCTCGCCCCCGTGGAGCTACTGGAGGGGGAGCAATAGGAGCATCCCCGATCAGTCGCGGGCAAACTCGCCGGACATGCCCCGGTTGGTTGCACTCGAAACATATCACCTCACATCGGCCCCCAGGTTGTTGATAATATTGCTGCTGCGGTGGTGGTGGTAAAGGTAGCGGTTTCGGAATTGGGTACTCCACCCGATAGTTCCGGTTGACCCACCGACCGCCTCTGTGGTTTCCCCTTCCTCTGCCATGATCATTCCGCCTTCTATTACTAGGGCCGACTTCAATTACTCCTTCCGTAGGTCTCTTGCCACATCCCATGTGGTCCGCCTCCAGTCTCTTTGCCATGTCAATGATTTCTGCCAGGCTTCCATCGGCTATAAACAAAAGGGCCTGCCTCAGGGGGTCCCTTAACCCTTTGTAGAAGCGCTTCGCGTAGCCTCTATCGTCCAAATCATAGGAGTCGGCAAACCTAGCGAGGTGTTGGAACTCCCTCTGGTACTCCGTTACCGATTTCGATCCCTGCTTCAGCTGCAGAAATCTTTCTTCAAGTTCATCCCGAGCAGAAGAAGGAATGAAGTGATCCAGAAAAGCCTCGGTGAACTCGTTCCAACTGATGTTCGTATACAACCGCCCTTGGAAGGTGGAGCCCATGAGGGACTTCCACCACCTTTTGGCGTGTAGCTCTAGCAGCGTCACTACCAATGTCACCGCCATGTTGTTCGGACATCTTATGCCAGCCATCAATTCCTGCACAGTATCAAGCCATTCCTCGGTGCGCACCGGCGATTCTGTCCCAAGATAGGCAGGAGGGGACAGGGCACGGAAGGTGCTCACCCAGTTGGAGCCTGGCGCTTGTTGTTGCACCGGAGCTTGCTGGGCTTTAAATGCATCCAATATGGCTGACAGCGTTTGTCCCAGTTCCGACTGCTGGAATTGTGAAGGGACGGAAGGGGTAGGAGTGCCCCCAACCGGCTCCACCTGCGCTGGGACCTATACGCAAGGTACAAACTAGGGTCAGGTTGGCTAAAATTAATGTCAAAGTTGGACAACTTAGTGTGAATTACATATGGGCACACCACTGCTTCCGCTAAGTCGGTTTGTCCCCAAACCGACTAATCGAACGGGAGTGGCCCATTGTTACCTGACTGCTGTAGGTGAAGATCGGCTTAGTCTGATACCATTTGTAAGACCCCCCTCCCGGAACACAACACACGGCACGAGGGGAGTCTTATGCCCGAAATAGCCGCCTTGCGGTAGCACTAACACACGGGTTAGCCTTTACCACAAGACGCCTATTCCGCCGGCTACAATCCATATCACAACAATTATGCCAACCCAACCATAACAGAAAAGTAAAGCTAAAAGCAGTTCAGTTCACAGCTAAGTTAAAGTCCAAAAGTAGCGGAAGATAACAAGCACAACAGGCTTGTGCAAATAAACAAGAGTCTAGAAATGTTTTGCCAAACGGCTACATGAAAACACTCACTACTGTCACTGACGGTGCCGATGGCACCACCACCTCAGGTCCTATCATCCGGGCCTGGCTGTCCTGCTGCATAGTCCGTTGCCGCTCTACCTGCGGGGTTTCCTCCTAAAAAGGAAGACGTAGCAACCGTTAGTCATAAGACTAAGTGGCTTCACATCCGCTCCCCCGGCGACTCCTCGGCACCGGGCGGAGAAAGGAACACAGGTACAATATATACATAAGCAAGTAAACAAGCAGGTGACAGTAAGTATGGTGAAGTATAAACTACGCTACACAACTAGCAGTTCTACGAATATCAATAATATATAAATGACAGCAGGTATAATTAATCAGAATAGTAACTTAACTTATAAGAGTGCCCATACAAACTTATAAGTTAAGGATCGGCTTAACAGTATAGTAACTCATCGTATAAGAGTGCCCATACAAACTTATACGATGAGGATCTTGTGTATGCAATGAATGACATGTTATGAATGTTATGGTATGACCGAATCATGCGCACGCACATGCAAGTTGCTATGTCGACACAGACTAGAAGTTCCCACTTTTCGAGCAGGTAGCTAACCTCTCAGGCGTCGTCCGTCGTGGCCAGACGGCGACAGTGGAGCGGGCGTCTCCACTACTAGGTGGTATCACACTACCTATCCTAGGCCCCCGTACGCCTCAACGCTAAGAACACAACAGCGGAGCTCACATGCGTACTACGGCTCAGAAGGGGTCTTGGGTAAATGTGCACCAAGAACACAGCCCAACCTGGCCTTTGATTTCGAACCGGATGGAACCTCGGAAACGCACGAGGTGCAAGCCCAACCGTTCTCATGGCACGGAGGAGATCTCGGGTTATGGACACCAAGTATCTAACCCTACCGCCCAAGGTCTACCCATTGGCTCCCATCGGTGTGACGACTGGCGAACCCGTAGACCTGCCACAATCATTATCTCAACATCGCGACACGATGAATCATCGCACATCACATGCCCCAAAACAACTCACTCGATGCTACCCGTAGGGAGACTTCAACTCTAAGCATCGGTTGTTAATAAACCCCCTTGGGCTCGGATTACAGTTACAAAATACTCTTCACATAGTGTTCATCATGTTCACGCCCACCTATTCAATGGGTTCACCTCAACACTACGCATAATAGATATGTTCAACACCAAATTGTATAAATATATCCTATACCAATCTCAACTCCTAATATCTAACCTTCCCATCCAATCCATTTCTCTACCATTATATGGTTATTCCCCAATACACAACCAAATGAGTAACCATGCTAAATTATAGCAACAACAACATTATAGATATATGGGAGCAAGATATCAAATGAGCAAATCACAATCATTGCAAGAGTGCTAACATTATAAATTAACAAGTGCATTAACATAGGATAGCCCAATACTAAAACTGGGATTCCCGGAGCTACAGGAATCCGATCACAATGCACAACCCCTCGTTGGAAAGGTATTTGCGAGGGCTACGACTTTCGTGTTGAGTCGATCGCCCAGATCTGGTCGCAACATACCAGAAATTCAACTCGAATACGTACAGGAAACAGTTTCCTGTACAGGAATTTTCCCGAACGCAGCGGGCTCGAACCAACTTTCCCGTGGCTACAGGTATCGCATGGAAACGAGCAACCCCTCGTTGGAAAGGTAATTTCAAGGGCTACGACTTTCGTGTTGAGTCGATCACCCAGATTTGGCCAGAACACCTCCGAAATTGGCCACGAAGGTCGCCGCGTGCAGAAATCAGATTTCTGCACGCATCTTAAGGCGAGATGAACGGCATCCGTTCATCTTCTTCCTTGCAACGACCTCGCATAAACTTCTCCAGAAATCACACCCAACCTTATTTCTCCTTTCAAAGCCAAACCCCCAACGAAAACCCCTCTCATCTCCACTTTGAATGATGAGAAGGTTGAGGGAGACTAAGCCTAAAACCTAGGCATGACTTATCCTAAGAACTCTCCTCCTCACCATCAAGACTCTATGGAGTCGATGTCTCTCCTAAAATAACTATAGATCTAGCACCAAGGGAGAGGGGAGGAAGCTCACCTCAAGTCCAGCGGTACCACCATGGCCGGCCATGAGCCTCGCACTCCTTCGCGGCGGCATTGTTTTTCCCTTGACGGTGGCGGCGTTTTGATTCCTCCAAAGATGGCTCCGGCAAGCTCTTCCTCCTCCTCCAGCCAAGAACTCTCTCAGGAATTTCGGGGCAGAAGAAAGGGGAGTGAATGCTAGGGTTTCCAACTTTTTCCTTTTTATACATCGCAGACACGGGTAGGCACACGGCCGTGTTCCTACCCGTGTTCAGGTGACACGGCCGTGTGGCCTGCCGTGTTCAGGGCCGTGTTCATCCCAGAACAACTTTCTGCCGGGTCAGGTTTACGGCACACGGGTAGAGACACGGCCGTGTCCCGACCCGTGTCCTTGGCACACGGCTAGGGACACGCCCGTGTCCCAATACCCGTGTACCTCTCTGACTGGTAAGCCTATTTTTATGAGGCACACGGGTATGGACACGGCCGTGTCCATACCCGTGTCAGCCAGAAATGTCATTTTTCCTTGTTTTCCTCATTTCCCGTACGTTCGCACCTATTCACCCACATCCCCATTGGGCTCACCACAGCCCCCTTGACTCAAATACGCAATCAAGGGGCCTAGCGCGAATTGGGACGTTACATTCCATGTCTCCGTCTTGAGGAAAGCCTTGGTAGAGGCAAGTGTTAGGGTCGAGTTGGCAGCAGTGCCGGTCGAAGAGGACTTGGGGACGAAAGTCCGCCCAGTTAGCATAGAGGATGCAGAAGTTCGGCAATTGCGGAATAAAGAAGTTAAGCTCGTGAAAGTGCGTTGGCACAACTGTGGGCAAGACGAGTTCTCTTGGGAGCGTGAGCAAGAAATGCGGGAGGACTTCCCAGAACTTTTTTACTTCAGGTATGTTTTTAGTTTGAGTGCATGTTTAATTTTGAGGACGAAATTCTTCTAAGGGGGGAGGATTTGTAACACCCCGGTTTTCCAGACCTTGGATCTCTGGAAGCTACTGTGCGGCGGTAGTAGAAATCTCCTGGCGGTAGCACTATTTCTTCGGGTATGGATAGCTCGACGAAAGCCGTTCGTCGAGTGCTAAGAGGACTATCGCTCGGCGGTAGTTAACTACCGCGTGGCGGTAACTCCAGGGTTGGCGTTGAGAGCATTGAGTGCTAGCGCGCATGTTGGCTATCTACCGCGTGTCGAAATCTTGACATTGAGTGCATTGAGAGGCTGGCATTGATTCATGGCTTTAAGTGAGCTACCGCGCAGCGTTAGGTCCACCACCGGTGTTAGCGCGATAATATTTTTCTGGCCGAGCGCTCGGGAAACTACCACTCGGCGGTAGGTAGTTACCGCCCGGCGGTAGTGGACGGAAGTAGTTTCGTTGTTTGGTTTTTTAGCCGTCCGATTTCGTTTAGGTTTTGATCCTAAGGCACAAGGCTCTCCCTCCAGAGTGCTTTTATAGGGCTGAACGGTTGTTTCCCCTCATTTTTCTCATTTGAGAAGTGGAAGTTAGGGTTTTTGAGAAGGAGAGTGGAGGACCAAGAAGAGAGCTTTCTTCCGCCATTGACGGAGATTCGGAGCCCCGATCGTTGATCTGAGTCCAGATCCGTGGAGAGGAATTAGAGGCACTCGTTGTCATCCATGCAAGGCAAGTTTTCCTTGGCTATAAAGAGGAGTCGTAAGGTAACGACACTTCTCCTCTCGGTCTTTCGGATGCGTGCATGGCATCTATGTTGTTTTTTCTTTCTCTTAAGAATTTAGGCACCTGATCTCTAAAGTGAGAGGGATTCGGGTTGCCATGGTTCAATAGGAGCCACCGGGTCAATTGAGTCTGTCCCCGACATGATATTGCACTAGAAATCTGCTCCATTAGTGGATTAGGAATTGTGGGTGAAGCCGTAGTCGCGACCGTTAGTCCGACTCGGTGATGTTGCATAGTGAGCCTTAAGGATTTTGTTAGAAATCCATTAGCGGCAAAACGCCATTTGTGATGAATGTTTTTCCACACTTTCGTGTGAGTACGTGTAACCAGAACCGGACCGGGTGGAAATTAAAGTACACGCTAAGATGCGGGGACGGTACTGTACGAATGGTGGATTAGGGTGGGAAAGGCTTGGGATTGTGATGTGCTAAGGCGCAATTTGTCTCTGTGGTCGGCTGTCTAGCCCATGATGCTAAAAATTCACATGTAGAGAGTATCCCGGTGATACAAGCCCCCTTCTATGCAATTAACAAGACCGCCAAGCTTTAGACAAGCTCAGACAATACCAGTTGGGTCCTGCTGGGTCTCCTTCGGTGAACTTAGTCCTGATATTGGAGTCGGGCCTGGGTCGTCACGAATGGTGGGGTCTAGCAAGGATTCTTAGCATCAGTTTGTTTGTGTGGCCGAATCCTGACGTGAGAAGTAAGAGCTTGTAGGTAAGCACGGGTTTAAGACCCACAATTAGGTGATGCCTAAGAAAGATTTTTGTGTGGGGATTGTATGTCATTTGAGGGGAAATTAGAGTACCCTTGTGTTTGCGACTTGAACGCTGAAGGGGAAGTTGGAAGTAATCGAATGATGATGTGTTAGAAGCATACGCTTCGGGTGCCTTGGGTGAAGACTAGGTTTGCATACATGCTGCATTATAGGCCCCTTTTATTATATGCTCAACGTAGAAACGTGTTTACTGTATGAGACATCCAAACCTGTTTTATAGCTTTACTTGTTCATGTTTATTGCATACGAAGTGCTAACCTACAGGGAGATGGAGTGCCCCGGGGTCCGCTAGGGACGGCCGGGAGGAGATATGTTTGTTACACAGTTGAGTTCAGCCTTTGCTGACCCACGTTACAACCAATTTTTACTGGGCAAGGATCACAATAGGGAGCAAGCTCACCGACCAAAAAGGCCTAAGACTCGTGAAGTGGTTCATTTTGTGTTGTAACTCTATTTTGTTGGGTGTTATGCTTTATGTACAATGTATCTGGCTAGCACGCTGAGGTATTCTAGGAGTGCTTATGTACATTGATGCTTGATGTTATTATTTGAGTTTTGGACTCTCAATTATTGTAAGGCAATAAGGCCGTGTTGATACTCATATGTTAGTGGATAACTTTTAGTCTTATTCTTTTGTTTCCGTTGTGTTCAGTCTGTGTTTTGAGTTGAGTTGTTTATATCATCTTACAATACTTAAGTTGTGTCGTCCGTATGTTGTGGGACCCCGGCTGTACCCATATTATATGGTCATTATAGGGGAGGTATTATAATTTGAAATTAGAGGTAGGTTGTTAGTGTCAAGGTAAGGATTCGTGGTCGAATGTTATAATCGGATCACGTTGAGAAGTTTTCCACATAGGAGTATCGCGGGACCGTGAGTGTCCAAATGTCTAAGTTTTACAAATAGAGGCTAATTTTTGTTTAACCTTGCTTTTGCTAAGGGTGTAAGCGATGATGCAGAGACATCGAGACCGTAAGAGGAGACTTTGGCTACCAGTGCTACTGCTCCAGGTCTGATGGGCATGGGGGTAACCCCAGCCGACTTTTGTCGTATGCTAGCAGAGGTAATGGTAGCGGCCCAAGCCACAACGGCAGCTCAAGTTGTGACCCCTGGTTCTCAGGTAGCAACTCCTGCTACCCCGGATGCAGCAACAGTCATGCCAGGCGGAGGAGCCAGGCAAGAAGATTCGTTGGCTGAAAGAGTGGTTGTCAGGCACGAAGACCGATAAATGAAATATTTTCTAAGCTTTCATCCTCCAACATTTAAGGGAGTCGGCATGCCTATCGATGGGAGGATTGGTGGGCAAGGATTCAAGAACTACTAAGGGTGGCAGAGATGCTAGTAGAGAAGCAGTCCGAGTTTGCGAGTTCCATGTTGTAAGGTGACGCGAAACTATGGTGGGTGAGTCTTAGCGGTCGCCAGTTTCCTGGATGCACCCCGTCCATAGAAGAATTCAGGAATTATTTCTTGAAGAGGTATATCCCCACGTCGACGAGGCTAGCTCTTTAGAGACAAATTTTGCACTTGGTGCAGCAAGACAAGACAGTGGATGAGTACGTCCAGGAGTTCACTAGGTTGGGACGTTATGCTAGGATGACTATGGCAGACGATGAGGAGAGGGACAACCTCTTCTACCATGGACTGAGGGAGAATCTGAGACAACCCCTCATAGCTATGAAGAAAGCAGGCTTCAACGAGTTGTTTGAGGCTGCTAGGACGTTGGAGAGTGATATGGAGCGAACCCATCATAAGAATGGTTTTGTATCCAAGCAGGGAGAAGGAAAGCCTTCTCAATCACAAGAGATATCTGACGAAAGTAAGTGGAAGAAGAAGTACCATCCCTACAAGACTTGGGAGAAGAGTAGTGCGACGTCAGTTGGGGTCTCGCTTCAAGGGACCACCATTGTGCTACAAGTGTGGCAAGCCAGGCCACATAGCTCATTTACTGTTCACAACACTTATATATACAATAGCCCGAACCAGCCGATAACTACAGACCAGTCGAACCAGACTTAAAGGAAATAAACCGATCGAAATATAATTTGGCGAGTATCAATGTGATATTCGACGAATCGGCGAGTGGTCATGAAAAATCATGAAGAGGTCATGATGACACTAGACAAATCGGCGAGAGATCACGATGATACTCGACGAATTGGCTAGAGGTCTTGACGACACTCATTGAATCGGAGAGAGATCACGATGATACTCAACAAATCTAGACCATTCGTCAAACCCCTTACCTATAGTCAACGAATTTCCCTTAGCATTTTCCGACTACATACCGGTCGACCCATTTTCACAATACAGATCCCGGATTGAAATTCCATAACGTTCAAATTGTCATAGGCTTGGTCCTTCACTCATATCACATATGATAAAGGCAAACACAAACCTTTCCAACTTCTCCAAAGCTCTTATGTGCGACCCCATAGGCTCATAGTGCATTGGCAGTGAGGCTACATACTTGATCAAATACAGATCACCATGGTGGCACCAACACTGACATGGTGTGGATTACTCTCTACCACCAAGGTAGGGAGTACCCTTGCTTGGAAGAAGAAGAATTCTTAAGGTAAATTCATATCAGAAATAGTGGGCAAGGTACTCTTGTGCAAGACAGGTGCGTACGATAGAATGTCAGCTGCCATGTTAAAGATCATGACTTAAATCATCTTCAAGCTAAAGACAAACTAGAGCAGGATACTATTTGATAAGATTGCTGAGAGTGTCAGCAAGCCCAATATGGGCAGAATAGTAAGCCTTTACCTTTTCCTAATACTCCTAAACAATATCAACCTTAAGATTGGTTCAAAGATCAATCATATGAGTAGAATGTATATGAGGATTCTGAGCAGGTGGGACAGGAAGCTAACACTAGACTCCTCTGATCAGCAGAAGACAGAAGATATAGGAAGTACCTGAAGTGTATGATGAGTTTACCAGTGACTCAGGGGATCAAGAAGGATTCAGGATATAGGTTCAAACTAAAGATCAAGCAGTTGCTTCCCCAAGGACCACTCTTGCTGATGATGCTCATATTGAGTGGGAGCCACTCCTTGAAAAAGATCAGTCAGTAGGACAACCAATCCTAGAGAGGGATCAACTTGAGGGGGAGAACCTCCCTATACTATAGGTATCAGACTCTACTACTACATATGATACAATTATGGAAGTAGTCCATGACCTAGAGACCATTCAACAATAGGAGGATGTGTCAGCATAAGATGTGGTTGTGTCTGGGCCAGCAAATGAGACTGTTATCTCAAAGGACACTGAGGAAGGAGATGGTGCAGCCCAGGAGAAACCAGATTATCACATGGAGGACACCACCCATGCTAAAGTATCTGCAATGGTTGAGGGGGAGCTGGAAACTCATGCCCCACATACTGAAGGAATTTCTCAGCAAGAACCAATGGAAGTGGAGAGCTCCTTGGGATCTGAAGAGGAGAAAGTGTCCTTGCTTAAGAAGAGAAAATTGTCACAAATGAGGGCTAGTTGCAGGAAATACAAAGCAACAATACGATATGTAACACAACCTACACTACCCATGGACTTTAGCTCACTCTTGCTTCAAATGCAAATAATGTTGGATCAACAAAGGACAGCTCTAGAAAAGTATGTTGATGAGAGCAATCAGGAGATCCAATTTTAGCTAGCCCAGGATATCAAGTCCATTAGATTTGAAGTGAATTTGCTGAAAAAGGACATGACAGATTTCTTCCAGAGAGGTGCATATAGTGTGGTTAACCTAGCCAAACAGCAAAAAGAGTCCAAGGAAGCTCTGGAGTTTTGGGGTATTAAATTAAGATGTGTTCTTGAGAACTAGACCAGAATGAATGAAAACATGATCAAAATGCATGAAATTTCACTAGGAAAGTTAGCTGCCCAGACTACTGAACTAGAAATAAAAATAGGGTCAACTGCTACAGCTCTTGAAACTAAGATATCTACTCATAAAAACTCTGTAGTTCAAGCAATAAAGGCTTCATGCAAAGACCTAGATGACCAATTGCTCCAAACAAAGACACATTTGTTTGCAGGGATCAGACATCTGGAAGACCAAGTAAGATTTCATAAGAATGACCTCCGTGATCATGTGGAGCGAGAATTCATAAAGGGGGAGAGAATGAGTGTAAAGTCAAGCTATGAGCATGCTATCTGAACCTCAAATAGCATCAGAGGAACTCTAGGCCTTCCTCCTATTGCCTATGATGATCTTACTACAAAGTCTGGCAGCCATCTAGCATAATTTAAGACTATTCAACAGGTCGTGAAAACTATGTACAGTCCTCCTCCACATGTTCAGAATATAGTCAGTGAGGAGGTGGAAATGACTGATGCTGACCCCCTCAAAGAAGAAGAAGTTCAGTTACCTAAGAAAAGATTCAGAGAGCAGGCTGAGGCTAAGCCAGATTTTGAGAAGTGGAGTCCAACTTCCAGATCCATTATACTCACTTCATGGAAAGCAGTTTACAATAATATAACTAACAGGGGCAAGTTGTATTCTAAACAAGAATGGGCAAAGCATACAAAGCAATAAGAGATCATTCATAAGTTCATGAAAGCTCTGAAGGCTGGGGAGATTCCTGCTGACTCTATTGAACCTAGCAAATACTTCCCCAAGCCATATCACTATATTGAAAGGCAAAGAATTAAGAAAGAGGAACTTGCAAAGGCACATGATTATATTGGCAAGAAGAAGGCTGATGACCAAGTGATTGAAGTTAAATCAAAAGGCCCATCAGGAAAAGTGATTATTATCAAAGAACCTGATCAGTCTTAGAACCCTTTGCCTTAGGAAGTTTTTGTAATTGTGTAGTTCAATTAAAAAAATAATGAAATTTTTGAACAAGTTGAAATGAACAGTTTAGTTAAAATTTACTATATTTGTTGTAGTATTTGCTATTTCAGTATATATATTTGTTACACAACACCTGTAATTCGTATTTGATGTATGTTGAGTTTACTTGTGCAGGTTCTATGTTGAAGAAAATAAACTAAGTACAAAAGTGTCGAGATACTAGACAAGTGTCGACACCTTTGTAAAAGCAGTACTGAGATAAGGAATCAAGTTGTGGCGACACTCAGGACTAGTGTCACACCCTTATTCAAGTAATGCTGAGACAGTAAGCAAGTTGTGTCAACACCTAGGACTTGGGTCGACACTATTAGTCAAGAAACCAGCAGTGTTGACACTCAGGACTAGTGTCGACACCTTTTATACAAGTTGTGTTGAGACAAGAAGCTAGCAGTGTTGACACAATAGATTGTTGTTGACATCCCTATAAGATAAAAGTCGACACCAAGGATTGGTGTCGATAGAGTCTAAGTACAGAAGTGTCAACACACAGAACTATTGTCAACACCTTTATGCAGAAGCTCTCATGACAAACATTCTTCTAAGTCCAAAATTCGAAGCCTGAAGTTCTGACAACCGTCAAAACTGTCAGATGTTAGTGGATTAACTAGGGAAGCCAGTCATTCTTGCCAAAGCCTTTATAAGGAGACCAACACAACAAAAATGATATAGATTTTCTCATTCTTCTCATCTCAGCATGTCCAGATCAATTCAACGAAATTCTAAAGGTGGAGAGGAGGCAGATCGTGGATCAACTCCAATCTTCTCCAGCCAAGTTCAACCCTACCTTCTCCTTCAAGAAGCTTTGAAAAAGCTAAGAAGGGTTGAACTATTTCTTCTCAATCAAGTTCAAGGAAGAAGATTACTCATCAAGATTTGATCAAGAAGAAGTCACTTGTTTCTTTCCTACTGGGTGATTTATCAAATCTCAAATTCTAGTCTACTTTAATTCTTATTTTGTAAGATCTGGTAGCAGATCTGAGGGATATGAGATATATATATCTCTGAGATGTAAGCCTAAATTATAAAGTCTGAGGTAGGGCTGAGAGCCTGAAGTAGGAGTAGAAGGACTTTCTCTGAGTTGTAGGAATAGTTGTGTTCTGAGGGTGTGGGGCAAGGGTTTGCCTGAGGTGTAGGAGTGAAGGTGCACTCTGAGGTAGGATTCTTGAAGGGAATCTGAGTTGTAGGAGCCAGCTGGGCTCTGAGGTGTAAGATTTGAGGATCTGAGGAAAAGAAAGGAGGAGTTTGGCCGAATATATTTCATTTCTAGATAGACGAAGGGGGAAAGTGGATATACCCATAATTTTGGGAACCAGTATAAAATTCCTGTGTGCTGCGCTATGGTTTGTGTTGTGAATGTTAGATTAGATCTGTGTTGATCATAGTTTGTCTATTTTCTTGATTGTTATGGATGTGTTAACTTCCTCACTAAAGAAATTTTTGTGTCCATAAGTAGCCAAGATTTGAATAAATTTGAATTGGACCTATTCACCCCCCCCCCCCCCCCGAGGTCAATCAGTTTCCTAAATTAAACACTTTACATAACCCCCTAGCCACAGTTTCTCAAAACTCTCTCGAGTTCCTTCCTCGACCATTCATGCGATAGATCAGGCAGCACAGAGCGTGCCGATGATCATTGATATCGAGGATCGGTATGCTCATTTTTATGAATATTTAGAGAATTTGGGCGTGCTCTCAATGATCTCTTCTGGTGCTCCATTTTCCTTGTTCCTCACTCGGGAGTTCTATAATAATCTCAGAGATCCAGCTCACACGCAACTGGGTGGAGGTGTGCAGTCCTGTATCGGTACTAAAATAGTGATGATACTCCACTCGAATGTCGAGAGGAAATATGTTTGGACTCCCAACTCTCCATACCTCGACATCATAGAGTCCTTAAGAACTAACCGGAACTTGAGAGAAGTAAACAGGGTTCTCCACAGTGTTGAAGGGCGTAAAATCTCATAACAGTAGTGGATACACTCACTCCCGATGCCCGCATCATCCAGGATGTCCTACATCACTCTGTAATGTTCAAGACTGGGGACACCAAGAAAATCACGGCCCATCTGTCAATGGTTACATACTGTATCCTCGCTGAGAAAGCCTTCAGTGTCTCGAATCTCATCCTTTCCATGATGCGTTATACCTATCGCCTCAAATCCCCGGGCTGCCAGTGGATGAACACATTATCGTTGGGCGATGTGATCCAGAGCATCCTGATGGAGAAGTACCCGGCCATCGACTGGTCAGCGTACCCTATAGATAGCTGCCCTCAGATCTACAAAGTAGGTGAGATTCCTACTACCTCACAAGCACGACCCCCAGTAGCACAAGCTCCGTTACACCATACAGGGTCCCTCAGGGAAACCAGCCAGGATATTTACATCATGGCGGAGGAATAGGGCTGGGAGATCAGCCAGACGATGAAGGAGGTGAAAGGCATGAAGAAGATGATCAAGAAGATCATGAGCAAGTTCAACATTTTGCCCACTTCTTCTGAGGAGTAGCCTCCTGAGCTATTTATTTTAATTTTCATGATGTAAAATAAATAGAATGAACACATGTATCAATAATTAATTCCCTCTATGTGATCAGTTTTACTTCGCTTAATTAGTTCAGTGTTGACACCATATTTATCATAATCGTTTACCGTTCTCCCCTTTTAAAAAAAAAATCTACCCATCGTGCCAAAAAAAATGAAAACAAAACATATTGAAATAAACATTCTTATCAAAAACAAAAAAAAATGGGAAAACAAACAGTAGGCATATCGTGAAGTACGATATAATGTAGTTTGTTTAGAACTTACTTCACGCATATAGTGTATGTTATGGGATATGTGGTTTAGGTATCCAAGCGCGACCTGATGGGGCGGATCTCTTGGGTACCCAAACACTACGAGATACACCTGGGAATGTCATTAATGAGTGTGCCCTGTCAGGTAGTATAGGTCTGTCATTCTTTACAATGGGCCTCCACTCAAACTTCGGTTTACACTCCTGTTTATGTTGCAAATTCCCATTTAGACTTTTGCGAGTCCTTGTGTGATGAATTTCAGTTGAATAATATTACTTCGGAGGTCTAGATTTGTTAATATTGTTCTCTGAGTTAGGTTTATGTTTCATGACATAAGGATTCATAGCGTAGTGATTCTTAGAAGGAAATTTACATTCATTTGATCCAAACTTTGGAGTGATTAGAGTTTGTAACTGAGTATGGTTCTTCTGTTCTGGAATTACATTTACACGTGCTTGACGTTCTCTACTCCTATTGATTGACTTAGTTATTATATGACTGTTCATATTCAACATGCTTTCGGGTTTTGCTTGAAACTTGTGAGTTGTGTATTGTGAGCTTTTAAACACAATTTTCTTAAGCATATTGATTTTTGCAATTAATTCATTATTGTTAATTTTGAGATTCTGCTTAGCTCTATTGTACGCAATTGTGCAATTTTTAAGAGTGGAGATGACAGATTCAATATGGGCTTCATACTTACTCCTAAATTCGTCAAAGGTCTCATTCATCTCCTTTATTTCATTTTTATAACCATTGCATCTAGCGCACTCCATTTTAACAGATGATTCTTTTACACACAGTTTCTCAGTTTGTTCTTTTGTGGAGAGAGACTCTTTTTCAACACTCTTATATTTTTATTTAATTTATTACAATCTATATAAGGTGTAGAAGCGTTATCTAAAGAGAATGTAGAAGAATTAGGCACGATAATGGTAGATTCTACATTTACACTTGCTTTTAAACGATTATTCTCTAAGCGTGGTTTTGAGTTAATACTTTTCAGTTTCTTAATTCTACATCTAGCATCTTTTAGCATATTCAGTATAAAAATAGAATTGCACACAAGAGGGGAGTTTAAATTTCTTACAGTGCTCTTGGATGGGGAAAATTAGAGCATAGAGTTTTTTTGTCTTCTTCGTGAGTTGCCTCATCCATAATTGAGATTTCAACTTCCCTTTTCTGTGATGTGATTGTCTTATCTTTCTCTAGGAGCAGATCTCCACTTAGTTATCACTCAGATCCATGAGAAA
The DNA here is from genome assembly GCA_039513925.1 of Platanthera zijinensis. NCBI lineage: Eukaryota > Viridiplantae > Streptophyta > Magnoliopsida > Asparagales > Orchidaceae > Platanthera > Platanthera zijinensis. The sequence continues at coordinate 71,362,157 of CM077094.1, read as the reverse complement.
CAGCTCAGTCTCGTTAACTGCAGAAAGAGGACTATAAGTAGACTCAAGAAATTTTCATATGTCATAGGCAGTGGGAAAAACATATATGAGTTTAAAATTTTTTGAACAAGCCCACAGAATAAACTATTCATAGTTTTAGTGTTTATATGGCACTCGTGCTTAGTTAAGTTACTTGGCAGCTTAATACATGTCATGTTCCACACCTCTATGTCTAGACTTATGAGGAATTTTCTCATTAACACTTTCCAACCTTCATAGTGTTTACCTAAAAATAGTGGTGGTGCTAGTAATTTTATAGTATACCAATTTCCATCCCCACTTGCCAATTCGAGAATACGGTTGGCCATTATTCCCGGTGGTGAAACCATTTTGGAATAACCTCCCTCTAATACCACTTGTTGGATCTAGTGGCCAACCTTAGAGGTGGGTGAATAAGGTTTAACAACGATTAATAGAAGCTTGAAATATTTCTAACTAGAAAAACTAGTTCAGCAAGCTACCGCAGGGTGTTAGGTAGCTAATGCACAGCGGTATGTTACAGAACTCATTTTTCTAGGCAGATTCCTCCTTAGAAATCTATGAACCTTTCATAGAAGTACAGGCTAACACACACAACGTAATATGCAAGAGAATATGCAGAAAATGAATTTCATTCCAATGTAAAATCAGCAATTGCTTTTTAAGATTACAAAACTTGATCTCCGTGATGCCGGAGATCGAAGGCGGTGAGTGAAAAAGCTTTTTGGTTTTCTATACAGACCTACTCCCTAGACCGGTTGGCTCTCTCCCTTTCCCTCCAAGAAAGGTCTTTGAGCCGGCTCTTCACCTCCACGCAAGGAAGGGTCTTAGAGCCGCGCTAGATCACCTGATCGAGATGTCCCTACCCCGGGATGATTTCTCACGGAATCCTTCGCAGATTCCAACGACCTTCCCCCGTCGATTTCCCTCACCACAAGAATATAGAGAAACAAGAAAGATTACAACAAAATTTTTAAGGATTTAAAAGATTAAAATCTCCCTTTTGACGATTCCTCCATTGAGCGATCCGCGGTCGGTGCTTGAGATCTTCGTGTGCTTGCAACTAGTCATCTCTTCATAGTCAATGTAGTTCTTGGCTCGCCAGAGTTCTTCGTGTGAGAAGGGGAGGGAGGCGGTCTTCTTTTCCTTCGACGGATATGGCTGAACGGACCACAGAGAGACGACCGAACCCTAGGAGTCGTAGATCTAAGTCTCTTTTCATCATAGTCAGGAACACAGAAAATGAGGCGCCTTTATATATGTCTTTGTGAAAATAGGCTACCGCCGGCGGTAAGGCTAGCGCCCGGCGGTAGGTTTACGCACTTGATGTTGACAGCTATCCTATAAATTTAGAAAAATATTAAGAATGAATATTTTCCTTTTTCCAATGCTAGACCGACATGGTAGGTAGATAGCGCCCAACAGTAGTCCAGTCATCTTGACACTTTTTTCTTGATGATCGTTGAGTGTGTTATCGTGGTGCGGTACCAAGTAGCGCCCGGCGGTAGTTTAGTTATCTCAACGCTTCCATATCGACGATCATCGAGTGTGTTGCCGCGGCGCGATACCAAGCTAGTGCTCGACAGTTAATTTGTCTCGACGAATCAGCCAGTCTCGACAAATCAGCTTGTATCGATGATCGTTGATTATGCTATCGCGATGCGGTACTAAGCTAGAGCCTATAGGGTAGGTTCCCAAGAGCCTGTAAGAATTAATTCTTCGAACTAGCATGGGCGGTAGGACTAGCGCTATATGGTAGATTCCTAAGCGCCTTATCTATTTAATTCAGGCTACTGCCCGGCGTTAACTACAACCGCTCGGCGGTAGGTTTTTGAGGAGGGCTCCTTGAGATTCTTGGACCTGTAAACCTTCACACTCTAGCAAACACAAGATGTAATCAAATACAATAAGGGAGTTGATATTATCAAACTAAGGATATGTGAACCCTCGGCTCCAACAATTTTTCTGTTATCAGTTACTAGACCACTCGAGTATACTCGAAGAATTCCATGAGTATTCATGTGATGTCTCGACAAATGACACGAGACTTCACATATATACACGAAGAATTTTACTTAGCCATTTTCTAAAAAAGTTTAAGAAACTATCAGAAATTTCCCGAGTAAACTCGATGAATTCCAAGAGTATTCACGTGATAGCTCGATGAATGACTCGAAACTTACTCGATGAATTTTACTTGGGAAATTTTTTGATTCTCCCTGAACTCAGCAACCTTCCTTTTCCTTGATTCTTATACACTTGAAAATGAAGTACACCTCAATAGAGAGATTAAACATGAGCTAACACCATGTTCTACACAATGAGGGATTATATTGCATAGTCCTGTGTTTGATGACTCATTGTAATCTGATATTGGTGTATACTTAGCAATTAAGTCTTGCAACTACATAACTTGAAAGTAAAGTCAAATACTACTCAATTCATCTTAGTTCAAGGTGGACTTCTTCAGATCAGGGTTATTGTGGAAGCAATATCCAACAATCTCCCGATATTTGAAGAAGTTAGAACCCTATACACTAATGTAAATTGCACAGAAAATAATCTTAAACACAAACATATAAGGAAAAGGAATAGAGTAGAATTAGCATAAATCTCAACAAAAGAGTAATGATATATAAATAGTTCATAATGGAATTTTAGGATTCACACACAATCATAGACATAGAATATGAAATTTAAACAGTCTTTCCCTAGGCCTTCTTATTTTGCCTAACAAAATATGCTTTTGGCTTTGGAAAATATTTTGGAGGAGGAGGAGCATCTGGATCATCACTTCTGTACTTCTTGAAATGTATCCTCCTTTTTTGTTGGCCACATAATGCTTTTTTCATTCCTCTTTGCTATAATGCAACCACCTATCTTCATTTGCCAAGTCAACTAAAGTGAAAGTGTCCAGTATTATGCCTTTGGATATTGGGCTCCATACTTCAACAAGTTTCCTGTTCGGGTCAGACCTGTGAGTAGAGGGACCTTCTCCATATCTTCTTTTCTTGATAGCCAGTTGAGGTACTTCTCCAACAAACTATACATCTGATTATGTAGCAGCAGCATAAGTTCATATCCCATATTGATAATCTTCCTGAGAATAGTCCCTAGTATCCATCCATTACTGGGATTAATCATGAGCAGGATGAACAACATCATATATTGGTTCTGGCACTCTGACTTCAGCATTTACTGAAGCTCCAAAGAAGTATCCATGCAGTCACTTGAAGTCTTCATAACAGTATGTATTGACACCTTGAAACTGTTATTGCATGGCAGCTTCAAGAGCATTCACCTTATTTTGAATTGTTCTCTCCCCCCTTTCTAACTTCTTCAACAATGACATTGATAATAGTGTCTCTGAAGTAAACCATCTATCCACCAAAATGGTGCATCCCGACATTTTGAGAACCAATAATAGTCTTTGCAGTGTCATGAACATGCCTTGTCTCTTATAGATTGTAGCTAAGTCCTTTCATAGTATGAACAATTGCTTTGCCACCTTGTACTGGCCAGTTATCCAAGTTGGATTCCAGCTTCTCAAAATGGACCTTCACTTCAGCAGGTCCATTATTCACATCTCTTTCAACCTCTTTTACCTTATTCAGAACTTTCTTCAGGGAATGATCAAAGGGTACTCTTTGCATGACAAGCATATCTTCTATAGATTTCAACATAAAATTATCTGAACTGGTACTAGGAATATCTTCAGCTTGTGTTCTAGGAGGTGAAGGAAGATATGCAATATCCTCAGATTCACTAGGAGATAGTTCCATGGGAGAGGCATAAGATTTTATTAGGAAAGAGGTATATTCAGCCTCTAGGATAGGAGGAAGCACTTCTTCTTCTCCTTTCTTATCAAAAATCTCTAGGATGTTTTCCCCTCAAATTGAACCTAGCCTGGGATCTGAGCAATCCTTTTCTGGAGATCATGTAAAAACTTGTCGATTTGTTCTTGAAGAGAGTTAGGTGGCTGGTTCATCTCCCCCTCAACCAAAGCTGGAAGATTTGTTAGGAGACTTATTATCATATTGGCAGTAGTAGGAGCTTCCTCATTAGCAGCATCATCAACAAATTCAGCATCATTAACAACAACATCAGTAACATCAGCAGCATTATCCAGTTCCTCAGCATCAACATCAAAAGTGCCACCATCAGCATCATCATTAGCCTCAACAACATCATCAAGATCAACATCAGAAACAACTGTCTCAGCAACGATAACAACTCTATCTTCAACCACTATCTCTACAAACACTGTAGTCTCAGAAATCTCTATCTTAGTAGTCTTTATGTCTACTGGAACTGGCTCAAGAGAAATAGGAAAAATAATAACCATAGTGGGTAGTGTCTCCCCCTCAGCAACTGCACCAGAACTCTCAGGTGTGTCATTGGGGGTAGTAGTTGGAATTCTCTCCTCCTTAATGAATTCTTCTTCCTCTACACCATTCAGCATCCCACCTACCCCGATAATTCTCTTCTCCCACCAGCTAAAAATGGAAAAGTCAATCTTCTTCAAGTGAAGAATGGGTAAACCTGAAGACATGTCAAACTGATTCCTATCCATTTGATTCAAGTACAGAGTAATTATTCTTCCAAAATTTGGTGCATTCAAACATTCCTTTCTCTTCTCAAACAGGACTCTTCCCCAGTCAATCCACTTCCTGCAGATCACTACTGTGAGGAGCTTGAACATCTAACCAGACACTAATCGTGTGATCCAACCTTACACAAAAGAACTTTTCCCATATTATCAGAAAGAAACTTCCCTTCCTCATTCATCTATTTCCTTCTGATCGAGGTAGTTCTACTTGGCAGACCACAAAATAGAAGGGCTCTATGTAAGTCTGTCTCTTCAATCAATTCTTCCTCAACCTTTGATGGCAGTCGCAAGTATCTATTCAAGAGACTTTCCTTCACTTTAACAGAGGTGTTCCTAAGTTTACTCTTTATAACTGTCCCTTCATGACGAAGCTTGGTATTTTGATAGAACTCCTAGACATCTCGGTAAAGGACTCGGCATGGGTGTTCCATAAGAAAAATTAGCCGTGTCGTCTCGAACAACAAGATGGCATTTCTGAACTCATCGGAGGCTATATCAAATCCTGTACATACAAGTTCCCCATCGACTTGAAGGTTTCCACTGCCTCTAGGAGCCATCACTGAAACTCGGGCTATAACCAATAGGAAAGACGAGAATTTATGGAGATGAACTGCGATACGACCTGAGACGAAGTCGGGAGTATTACTTTTGACAGACTTGACAATGAAGTCCTGCTTTGACGGAGGAGAATTGGCGGCGAATACCTTCTATCTGGAGTTGAATCGACGAAAGGAGTTGAGAAGTCTGGATGAATCATGTGAAATCTGAATGCCTTAAGTCCTATTTATATAGTTTTATAGTTTTGAAGAGAGAGAGAGAGGTGTGTACCTATTTGGAAATGACTCTTCGGATCCAATATATAAAGAGTTAAAAAATGACCTTGAGCAGATTCAGCGAAATGTCCCGAGAAATCCTGATAAATTTGTCGAAATGACTCGTTTAATCCAAGTAATTTGTCGAAATGACTCGTGAAGAAGTCCTGATTTCACGTTACGTCTCGACGAGTTCGTCGAGATGACATGGGTATATTCGATGAATTTTCCTTAGAATTTCGGAGATGATGAATTCCAGTACTTCTGCTGATTTCTTGACTATTTATGACTCATTGTTTAGCATATCAAGTTCCATCTTGAAGAAGTTAAACTTGTCCTTGTCTAGCAACTTTATGAATATGTCGGTAATTTTCTTATCCGTCAAGACATAATTGAGATTTATGTCCATGTTCTCCACATGCTCCCGGATGAAATAGTACATTACCTCGATGTGCTTTGTCCGGATGTGAGAGAGTAGATTGTGAACAATTGCTATTGCACTGGAAGAGTCGCAAAATATAGGAATCTCCTTTAGCTCCATAGAAGTTGTGCACAACAACTGACTGCATAGATATACTCTGACTCAGTAGTTGAGATTGCAACACAATTTTGTTTCTTACTTCTCCATGAATTAAGCCTTCTTCCTAGGAACTGACATGTCCCAGAAGTGATTTTTCTATCGTCCATGCATCCTGCAAAGTCAACATCTGAAAAAACCAATTAGTTCACAGTCAATACTTCTGGGGCACCATAAGCTAAGATTTGGTGTGCCTTTAAGGTATCTCAAAATCCTCTTTGCACCGACATAATGACATTCCTTAGAGTTCACCTGAAATCTAGCACATACACATGTTGAAAACATTATGTCTGGTCTACTAGTAGTGAGGTAGAGCAAGGATCCGATTATGCTTATGTACTTGGTTTCATCAAAAGGTTTCCCTTTCTCATCCTTGTCCAGAGTCATAATCGAACCCATTGGAGTCCTCATAAAGGTTGTGTTCTCAATTCTGAATTTCTTATCTATCTTTTTGGTGAATTTTGTCTGAGAAATGAACATTTCATCTTCAAATTTCTTCACCTGAAGTCCTAAGAAATACTTTAACTCTCATATACTACTCATTTCAAACTTCCCTTGCATCAAGTTAGAAAACTTTTTGCATAGGTTGTCATCTGTTGATCCAAATATAATATCGTCGACATAGATTTGCACTGGCAAAATCTTGCATTTAACTTCCCTAAGAAACAATGTCTTATCTATCTTTCCCCTTGTGAACTTATTCTCAAGAAGAAAGCTAAATAGTATCTCAAACCAAGCTCGAGGAGCTTGTTCAAGACCATATAAATCTTTGTGAAGAAAGTAAATAAAATCAGGAAATGAATAATCTGTGAAACTTGGGGGGTTGTTCCATGTATACTTCTTCCTTTAAATTTCCATTAAGGAAGGGTGACATCACATTCATTTGATAGATCTTAAACCCTTTGTGAGCAGTGTATGCGAGGAATAACCTGATTGCTTTGATTCTAGCCACTAGAGCAATTGTTTGATTGAATTCGATCCCTTCTTCTTGTATCTACCCTTGATCTACAAGTATGGCTTTATTATTTATGATCACGCCATCTTCGTCCAGCTTGTTTCTGAAGACCCATTTTGTCTCGATCACATTGTGTCCTTTGGGTCTTGGTACTAGCTCCCAAACTTTACACCTCTTCAATTGATTGAGTTTTTCTTCCTTTGCAATGATCCATGAAGCATCTCTATTTGCTTCTTCAAACTTCTTTGGCTCAATCTGTGAGAGAAAACTCAAGTGCAAAATTTCATTAGTTGTACCTCATCTTGTGCTTACTCCATCGTGAGGGTCTCCAATAATCTGATCAACTGGATGGTCTCTTGAGTGTCTGATCACTTGATTCCTCGCATCCTCTATGCCACCAGGGGGTTTTGCTATTTTTGGTCCATCTTATTCAATTTTATGGAGCTCTTCATCCTAAGGTTCTTCTTCCACCAGGCTTGGAATGTTGACTTTGACTGAGCTTGGAACACTTTCCTTTTCATTTTATTCCACGCTTAGGTCTTTTAATTTTGTACCTACATTGGTGGGCCAAAACCCGAACAGGCAAGCGTACCTGTCGAATTGTAGTACCAAGGTCGTATTTAAACACGGGGCTGTCAAGTACTTCTACTCACGCTTTAACTATTATCCTACCGGAAAACTACTGGGATTTGAGAATTTTTAAAAAGTAAAACAAAAGACAACTTGCGAGACGAAAAACTTATAATAAAAAGCTAGCATTCGATCAATGATTCACCATGAAACTAGATAAGAGAGATAAAAATAAAGATAGTTTTAATTTTGCAAATCAAACTCGACCGTGACGGATCCGATATTAAGACAAAATCTCGCTAGAGCATTAGGTCTCCTAACTTATAGACTCTTTGATCGAAATCTCTTTACAAACCAAAGACGCCTAAAGTTGCATTATCGAGGTGATCCGCACTATTGGATTTGACTCCAATCCGGAGGATTTACGTCGTCCTATCTCTAGGATTGCATTCAAATCCTTCCTTCTTTGAGCGATCTTTCAAATCATGAGTCTCTCGACTACTATGAAATGAGAACAAGGCCTACTACCGCATATCGAAAATACGGAGTCGACACAAATTAATCAAAGAAGGATCGAGCATGAAATAACAAAAATAAAACTAAGAAATAAAGTAAACTCTCATCTCACTTCATGGATCCTCACGATCGAATGCTATAGGGAATTAGCTACGCATAATTGAAAAAGAAGACAAATAAAAGAAGAGAGAAACATTTTCATTGATTAATAAAAAGGAAGTACACAATAATATTAAAACGATGATAATATTATGCTAAGAAGAAAATTACAACCATAAAAAAAAACAATGAAGAAAAACTTGTAGTAGAACTCTCTTGCTCACTTGCTCTCTTGCTCCAATCCAACCTCCTCAAAGCATGGGATATGGGTTCCTTTTATAGGAGTGGAGGGAAGCATCTAGAAGAGGAAGACTAAGGGGTGGCCGGCCATAGGGGGGGGGGGGGAATGTTCATGCATGGTATTAAATGGAGGAGAGAGAAATGCATGCATGTGTTTAATGACAAAATATGTAATGGGAAGGGGGAGTGAATGGGAAATAAAAGAGGGGAGAGAGATGATAGGGGCCGGCCATGCAAAGGGATGGATTCATGCATTGCATTAAATGGAGGAGAGAGGGGTGGATAAAAATGCATGCATGAGAGGAAAGGTGGCTAGGGAATAAAGGGGAGAGAGTGGCCGGCCACATGCATGAATAATTGCATGCATGTGGTCGGGTTGCATGGAAAGGGGGCTTCAATGGGCTGCTCTTTTGGTGGGCTTTAATAGGGCTCGGGTAGGGGAATATAGGCTATTTGGGCTGCTCCAAATGCTGGGCTTTATGAGGGGAGAGAGGCTCGGGTAGCTTCCAAAAGATGGGCATGAACCTACAAAGAAAAGAGACAACACAAACATGGATTAGTCTACATAAAATAACAAAGTTAAAAAAAGATTTTAAAACACAATAATGATAAAAGCATTACAACATTGAAATTAAAACATTAAGACATATCATTAACTATAATTTAAACATAACATAACATATTATAAAATAACATAATACATATAATAAGACTATATAGATTTTTATATCAAAACTATAATAACACTAGGAAGTAATATATTGTAAAGAGACATTAAAACATGAAATAACAATCATAAAATATAAATAAAATTAGGCATTTTGAATACTAAATTACCCCCATATAGGATGACTAAAACTAGTCATCAAATTCCCCCATGCTTAGACATTTGCTTGCCCTCAAGAAAATAAAAATGAAAACTAGGGAAGGAAATAGAAAATAAACAAAGCTAATTTAGGTTTCATAATTAAGAAAAACAAAACATGGAAAATTAAACTATCCTAATATTCATATTATCAACTAGTGGGGTGAGAAGTGCACAATAGAAGATTTGAAAGTGAAACCCTAAAAATCTCATTAAAACATAATAAAAGTCTACACATTTCTAAATCTTAAAACAAGGCATCCAAAATAAATGAAAATAAGGAAAACAAAAGTAGAAGTTCTAAATAAACGGCGCATTAACAAACTACTAGGTTGCTAGATAAACATTAACCCTAAAACACTCCAAGATAACCTCCAAAGAAATCCATCAATGATGGTGGCCATAGGCTTGTACGTTCACACTTTCTCTACTACGCGAAATTAAGTTCTAAGATCATTAGGACTTCTACTAGGCATTAAAACTTGGTTTAGGTGAATGATTAGGAAATGGAAACAAAGATAAACATAATGGCTTAAACACTAAACCAAGGGTGAGCTTAAAAATTAACAAAGCATAAGACATGATAAGTACTTCAGTTCAAACTAAAATAAACATAAGGCCATGAAATTTTTTTCTTTTATAAGCTTGGCCAAACATAAACTTTTTGCATTCTCTTTTTTTTTATTTTGATTTTTTTCATTTTACTTTCTCAATTTTTTTCCTTTTTGAATAACAATTGATAAGGAAGCTCCAAAAATAAGCTTTATAATGTCCTTGTCATTTCCAATATAATACCCCTCCCACAAAAAAATAATTTTAAGCTCAAGGTTATAGTGTGAAAATAGGACGGGCATTTGGCTTTGGTGAACAAGATGAAATGAAAGGTGGAGCTAAAAACAAGGAAAATAAGGAAAAGGCCCAAAATTGTTTTGCAAGGGTTTTGTTTTTGGCGGGCAAGAAAAGCTCAAACTATTCAAATGGTGGCCTAAATCATTTCTAAAGAACGTAAAAATGACGCAAATGCTTCGAGAGTAGCTTGGTACAAGTTCTAGACACCAAGAAAGACTACCCCGCAAATGAAAAAGGACTAATGATACCTAGCAACCATTCGTAAGTAACTAACCGAATAAAAATACATAACTACGCATTGCTAGCTTATAACTTAAAAACCGGATGCCTATATTTAAGAAAAAGAAACTAGTAGAACTAGACTATGTTAAAATGATAGGTTTAGAAAAACATTTTCAAAGTGATCTATATAGAACTAAGAAACCGCATGGGCCTATACTTCACTAGAAGCAACATGAAAATAAAGATAGAAAATAATTTTAGGATTTGTTTTTCAAATAGATTTTAGCACAATTTTTTTTTATTTTTGTCTTTCTAATATTTTTTTGGGGTTTTATAATTTTTTGGATTTTAGATTTTGAAGACATAAAATATTATACTAAAGCATACATTTTTTCTGAAAGAAGAAGAACAGAAAGAAAAGACCAAAAGAAACTAGACCCCCCCATGCTTAAATTCTTCATTGCCCTCAATGAAGAAAACATAAAGAAAAAGAGAAGGGGACTGAGAAGAAGAGAAAAAGAAAAATGCAGGAAAAATAAATAACTAAAAAAAACAGGACTTCCCCGGGTTCGTGAGATGAAGGCGGATGTCGCTCCCCCATGCTTGCCATTTAGAGTACTTGAACGTCAGCAGTATGACTTGATCCATCGGATATCAGCAGCGGCGGAGCGGCGACCACGATCATGGACTTGATTGGCCTCCGGTAGAAAGAGCAAAATAAAAGCAAAAAAGATAGAGTCCATGGGCAGATTGCCTGATAATGTTTTTTTATTACAACATCCAAATAAAAGAGTTTCATAATAATAAGTCCAAAAATAAAAGTGAAAAATAAAAATGTCCATCACCAAATAAAAATGTCCATCAGAAATACTAAACTAATAATCAAAAAGAAGATTCTCCTTTGCAGGAGTCACAGAATCATTAGAGAAATAGAGTTTAAGTCTATGGCCATTAACTTTAAAGTCCCCCTTATCGGGGTGTGAAAGTAGCACAGTGCCGTAAGGAAAAACATCCTTGACCGTGAACGGTCCGGACCATCTAGATTTAAGCTTTCCCGGGAAGAGACGTAAACGCGAATTAAAAAGAAGAACTTGATCGCCTGGTTTAAACGTTTTAGGGTGGCGCGGGTTCTTATCGTGATACAATTTTGTGCGTTCTTTATAAATTTTATTATTTTCATACGCGTACGCTCTCCATTCATCGAGTTCATTCAATTGATTTTTTCTATGCTCGCCGACCGAATGCGGATCAAAATTAAAAAACTTTAACGCCCAATACGCTCGGTGCTCTACTTCTACCGGAAGATGACACGATTTTCCATAGACCAATCGGAAAGGAGTACAACCGATGGCGGTCTTGTACGCAGTCCGATAAGCCCAAAGAGCATCGTCTAATTTTAGGGACCAATCTTTACGAGAAGTAGAAATAGTTTTTTCCAAAATTCTTTTAAGTTCGCGATTGACTACCTCGACCTGACCGTTAGTTTGGGGGTGATAAGCAGTGGATAATTTATGCGTAATGCCATATTTGGCTAAAGCCTTATTGAGTTGAGCGTTGCAAAAATGACTTCCCCTATCACTAACGATCGCTCGAGGAAATCCAAAACGAGAAAATAATTTTTTCAAAAAATTAACAACAACGTGAGCATCATTATTTGGCAGAGCTTGGGCTTCTGCCCACCTAGAAACATAATCGACTGCGACTAGAATATATTTATTTACTAAGTTGGAGGGAAATGGGCCGACAAAGTCAATGCCCCATAGATCAAAAATTTCGCACTCAAGAAAGTAGTTTTGTTCCATTTCAGTTTTATTTGAGAGATTTCCAGTCCGCTGGCAACGATCGCACCCGCCCACAAAGATTTGTGCATCTTTAAATATGCTTGGCCAATAGAAGCCAGCACTAAGTACTTTGTGTGCGGTGCGGTTAGCCTGATAGTGCCCGCCAGTCGGACCCTCATGAACATGTTTTAAAATTTGGTGACCCTCTTCCTGCGAAACGCATCTCCTTACTACCTGGTCCGCACAAATGCGAAATAGAAATGGGTCTTCCCAAAAATAATACTTCAACTCCGAAAAGAATTTCTTCTTTTGGTGAGTGGAGTATTCTTTTGGAAGGACCCGGGCCACAAGATAATTGGCCAGATCGGCAAACCAGGGGGTAGGAGATGAAGAAATATTAAAAAGACGCTCATCCGGAAAAGAGTCATTAATAAAAGTTTCATTTAAAAAATCAAGTTTGGGATTTTCAAGGCGAGATAGATGATCCGCCGCTAGATTTTCCGCTCCTTTCTTATCCCGAATCTCCAAGTCGAATTCTTGAAGTAAGAGGATCCAACGAATAAGACGCGGCTTGGCATCCGGTTTAGAAAGGAGGTACTTCAAAGCGGAATGATCCGTAAAAACGATAACCTTGGAAAGGGTGATGTAGGGTCGGAATTTATCAAACGCAAAAATGATAGCTAAAAGTTCTTTCTCCGTCGTGGTGTAATTTTCTTGAGCAGAAGTTAGAGTTTTACTAGCATAAAAAATCGGATGAAAGTTCTTAGCAATTCGTTGTCCTAGTACCGCGCCTACCGCATGATTACTCGCGTCGCACATAATTTCAAAAGGCAAATCCCAAACTGGGGCGATCATAATCGGAGCATTTATAAGCTTTGATTTAATTAATTCAAAGGCCTCGAGACAAGATTTATCAAAAACAAAAGGAGTGTCTTTTTCGAGCAAGTGGGTGAGAGGTTTAGTGATTTTTGAAAAGTCTTTAATAAATCTACGATAAAAACCCGCATGACCTAAAAAACTTCTAATTGCTTTAACGGTTGTAGGGGGCGGTAACTTTTCAATTACTTCAATTTTTGCCTTGTCCACTTCAATTCCCCTAGCGGAAATGTTGTGGCCAAGGACTAAACCCTCACGTACCATAAAGTGGCACTTCTCCCAATTTAAGACTAAATTTGTCTCCTCGCAGCGTTTTAAAACTTTTCCTAAATTTTCTAAACATAGTTCGAATGAGTCGCCAAAAACAGAAAAGTCGTCCATAAAAACTTCCATAATATTTTCTACATATTTATCAAAAATGTCAAGCATACACCGCTGAAAGGTGGCGGGTGCGTTGCATAATCCGAAAGGCATTCTACGATAGGCAAAAGTTCCGAAGGGGCAAGTGAATGTCGTCTTCTCTTGGTCCTCGGGTGCGATAGGGATTTGAAAATATCCCGAGAGACCGTCGAGGAAGCAATAAAAATTGTGTCCGGACAAACGTTCTAAAATTTGATCGATAAAGGGGAGGGTGAAGTGATCTTTTCGAGTGGCATCATTTAGTTTATGGTAATCGATGCACATCCTCCATCCCGTTATCATCCTAGTTGGAACTAAATCGTTGTTTTCGTTTGGTACTACCGTGATCCCACCCTTCTTAGGAACAACTTGAACTGGACTTACCCACTGACTATCGGAAATAGGATAGATTATCCCCGCATCTAATAACTTAAGCACCTCTCCCTTCATAACCTCTTTCATATTTGGATTAAGACGACGTTGTGGTTGAACTACACCCTTAGGATTATTGTCAAAAAATATTTTGTGTGTGCAGAAAGAGGGGCTTATGCCAGGAATATCACAAATTTGTCACGCTATAGCTCGGCGATGCTTTTGTAGTAGTTCGATCAATTGTTCGTTTTCAGATTGGGAAAGAAAAGCCGAGATTATAATGGGCAATTTTGAATCTTTTGCAAGAAAAGCATATTTGAGATGTTCGGGAAGGGGTTTGAGATCGAGCTGGGGTGGTTCATCATAAGAATTTTTAAAAACTTTTTCATTTTCAAAAATAAGTTTTTCATAATTTTTTCTACCAAAAACAGAATCATTTTCAAAATTTTTCTGTATTGACATCACCGTGCTTTCAAAACCATTTGAATAAATTTCAGAAAAAGAAGAGGAAAATTCATTAGAAGAGATGTTAGAAAGGGGAAGGGAAGAATCTTCGTTTAAAACATCAATAAAGAAGCATGAGTCATCATTTTGTAAAGAATTTTTCATTGATTGATTTATAGAAAATGTGACCTCATCATTTCCCACTCGCAAAAACAACTTTCCGTTACTAACGTCTATAACTGCTCGAGAGGTGGCTAGAAATGGTCGTCCAAGGATAAGAGGAACCTCGACGTCCTCTTCAATATCAAGAATGACAAAATCCACCGGGAAGATGAATTTGTCGACCTTTACTAACACGTCCTCAACGATACCTAGTGGATACTTAATAGACCTATCAGCTAATTGGATACTCATTCTTGTAGGGCTCAGAGTGCCCAAACCAAGCTTCTTGAATAAAGAAAAAGGCATCAAATTGATGCTCGCTCCTAGATCCGCTAGCGCATGTTTAACGAATAAATCACTGAAGACGCAAGGAATTGAAAAGCTACCCAGGTCATTTATCTTTTTCGGAAGATTTGAATTTTTAATGACTGCCGAGCATTCTTCATTCAATGTTACATGTGATAAGTTCTCCAATTTCTTTTTGTTCGTTAATAAATCTTTAAGATATTTAGCGTACTTAGGCATTTGGCTAATCGCTTCATGAAACGGCAAATTAATATGAATTTGTTTAAATATTTCAAGAAAGCGTTGATATTGATTATCTAGTTTTTCTTGCCTAAGTCTAGCCGGATAAGGAGGTGGCGGAAATTCATTTATAATAATCGGAGCATCATTTTGAAAAACATTTTTGTCTTTTTCAGAATCAAAAATAATAGAGCTATCCTTTTCTTTTTCAAATGCAGATTTTTCTTTTTCAAGATCTAAGTTATCATTTTCCGTGGGGGTAAAAACAGGAGGGACACTCACCCTTGGCTCTTCCCTTGTGGTGGGCTCGTTAACAACTTTACCGCTCTGAAGGGAAATCGTATTTGCATGCTCCCTTTGGTTAGGCTCAGTGTTCGAGGGAAGAGTTCCAGGTGGTCTCTCGGAAAAGGCCTTGGCGAGTTGGCCGACTTGATTTTCTAAGTTTTTCATTGATCCTGTTAAATTTCTAATAGTGGCATCGTTCGAGCTTATATATTTAGCGAGGATCTCTTCCAAAGGGGAAGGTTTTTGAAAATTTTGTTGCGGTGGTGGTGGTGTAAAATCGTGCGGTGGGCGTACTACGTTAGCATTATTACTCCAAGAAAAATTAGGATGGTTACGCCATCCGGGATGATAAGTGTTCGAAGAAGCAGAAAAACCAGGAGGAGAAGAAAAGTTCGAAAAAGCAGAAAAATTATTCGCAGAAATATTTTGAGCAGGCCTGGGTATGTTCCCCAGATAATCCACCTGCTCGGCAGCAGCAGCATTTTCATATACCTTAGCGGCGGAGGGAGCAGTCATCTCCGAGATCTTCTTGTTGAGCATTTCCACTTGCATCGCCAGTTGCGTCACCGAATCCACTTCGTAGATACCTGCAGGTTTAGATGGGCGAGACCTGGACGAATTCCACTGATAAGTGTTCATCGTCATGTCATCGATAAGCTCAAGAGCGACTTCCGGAGTTTTGCGGTCTAAAGAACCAGCGGAAGCGACATCTATCATTTGCTTTGTTTCTTGATTTAGCCCATTATAAAATGTCTGAACCTGCAACCATACAGGCAGAGAATGATGTGGGCATCTTCTCAAAAGTTCTTTGAACCTCTCCCAAGTGTCATAGAGGGTCTCAGAATCAATTTGAGAATATGAAGTTATATAATTTCGAAGCTTAGCAGTTTTGGCGGGGAGAAAATAACGAGAAAGAAATTTTTCAGTTAAAATGTTCCAAGTAGTGATTGATCCTCTTGGAAGAGAACTCAACCACTGTTTGGCTTTAGTCCTTAGGGAGAATGGGAAGAGTCTTAGCCTTATCGCATCGTCTGAGACACCATTGATTTTGAAGGTGTCACAGATTTCGAGAAAATTAGCAATATGCAAGTTCGGATCTTCATCTTGTAATCCGTCGAACTGTACATATTGCTGCACCATTTGTATGATGCTAGGCTTAAGCTCGAAGTTATTGTTCGCAATCGCAGGTCGAACAATACTTGTCTCAGTCCCCTCCAGATTGGGTCGAGCATAATCGGACATGGTCCTTTGCTGAGCCATTTCTGGGTTAGGGTCTCCCATTTCAGAATTAAAATTACAATCCCCAAAGGAATCCTCAACCGCTGTTTGAGAAGTGGAAGCCCCGAATCGTAGTTGTCTCCGAAAGGAGCGTTCGATTTTCGGGTCCAAATCAACAAGTAGCGACGGATTCGCTCGGGTCATGCACTAGCAAAGAAAAATGAGGGAAGATGAAAATGAAAGCTTGGAAAAGAAAGAAAAAGAGAAAAGAAAGAAATTTTTTTTTAAATAGATTTTTTTACGGCTTGGCTCTCGAACTTCCCGAGGACTACCCGGTGAAGGGTTCGCCCGGTACTAGGTAAAATGGTGGCGCTTAAAGCCCCTTACCCTTTTCGAGAGAATTTAGGTGGAGTAGAAATAAAGTGAAGTGGGTTGATTATAAATATTTAAATATATAAAATATATTTTTTTTTTTTTTGTAGAAGTAATAGCGCAAGCGTTTTCAAAATATTGACGAAGAAAAGTCCCCGGCAACGGCGCCAAAAACTTGGTGGGCCAAAACCCGAACAGACAAGCGTACCTGTCGAATTGTAGTACCAAGGTCATATGTAAACACGGGGCTGTCAAGTACTTCTTCTCACGCTTTAACTATTATCCTACCGGAAAACTACTGGGATTTGAGAATTTTTAAAAAGTAAAACAAAAGACAACTTGCGAGACAAAAAACTTATAATAAAAAGCTAGCATTCGATCAATGATTCACCATGAAACTAGATGAGAGAGATAAAAATAAAGATAGTTTTAATTTTGCAAATCAAACTCGACCGTGACGGATCCGATATTAAGACAAAATCTCGCTAGAGCATTTGGTCTCCTAACTTATAGACTCTTTGATCGAAATCTCTTTACAAACCAAAGACGCCTAAAGTTGCATTATCGAGGTGATCCGCACTATTGGATTTGACTCCAATCCGGAGGATTTACGTCATCCTATCTCTAGGATTGCGTTCAACTCCTTCCTTCTTTGAGCGATCTTTCAAATCATGAGTCTCTCGACTACTATGAAATGAGAGCAAGGCCTACTACCGTATATCGAAAATACGGAGTCGACACAAATTAATCAAAGAAGGATCGAGCATGAAATAACAAAAATAAAACTAAGAAATAAAGTAAACTCTCATCTCACTTCATGGATCCTCACGATCGAATGCTATAGGGAATTAGCTACGCATAATTGAAAAAGAAGACAAAATAAAAGAAGAGAGAAACAATTTCATTGATTAATAAAAAGGAAGTACACAATAATATTAAAACGATGATAATATTATGCTAAGAAGAAAATTACAACCATAAAAAGAAAACAACAATGAAGAAAAACTTGTAGTAGAACTCTCTTGCTCACTTGCTCTCTTGCTCCAATCCAACCTCCTCAAAGCATGGGATATGGGTTCCTTTTATAGGAGTGGAGGGAAGCATCTAGAAGAGGAAGACTAAGGGGTGGCCGGCCATAGGGGGGGGAATGTTCATGCATGGTATTAAATGGAGGAGAGAGAAATGCATGCATGTGTTTAATGACAAAATATGTAATGGGAAGGGGGGAGTGAATGGGAAATAAAAGAGGGGAGAGAGATGATAGGGGCCGGCCATGCAAGGGGATGGATTCATGCATTGCATTAAATGGAGGAGAGAGGGGTGGATAAAAATGCATGCATGAGAGGAAAGGTGGCTAGGGAATAAAGGGGAGAGAGTGGCCGGCCAAATGCATGAATAATTGCATGCATGTGGTCGGGTTGCTTGGAAAGGGGGCTTCAATGGGCTGCTCTTTTGGTGGGCTTTAATAGGGCTCGGGTAGGGGAATATAGGCTATTTGGGCTGCTCCAAATGCTGGGCTTTATGAGGGGAGAGAGGCTCGGGTAGCTTCCAAAAGATGGGCATGAACCTACAAAGAAAAGAGACAACACAAACATGGATTAGTCTACATAAAATAACAAAGTTAAAAAAAGATTTTAAAACACAATAATGATAAAAGCATTACAACATTGAAATTTAAACATTAAGACATATCATTAACTATAATTTAAACATAACATAACATATTATAAAATAACATAATACATATAATAAGACTATATAGATTTTTATATCAAAACTATAATAACACTAGGAAGTAATATATTGTAAAGAGACATTAAAACATGAAATAACAATCATAAAAATTTAGGCATTTTGAATACTAAATTACCCCCATATAGGATGACTAAAACTAGTCATCATACATCTTCATTAAATGCACTCAAAAGAGCTACTATGAAGTATGCTTGTCTCATCAAATACAACATTAAAGGTTTCTTCTACCACCAGGGTTTTCTTGTTGAAAATCTTATATACCTTACAATGGTTACTATAGCCTATGAAAATACCTTCAAAACACTTTTCACTAAACTTAGTTTTGTAAAACTTCTCATTATTAAGTATAAAGCATTTGCTACCAAAGATTCTAAAATAAGCCATAGTTAGTTTCTTGCCCTGCAATAGTTTATATAGTGTCTTACGGTGGTTCTTGTTTATGAGCGCTCTGTTTTGCATGTGGCAAGTAGTGTTGATGGCCTATGCCCATAAATACTCTGGTAAAGAAGAATTGTTCAATATAGTTCTGCATGCCTTTATGAGAATCCTATTCTTTCTCTCTGTAACTCCATTTTAATGTTGAGTTCGAGAAGAGGAAAAATCATGAAAGACACATAGGCTTTCACAGAATTTTGTTATGACACCAGATTCAAATTTTATTTCATGGTCACTTCTTATTTTGACCACAAAGCAGTTCAATTCAATCTGAATTTACCTAATAAAATTGGTGAAGGAATCATATGTATCTGACTTGTGTTTCAGAAAGAACACACATGAAAACCTTGATTAATCATCAATAATAACCAATGTGTAAGCTTTAATTACCTCCTAAACTACAAATTTAGAAGGGACCAAATAAGTCCATATGGAGCAGATATAAGCATCTGGTAGAATCTTTGCCAACAATGCTCTTAAAGATAGCCCTTCTTTGTTTACCCATTTCACATAAGTGACAAGGTCTCTCTTTAACGCACTTAATAGTGGGGACATCACGCACTAAGTTGTGATAAAATAATACATTAATAGTTTTGAAATTAATATGTGCTAATCTCGTGCCATTGGTCATAGAGAGACGCACTATCTTTTTCTAACAAGCACACTAGTGTAGAAGAGTCTAAACAAATGAAATTTAAGCAGAAAATATTTCTACTCCGAGTGGTTGTTAAAATAGTTTCTAAGCTATCATATGACTTTATCAGCCACTTATCCATATAGAAGTCTACCATATAGCCTTTGTCACATAATTGACTTATGCTAATGGGATTATGTGGTAATCACTCAACATACGCCACGTCTGTGAAAGAGACTATAGCATTAGAAATGATGTTGTAGCCTTTAGTGATTCCCCTATTTGAACTACCAAAAATGACTTTTGGTTCATCCTCAATTAGGGTATATTCTAAGAGCAGGCTTCTTATCCCGGTCATATGCCAAGAGCATTCACTGTCCAAATACCATATTAGGATTTTGTTGGCCTTTGGACATACCTGTATTTATAAACTAATTTCCCTTAGGAACCCAAAAAAATTTTGGTCCTTAGTTCCTGGTTAGCTAAACACCACTATGAGTGTTAACATTGCGAGTGGTTGTCCTAGCAGCCTATGGAGTTCTATAATTCTTAGGATTAAACCAACAATCGGTGGTAAAGTGACCAACCTTGTCACAACCCCAATAGTCAAACTTTTTGTACCTTCTTTTATTCTCCTGCTTTACCTTTTGAATAGGAGATCTAGTAGGAGCTACTGACTTCAAAGTCAAAGCCTCATGAGAGCAGCAAACACATGGCTTCTTCTTCTCAAGTTGCTTTTCAACAACAGGTTTTGCCTTTGGTGCTTTCTTAGCACTCGGTCCATGAATATAAGGACCATAATCCTTAAGGATAATTTCTTCATGAGGCGCTTTTAGGGCACTCATTCCAAAATTCCTAGGAATCTCCATCCTTGGTAGTTTTTGTTAAGATCAACATATGTCAGCCTAGCAAAGTGACTATAGGATGCCTCAAAGTCATACTTATTCGTAAGGAAGATGACTTTCTTGAAAGTGGTCTGACTTAGAGGGGCCTTCCCTTTACCCTTAATGGATTTGTGTCCCACTCCACTACCCTTCTTGGGAGCAGAAAATCCATCGATAAGAGGAAGGACAGTGTTAGGCTTTGGGAAGCTTGCTACGAGCTTCTTCTTAGCTAAAAACTTTTCTTCTAACTCATCCATGACTTTCTCTTTCAGACGTATTTGATCAGTAGAGGTTGGGAGTTTCTCTTTCAAGGATTGGAATTCGTCTCTGAGAGGAGTCAATTTTTCAATTTCCTCTCTTAGATCAGATTTCATAGCCTTGAGAGAGGTTATATCCTTGGCCTGAGTTTTTACTATCTTATGACATTTGTCAAAACATGCCAACAGTACCTTATACAAAGCCAATAAATCTGATACCTCTTCAGAAGAATAGTATTCATGGCCTTCTAATGTAGTTTCAGACTCGGATAGCGGTGTGTGGGAATTTACCTTCCTATTATACTGGGAGTTGCCTTCATCCTCGTTAGTATGTGTAATTATCCCAAAGTAGGCTTCCTCATCTGAGCTTGACTTGGTTGAGTCACTATAGCTAAGAGTCTTCAGCTTCTTTGCGATGAAGCTCTTCTCCTCCTTCTTACCTTTGAAGGGTCTCCTCTCTTCCTTCTTAGATCCATCCTTCTTCTTGTAAGGACAGTCAACGATCATATGTCCTGGATTATTACAACAGTAGCACACGATGTTAGTGGAAATATGTTTGTTCGGTTTTGAGTTATACCTATCATTATTATTGTAGGTTTTCTTATAGTGATCACTATCACCACGTGATCTCCTATAATTCGACGATGAGGTTTGATTTCTCATCTACGCATCCTCTTGAATTCTTTTTAGAGTAAAGAGAACTCTCTGTTTGACATTTCAGAGCATGAGGTGCTCGACTCTGAGTCTTCCTGATCATATAAGGATTGTGTTCTGGCAGGAGACACAGATCTATTCCTCCTTGACCCTTCAGCCTTCAGGTCCACTGACCTTTCTCTTGTTGTGAATCTGCTTCCTTCTTCTTCAGCTTTCCTTATGTTGATTTGAAGCTCATAGGAAATCAGCTTCTCAAAAAGATTTTGAGGGTCAGTGTCGGCAAGTCTAACAAACTCCCTTATTGCGCAAACCTTTTTATCCCATGCTTTAGTCAGGGATCTCAAAAAATTGTCGTTAAGTTCACCGTTTGTAAACTTGTGACCGTAATTCCCTAGCTCATTAACAATCCTGAAGTTCTTCTCATAGTAGTCGGCTATGGAGTCTCTTTTGTCTTACTTGAAAGCTTCATACTCCTAATTGAGGAGAGATTTTCGATCATCCCTAACCTCCTCCATACCTTCCATGAGGACAATCAGAGAAGTCCACATATCTTTGGCCGAATTATAGTGGATTAGATTCTGTAACATTGAGTCATCCACGACACTTGTAATAAGGTTCTTTGCTTTCTTGTCCAGAGAGACAAGAGCAATTTAATCTTTAGTTAGATCCAGCATTTTCTTAAGAACAATCAGAGTTAGGTTGATGGTTGAAGCAGTCATGGGCACATGCAGACCTTCTTCGACAATCAGAAAGATTCTAGGATCAGCAGCTTTCATGAAGAACCTGATTCTTTCCTTCCATATGGGAAAGTTTTCCTTGGAACACACAGGCAGCTTCATGGGGGACATATCCTTGCTTCTATCAATGACATAAAATCTTATGCTTTGACAACTTGATGGATATCTTGTTCAGGGTGTTAACCTTATAACGAACAACCTCTCTTTGATACCAAATGAAAGTATCTAGTTGTCTACCTAAATCACCTAGAGGGGGTGAATAGGTGAATTCTTCGCCTTTTTACGGAATAAAAAATTACTAATAAACAAGCACACAGAAGCACACAATGATTTATAGTGGTTTCCCAGAATGGGTACATCCACTGTCCTGCCTCTCTTATCTAGCATTTCGGGCTAGACTCGGCTAATTCACCAAAACTCAGATTATACAAATCTTACACCTCGGAGCCTCAACTCCTACAACTCGGAGACAACGCTTCTCTAACTCGGAGAACAACCTCTCCTACTACTCGAAGACAGATCTCCTACAACTTGATCCAACAACACAGAACTACAAACTCGGAAGTAAAAAACCTCCTATAATAAGAAAAATATTTTTTTACAATTTTCTAGATTGAAAACATTCTACTTCTTCAGATCTGAATGGAATCAATCAATATTCTTTCTCTATGGAGAATAGAACTTGAAATGAAAATGAAGAAGAAGACTTGAAATCTAAAAAATCTCGATCTAAAATCTTGAAATCCGACTAGATCGAAACCACCATTTAGGAATCTGAACACAATGATCTTGTTGAATTTATCTCTGAGAAGAATCATTGATCGTGAACTCTAGGTCGTCGGGAAGAACAATTCTGAGAATAGTAGATCGAGAAAATTGAGTTCAGCCGTTCATGATCTTTGAAATTATGTCTTTAGAAATATTTATGATTCTTATCAAAATTATCATTCTAAAATGAATCCTTGATATTTATATGAAATCCTTCTCCAACGGCTAGAAATTTCTTTCCAAAAATAAGCTTTCACGTTCACTATACATGACCATCATTTGAAACAGAACCCGTCAGAAAAATTGAACTAGAAAAACATTAAGTCCATTCATCGAGATGACACGAGTAATAGATAGACCACTCGATGAATTACTTAGATTACTTGAGAGCATCCGACGAATTACACTAGTTCATTCGATGAATTTGACTTATAATTTTTTTTATTATCAGTCACTGGACCACTCGAGTATACTCGACGAATTCCACGAATATTCACGTGATGTCTCGACGAATGATACGAGACTTCATTTATATACTCTACGAATTTTACTTAGTCATTTTCTGAATTAGTTTAAGAAACTATCAGAAATTTCCCGAGTAAACTCGATGAATTCCACGAGTATTCATGTGATGTCTCGACGAATGACACGAGACTTCATGTATATACTCGTTGAATTTTACTTAGGATATTTTATGATTCTTCCTAAACTCAGCAACCTTCCTTTTCCTTGATTCGTATATACTTGAAAATGAAGTACACAATAATAGAGAGATTACACATGAGTCAACACCATGTCCTACACAATGAGAGATTATATTACAGTCCTATGTTTGATGACCAATTGTAATCTAACATTGGGGTGTACATGGCAATTAAGTCCTGGAAGTACACAACTTGAAAGTAAAGTCAAATACAACTCAATTCATCTTAGTTCAAGGGGGACTTCTTCTAATCAGGGTTATTGTGGAAGCAATACCCAACAATGACCCTTTTTAATCCTTGTATGAGTCCAATAATAAATATGTTGTTTTCGGATACCAAAATTCATATTTCTAGCATACTCAGTATACATTGTGTATGCTTCTTCATCAGAATGAACTACACAAAAAACTATTGCATCATTGCTTCCCTGCATAGAAAAATACTGCAGTATTTATCTATGGTGCAGTAGTAAAAGTCTCAAATATGAGCTCGGAGTGCATTTGCTAGATAAAACTCAAAAATTATGGTAAATTTTTGTGGTAACATACCGTATGAGAAGCATGATCAATTTTCTCAGATTGTGTATTTGTTTCCTTATCATCAAAATGAACGCTTTGAAAATCTATTTCAACGTTACTTCTGTTGAAACCGGAAAACCGGTTCCTGTGGAGTTCGACCCTTGGGGAAGGGGTGGCCGCGCACCTACTTCGCTCCTGCAAGAAAATGACAAGAAAAAAGAAGAACCAAGGACTAGACCAAGGGCCCGGTGTGGAGGTCCCACCACACACCCGGAAGATCTTAGAGCGCTTCCCCTCCTTAGCCAAGTGCTGGGCTAAGGTACCTCAGAAAGCGCTAGTAGGCCGGAGAATTAGTAAGCATGCCTTCTGAGGTACCCCTTGGGTCCTATTTATAGGAAAAGATGGCCTGCCAATATACAACCTTCACTGTTCTCGAGGACTATAGGCAGACCAAAGGGGGGAACATGGTAAAAGTATGTCATGGCCAAGATGCGGGCTGGACCTGAGGTAGCACCCGCTCGGCAGGGGCCTGACTCGCCTAGCCCTGGGCCTAGGCGAGCTCGTACTCGGCAGGTTGTGCTCGGCTATCGCCGAGCTCGGCTCGACTATCGCCGAGCTCGGCTCGACTATCGCCGAGCTCGGTCTCGGCATGCTGGGCCCCGTTCACCGTCGTCGAGCTCGGCTCGACTATCGCCAAGCTCGGTCTCGGCTATTACCGAGCTCGGCTCGACTATCGCCGAGCTCGGTCTCGGCTATTACCGAGCTCGGCATGCTGGGTTCATATTGCGGTCTGAGCCGGCCGGTTCAACTCCTGTCGACCACTCGCGGGATACGGGGTTGTACATAATCCCCTCTCTTTGCGAGGTTGGGACAAGCTCGGAAAGAAACATCCAACCCCATAGAATCCTGCGAGTGCGACAGGGGCAAAAAGGAATCTTCTGGTAGGCCCCACAGGTAGCTATATATATGTACCCCTACGCCTCTGGCTGACCTTTGACCTTCCCCCAATTCTATCAAGATGCCGCTCCCCAAGGAAGTCCTAGAGCGACTCGCACGTTCCCGCGAGGAGATCGCTGCTCAGGCCGCGGGACTGACCAACCTAGAGGCCCCTGCTCGCCGCTTTGCTGATTTCGGCTCGGCCAAGCGGGCGAAACCCTTTCCTCTGGGGGCTGAACACATTCTGGCCGACTTTGCTGCAGCCTTGGGAAACGGGGCCGGTTCCTCCAACCAGCCGGTTCTTGGTTCTTCCACTAAAAATCTCGTGGAGCTATCTTCCGACCAGGAGAATAGCGGCGAAGCATCCACCCCGCGGGCCAAAAGTATTCCTGACAGCTCGCCAAAGCAAGATCCCGAGGTCAAGGAGCCGGGCTCGCGAGAACTGGCATCGCCGAGTCATCTCCCTTCCCGACAACCCTCCCCTGGGTCCATAGTCGTGGGAGAGGCGCCGGGATTATCCCTGTCCCCGGCTACCAACTTGCCCCTCAGGAACTGCAGGGGCGTGGCAAGGACCTGCGCCACTTCTCTCCTCGCGCTAACCCAGAGGAGCCAGGCTCGCACGGTAAGTTTTCAACTTTACTCTTCTGTTCCGGGGGTATTTGCTTTTCTGATCGTCTCAGTTCTTCACTCAGAACTTCTCGGCCGGACGGAGGACGGCGAGTCCGTGGATCGACCCCCTTACTCGCCCCTCCCTTCTCCAAGCGCCCTGGACGCCTTCCTGGACTCCGAACTGGGTAGTCCTGAACGTGCAAAATGGGAGCGGAAGGTTCTCAAGAAGCTGGTGCGCGAGCTCCACGACCTGCGGAAGGACAACAACAGGCTGCAGTGGGAGTGCTCGCGTCTCGCGGACGGTGCTGGAGTCAGCTTGGCATTCGAGGAGGCGTCTTCCTTGGTGCTGATGGATGAGATTGACGAGAACCTGCGGGTGGTAAATAGAAACATGGGGCGACTTCGCGAACTTTATGCGCGGCGACCTGCGACGGCGGGCCGGCGAGACCGGGGAGAATGAAACGACTCCTCTGTCAGCCGACCGGTACTCGCCCTTGCCCTTGCATGGTCCTCGCGTCCTTATTTTTATTTGCTCTGAATGATCTGCCTGTAATAATTCGAACAACTTTTCTTCAACTTTACATATGTAGATGTTTTTTCAATATCCTGATAAGTCTTTTCGAATTCCTTCTTCTGGGGTCTGGCCGGCTCGCAGGATTTGCGAGGAGAGGGTGGCGAGGTGGCGTGGCGAGACCGGGCCGATCGGCCGACTCGCCTTCCCCCTCTCCCTTCTTTATCTTCTTCTATAAATAGGCCTTCTCTCCTACCCCCAGGGCACGCTTTTATTGCTTTCGAATCCCTGTTTCGTCTCTGTCATCCCGAGCTCGCGATTTTCCTTTCCTCTGCGACTATGGTTAAGACCAACCCTGACGCGGATGGTCGGTCGAAGTGCGCTCAGCACTTCATCGACCATTGCTTCTTCGAGGGGCATATTACCGAGGAGGAGCTCGTCGAATTCGCGACTGCATTCGTCCCCCCCGGCTTCCAGGCTCGCTGGCCCGCCGAGCATGAAGCCATCAATTCCTTCCCGGAGGGTGAGCTCGCCTTCCCCATCTCGCACTTCGAGGTGTGGCTGCGCCTCCCCCTCTGGCCGGAGATCTGCCAGATCCTGAAATACTACGGTGCGGTGCCCGCGCAGCTGAATTCCAACGCCATTGCTATGATGGTGGCGTTCGCCTGCTTCCTCCGCCGAGAGCGGATTGAGTTCAACCTTGCGGTGTTCCGTAAGTTGTTCTCCTATAAGGCAACCCCCGACGGAGTCGCCTACTTCGGCGGGTCCCTCATCAAGGTTCGCGAGCTCGCGAACAAGAACCACAATTGGATGACTCGGCTTGTCTTTATTAAGGGCGAGCTCGGCAACATCCTCTTTCATCCCCTGCAGAAAAGCGAGGACATATATCGTCCTCCCTCCCTGTCTGGTAGCGACGCCGACCTCCACAAGTTTTTCCTCCACAAGGACTTCGAGGTCGCCTTCCTCCGCCGCGGCCTTGATTCGCGTCAACCCGTTCTCCCTAGTGAAGGTATATCTCGCTCTGCCTTCTCGCGAACTCTATCAAGGTGGATCTCTATATTATATATTTTTTTTGATCAAGTCTCTCTCTGCAGGGGAACGGGTTCTGCCGGAGCACCCGCCGTTCGCCGACTCGGGGATATTCTCAAATCCCCTGGAGCTGGCCCGGGCGGCGGCAGCGGCTTATCGCGAGGAACAAGCGCGAGGCCAACTCCTCGGCAAGAA
The DNA here is from genome assembly GCA_039513925.1 of Platanthera zijinensis. Taxonomy (NCBI): domain Eukaryota; kingdom Viridiplantae; phylum Streptophyta; class Magnoliopsida; order Asparagales; family Orchidaceae; genus Platanthera; species Platanthera zijinensis. Next base: position 71,334,765 of record CM077094.1, on the reverse strand, counting down.
GCGCTTGGAGCCCGGGGGGGTCAAGCTCGCGCCCCGATCCTTCGCTCCCCAAGAAGAAGAAGGCGAAGGTGGTCTCGCGTGGACGGCTGCACCTTCCTCCATCACCTACCAAATTTATGAGCTCGCCGGAGGCTCTGTCCGACGAGCCGCCCTTGAGTCCGTTGAAAGAAGCCTCCTCACCCCGAAAGGGGAAGAAGAAGAACGGGTCGTCCTCTGATTCCACCGGAGAGGACACCCTCCGCGAGCCCGGCCTGCCGAAGGATCACCCCCACTTCGGCAAGGGGTGTAAAAGCAAAGATGCGGCCGGCGAGCCCATTTTGAAGTGGGACGAGGGGGCTCACCGAGTTTCTGTTTCTACTCGCGCCCCCTCCTGGGGAGCTCGCCGGCCTCCTACCGCCCACGCCTTCGCCTTTGCCTTCGGCCTCTACAGCCGCGACAGCGCCGAATCGTACAAGAAACTCACCCCCAGTCAGCTCGGCCACGAGGGGTTACAAGCCCATCTGCGGGCCTTCGAGCACCACCACATGATGGTCCGCCGTGGCTTCCAGCTCAGCAATGCCCTGCTGACTACCGAGCAGGAGCGCGACCTGGCGAAGGAGATCGCGGCCGACGCGGAAAGGCGGTTCGGCCTTGCCGACGCTCTACTCGTGAAGTCTGTCGGTGGCTTGGTAATCACTGGATATCTCTATTTACCTTGCTTAGGATTATTCTTGTGCGTGTTCTGAACTTTTAACCCTACAGGACGCCGAAGCAGCCGACGCGCTGTGAGGCGAGGTGGCTCAGCTGCAGGCTCAGCTTGCTGAGCGGGAAGTCCAGCTCGCCGAGCAAAAGATGTATTCCCGCGAGCAAGAGGCTGTTGCCGCCCAGTTGGGGGTGGAGGTGGAGGAGTTGAAGGAGAAGAACAAGGGGCTCCTGGGGGAGGTCCTCCGCCAGGCCGACGCTCTCCTTCCCCCAGACGCCAGCGAGCCAGCCTTCCCCTACAAGAGGCCTCGGGTGTTTGGCGAGTCTGATGTCGCGGAGCGGCTGCGAGTCAACTCTATCGAGGCTGCCGAGTGCCTCCTGAAGGCCATGAGGGGAACGGGGATTTTGGCGGAAGGCTGCGAGGAGGTCACCGTCCGGGAGCTCCTGCCAACCCTGTTCCCACCCAACCCGCTCAGCGAGAAGGAGGATAGCTTCGACTCGCTCTTCGCGGGGGTGGGAGAGAAGGGCGCTCGGCTTGGCGGCGAGGAGGACCGTCATTCGAGGGGGGGGGGGACGAGAGTTAACTTTTGCTTTCTTTTTCTTTTGTGTCCTGCCGAGGCGGGCCTTTCCTTGTATACTTGTAATGATGAATCAAAGATATTTTTCATAATTTTACTATCTTCTTTTTAAGCTTACTTGCGATATTATACCCGCGCGCTTGATGTCCCGACCTCGCCCTTAGAATGTCTTGAGTTAGGACCAGCCCCCGCGGTGAGATCATAGGCACCGGCCATGGCTAGACTCGTCGATGTTGTCGGTGCTTGCGACGAATCCCTAGGACACGTGCTCGCGCCATATCCTACTCGCGCCACACCTTCCCCGGCCATGTCTCGCTTCCGTTTTTCGACAATTCAGACAAGCGAAAATAAGTTTGGGTCAAGATGCCGCCGGCATCCGCCTTAGACACCAGGGCATGTCTTCCGCCGAGTTAACTGGAGTGAGACTAGGCTCGCTGGAGAGGGCTGTTTCCTCCCCCTGAGTCTGGGACGGGACCAGGGCTTCCTTAGTAGCGAGCTGGAGGGGGGGCAGGATATTCCGAGCTCGCCGTCTTGACTGGCGAGCATGCGCCCTGGTGCTTTTCTCGGGCCAACTCCCAGTCTCAGCTCCAGGGTCATAGCGATGTCCATCGAGACTCGGCCGTGCCAGCTAGGTGGGAGCCTGACTGAGGAGTGACGAGACCTAACCCCAGAGCGAGAAGACATAGAAACTTTTGCCTCTCCCGGGTGCTACCACCGGACCAGTCAGCTAGGTGAGAGCCTGAGGGCGGGTGTTGAACATCCTCCGGGCTCAGCCCCAGGGTCATAGCGATGTCCATCGAGACTCGGCCGTGCCAGCTAGGTGGGAGCCTAACAGGGGAGTGACGAGACCTAACCCCAGAGCGAGAAGACTTAGGAACTTTTGCCTCTCCCGGGTGCTACCACCGGGCCAGTCAGCTAGGTGAGAGCCTGAGGGCGGGTGTTGAACATCCTCCGGGCTCAGCCCCAGGGTCATAGCGATGTCCATCGAGACTCGGCCGTGCCAGCTAGGCGGGAGCCTGACAGGGGAGTGATGAGACCTAACCCCAGAGCGAGAAGACTTAGGAACTTTTGCCTCTCCCGGGTGCTACCACCGGGCCAGTCAGCTAGGGGAGAGCCTGAGGGCGGGTGTTGAACATCCTCCGGGCTCAGCCCCAGGGTCATAGCGATGTCCATCGAGACTCAGCCGTGCGAGCTAGGTGGGAGCCTGGCAGGGGAGTGACGAGACCTAACCCCAGAGCGAGAAGACTTAGAAACTTTTGCCTCTCCCGGGTGCTACCACCGGACCAGTCAGCGAGGTGAGAGCCTGAGGGCGGGTGTTGAACATCCTCCGGGCTCAGCCCCAGGGTCATAGCGATGTCCATCGAGACTCGGCCGTGCCAGCTACGTGAAAGCCTGACAGGGGAGTGTTGAGACCTAACCCCAGAGCGAGAAGACTTAGGAACTTTTACCTCTCCCGGGTGCTACCACCGGTCCAGTTAGCTAGGTGAGAGCCTGAGGGCGGGTGTTGAACATCCTCTGGGCTCAGCCCCAGGGTCATAGCGATGTCCATCGAGACTCGGCCGTGCCAGCTAGGTGGGAGCCTGGCAGGGGAGTGACGAGACCTAACCCCAGAGCGAGAAGACTTAGAAACTTTTGCCTCTCCCGGGTGCTACCACTGGGCCAGTCAGCTAGGTGAGAGCCTGAGGGCGGGTGTTGAACATCCTTCGGGCTCAGCCCCAGGGTCATAGCGATGTCCATCGAGACTCGGCCGTGCCAGCTAGGTGGGAGCCTGGCAGGGGAGTGACGAGACCTAACCCTAGAGCGAGAAGACTTAGGAACTTTTGCCTCTCGGGGCTTTAAGCTGCGAGCCCCTCTACCCTCACTATTCTGCCAAAGCATAAGATATGATAATGAGATTCGTTTTTATTCATGAGGCCAAGATATCTACAAGATTTTCAAGGATAGAAACGTTTCAGATCGTCGCCACTCCAAGTATGGCTTAGGGTATCCCCTTTTACATCTTGGAGGCGATACCCCCCTGATTTCAAGACCTCCTGCACAATGTAGGGGCCCTCCCAATTGGGGTGGAGTTTTCCCACAGCCGCTGATCTCCCTGCCGCGTCCACTTTTTTCAAGACAAGGTCCCCCTCCATGAACTGCTTGATACGGACGTGTTTGTCGAAATACTTGGCCATCCTTCGCTTGGCCTCTTCCTGCATGACGACGGACAAGTCGCGTAGTTCTTCCACCATATCAAGGGAGAGTCGAAGCTCCTCCTCATTCTCTGACCTCCATTCTTCCCTTCCAGCTCCTGCCTCGACGACCCGAGGTGTCTGGACCTCGAATTCGATAGGTAGAACGGCCTCGCAGCCGTGAGATAGTTTGAAAGGTGTCTCCCCTGTGGCCGTATTGGGGGTGGTCCTCAAGGCCCAGAGGACTGATGGAAGTTGTTCCACCCAACTTCCCCTCAAATTTTCCACTTTCTTTTTTAAGAGGTTCACGATGATCTTGTTGGCCGCTTCCACCTGCCCGTTGCTCCTGGGGTGATGGACAGAAGCAAACCGAAGGTCAATCCCCAGCTGTTCGCAGAAGCAAATGAACTCCGTGCTGGAGAACTGAGGTCCGTTATCCGTAACGATAGCCTGTGGCAGCCCATGCCTGCAGATGATCTCTCCCCAGATAAAGTTCCTGACCACCTGAGAGGTTACCTTGGCTAGAGCCTTCACCTCCATCCACTTAGAAAAATAATCGACCATGACCAACAGAAACCTCCTCTGCCCGCTGGCCTGAGGGAAATGTCCTACGAGGTCCAGTCCCCATATGGCGATGGGCCATGGTGCCATGATGCTTCTTAACCTCTGAGCCGGCTGGAGCTGGAGTAGGGCATAGAGTTGGCACTTATGACATTTTTTTGCGAATTCGGCTGAATCCTGACCGAGGGTGGGCCAGAAGTACCCTTGCCTGACGATTCTCCCTTCCAGGGTCCGACTCCCTGAATGACTTCCACATTCGCCGGAATGGACCTCCTCCAAAATTTTATGCACCTCCCTTTCGGCCACGCAACGGGCCAACATCCCTGAGAGGGTCTTGCGGTACAACTGTCCCTCACGTAGGAGGTAATACGCCGCCTTGTGCTTGAGCCCTCTTCGGTCCATTCCCTCCGGGTACTCTCCGGTGGACAAAAAGGTGACAAAGGGATCCATCCATGAGGGGTGCTGTTCCACTTCCATTAGTTCCCCCTCTTCGATGGAAGGTCGGAAGAGATCCGTAATGGTGCCTCCCATCCGGGGGCCGTGCTTTGCTAGCTGGTCGACTGGCTCATTTTCCTCTCGTAGCACGTGCTTGATTGAGAAGGTCTGGAAGGTCCCGATGACCCCCTTTACCTTCGTCAAATAGAGCTGCAGGGTGGGTTCCCTCGCCTCGAACTCCCCCTTGACCTGGGAAGCCACCACCATGGAGTCGGTGAGGACCTCCACGTCATGCACCCCCAAGTCTCTCGCCAGGCGCAGACCCGCGATTACGGCTTCATATTTGGCTTGATTATTGGTGATGGGGAAGTGCACTACAACAGTTTGCTCGATTCTTATCCCCTGGGGGCTTTCCAAGATGACCCCAACCCCTAAAGAATTCTTCCCCGTGGCACCGTCCACCCTGACTTTCCAGGGGAGAGGGCGAGTGAGTCTCTCCTCCGCCATCTCGACCACATACTCTGCCAGGAAGTCAGCCATAGCTTGGGCCTTGATTGAGAGGCGGGGAACGAAGGAGATGTCAAACTCGCTCAGTTCCACCGACCATTTGGCCAACCTACCTGAATGCTCTACCCCCTTGAAGATGTTGCGCAGGGGGTGGTCAGTCACTACTCGGATTGAGTGTGCCTGGAAATAAGGCCGAAGCCTCCGGGCTGAGATGATTAAGGCGAAGGCCAGTTTTTCCAGGATGGGGTAGCGGAGCTCGGCCCTCTTTAGTATCCGACTCACATAATAGATGGGGAGTTGCCTCTTCCCTTCTTCCCGAACCAAAACCGAACTCAAGGCTTCAGCCCCGACCCCTAGATATAGGAATAAGTATTCCCCTTCCTTGGGCCCTTGGAGCAGGGGGGCCTGAGTCAGCTGTTTCTTCAAAGCCTGGAATGCCTCCTCGCACTCCGAGGTCCATTCAAACTTTCGACCACCTCTCAAGGTTTTGAAAAATGAGGAGCATCTCTCCCCGGCCCGGGAGAGGAATCTACTCAACCCTGCCAACTTCCCTGTCAGTCGCTGTACTTCCTTGATATTTTGTGGTGACCTTAGTTCCATGATTGCTCTCACCTTATCTGGATTAGGTTCTACACCGGCGGGGGTGAGGAGATGCCCCAGGAACTTTCCTCGGCTTTCCCCGAAGACACACTTTAAAGGGTTCAGCCTCATCTTAAACTTGCGGAGAGTGGCGAAAGTCTCTTCCAAGTCCTGGATGTGGGAGTCGACATCCAAGCTCTTGACCATGAGGTCATCCACGTACACTTCGAGATTCCTCCCCTTCTGCTCTCGGAAGACCCTATCCATCATTTTTTGATAGGTGGCCCCTGCATTCTTTAGCTTAAAGGGCATCATTTTGTAACAATAACATCTGTCTCCCGTGATAAACGAGTCATCTTTGACGTCAGGGGGGTGCATTCTGATTTGGTGATAACCTGAAAAAGCATCCAAAAAACTCATTATAGGGAAACCGACGGCTGAGTCAACCAGCGCGTCGATCTGAGGCAAAGGATAACAATCTTTCGGGCATGATTTATTAAGAAGAGAAAAGTCGATACACATCCTCCACCGGCCGTCTCCTTTTTTAACCATTACAACGTTGGAGACCCAGCCGGGGTATTGGATTTCAGATATGAAGCCAGCCCCGAGGAGCTTGGCGACTTCCTCCCTAATTGGCTCGGCGAGCTTGTCCGTGATGGATCTTTTTTTCTGTTGGATGGGGGGGAGCCTCCGGGTCCAGGTTGAGGCGATGGCAGGCCACGTCGGGGTCGATCCCTGGCATTTCCGCGGCGCTCCAGGCGAAGATGTCCACGTTCCTCTGGATGCACTACAGCATCCTGCCTTGAGCTTCCGGGGTCAGGCCTCCGCTGACGCGGACCTTCTCCACCCTGCCTCTAATGGTGAGAACCTCCACCTCCACCACCTCTTCTGCTGCCTTCAAACGGGACTGCTCCCCCCATTCCTCGATACCTCCCACTCCGGGGGCGAGGACCTCTTCCTCAGCCTCCTCGACGGCCATGGCCTCGGCCGACTCCCGTGTCTCTTCCGTGACCTCCTCCCGGGCGCGGTACTCCACCTCCATCTCTTTGTCAGCTTCCTGCTTCTCCTCCTCCAACCTCCGCCCCATCTCCTCGGCCCCCTCCAGCCAAGAGATGGAGTTTACCGCCGAGACGTAGCACTCCCTTGCCTCCTTAGGGTCTCCTCGGACCCGGATCTGGACCCCCTCGACGTTGAGCTTTAGACACTGGTGGAAGGATGAGGGGACGCAGCGGAAGGCACTGATGAGGGGTCTCCCGAAGATGGCACTGTAGCTGCTAGGAGCGTCCACGATGACAAACTTGTAGTTGCGTGACTGCCCCCCCCCCCCAGAGTGACATGGAGTCCCACTCCTCCCTCGACTTCTTTCCTCTCTCCCGAAAAGCCGAACAGAGGCCCATCCGAGGCTAACACCCTCCTGGCCTCTACTTTCATCGCATCGAACGCCTTCTTGAAGATGATGTTGGCCGAACTCCCATTGTCCACAAGGATCCGAGAGACAGTAAAATCCTCGATGGCTGTTTGGATGACCAGCGCATCGCAAAAGGGGTCCTCGTGACCCGGCAAGTCCTCTCTGGAGAAGGTGATTTTCTCCTCCGGGGGAGGGGACTGGGATGTGGAGCCAACGCTCCTTCGGTACATAGTGTGGAGGCTTGACTTACGGGAGGCCTCGATCCCGGCCCCCCACGTGGATCGCTCCGATCCTTCCTCGGGTGCCCACATCAACCCGGTCTTCACACCGATCCCCCTCCTCCCGAGGCCGGATCTCCTCTATCCGAACTTCCTGATGGTCTTGCTGTTGATGTTCCCTTCTCCCTCTCATCTCGAGGAACTCCGGACACGTGGATGTGAGGTGCCCCTCTTCCTGATGAAAGTCACAATAGGGCAGGTCCATCCTGACCTCCCTCCTTCTCCTCAGCTGTCCTCTCCTCCTCCCCCTCATGGCAATTGCCATTGCCTCCTCCTGGTCGGGGAGAGGGGGTCTCTGACCCTGCCTACCCCCCTGGGGATTATACTGCCCTCGGCCACCCTGACGGTTATCTCCTCCCTGATAACCTCTTCGTGGTGCCTGGTCTTGCCACTCGGGCCTCCATCCCAAACGGTGGGTCTGCTCCGGACGCACCCACCTGGGTTGCGGCTGCTGCTGCGGCTGCTCCCTTTGCCGAGGTTCAGCCTTCCTCTCCTCCTGAATTCGGCCACCCCTTGGCCTCTCCTCCTCCACGGCCCACTTGGCCAACCTTCGCACAAACTCTGGATGTGCTGCCTCCATATCGGCCTCCCTGGCCGCTCTCTCCAGGAGTGCTTCAAAATACACTGGAGGTGATCTCTTCAGTTCCATCGCGAAGAACCCAGATTGGAGACCCAGGGTGAAAGCCACCATCATGGTGTGCCCTGGCATCTCCTGAACTTGGGACAGTTCCTCTTGGAACCTGTCCAGATAGCTTCCTAGGGTCTCTCCCACCCTCTGCTTGATGCGGAACAAAGACTCCACCTCCTTCTTCCTCTTCTTAGAAGTGGTGAATCTCAGCATGAAACCCCGTCGCAGATCCTCAAAGCAGTAGATGGACCCGGTCGGGAGTTGGTGGAACCACTCTCTCGCCTTTTCTCTGAGGGTGATGGCTAAGAGTCAGCACTTGAAGCCGTCTGACATCTGTCGAATAGAGACCATGTCCTCGAACCACTGGATGTGGTGGACCGGGTCTCCTCTCCCGGAGTAATAAGTCATCTCTGGCTCGCGAAACCCCTCGGGAACTGGGGCTGAAGAAACGAACTCGCTGAAGGGGCTCCCCCCCTCAGCCGGGCGAGACGGGAACTCCCTCCCTGCAGTCTCGCCGAAGTGGTACTCGGCGGCCGAGCCGGGGAACAGAACTCGCCCCTGGGACTCGCGCTCGCCTCTCTCGGCGGGTTCCTTCCCTGGTCGCCTGAGCGGTGCGTCGTCGCCGAGTGCGGGAGCGGCGACCACCGGAACTGCCGGTGTCGCACTCTCAGCTCGCATGCCGAGGGCGGTCCTGACGAGCCCGAGGATCTCCTCCCTAAGCTCCGCCGGCACGCTCGCCGCTGGGGGTGGTGGTGTGGGTGGCGAGCTGCCCCTGCTTGATCCTTGTCCTTCTTCTCCAGTCATCGAGCCTGCAGAAGGTTTTCCCTGCTGACCACTGTCCACGCTCACCGTACCAAAATGTTGATCAAGGAAAACCGGTTCCTGTGGAGTTCGACCCTTGGGGAAGGGTTGGCCGCGTACCTACTTCGCTCCTGCAAGAAAATGACAAGAAAAAAGAAGAACCAAGGACTAGACCAAGGGCCCGGCGTGGAGGTCCCACCGCACACCCGGAAGATCTTAGAGCGCTTCCCCTCCTTAGCCAAGTGCCGGGCTAAGGTACCTCAGAAAGCGCTAGTAGGCCGGAGAATTAGTAAGCATGCCTTCTGAGGTACCCCTTGGGTCCTATTTATAGGAAAAGATGGCCTGCCAATATACAACTTTCACTGTTCTCGAGGACTATAGGCAGACCAAAGGGGGGAACATGGTAAAAGTATGTCATGGCCAAGATGTGAGCTGGACCTGAGGTAGCACCCGCTCGGCAGGGGCCTGACTCGCCTTGCCCTGGGCCTAGGCGAGCTCGTACTCGGCAGGTTGTGCTCGGCTATCGCCGAGCTCGGCTCGACTATCGCTGAGCTCGGTCTCGGCATGCTGGGCCCCGTTCGACCGTCGTCGAGCTTGGCTCGACTATCGCCGAGCTCGGTCTCGGCTATTACCGAGCTCGGCTCGACTATCGCCGAGCTTGGTCTCGGCTATTACCGAGGTCGGCATGCTGGGTTCATATTGCGGTCTGAGCCGGCCGGTTCAACTCCTGTCGACCACTCGCGGGATACGGGGTTGTACAACTTCCTTGTATTTGAACAAAAAAATTGGTAATTAGCATTACAAGGTACAATAAAGAATTACTACAATGCAACATAGCAAACAATTAATGTAATATTGTCCTAAGTTCATATATTTTATTTCTTAGAATAGCTAAATACAGCAATATATAAGAACAATACTGTATTAAATACTGTTGTATCATACTCAGAAGGATTTTCTAAATTCAACTACGCTACATTCATGAAAAATATTATGAATCAGATTATAAGGATGATCAACTTTCTCAGAATGCAGATCTTATACCTCTAGAGCTATTTCCTCGCAAATGTATGACAATGTGGAAGAAACCCTCTTCACCGGTGTACTGTTTCACCGGAGGAGATGGATGAGGCTGGGATTTACTAGGGAAGATGATGGGGGGATTGGGCGTTGGAGGAGGAGGACATATGTTGTTAGGCATGGTAGGAGAAGGATGGATAGAGTTGGGTAAGGGGAGGAAGATCACCTCAAGATTCGGGCGTGCGTAATTACCAACTTGTCCCTTCAAAAAAGCTATAATAAGGCCTGCGGGCCTTCATTTGAAGATAAGTGACTTGAGAGACCGAAGAGAGCTCTGATGTTTTCCGATGAGGACATCAAACTTAGGTTAATCCATCATTCAGAATTTGATTTACTCCCTTTCAAGTTCGCACATGCTCAGCACGCTTACGGACGTAGCAATAGTCATGGGAAAGTACTCAGGGGAACACACTTGTTGAATCTCTGGCAGATGCTCTCGTTAGGGCTTCGTAGACTTAATCGTTGTCCTATACTATTCTATATTTAAATCTTGTAATGAAGAGGTGGCATGTCACCCTCAAGGTAACAAAAACATTTACAAACTAAAAGAATATAATGGATATTCACCTGACACTGATATGGCCATGTGATTTTTCACCCTTCTAAGGTTTTTCATGTTAAAATGCTTTTGTGTCATTGTTATTTGAATCTTTTTTGACTGTTTGCGCGCCCAGCCTAACTCAAAGTTAATACACTGATTCTTTGGACTAGAAGAAAACCTAGTGACTCGCAACATTTTGGCGTCATCCATGGGAAGGAGTTCTCAAAGCTCTAAGGAATTTCTAAGGACAATGGTTGTGCAACGCAAACAGTCCTGGTCAACAACAATGACGCAAGAGAGGATTTTTGCACGACCCTGAAAGTTAATCCTATGGGTAGATATTCACCTAGAGGGGGTGAATATGTGTCTTTTAAAATACTTTGTCAATTCTTTGTAACTTAAATGTTCAGTAGATAATATACCTGAAATATTAGCTTCACAATAACTCAGCACAATTGAATCACAGCATACAGCATATGCAAATCTTAAAACACAGCACACAAAGAATTTATAGTGGTTTCCCTATCTATGGCGCATCCACTTTCCCTCTTCTTCCTCACTAGCAATGTGCAAGATAAGTTTATAGCTTCTCCTCTTCAACTCAGATCCAAAGATCTTACAGTCTCAGTTTCTGTTAAGAAACCTACACTCAGACCAACAGGTCCTACCTCATAGATTCACCCAATCTCCTACCTCGGGTCCCTAGAGAACCCTACCTCAGCCTTTATAATATAGGATTACACCTCAGTGATCCCACTCAAATCACCTACCTTAGGTCCCTCAAGAACCCTACCTCAGCCTTTAGAAATTATGCTTACAGCTCAGAGAAAAACTCTTCTACCCACTCAGATCTTAGGGAGATCTTACAAAATTAAGAGGTAAAAAGATTCAAAAAAAAATCTGTAATCTGACTTATCTGAATGAATTAAGATTCTTCAATTCAGCTGCAAAGAAACAAATCTTGATGAATAATCTGGCTGAAGAGATTCTTCTCTGGATCAACAATCTTCTTGATGATTGGATTGATTTCCTTGAAGAATTTATAGAACAGATCCACCTGAATCTTCTGATCACTTGATGAAAGGATCTGAAGATCTTCTTGAAGTCTTTCGTCTTCCTTCTCCTTCTCGGGATTGTCTCCCTCCCTTGACTTAGAAAAATATTGATGAGAGAATGGAATGATTTGTCTGATTATTACTTTCTGTGTAGAAAACCCCTCTATTTATAGACCTTGTGAATTGCTGGTTTCTGATTGATGACATCAGCATGTGACATCATTCTTCAAATTCTCCTTTAAACTATTTCTGTTGAGATACCATGTTATTGTAGCTGATGTGACAGTTCTGACTTGTCATGACACTTCTGTGTTGACTTTACACATCTTCAGAAACATAAGTGTCGAGATGTCCAAAGTGTCTCGACGCTTGTTCTTAGAAGGTGTCAAGACATCTTAGCAGTCTCGACACAATTTTACTTAGAAAAATTTTCACCTGAACTTGAAAGTGTCGAGACAGCTGACTTGTCTCGACACAACTGTCATCTGTGTCTACATTTGTAAATCTATACTGTGTTGAGACAGTTGAACTGTCTAAACACAACTGTCTGCTGGGTGTCGACATATCTATTCTTGCTTTATTTCCTCACTGTGTCGAGACAGTTGAATTGTCTCGACACAACTGTCTGATGGTGTCGACACTTATATACTTGCTTTAATTTTTCACTGTGTCGAGACAGTTGAATTGTCTCGACACAACTGTCTGCCGATGTCGACACTTGTATACTAGCTTTATTTCTTCACTGTGTCTAAATAGTTGAATTATCTCGACACTCCAGTCTGCTAGTGTCAACACTTGTATACTAGCTTTATTTCTTTATGGTGTCGAGACAGTTGATTTGTCTCGACACTATTTTACTTAGTATAATTTTCAGTCTTCTTTATGTCGAGACAGATGACTTGTCTCGATACAGCTGACTTGTCTCGGCATAGCTGACTTAACCTTCAAAGTGTTGAGTTAGCTGACTTGTCTCATCACTGCTGACTTAGCCTTCAAAGTGTCGAGTTAGCTGACTTGTCTCGACACTACTGACTTAGTCTTCAAAGTGTCGAGTTAGCCGACTTGTCTCAACACAACTTCTGCAATGGTGTCGACATAGTTGAAGTGTGTCGACACATTTGTACTTAGCCAATTTTCTGCACTACAAGTTGCTAGATGCTGACTGTGCTGAATTCACTCAGCACTTTGCTGACTTCACTCGACGCTTTAGTACTTAGACAATTTTCTTCACTTTTTAGTCAGCTTCTTTGAGTCCACCTATCAATGTAACTTAGACTACCTGTCAAATCAATATGACATAAACAACCTGCAAGCATGAACTGAAATATACATCAAATACATATTTGTGTATATAATTGAGTTGAAAGGGCTTCTTCAAATCAAGTACATTTTGTCCAATATACCCAACAGGCCCGCGCAGTGATTGCCATCATAGGTGCATTGTAGAATGCTAAGGCAGAAATCCCTGTTCGAGAAAGCTCCCAACTTTTTTGTGCTTAAATGCATGGGGGGATGCATGCAAGGAAGTTGGAACAATCTCAGATCCCCTGCCCACGCTGTCTAACTTTACTCTGTCGCACGACAAGAGGAAAGCCACATCAACAAAAAAGTGCGCATGGAAAATACCATTTGCTTCGGGGAAGAAGAACTGAAGGGAGTATGTGCGCTACACCATGACACCCTCGTCATCAGTGTAGTTTTAAGAGAACCTTGCCTCCACATTAAAATAATTCATGTGTACAACATGAGTTAAGTCTACATCATTTTCATGGCCGCATTCTGGAGCATGAAAAGTTATGAGGGATATCTTCGTCTGGCAAGCAGACCCATCTACGGGTTTAACAATCAACCAATCTCAGTGCAGGGGATGGACATCCTCCCTATAACGATCGAGGAATACCCAAGGCAAGCAACTTGCAACTTTCAGTTCGTGTTTGTGGAGTGCAATTCTGCCTACAATGCCATCATTGACAGACCTCTATAGGCTTCATTTGGAGAAACCCCTTCCATTCCACACCTTGCAATGAAGTTCTTTTTAACACTCATGTTTTCTCAACACTGGAATAAAACAAAATTCTCATTATTTCTAGTATCGATCGACGATAGTCAGTCAAGACGATAGTTAGTCAAGATGATATAGTTGACATGACGATGCAGACGATACACTACCACAAGTGATAAGTAGTTATCACTAATGATAGTGGGCCACATGTCATGCAGTCCATATATTAGTTGGTAATGAAGCGGTCGATAAGCGATGCTGGCTCGAACCACCGCCATCGCTTGAGATATCACTAGTGAAAGGAAGATATTGTCAACGACAGCTCTAATCTCAATTTAAATCATTTTTGTCCATTTCTATTGGATTTTGGATCTAAGGGCTGGGATTTGTCTCGATTTTGCTAAGCTAGCTGAAGAGAATAATCACTTCTCATTTTCTCTTTCATACACACACACACACTCTCTCTCTCTCTCTCTCTCTCTCTCTCTTCAAGTGAAAGGAAGAAAGGGCCAAGGAAGAAGAAGGATTCTTCTAGTCATTAGAGGAGATTTCAAGCTCAAATTCGCGAGCCGAAGGTAGATCCGCAAAGAGGAAAGTGCTATGAGTGTTTCCATCCAGATTAATTACGGGTTCATGGTGCTAAAATGATCGTCAAGAGTAACGATCTTTCTTCCCGGTGATAAGACATGCTAGTCCTATGTTTATTCAAGCATAATTACATGAAAGTGCCTCCACTAATTAGTGGAAGGCGAGACTTTCAGTGGGTTGATGTTGTTTATCCCCAATAAGAATTGCATGTAGAGTCCAGATCATTGTACGAGCATAGGTATGTTGTGTGAAACCCATATGAGACACGTTGGTCCAGATTGGTGATATTTAATTTTTCTAGATGGAGAAGACTCCATGGAAAATCATGTGGAATTTTGGGTTCTTGGTGTTGCAAGATGTTCTAGGGAGTACTGGTGATTAACTTCAGGAAACACCCAAGGTTGGAAGACAATTGTTGTTCTGTTGATATCGCCCGATGATAGTGGAAATCACCGGTAATATCTCCCTTGCTGGAAACTAGTGAGCATTAATTATGGTCATGAAGCCTAAGTCATGGGAACTAGGTGTGTAGCATTTTAAGCTGAAGGGCCAGATATACCTAGCTCTGGTGGCCTTGTGTGCCCACTTTGTGTGTGATAATGTTGGTTATTATAATAATGGGTTAAGGCAAAGCCATATCTGCACTGTGATAATGTTATTATGGTGATTTGAGAATGGGCAAAGCTGATCTGAGCCCGTCCCATGCTATTTTATGAAGAGGTACCTCCTCGGTGCACAGTTTAATCTTGGGGAAGTCTGTAAGGTATAATGGCTTTTGACGACAAAAGCTCAATAACCATCTAAGTCGGAGACTGGGGATGGAATTGGAGGTGGAACTCTAGGAGTACGCCGAAAAAGTGTTTTGAGAGCACGAAATGTGTGGTCATGCGTGCCATCTTTTTTGATGATTCTACTTGATGGTAGATATATGATGATAAACTACTTACTTGTAGGGAAGGAGTACCACCACCCCAGGAATAAGGTGTGGTTGTTATACCATTATGGTCAGCTAAAGCTGACTGATGTTTTGTTTTGCCACATCTTTGTAGATTGTACCTGTGTAGGTGCTAGCGAGCCGAGCGGGAAATAGCCAGCTGAAGCCCATTGTTCTGCTGACCCTCAAAGGCAAGAGTTTTTGTAGTTTTCTTGTATTATTAATCTGTGTGTTGATATATGTAAATCATGTAACTATGTTAAAATCATATAAGGCCTTAAGGCCAAAGACGTTTGGTTATGTTTTCATTCATAATTTTATAGTGGACATTCTTGTGATTAAATTAAAATGCTTCCATTTGGTTTACTATATGCTGTATAGGTTATGTTGATTATTCATTTTATAATACTTTAGCTTGTTTGTTTAATATGACGTGGGTCCCGGCCGAACCTGCTAGTATATTCTTCAGAATAGACAGGGTATTATAATTTGGTATAAACTTTTGGTGTCAATCCCTTGTCGTTCGAATTCATGTTCAAATTTTTTTTAAGTGGTGGTAAGCACGTCTGTGCATCGTCATTAAACCATCTACATAACCAGTGAATGTCCTCTTACAAATAAAAAATACACATGTTTGTGAAGCCTAAGTGTTCCTATGCTTGTTGGTTGCTATGTTTATAGTCGCTTAATTGTGTTTTTTTACAGTTATAAGTGACTAGGAGTGATGCAGGGCAGTCTCAACCCCAGTACTCTACTGAAAGTAGTGTACCAACTAATGAGCCTACACCTCCTCCTTCTACAGAAACTATTTCATTGGTTGTTGAAGTTGTCTTTATGATGATCAATGCCCAACAAGTAAGGCATGTACAACCTCCTACCCCTGTGGTGTCCCTGAAGCCGATTATGGTAGTTAAGCTATTAGCTGTGAGAGAGCATCAAATCAATAATTGAAACACTTTTTGAGTTTCAACCCACCTACTTTTGTGGAAACAGGATCCCCAAATCAGACTGAAGATTGGCTCTTATGCATAAAGAGAACTTTAACGACTATGGATACGGAGGAAAGGCAGAAAGTGACCTTGGCTACCTTTCTCTTGGATGGATAAGCGATTCATTGGTGGTATGAGTTGGAGTTGCATTTTTTTATTAGGAAACAATTGATTTATGGCTCGATGGAAGAGTTCTCGAGATTGTTTTTAGCATGATATCTCCCCTCCATGCAACGAATTGCAATGGAGAATTATTTCCATAGGTTGACTCAAACAAAGAGTATGGTAGATGACTATTTACATGAGTTTACTAGACTTGGGAGATATGTAGGCTCATCATTTGGCGATGAGGAAAGAAATACCAATCAGTTTTATGAAGTTCTGCGTGATAATTTGCGGCTGCTTCTGTCAGGCCCAATGACGCAAGACTTTCTGACCTTGGTGAATACTATAAAATCCCTTAAGAAGGATATGAAGAGGGTCCAAATTAAGAAGGACCTATATATGAAAAAACTAGAGTTTAAGATGCAGAGTTCTGTAAAGTCTGGGTATCGCAGGTTTAAGAAGAACTCTATGTTTTTAGAACTAACGTTTGTTGGATCTAGTGGCCAAACTTAGAGGGAGAGTGAATAAGGTTTTATGTTATAATTAAAAATTCGAATAATTTTGTCAAGAAAAACTAGTTCTGGTTGCTACCGTGGGGCGGTAGCTTGCTAGCACATGGTTGTAGGTCACAGACCTCATTTTCCTGAGCAAGTTTCTCCTTGGAGATGCACAAACCCTTCAGAGATCGATCTGCAAACAATCACGACGTCGCACACAGAATTAAGAGAAAAAAATAATTTTATTCAAACATAAACAAAAGTGTTTTATAATTACAAGCACTAGATATCCATGACGCCGGAGATCGGAGGCGGTAACAGCCAAATTTCTTTTCGTTTTTTATACCGACCCACTACTCGGATCGGTTGGTTCTCTCCCTTTCCCTCCAAGAAAGGTCTTCGAGCCAGCTCTTCACCTTCACACAAGGAAGTGTCTTAGAGCCCCACTAGATCCCCTGATCTAGACGTCCCTTCCCCGAGATGATTTCTAACGGAATCCTTCCCGGATTTTGACGACCTTCAACGGTCGATTTTCCTCACCACTAACAAACAAAAAAGAGAAAATTACAAAAGGTGTAAAGAATATTTAAGATTGATTCTCCCTCAAGATGACTCCTCCATTGAGCAATGTGTGACTGGTGTTAACGATATTTGTTTGGTTGCAACTGATCAACTCCTTTTGGTGATTGTAGTCCTTTGCTTGCCAGAGATCTTCATATGTGAATGGGAGGGAGGCAGCTTTCTCTTCCTTCGATAGAGATGGTAGAACGGTGCTCAGAGGCGGCTCCCAAACCCTAGAATAAAGTTCTGTCTCTCTTGATTCGTACAAAGAACGAAAAATTGAAATCCTTTTATATGTCTTGGAAAAACAGGCTACCGTCGGCGATAAGATTAGCACGCGGCGGTAGGTCGTTGCGCGCCGAGGTGATAGTTGTCCTGCAAATTTGGAAAAATATTCAATATATATATTTTTCTGCTTTTTTGTGCTAGCGCGGCGCGGTACCCAGCTATCGCCTCATGATAGCTCAATCTTCTCAAAGAATCAATCTTGACGAACGTTGAGAGAGCTAGCATTGTGCGGTAGGAAGCTAATGTTGCATGGTAGGTCACTGAATGCATGTCCAGATTAAATCCTGAAGCTAGCGCTGGCAGTATCTCTGGCGCGACGTAGTATGTCCCCGAGCGCCCATTCAAATTAAATCGAGGCTAGCGCACGACGGTAGGTAACATATTTGAGTTCTTCATTTCTTTTGAACTTGTAAACCTGCACATTATACCAAACACAAGTGTGATCAAATATAACATTGAAATTGATATTGTTAAACATAAGATATGTGAACCATATGCTGCAACAAACTCCTCCTTTTGATAATATCAAATCCCGTTCATGAGATATAATAGTCTAGATGCATGATATAGTGTAAATAAGAATTAATCTTTAAAAGGTGGTGTTTCAGGTTACCTACGACTCCCCCTACACTCGCGCTCCCTCTATATACGTGCTCTATGTGCTCCCCTATCTACGTGCACACTGTTCAACATGCCCTCCCTATATGTGATCTTCCCTAACTAATGACTTATGAACATGCTATTCTCCCCCTTTTGATATTTCCGAAAGGGGTGGGCAAGATCAAAAAAAGGCTATACGCATGTACGGGAAAAAAGATGTAGTCGAAATAAGCGTGATTAATAGCTAACAATGCACGTTAGAAAGTGAATCAAGAAGCAAACACAATTGGGGTGACCAAACATAAATCAAAGAATATAATGCGTACAGGTCGAACATACGAGCGGAGTACAAATAAGAAAATCATATGAGTTTTCAAGGTAAAAAGAATTGGATATCGCAGGTGAAACTAAATACACAATGATTTGGAGTTAAATGCTAAGAGATTTATAGAGTTAACACTGTGTAACATTATAAGAGTCAAGAATAGAAATCATGTACTAGTACCTATATGCTATAGACATATAATGCATTTTCAGTCCAATTCTTATGCATGAAAGCATTGGATAAAACAATGATATATGTACGTGTAGCATCAAAAAGAAAAACATCAGGTAGAAATAACCTTTAGTACATGTTTTATCTCAACAATTCAATATGCTATCACAAGAGAAATGGAGTGAAAATCTCATCACGTTCCTATCTACTTTATACCAAGACTAGAGCTAGGGGCACTAAACTTAAGTTTTAGTCTTTGCACAAGATCGAAACGATTCTCTTGACCAAGGTGCTCATCCTCATAGTGCTCATAAAGACTTATCAAGAGGAGTGAGTAGTGCTTGGGGGGTATCCTTGACCCAAGATTTGATAGCATGCATAGCTTATTTTTTTCACATTTATTTTTGTACTATTGTTATTATGGCTATTATTTCAAGGTCCCTGAATCAATCGAAATCTACCTACATAGATGCATTGTAACTTGTATACAAAGGACTTATGCGCTAGAATTGTGTCTCAAAGTTCTAAGCTTTATATAAAAAGTGAACACCGTGACATTTACTGTTCGTGTCATTCCTAACATGGTAGATACAATATCATGAGTTATAATATGTAAGCAAAAAATTTCTACATGAGTACATTGTCTAGGGATGTGTGAACAGTATAAAGTCATTACACTAGCTAAATCCTCACACATACCTAGAGGCATATTCAACATACACTATCTTGTCTAGTCGCACTCAGTTGCTAAGTACCTATAGATTCGACACATTATGACAAAAAGAGATAATTTTCATATGGATTAACAATCATAAATCAAACATTGCACGAAATAATTATGCTCTAGGTTCTAGTCATGCGTGTCCTAAGAAAGAACGATCCGCCATTTTTTTGTGTTTTAGGGTTTTATATATATATTATTTTTTTTTTTTTATCTGATTAAACAAAGCAAACTGAAAAACAAGACATGTTTTTGGATTTTTGAGATTTTTCATTTTTGATGATTTTTTATTATTGTAAGAAAAACGAAAGAGAAAAACAAAACCAAAAGCAGAAACACACAAAACAGATCAAATCAAATGTAGTAGATGATGCAACACGATCAATTAGTGAGATCCAAAACACCCAGTTCTAATCGAAGTAAGGAAAAGCGAGCATCACGGAGGGGTTTTGTGAAGATATCAGCTAGTTGATCGTCGGTTCAAATGAAGCTCACTCTCACATTCTCTTTTTTAATGTGGTCCCGGATGAAAAGATGACGAACTTCAATATGTTTGGAATGAGAGAGATGTACTGGATTATTCATCAAGTCTATGGCACTCTTGTTATCGCACCTAAGGTTAACGTTCTTAAATTTTATACTAAAGTCATCTAACGTTTGTGACATCCAAAGTGCTTGTACGTAACAACTTCCTAAGGCAATATACTCGGCTTCAGCAGTGGAGAGGGCAACTGAGTTTGGTTTCTTACTTAACCATGAAACTAGTGTCAGACCTAGGAAGTGACAAGTACCACTTATGCTCTTGCGATCGAGTGAACATCCAGCATAATCAGAGTTAGAATACCCGTGGAGCGTGAAGTCGGCTGTATGAGGGTACCAAATACCAAGATTTTGGGTGCCTATTAGATACCTAAAGATGTGTTTAATAGCTTTGAAATGAGTTTCTTTAGGATTGGCTTGATATCTAGCACAAAGACACATCGCGAATGTAATATCGGGTCTATAAGAACTTAAATAAATAAGTGATTAGATCATTCCTCTAAATGAAGTTTGGTCCCCTGAAATACCACTTTCATCCCGAAAGTCTTTGTTTTCAAGGTAGCTTACAACCTAGGGGGTGAATAGGTTGTCTCTCTGATATTATTAGATTTTAATTTTATCTTCCTTAGTACTTAGTGTGTTGGCAGTAATTTGCTTTCAAGTACCTGCATAAAGAAAACAACACAAAAATCACGCACAGATTTATATTGGTTCCCCAACTTTTGGGTACATCCACTCTCCTCCCACCTTGCCAACTTCATGTTAGCTAAGGAACTTATCCAAACCATTGCTCCAAAGAGCTTACACCTCAGATCCATCAGGATCTCTCAGTCTCCCCCAAGACTTACAACTAGGCCACAAGGGCCTACAACTCAGTGATCAGTAGATCACCTATCTCAGGACAAAGGCCCTATACTCAGGTTGGGAGGACAGCCCTACCTCAGATCCACTAGGTATCCTACCTCAGACCCAAAGGTCCTACTCTCAGAGAGTATTCCTCTCCTACAGCTCAGTGATCAATTGACCACTACCTCAAATCCAAACTAGATCCTACAGCTCAGGTAAATTTGCCCTACCTAATGCTCAGAGAGCCCTATAACTAAAATCCAAAAGGATCCTACTGGAGTGAAATACATTTATATTTATTACAGAGAAATTTCTCTTTGATAACCCCTTGAGCTGAGTAACTCAGCTCTAACTTTCTTCACAGCTACAAGGATCTTTAGTTGGAAGTAACTAGCAGTACACTGCTCTGCTTCTTCTTCCTTCCCAGGATAGAATCAATAACTTTGGTTCTCTCTTCTTCTCAGCTTTAGAAGTAGATCTTCATATTTGAGTTTGCTGAACTGAGAAGCAACTTGATCTTTAGAAACTTGTTCTCTATTTCTGCTTCTCCCATAGAAGGAAGACCTTCTGAACTTGTTGGTGCAGGAAAAGATGGCACTAGCTAACTGAACTTTTTGGTTCTTGCAAGAAGACTCCAACCTTTTTCTCTACAGCAATGGCGAGGAAGATGAAGTTCAGCCGCAACCTTTTTGAAATCAATAAAGCCCCAAAAGTTGTTTGCGTCTTGGCCAATCTCTTCCTTTTGTAGTTCGCCAATCAACGGCTCTTAGGAACTAGTGGGGCCCACCTGCAGCTTCCAGCTGCACCATGCTTTAACGAAAGAAGACGTACAGTAGCTTTGCGATAGAGTCTGTCGTGTTCTGTAGCTTCTCCGTACTAGATTTGAAATTAGTTGACTTTGTCAATTTTGCTGACGTCAGCACCAATGGACTTAACCAAAATCGAGCATCAATAGAATAGGCGTTGAGTGAAAGAGCTTCACTCAACGCCAAGACACTTAGATAGAATTTTGTCTATTTAAACGTTGACAGTGTTGAGTGAGTAAGCCTCACTCAGTACTTTTTTCCTTAGCTTATTCTTCAACCTTTTCTGCATGCATGGCATTGAGAGCATTGAGTGACCACACATCACTCAATGCCTTATGCCTTAGCCATGCTTTCTGTAATTTAGGCATTGAGAGCGTTGAGTGACCACACCTACTTCAATACTTTAAGCCTTAGTCATTTTCCTTCTTCTTCAGCATCTTAAGCGTTGAGAGCATTGAGTGAGCACGCCTCACTCAACGCTTTTTGCTTTAGCCAGATTTTCTGAATCATACCGTTAAGAGCGTTGAGTGAGCAAACCTTACTCCACGCTTTCTGCCTTAGCCAAATTTTTCAGTTCCTTAGCGTTGAGTGAGTAAGCTCCACTCAACGCATTTGGACTTAGCCAAATTTCTGCGTCTAAAAACACAGCATCTGACTGAATGATGGTCAGTCAATGCTTTATCATATTGCATTGAGTGAGCTTGCCTCACTCAATGCTTATGGACTTAGTCAAACATCAGCATAGTTTTTTTGTGGCTTTGACTTAAAAGGCAATACTCAATGAATATAGAGTATGGCGTTGAGTGAGTTATACTCACTCAACACATGTGGACTTAGCCACTTTTTCGCCCTTTTCTTCTTAGGCTTTTACTGCATTAGCCTGTCTCACAACCTTTTGTTGTATGGCATTGAGAGAGTTGACTTCACTCAATGCCTATGGACTTAGCCACTTTCTTAGCTTACCATTACTTTGGCTTTAACTATATAGGCTCCACTTAGCACTATAAGTCATCTAGCATTGAGTGAATAACCTTCACTCAATTCCTGTGGACTTAGATAGATTTCTGTCTATCCACACCTTAGGTAAGTGTTTGCCTAACCTAGCCACTTAGGCTTCCTGTCCCATCATTGTTGATAGGACATCCCTACATGCATGAACTTAGGCACTCATCAAATACAACTTTATGTATGTCATTCACAAGATTGACTTCCACAAATCTAGGACATTGTGGGAAATGGACCCAACAATCTCCCCCTATTTGAGAAAGTCAAAACCCTTAAGTATAATGAGTCAATGACATACACAGTAATATGCAGCAATAAGAATTTGAAAACAAAACATAAAACTTGAGAATGATCTAAAGTTACCACACTTCCTTGCCTACAGGGTGAACATTACCACACCTGCTCCCCCTGAATTGCTTGATCATATACCTGGTCATATTTTCCCCCTTAATTGTTGCTACCATCCTTGATCATATACTTGATCATCTGCTCTCACTGAATTGATGCTACCATCCTTGATCATATACCTGAGCATCATTTCCTCCACCTTTTTGACTTCAGCAAATAGCCAGCAAGGTTCTGATCATCTGCTCCCCCTTTCTTGATAGAAAATCTAGTTGATACTAGTATGGATAGCAGTTAACCATGATGCCACTGAAGTTATATTACTTGAAGTGTCATCATTTTACTAAAGAACAAATTCATCTGCAAGATACAAAATAACCTGCAACTAAATGTGGAGCAACTGAAGCTATACAAGGTTTAACATACCCAACTCAAACTTGAAGGTGTTAAACTTTGCTTCATCTAGTGGCTTAGTAAAGATGTCAGCCACTTGCTTGTCAGTTTAGACAAACTCAAGGTTTATATTTTCATTCCGCATGATCCCTAATGAAATGATATCTGATCTCAATATTCTTAGTCCTACTATGGGAGATAGGATTCCTAGCAATTAAAATAGCACTAGTGGAATCACAAAATAAAGGAATTCTACTTATCTGAAGGTTGTAGTCCTGGAGCTGATGCTGGATCCACAGCAACTAAGCACAGCAGCTGCCTGCATAGATGTACTATGATTCTGTAGTTGAAATTGCAATGCTAGTTTGCTTCTTGCTTCTCCATGAAACTAGTCTTCCACCCAGGAATTGACAGGTGTCAAAAGTGCTCTTCCTATCTTCTTTACAGCCTGCAATGTCTGCATCTGAATAGCCAGTTAGTTCAAACTCCCCATTCCTAGGGTACCACGGGCCAAGATCTAGTGTGCCCTTAAGATACCTCAGAATTCTCTTTGCAATAGAGTAATGAGATTATTTGGGACAAGCCTGATACCTAGCACAAACACATATAGCATACATGATGTCTGGACTACTTACAATTAGATAGAGAAGGGAACTAATTATCCCCCAATACAAAGTTTCATCAACAGGTTTCCCTGCCTCATCTTTGCATATGGGCATGCATGACCCCACTGGAGTTCTCATGGTGGAGGAATTTTCCATACCAAATTTCTTTATTAACTCCCCAATAAACTTAGACTCGGATATGGACAAGTCATCATCAGTCTGTCTTACTTGGAGACCCAAGAATTACTTAAGTTCACCCATACTGCTCATCTCAAACTTACCCTTCATAAGTTTGGCAAACTTTCTATATAGGTTATCATCAGTAGATCCAAAGATGATGTCATCTAGATAGATCTGAACTAGGATGATCTTACTCTTTGATTCCCTTAGGAATAGGGTCTTGTTTATCTTCCCCCTTGAGAATTTGTTCTCAATGAGGAAGGTACACAAAGTCTCATACCATACTCTAGGGGCTTGCTTTAGCCCATATAGAACTTTCCTAAGTCTATAAACAGAATTAAGTGAGTTAGAAACTATAAAACCTGTAGGCTGTTCAACATAGACTTTCTCTTTTAAGTCACCATTTAGGAATGCTAACTTAACATCCATCTAGTAGACCTTGAATCCCTTATGTGTAGCATATGCAAGGAACAATTTTATAACCTCTAACCTTGCTATAGGGGAAAAGGTTTGATCAAAATCAATGTCTTCTTCCTACATATACCCCTTAGCTACTAATCTTGCTTTGTTCTTAATTATAATACCATTTTCATCAAGTCTGTAAATCCACTTGACTCCAATAACATTATGTCCATGAGGTATGGGAACTAGCTTATAAACATTATATCTTTTGAACTGGTTTGGTTCCTCTTGCATAGACACTATCCAAAATTGATCTATGTTGGCCTCTTTAAACTTCTTTGGCCCCACTTAGGAAAAGAAGCTTGCATTCATAGTTGTATTCAGACTTCTGCTTCTTATCACTACTCCATGGCTGTGTTCACCAATAATTTGGTGAACAGGATGGTCTCTCAAATGCCTAATTGTTGGGGGTAATCTTCTTTCAACAATAGCTTCAGGAAAAGCCTTTGGCTGATCATCCTCTGCTCCAAGTGTGTCTGGTAGACCTTCTGGAGTATCCACTTCATTTTGGATGGCTGGTTCTGCTTCCTTGATGGTCAGATTGTCCATCATCTGTTCTGTACCTGTAGTATTGGAAGAGGAGCTTGGCAGCTCCCTGTTAATCATGCTAGACTCATCAAAAATTATATGCACAGACTCTTCTATAACTTGTCTTTTCAAGTTGTATACCCAATAGGCTTTACTATGATTGTTATACCCAACAAAAATCCCATCAAAGGACTTGGCAGCAAACTTAGTCACATAGGACTTTCCATTATGGAGCACATATCACTTACTACCAAAGATTCTGAGATAGACCAGATTTTGTTTTCTACCCTTCAAGATATCATAGGGAGTCATCTTGTGGCTTTTGGTGATAGAGATCCTGTTGAGAATATGACATGCAGTATTTTCTGCCTCTGTAGCCCAGATATATTCTGGGAGAAATGTGTCACACAACAAGGTTCTTCCAGTCGCTATGAGAGTTCTGTTTTTCCTCTCAACAATCCCTTTTTGTTGGGGAATTTTAGGACAAGAAAATTCTTAATGAATCCCTTGCTCTTCACAAAACTCTGTCATGCCTTCGGACTGGAATTCAGTTCCATGGTCACCTCTGATTTTGACCACAGAACTATTAAACTCATTCTGAACTTTCCTGACAAACTTGATGAGGATGTCAAGGGTCTCATTCTTTTTCTTTAGAAAGAACACCCAAGTAAACTTGGAATAATAATCAACCACCATAAGGGTGTAGACTTTCCTACCTAGACAATGAACAGGCATAGGACCAAATAGGTTCATATAAAAGAGATATAAGAACCTCATAAAGGCTTTGAAACTAGTGCCCTTGAAGGAAGCTTTGGTCTGCTTTCCCTTTTGGTAAGCTAAGCAAATGTTATCCTTGGTGCATTTAATATTTGGACCATTCCTAACTAACTCTTGACTAAATAGCTTGCCAATAGTCTTGTAATTCAAGTGAGCTAGTTTTTTGTGCCACTAGAAACAATATGAGACTTTTTCATGTGCTACAAGACAAATAGGAGAGCCTGAGTCCAGATATAGAAAGTTTAAATAGTAAACATTTCCACTCCTAGTGCCTGTCAATATGACCTCTTGGTCACTTGACCTCCTAATCAGGCACTAATCCTTGTGGAAGATAATAACATAGCCAAGATCAGAGAGTTGGCTTATGCTTATAAGGTTGTGTTGCAATCCTTCAACATAAGGCACTTTTGTGATAGTGACTATGCCATTGGTAATCTTACCATAACCTCTAGTTACCCCTCTATCAGAGCCACCAAAGATAACCTTGAGTCAATTTTTCACTGGGGTGTACTCCTTCAAGTTGCTCCTTGTCCAAATCATTTTCCTGGAACAACCACTGTCCAAGTACCATATAGGGGTATGGCCACTTAGACTAACCTGCATTATACAGTTTACTTTACCTTAGGACCCCAATATCTATTGGGTCCTACGTGCATATTAGTCTGAAAATGAACATGTCCACCAGCATGTTTTCTGGCTGGTGGACTAACTTTGGTCCTAGTCATATTAGGATTGTGCTAGCAGTCAATGGCATAATGTTCTACCTTGCCACAGCACCACAATCATGTATGTTGTATCTTCTTTTTTGTGTAGGCCTTGCAGCTGGATTGACTGCAGTCTTGACAGAAGGAAGAGGTGCAGTAACCATTTTCTGATTTCTTTCAGCATGGATTCGACTGAAGGTTAGTATACTTATAGGCTTGTGTGTCCTATTCTGAGTCCCATCAGCAACACATTTCTTTTCAGACAGTGTGCTCTTGATAGCATATGAAACATCCATATCATGCAAGATGATAGACAGACCCTAGTCAGATTCTGTGCTGATAGGTTCTGAAAATTGGCTACAGCCACATTTTTGAAAGGGGGGTTGTATCACAAAAAAACAAATGGTCTATGATGGGCCATTTGAATTTCTTTATGGGCAGCCTTGAAGGCACTTACTCTGCTATACCTTCCATAATGGCTGAGAACATCTTTTGTTCTACTTGTGGAAGCACCATTAAAATAGAGACCATATATACTTTTCTGGTAATACCTATTTGAAAGGAATATCACCCACTTGAATGGGATAGGTGGCCTAGATGCTATAGGCACAACTGGAACTTTCCCTTTCCCTTTGGGATGGGCGGGTCTTGTGTTACCCTTGAATCCTAACCCCTTCTTACCTTTCTATGATGAGAAGAAGTCTATCAAAGGAAACACCGTATGGGGCTGAGAGAAACTGGCCACAATACCTTTCTCCCTCTTGAGCTTTTCCTCAATATCTCTAATGAGACTATTTTTGCTCTTGATCATCTCCATCTGGATGCCTGACAAGGTTTTTAGTTGACTGAGTCCCTCATTGTTTTATTCAGCACATAAGCTATTTTAGCAAGCTGAGAAGTAGCAGGCTGAAGAGACAAAATCTTCTTTGTCTGCTTCTTAGTAAACTTCTTGCATTTCTTGAAGGCATCCAGAAGTTCAGCATATCTGTCAATCAGTTGATTGACATCACCTTCTGAGCAAGAATCGTCTTCACCATTAGATGAAGAGGCTTTTGCAAAGGGACTTGTCTCATACCTAGACACAGAGCTGGATAGGGAATGTACCTTATAATAACCAGGTTGATCCTTGATACCCTCTTCATCAGTCATTGCCATCAGTCCATGGCATCTATAAGCATCTTCTTCAACATCATTCACTTATAAGTCACTGTCCAATAGTTTCAGAGGGGCCCTGACTCCTATCCTTGTAGCAGGATAGTCTTCATCTGCTGAAACAGTTTTTTGTTCAACAACAACATAAACTAGCCCAATGTAGGATTCCTCTTCTTCAAACTCTGATAAAGATGAGTCTGTCCAGCTCTTCTCTTTCTAATCCATAAGGGACTTTTCTTTCTTTCTCTTATGCTTTTGGTGAGATTTCTTCACACCATCCTCTCTTCTCTTCACAGGGCAATCAATAATGATATGCCCTGGCTTGCTGCAGCAGTAACAGATAATATTAGAAGTGTTTTGTTTGTTGGGTTTAGAGACATACCCGTCCTCCTTTGAGGTTTTCTTCCAGTGATGAGCTAAGGTGGAGTGCCTACTCTTCCATTGCTTCTTCTTCAATAGCTTATGGAGTTGCCTGGAGAAGACAGCAAAGTCCTCATCAAACATGCTACTGTCTGATGCTTCTGATTCAGAGCAGTCTGAATCTGCTGGTCTTCTTGGAGGAGAAGGGGTATTTCTCCTACTTTTCCATGTGGCTTTAGATTTGAAGGCCACAGACTTCTCTTTGGCATGAGATTTATAGTTGGTCTCTTCTTCTTTCCTGACAGTTAGTTGCATCTCATATGAGAGCAGTTTTCCAAATAGGGTGTGGCGTGGAGTTTCACCCATCTTGGCCACTTTTCTGATGGCACATATTTTTGTGTCCTAGTCTCTAGTGAGAGACTTAAGGAACTTATCATTTAGCTCATAATGACTAAAGATCCTTCCATAGGTCCTTATTTCATTCACAATCCTATAGAATTTTTCATAGTATGTGGCTATGTCTTCTCTATTGGACTGTCTAAAAGCTTCATACTCCTGGTTGAGTATGGGCTTTCTATCATCCCTGACCTCCTCTGTGCCTTCCATGTCGATCACCAGAGTTTCCCCACATTTCCTTTTCAATTTGTGCATTGAATCAGATTCTGAAGGATAGAATAATCAATTGCTCTGACAATGATATTCTGAGCTCTCTTGTCCAAGGTGGCAAGAATGACTTCATCCTTTGTCATCTTAGCATAAGTCTTGGGTGTCTGGATGTTTGCATCCAGGACAAATAATTTCATGGGGATGAAAGGTCCTTCTTTAATAGTTATAAAGGTTCTGGGGTCAGCTGCTTCCGTGAACAGCCTAACCTTTTCCTTCTAGGTGCCAAATCCCTCCTTATTGTAGATAGGAAGCTTCATGGCACCCAGCTCCTTATAGTTCACTCCTGAACCCATAAGGATAGTCTGTAGCTACTATGGAAGATCACTCAGATGGTTAGATCCTTTTTGAGCAACCTCCCTCTTATACCACTTGAAAGTGTTGGAACCCTAGTTTGGATTTGGGCAAGAACTACTATTAGGAAGCTTAGACTGACCCAATATGTATAGTATGGGTCATAGTTTTTCTAGGGTTATTTTCCTTAGAAGATTTCAGAGTTTTGCAATTCAGTTCGACGAAAGTCGAAATCAGCTCGACGAAATTCAATCTCAGCTCGACAAACTCTGAGTTCCAAATCCGAGTTGAGCTCGACGAAAGCTGTGCTCCGGTCGACAATCTTCTATCTCAACTCTTCCATCTCAGCTAAACGACAGCCAATCAAAGCTCGATGATCTCTGAGCTCAGGTCGACGAATAAGAAGTTTCAGCTCGACGATCTCCAAGCTCAGGTCGACGAATTTCTTGCTCAGTTCGATGTTTTCTATGAAGTGTTTTAGGCAGTTATTCGTTCCAAAAGCAGATTATTTTACAGGCTTAATTTCAGGATATTTTTATATTCTGAAGGCAGAATATTATCAAGTCTTAAATGAGAACAGCTAATGACTCTGATATTTAATGCTTAAATATTCTTATGAATATAGCTGTTTGGAGGACGCATTAAATATGGACTTAATCACAGAGTTAAATACTAATCCTTTTCCAAGGGAGTTACCATTCTGGGGAATGCTCCAGCCGTTCAGAATGAATTCAAATATTTAAATTCCTCAAACATTCCATATATATGTTCAGAAGTTTTCTGCCTAAGGGTTACAGTTTTTGAGATACATAATTATTTTATAGATTTGATATTCTGTCAGTTTTTCAGAGAATTAGTTCTCTGCTTCAAGTCTTCTTCTAGCAAAAAAACTTCAATCTGAGATCAAAGATCAATCTCTCAGATACATCTACTAGAATGAGAAGTTTTTCAAAATAAGTCCTACACCCTAAAGAGAAAGGCTACTCTCACCTGATCACAAACTCTATACCATCAGGGGGAGCTTTCTGCTTCATTAAATCCACTAGGCTTCTCTCAGATTATTGACAGAGAAGAACATCATCAATCTTTTGGTTTATTTTCATATAAACTGTGTACAGGGTTTTAAATCCCTTCAAAAGTTAGATCTTTGGTTTTAAGTCTCCTGATCGAAAGACTTAGTTTGGTTTTTGGCACCTGATCAAAAGCTCAAAGGGTTGTTAGATCTCTCTTAGAAAAAATTGATCTTGTGGTGATAGGGCACCTGAGCAAAAACTTGTGGTGGCAGAGCACCTGATCATAAACCTGTAGTGGATTCCTACCAGGGTGGTAGAAGAGTGGATGTTCCTAGGTTTATTGGGGAACCACTATAAATTCCTTGTGTCATCTAGATTGCCTTTACTTTTTCTGTTTGTGTGATGTGATTCTCTTTCTATACCTATATATACCACTAACTTTTTAATATGCTATAAAAATAAGTGAATAAATTTTTAACACTCTATTCATCCCCCCCTCTAGAGAAAACATAAGATCTATCCCTTACTTTCAATTGGTATCAGAGCATTGTTGTTTGGTTTCATAGGCTAACACCTGAACCAAAAAGATCCTTGATAGATATTATTTGTTCTAGTTTATTCCCTTTCTTATGGCACAAAATAAAGAGTTCTCAAGCACCAGACCTCCAGTGTGCAATCTGAATAAAATTGCACTTTGGAAGGCAAGGATTAGGCTCTACATGAATTCCATTGATGAAGATATATATAATTCCATTTTAACAGGACCTCCACTACTAGTGGCAACTACAAGAACCAGAGCAGTCCCACCACCTAAGTGGACAGAGGCTCAGAAGAAGCTGAAAGTTACAGATGCCAAAGCAATGAACATTCTGTCCCAAACTATGTCTGATGACATATTCCAGAAGGTTGCTGAATGTACTTCAGCAAAAGCCATTTGGGACTCCCTAAATGCTATGGTAGCAGGATTTGCTGATGAAAGGAAAGATAGGATATCACACTTAATCTCTCAGTATGATAATTTCAAGAAGGAAGAGTCAGAATCAGTTGCAAACATGTATAAAAGACTTAGTCTCATAATAAATGAGTTGAAAACTCTGGACAAGAACATCTCATTGACAGAGATAAAAGACAAGATTCTTATGTGCTTCCCTAACACATGAGACTTTAGGATCTGGCCAATCAAGGAAGCCAGAAGCCTAAATGAAATCTCTACTGAAACTTTGTTGGGCAAGCTCAAATCTTATGAGTAGCTCATCAAGACCAGAGAAGCTGAACAAAGAACCTCTTTTTCAGTAAGGAAAGATCCAAGCATTGTTTTTAAAGAAACTGAAGAAACAGAAGCCATTCCAGACAATAAAGATTTTTTGAGTCTCTTAGCTAAGAGATTGTACAAGGTGGTAAGGAAGGACTTCAGGAGAAGATCTTCCAAAGAAGAAGATAAGCCAAGGTATGATAAGACTCCAACTAAAGAAATAGTTTGCTATGGATGTAGAAAACCTGGACACATATTACCAGAGTGTCCAAAGAACCAAAAGAAAGACAAAAGAAAGGAGAAAGACTCCAAGAAATATTCTAGCAAGCCCTCTTCCAGCAAATACAAAAAAAAGGAAAGAGGATTTGTGGCTGAAATAAGGAGTGAATCTGAGTCAGAATCTTCATCCAGTTCCAGTGAAGATGAAGATGAAGCGAAAGCAAAAGAAATTTGTTTGATGGCAATCAATGTCTCATGCAATAATTCTAAAGAAGAATCTGAATCTGAATCAAAAGAAGATCAGGTAATCTCAACCTTTGATTTTCATTCAGAACAATTTAAAATTGATTTCAAATTATTATGTAAAGATTTGATTAAATCTGAGAAGGAAATCAAACTTCTTAGAGAGAAACTAATTGAATTTGAAATTGTTTCTTCTGAAAACTTAAAACTTTAAAAAGATTAAAAACTGCCAATAATTAAATATTTTCCTTAGAAGCTAAATTATCTGAGGCTAAATAATTTGAAGAATCCCTTAATTGGAGAAGTATAAAATTGATGAATATCACAAGTACAGTAAATGCCAGGCTAAATGGCAAACTGGGCTTGGGAGCTTCATCTAGTCAGCCTTATATTCTTGAGAAAAATATCTTATCTAAACCAATTGAATTCATATCTGCTTAAGGAAAAGTGAAAGAAGCATTACAACTTACAAATAAAGATACTGAAACTTTACCAAAGACTAAATAAAAGAAAAATAAAAAATCTCATAAAAATAATGTTCAACAAAATTTGTCAAACCGAGATCGAAGAAATCAACATTATTCGTTGAACGGCGATCGACGCTCTCTAAACCTAGAATTTGGGTATGATTACTCAACAAAGGGTGCTCGATGAAATCAACATGTTTCGTCGAACAAAGATCGACGATCGTGGAACGCAGGGAATGAGTATTATCATTCTGTGAACCGAGATCGATGAAATCAATACTTTTCGTCGAACTCAGATTGACGAACTCAACTAAATTCGTCGAACTCATATTTTCAAAACAGAAACTTTAATCCTTACCAAATAATAATCAAAGACCAAAATTTGTTAATCCTCTGACTCAGTGGATAATCCCTCCTAGGAGATATCATCCATTAGGTTATAAGGATTAACCTGATTGCTCTTATATTTCTATTTATTCTTTGGAAAGAAATCAAGGACCCAAGGTAACCTGGGTCAAGAACAACTAATCTATTTTCTTTTCAGGTAAAGTACTATCCTACCACAAAGGAACAGTGGTATTTGGATAGTAGTTGTTCAAAACACATGACAGGTTCAAAGGCCAACCTAAGTGACTTCAAAGCAAAGATTGGACCCAAAGTTATTTTTGGAGACTCCAATTATGGACAAACAGAAGGATATAGAAATTTCAAGATTGGAGCAATCACATTCAATAAGATGGCATATGTAAATGGTCTGAAGCATAACCTCATCTCTATAAGCCAACTATGTGATGAAAGTTATCAGGTAATATTTAATAAGTGTGTATGTTCAATTACTTCTGATAAAAAAAACTGTT
This sequence comes from Platanthera zijinensis, assembly GCA_039513925.1. NCBI lineage: Eukaryota > Viridiplantae > Streptophyta > Magnoliopsida > Asparagales > Orchidaceae > Platanthera > Platanthera zijinensis. Next base: position 71,301,970 of record CM077094.1, on the reverse strand, counting down.
TTAACTGGAATTAGACAAGGTAACATTTATCGAGTTAATTTTAATTCATCTAAATCAGAAATTTGCTTGTTCAATCAAATTAGTAAAACTAGTGAACTCTAGTATAAGAGATTAGGACATGTAAACCTTAGGACCATAGCTAAATTATCTAAGGACAACCTTGTTAGAGGACTACCTTCTGGCCCCTACAAGAAGGAAGGACTCTGCAGGGCTTGTCAATTAGGCAAGTAAACTAAAAATATTTTCAAATCCATTAATAAAAGTGATTCACCCAGAATTTTGTACTTGCTACATATGGACCTTTTTGGACCTATTGTAGTACAGATCTTGGGAGAGAAGTCATATACCTTTGTGATTGTTGATGATTTCTCTATATTCACTTGGGTTTTCTTTCTTAGAAATAAGTCAGATAACTTTAAAGTTCTTACAGACTTTCTTAAGAGCATTTATATTGAGTACTCTACTTAAGTTACATTGATCAAAAATGATCATGGCACTGAGTTTGAATCTCTTCTCATGCAAGAATTCTGTGAGAAGGAAGGTATCAGACATTGTTTTTTTACTCCTATAACTCCTCAACAAAATGGGGTACCTGAAAGGAAAAATAGAACCCTGATTGAATCTGCAGGAACATTACTTGCAGATGCTCACTTACCCCTATCCTTTTGGGCAGAGGCAGTAAGCACAGTAAATTATATTCTGAATAGAAGTTTAATTCATAAGCTAAAGGGTAAGACCCCCTATGAAGTACTTAAAGGGAAGAAACCTAAAATAAACTATTTTAAAGTATTTGGTTGTAAATGTTATATTCACAATAATTACAAGAAATATCTTAGAAAGTTTGAAGCCAAAGCTGTAGAGGGAATTTTTCTTGGATATTCCCAAGTTAGTAAGGCTTATAGGGTATATAATAAATCAACTCTCAAAATGGAAGAATCTGTGCATGTAACTTTTGATGAGACTAACATGTTTTACAAGAAGAAGGATTCTTCTACCATAGAAAATTCACAGGTACCAAATCTGTGTGAGAAATTGGATGATTTAATCCTAACACAAGAGGATGTATCACGTCCTTCTCAACAGATTATTGATGAAGATAGTGAAGAAGAAATTCAGGAACAGATTGCTGAAAACATTGTGGCTAATGAAATTTCACCAGAGGAATTAGTACCACAAATGGTTATTAAAGAACCAACTCTACCTACTGATCTTGTCACACTTAGAGATCATCCCATATCTTAAGTGATTGGAGACATGTCAGCTGGTGTCTAAATAAGGCATCAATTAAATTATGATTAGATTCATGCTTGCTTTCTTTCTTAGATTGAACCTCAATCCATTAAAGATGCAGAGCAACATCCTCACTGGATTATTGTAATGCGAGAGGAGCTCAATCAATTTGAATGATGTAGAGTTTGGGAATTAATTCCAAGACCCAAAGACTGCCCAGTCATTGGAACCAAGTGGGTCTTTAGGAATAAGTTGGATGCACAAGGTGTAATAGTAAGAAACAAAGTCAGATTGGTAGCCCAAGGTTATTCATAGGAAGAAGGCATTGATTATGACCAAACATTTGCCCCTGTTGCAAGTCTAGAGGTTATCAGAATCTTTCTTGCTTATGCTACATTCAAGAACTTCAAAGTATATCAAATGGATGTCAAAAGTGCCTTTCTCAATGGAGAACTTAAAGAGGACTTATATGTTGAACAACCTCCAGATTTTATTTCTTCAACTCAATCCTCTTATGTTTTTAAGTTGCATAAAGCCCTTTGTGGTCTAAAGCAAGCTCCAAGAGCCTGGTATGAGACCTTGGTTAGTTTTCTTTTAGAGCATAAGTTCAGTAGAGGCATTGTAGATAGGACTTTATTTATTATACATCATAAGCATAAAATTTTGCTAGTACAAATATATGTAGATGACATAATATTTGGATCTATAGATTCCAAACTTTGCAAAAGGTTTTATGACCTGATGCATTCAAAGTTTGAAATGAGTAGCACGGGTGAACTATCCTACTTCCTTGGTCTCCAAGTGAAGCAACTGATGCTATCTTTATATCCTAATCTAAATATGCTAAGGAGCTTATAAAAAGATTTGGGATGTTTAATTCCTCAGCAATGAAAACACCCATGCCCTCCAATACTGTAGTTGATTTTTGATGAATTGGGCAAACCAGTTGATAAGAAAACATATAGGGCTATTATTGGTTTCTTATTGTATCTTACAGCTAGTAGGCCTGATATTATGTTTACTACATGCATTTGTGCTTGGTTTAAAGTAAATCCTAAAGAATCTCACCTTATTTTTAAAAGGATTTTAAGATATATAAAGGGTTGTCAAAATCTAGGACTTTGGTATCCAACATAGTCATTATTTGACTTAACTGGATTCTAAGATGTTGACTATGCTGGATGTAGAGTTGATAGGAAAAGCACATCAGGAACTTATCAGTTCCTTAGTGATAGGCTTGTGTCATGGTTTTGCAAGAAGCAAAATTCTGTGTCAACATCAATTGCTAAAGCTGAATACATTGTAGCAGGTAGTTATTGTTCACAAATTTTGTGGATTCAAAACCAACTCTTGGATTATGGTTTCAAACTAAATAATTCAATTATCTTTTGTGATAATACTAGTGCTATTTCAATTGCACAAAATCCAGTACTGCATAATAAAACTAAGCATATAGAGATTAGACATCATTTCATTAGAGATAATGTAGACAAAAATAAAATTAATATTTTCTTTATTTCCACTGATTTACAAAGGGCAGATATTTTCACTAAACCCTTAGATGAAAAGAAATATCTTTTCTTTATAAATCAGTTGGGCATGATAAATGGAGACTTATAAATTTAATTTTTTTTCTGTGGTTGATGAATTGGTCACCTTACGTCGAACGGAGATTGACGATCTGTGAATATTTCTTGAGTTTTTCGTCGAACAGAGATCGACAAAATCTCTTTGTGAAACTTTTTGTCAAACAGAGATCAACGAAGTTGTTTCAAAAAATTGTTCATCGAACGGAGAACGACGAATTGTTTTCTCCCTCTTCCAACTTAGGTCGACGCTTTTTAGTTCTTTATGAGATTTTTCGTCAAACTAAGTTCGAAGCTTTTCTCTTTTCATCAGACAGAGTTCGCCTTTTCAAATTCTGAAAACCTATAACTAGGTTTTCATCGAACTCCATCCCGCTCTTCCCAGTTCTTTTGCACTTGATCTTTTATTTTTGCAGGCAATGGCGATTTAAGCGGCAACCCTCTCTAGAATGAAATTTGATGTAGGATTTGACATTGATATCGAATCATTCGGCCATTCTGATCAAATCTTCAAGGAAATCTTACAGTTGTTTGAGGCTCCAAAGTTAAGGAAGTTCATGACCTCTAGGATTAAACTTCCAGTGTAGGAAATCAAGCAATGGGTATTCACAGCAACTTTTCCAGATCAAACCACCATTACTGGATCGATTTCTGGTCACCAGGTTTCTCTTACCCCTGCTATTCTAACTGAAGTTTTTGGTTTTATCAATGGGGAAGTTGATATTGAATTATATAGCACTGAGTTTGAGGATATGCTAGTTATAATGGGTCACTCCCAGGGAAATCCTAACAAATTGTTGAAAAAGAACTTGTCTTTTGAATACAAGTTCCTAGTAGATGTAGTTGGAAAGGTAATCTTGGGCAAGCACTCTGCCCATGACTACATAACCAGACACCAATTTCTTCTGGTAAGTGCCCTGTTAAATCAAAAATCAGTGAATTGGGGAGAAATTGTGTTTGATTTGATTAAGAAGAAGAATATTAAGAAGGATGTTAGTTTTGGTAAAGTTCTTGGTATCTTCCTCCAGGCAAAGGTTCCAGAACTTTTGGTCTCCCAGACAATTTTCATCAATGCCTCTAAGAGGCTTACCTTTTTCCCTCTTTGTCAGATGGGAGAGGGTAAACCAAAAGCCTTCTAGGGTGTCCTCTTCCTAGATAGCTTCATAGGACACATGGGCAGTAACAGCCACTCCCCCAACCCCTAACAAAGCTCCGTCTCCTCTTCCCTCTCCTGCTCCTTTACCATCCACTGCTATTACAGATACACCTTTTATTTCAATCCCTCCTGCCTCACCATCTCAACCACCATCTCCTCCACACTCACTCATCCACATTCTTGAGGATACACCATCTCCACCTCCTCAATCACCTCCTCCATTACATATTGATGACATTCCATCCACTTCTACTCATCAAGATCCACTTTTGTCATCTCCAACTTTCAATCTACTCTCATATCCATCTCCACAACACTCTCCACCTCTTTCACAAGTTCAGTAAATCATTCCAGATGAACTACTTGATGTCATCCTTCCGTCAAATATTCCTCCAACATTTCCAACCATCGTACAATAAGACATCCCTCAAGCCTTCTCAATATATTCCATATATGGTAACAGATCCACCTATACCCCCTCTACTCCTGATCCATTGTATTTGGACTTTTCTGATATTGCCAATGACCTTCTTAAATTCATTTCTCCCACTCTTAAGAAGCACATAGATGAGGCTATTGCCCCTCTTGCTACTTCCATTTCCATTCTTTCTGCTCAGCTGGCTTCCACCTCCCTTGTCCCTTCTTCTCGGGGCCCGGGTTCAGGTCTCATTGAATCCTGGCAGAGGGAGATGTCCTATTAAGAAGCTCCAGTAACAGCAGCAGTAGCAAGAGTAGCAATTCCATCAATAGCAGTAGTTGAAATTCTTGATGATACTAAAATGTTTTCCTTTGAAGAAGAGGCAGCAGCCCCAGAAATAATCACTGTTGGTGATTTCATCATCAATCCCACAGTTGATATTCTTTCTTTATTATATTCTTTTGATATAGTTTATAGTTGTAATTTACCAGTTTTTGATACAGTTAATACAGTTTATGATTATTATAAAGCAATAGTTTGATATACTGCTCCAGTAGATTCCTCAGTTTTAGAAGAAATTAGAGATAGTCTCTGTAATATTTCTTCAGAGAATATATTAGTAAGTGTTTTAGAGCCAAAGTATTTCTCTACACCAACTTATGCTTGGGCTGAATCCCCCATGCTAGATATGGATGTTATCATGTTTGAAGACATAGATACAGAAGATACTGATGTACAGGTTAGTACAGAAAATATAGAGCCACAACCTCAGGCTGAAAAGGTAAATACAGATATACACCCACAGGATCCTCCAGCATTTTCTGCTCAAATTCTAAAGTAAATTGATGCTCTCTATAATATTCTTATCAATGAATCTGATGATGATGAAGAGTCAGATGATTCAAAGGATGTTGGTTCTAAGAAAAGAAAAACCAAGAAGAAGGCTCTAGTAAGGGATGCTCCTAAACCTTCTCTTACAGCAGATACCCCCTATTATATTCTGCACAATATTACACTCACTATAGATTCTCCTTACTAGATGAGGCTTTCTAAAAATGAACAAAAGTGAAGGAAGAAAATGAAGAGGTACCATTCACCTCAAAGGACTTGGAGAGGACCTCCTCCTCCTCCTATAACAGGATCAGCAGGAAGTGCTTCTCAAGTTCAAAGGTTTGTTTCTCATTTTCATCAATCTAGACCTACTCAAGGTATCAAAGACAGGCCTTCAAGGTCAGAAACTCAATCCAGGAGCCAGCAGAGAAAACAGCAGCAATAGCCTGATAGTCATGTTAGTCAGCTGATAGATCAAGCTAGTCAGGAAGAAGAATCAAGTCCAAAGAGGCCTCCTTATCCTACTTATGATCTAGAGTTGGATCCTTACTACAGAATGGCCAGGTTTAATAAGCTGATAGCTCTCTCTCAGATAAGGAAGGCCAAGGAAGAAGGAAAAGATTCCTCTCAATTTTCAACCATGCCATCTTATAGAAAAAAGAAATTGGAAAAATATCAGGTAAAAAATCTTTTTAATATTGATACTTATATGAATTTACATCCAGAAGAAGTAGTGCCCAGAGCTTCATCTATGAATATTCTTGGTTCTCAAGATATGAAGATGACTCAACAGCAACTGTTGATAAAAAAAAGATGATTTTTACAAAACCTACTTCAGATGCTCCAAAGAAAGATTCATAATTTTCTGCTTATGCCTTCTGAACTTTATTCTGTATATATTATCACACGGCACAATTTTTTATACCTGTTGAATGTCTTATTTCTGCTAGATATATTTCTTGCTTTATATTTTGTGTAAATTGTATCCTCACCCAAATATGGGGATATTGTTGGAACCCTAGTTTGTATTTAGGCAAGGACTAATATTTGGATGCTTAGACTGACCCAATATGTACAGTATGGGTCATAGGTTTTTCCAGGGTTAGTATCCTTGAAAGATTTCAGAGTTCTGCAATTTAGTTCGACGAAAGTCGAACTCAGCTTGACGAAAGTCAAGCTCATCTCGACGAACTTAGAGTTTCAACTCTGAGTTGAGCTCAACGAAAGCTGAGCTCCGGTCGACGATCTTCTACCTTAACTCTGCCATCACAGCTCGACGAGAGCCAAGCTAAGCTCGACGATCTCTGAGCTCAGGTCGACGAATAAGAAGTTTCATCTCGACGATCTCCAAGATCAGGTCGATGAATTTCTTTCTCAGTTCGATGTTTTTAGGCAGTGTTTTAGGAAGTTATTCTTCAGAAGCAGATTATTTTCAAGGCTTAATTTCAGGATATTTTATATTCTGAAGGCAGAATATTATCAAGTCTTAAATGCTGACATCTAATGACTCTGATATTTAATGCTTAAATATTCTTATGAATATAGTTGTTTGGAGGCAGCATTAAATTTGGACATAATCACAGAGTTAAATACTAATCCTTTTCCAAGGTAGTTGCCATTCTAGGGAATGGTCCAGCCATTCAGAATGAATTAAAATATTTGAATTCCTCAAGCATTCCATATATATGTTCATAAGTTTTCTGCCTAAGGGTTATAGTTTTTGAGATACATAATTATTTTAAAGATTCGATATTCTGTCAGTTTTTCAGAGAATTAGTTCTTTGCTTCAAGTCTTCTTCTAGCAAACAATCTTCAATCTAAGATCAAAGCTCAATCTCTGAGATACATCTACTGGAAGGAGAATTTTTTCAAAAGAAGGCAAACACCCTAAAGATAAAGGCTACCCTCACCTGATCACAAACTCTATACCATAAAGGGAGCTTTCTGCTTCATTAAATCCACTAGTCTTCTCTCAGATTTTTGACAGAGAAGAACATCATCAATCTTTTTGTTTATTTTCATATAAACTACATACAGGATTTTAACTCCTTTCAAAAGTTAGATATTTGGTTTCAAGTCTCCTGATTAAAAGACTTAGTTTAGTTTTTGGGCACCTGATCAAAAGCTCAAAGGGTTGTTAGATCTCTCTTAGAAAAAATTGATCTTGTGGTGACAGGGCACCTGAGCAAAAACTTGTTGTGACAGAGCACCTGATCAAAAACCTGTAGTGGATTCCTACCAGGATGGTAGAAGAATGGATGTACCCAGGTTTATTGGGGAACCACTATAAATTCCATGTGTCGTCTGGATTTCCTTTACTTTTTATGTTTGTGTGTTGTGATTCTCTTTCTATACCTATATATATCACTAACTTTTTAATCCAATATAAAAACAAGTGAATAAATTTTTTATACTCTATTCACCCCCCCCCCCCCTCTAAAGCAACCATAAGATCTATCCCTCACTTTCAGAAAGTCTTTATTTTTAAGGTAGCTTACAACCTAGGGGGTGAATAGGTTGTCTCTTAGATATTATTAGATTTTAAATTTTATCTTCCTTAGTACTTAGTGTGTTAGCAGTAATTTGCTTTCAAGTACCTGCACAAAGAAAACAACACAAAAAGCACACATAGATTTATAGCGGTTCCCCAACTTTTGGGTATATCCACTCTCCTCCCACCTTGCCAACTTCATATTAGTCAAGGCACTTCTCCAAACCATTACTCCAAAGAGGTTATACTTCAGATCACTCAGGATCTTTCAGTCTCCCCCAAGACTTACAACTCAGCCACAAGTTCCTACAACTCAGTGATCAGTAGATCACCTATCTTAGGGCAAAGGCCCTACACTTAGGTTGGGAGGATAGCCCTACCTCAGATCCACAAGGGATCCTACCTCAGACCCAAAGGTCCTACTCTCAGAGAGTATTCCTATCCTACAGTTCAGTGATCAATTGACCACCTACCTCAGATCCAAACTGGATCCTACAATTCAGGTAAATTTGACCAACCTCAGGCTCAGAGAGCCCTACAACTCAGATCCAAAAGGATCCTACTGGAGTGAAACAGATTTATATTTATCACAGAGAAATTTCTCAGTGATAACCCCTGTGAGATGTCGACTATATTCTCCAACTTAGTTGAGGTGTGCAACTATGCAAGTGCGAGTAGCGATGTGCATACAAGCGACTTGGACCATACAGGTACGAGCGGCGATATGTGAGCATGCAACTACGATTATGTAGGTGCAAGCAGCAATGTGGGAGTATGTGGGTGCGACTATTTAGGTATGAGTAACGTTGTGTGATATGCGCGCAAAGATATCGTACAACGAGCACTCAACCTCTCTGTGCCTATAAGCATAGCGAGTATCATCACCAAGCGAGTACGCACACAATGAGAACTCAACCTCTTCGCTCTTATGATCCTAGTGAGCATCATCAATAAAGCGAGTATGCAAATGCAAAAACAAGAATGACAACAGTACAAAAAACATCCTGTATTATACAGTGTGTATTACAAAAAATTTCTATGTTACAAATTTCTATCTTTACATGCTTGGACATAGGAGGTCGCCGACCGACTTATACTCGTCATCGCCAGTATCAAGCTTGTATTTCTCATCTCCGATGACGACTTCTTCCTCATTGCCAGCATCGTCCTCATCATCCTCATCGTTGTCGCTATCATCGTTGCTCTCTCCGTTGTTGTTATCGCTTTCACCGGAACCAGAAGCAGAGGAGTGGACGTGATTAGGCGAGTTGGAATCCTTGGCGAGCATGCAAGGGATGAGGTTTGCAATCGTCAGGTGGTCGGCCTCCGATCCAAGAAAAGTCGTCAATCTGTAACTTGGCGAGAATGATTTCTTTCATTGCTCGCGCGATCCTACGGCGAATAGCAGGCATCTCGTCTCCATAGAGGCAGATCTTCTTGCCCATCCCGTGAAGACTCTCCTCTAGCTATTGCTCAGCTGGGCAAGTATCTGCGGGTCTGGGGTGATCTTCAGCGACTATCGAGCGAGTCTCCAACTCGGCAACCCGGATTTGAGCGATGTCCAGCTCGGTCTTCGTACCCGTGAGCTCTTGATCGAGCTTGGAGATCTTCTCATCATTTTGATCTTGGCAGCCTGCGAGTATCAACAATAAACAGCCAGGATTCATCAAGTAAAGTGGTGGCTAAGTCGTGCAGATAAGTTGTTGGGTATTGCATCCACAATAGACCTGATTTGAAGAAGAGCCTGAACAAGCTAAGTTAAATTGACAATGTATTTGATAATTCAATCAAGTTGTGCTTGCATCTATTCCATGCTAAGTACACACCAATGTAAGAGTGCAGTGGGTCAATATACACGAGTTTGCGCAACGTAATCCCTTGTTGTGTAGATCAGTGTGTTGATCCACGTGTGCTCTCTCTATTGGAGTGTACTTATTTTCAAGTACAGGGTCAAGGTAGATCAAGAGCAGAAGAAGGAGCAAGGATGGGTCAAAGACCAAGCTATCAAAAGAAGGAAGGAGGAAAATTCTTCCAAGTAAGAATCGACGGGAGTCGTTAGTGATTACCGCCGACTTCGACGGGAATCACTAAGTGACTCCCGCCGACTACTTCCGGCTAGCAAAGTCATAAATTTTGCCAAGGCAGAATCGACGGCAGTCGGTAGTGATTCTCGCCGACATCGACGGGAATCACCAATGACTCCCGCCGATTTTGCCTTAGGCAAATTTCTCCGCTCGCTGGACCGGTCCAGGCCGCCTTGCTCATTTCGGCCAAAACTCGGAATTTTCGAGGTGGGCCCCACAGTGGTCTTTTAGGGTTTGCCTTTGGGTATAAATACGATGTTATTCCTGTTGTCTATAGCACACACCAAAATATGAAACGATAAGCCGACGCCGTGACCTAGCGCTTCACGAGCTCCGCCCGCACGCCCGTCGCCGATCGGAAGTTGTCTCCGCCGCTGATCTCAGCTTGTCTCTGATCGCTCGACGACAGCACCGAGGCAAGCAGCCGGTCTCACGTGTCTCTCTCGAGATCTCTTGTCTTCCGATTCGTTGAACGAGACTTATTCTCCCTTCCGAATCGGTTGAGACGTTTGAACCGACTGAGATCGTTCGAAGACCTAGCTTGCTTCGTCAAGAAGTTCTGATTTACAAAGCATCGCCGCCGCCGATCTTGACAAGATCCATTCCAAGTGAGAAATCCGGTTGTGGACTCTTCGTACTTTTAATGCAAACTTCAACGAACGAAGAAGAACATCGGAATCTTCATAAAGCATTGTTTGTATTTTTATTTACATTCAATTTTGTTGTAAAGGAATTTTCATTCCTATTTGTAAGGGTTGGGTGCAACCCGTTGTGGTGGAGTTGTGACTCCGTTATTGGAAGGGTTCCTTCCGTGGTTAGAGGAGCGTTGCTCCTAGTGTGAGGATTGGATTTTAATCCGTTTAGAGAAGTGACCGAGTCATCCCTTGGTGGGAGATAGGTCGAAGGGGGAAAGTGGATTTACCAAAATCAGGGAACCACTATAATTCTTTGTGTGTTTTTTGTGTTTTGTTTGCTTACTTGTGCAGGTTAGTTTAATTCCGCAAAAGATTGTACTACACCTATTCCCCCCCCCCCCTTATAGGTGGATTAGGTTGACACTAGATACTTTCAAGTGGTATCAGAAGGAGTTTACTCATCAATAAGGTTAACACCTTGAGTAAGATCTTGTGTCTAGTGTCAAGAAGAAAGAAGATCTCAGGAATGGACGGACTCAAGTATAAAGGAAAGATTCAAGTATGCACGAAGCTGAATTTTCCCCTCTGGAAGGAAAGGATCAGCTTTTATATGGAAGCAGTCAATCCCCGACTCTTAATGATAGTGGAGGAGGGCCCTCATATTCCCACTAAGGCCTCCACCATTGATCTGACCAAGATGGTGCCCAGGAGGCTCTCCGAAATGGATAAGGATGAGATGGTGCTTGTCGGCCTAGACAAGAAAGCTCAAAACATTTTAGTGAGCACCGTCAATGATTCAATGATGCAGAATTTCAGCAACTGCAGGACTGTCAAGGACATCTGGCACTGCCTGATCATTCTGATGGAGGGCACAGATGAAGTAAGGGATGATCTAAGATCCCTTTTGAACCATAAGTATGAGGCCTTCAGGCAAGGTCCCAAGGAAGAAATCATAGTGACATTCGAGAACTTCCTGAAGATCGTTAATGCCCTGAAGGGTTATGGCAGAGTGTTCATCGATGGTGAACTAAATGACAAATTCCTTAGATCCCTGACTAAGGAATGGGACACCAAGATCTGCGCCACTAGAGAGTTTGACAAGCTGGCAGAAACTGATCCCCAGATTCTATTTGGGAAGCTAATGTCCTATGAGCTTCAGCTGAACACCAGAAAAGCTAAAGAGGAGGCCGATAAGGCCGCAGCCAAAGAAAAGACTATGGCCCTGAAATCTAATTGCTCAAGGAAAGGCAAGGGTGCAGCCTCGTCCCGCTCTCAGAGAAAGGCCGAGGAAGAAGACTCTGAGATGCTCATCTGGCTCAGAGCTATCTGAAGAAGAATTCTCTTTCATCACTCGAGAGTTCAAGAAGTTTCTCAAGATGAGGAATCAAAGAAAAGGAGATGTCTCCTCCTCCAGACATCAGAAGAAGAATTACTCTTCTGACAGGTATGATTCTAAACAGAACAAACATCGTTCTGCTGACATTATCTACTTTGGGTGCAATAAGCCAGGCCATGTGATTGGTGACTGCCACCAAAGTAAGAGAGATAAGGGGAAAGGAGAGGAGCACAAGTCCTCTCGAGACAAGAAGAAGGAGAGGAGCTACATTGCCAAGAAGCCAAAGACACTGAGTGAATCTGACTCATCAGACTCCAGTGATGATGAGGAAGCCTACTTCGGGATAATGGGTCGCTCCGACTCAGATGGAGATTGTCCCCCATTTACTTGGAAGGCAAAAGATCGCACCCCCCCCCCCCCTCTTTGACTCTGAATCTTACTATGAGTCTCCTGAAGATGATCACGAGGACTGCCCATCTGCCCGTGAGGCTGAACTCCTCAAAAAGTATGAGCTCCTGCTCAATACATTTGAAGAATGCCGAAAGAGGTTGAGCGCTCAGAAAAAGGAAGTCAAATTCCTTAAATATGAGGGAGTATCCCTAAGAGAAGATATCACTGGCTTGATATCTCTCCGACAGGAACACCTGGACCTGACTTATGAGCACTCAGATTCTCTAAGGCTCCTTGACCAAAAGCAGGAAGAAATTAACAAGCTGGAAGAACAGCTTGCGGCCGAGAGAAAGATTGTCAAAAGTATCTCTATGCCCAAGACTGTTCTTCCTCTGGTTAATGAACTCTCTGCTCAGGCTAAGGGGGTTGGCTTAGGGCATGTGGCTAAGCCTGGTAAATCATCCAGGAGAAACAAAAATCAGAGGAAAAATAAGGCTACTAAGAAGGCCTCTGCTGCAGAAAAGGGAAAGGCCCCACTCGGTCAAATTTCATTCTGAAAGCCTAGCTTTCCATGCAATGAGCATGACTTTGAGTCAACCTATGGCCACCTTTTCTGGCCCTTGGTTGAAAAGCCCAAGAGCCGGTATGATCGATCGACCTTCCCCCATAACTACGGTGGAGTGTCTTCAAGGCACCTTATGAGGAAATCCAAGTGGAGAATTATGGCCACTTCTCTAGCGGCCATAATAGAAAGCAGGCACTAAAGGCCAAGCCTGGTATACAGAAGGAACAGGAAGTGAAGAAATCGTGTGACTATTGTCATCATGATGCCTCCACCTCCAGATCCAAGGCCCCGACTGGACCCACCATTCCAAGGGTGAAGCAGGAGCATAGGAAACGGTACAACAGGTTTGACTGTTGGTGCCGTGGCAAAGTTGGTCACTTTGTCGTGGATTGCTGGTTTAATCCAAGAAACAATGATACTCCTCATGTTAGCAATGCGAGGCTGACCACTCGTAGGGTTAACCACCCGAGGGGGAGTGTGCTAACAAGGAATCTAGGACCCAAGTCCGATTGGGTTCCTAAGGGAAACTAATTCTGTTTTGCAGGTATGTCCAAAGGCCACCAAAACGCCAATCTGGTACTTGGACAGTGGATGTTCCCAACATAGGACCGGGACAAGAAGCCTGTTGCGTGATTACTCCTCAGTCGAAAATGGACCCAAAGTCATCTTTGGAGGATTAGATCAAGGAGTCACCAAGGGTTATGGTATGATATCCAACGGTGTATTCTCTATCACAGACGTGGCCTATGTTGAAGGGTTAAACCATAACCTGATCAGTGTAATCCAGTTGTGTGATAAAGGATACGACGTTAAGTTCTGCAAGGAAAAGTGCCTGATAATATCGTGTGCCTCTTCGGAGACGGTATTAACTGGCATTAGGAGCAGAAATATTTTCTGCTTAGATTTTCTTAGCATAGACACTTCTACCGCCATTTGTCTCGTAGCAAAAGACAGTGCATCTCTCTGTGAACAATGTCACAAGAGATTAGCACATATTAATTTCAAAACTATTAATATGTTGTTTTCTAAGAACTTAGTAAGGGATGCCCCTACTATTAAGTGCATCAAAGATAGCCCTTGTCCTTCATGCCAGAAGGGAAAACATACTCGGGCTACCTTTAAGGGCATTGCAGACAAAGACTCTTCCAGATGTCTTTATCTTCTGCATACAGACTTGTTCGGTCCAGTGCAAGTTCATAGCTTAAGAGGTAAATCGTATACGCTAGCCATTGTTGATGATCACTCTCGGTTTACGTGGGTTTTCTTCTTGAAACGAAAGTCAGATACGTTTGACATCTTCACTAATTTTCCAAGAAGATTCAGAACGAACTTAACTGCTCCGTGGTCAAAATCAGAAGTGACCATGGAACAGAATTCAAGTCTGGGGCTATGACACAATTCTGTGAAGAACATGGTATCTTTCATGAGTTTTCCTCCCCGCTTACTCCTCAGCAAAACAGAGTTGCGGAGAGGAGGAATAGAACGCTCATTGAAGCATGTACGACAATGTTGAATGATGCTTCTCTTCCAGAGTACTTCTGGGCAGAGGCTGTCAATACAGCTTGCCACGAGCAAAACCGAGCCTTGATCAACAAGAACTATCGTAAGACGCCTTATGAGCTATTGAAAGGCAGGAAACCGACCATGTCCTATCTATGGATTTTTGGCTGCAGATGCTATGTACTCAATAATGGGAAGTACCCACGTACTAAATTCGTAGAAAAATGCTTCGATGGCATCTTTGTGGGCTATAGTAGCCATAGTCAGGCATATAGGGTTTTCTATAAGAAAACTCTAGTGATAGAAGAGTCAATTAATGTTGTATTTGATGAAGGAAGCTTGCTTCACAGCAATTCTTCTAGTAGCATTCTTAAAGATGCAGGTGCAAGGCTTGAACAGCTAAGTCTAGATGAGACTGCTAAAAATGAAGCTCCCAAGTACGTCAAGGTCTCCACCTCAACACCAACTGGAGAAGATGACGGTCAGGATGGGGAGATTCTCCCAGAAGAGGGAGGAGCTCGAGAAGCTGTATGAGCTCTAGATGCCAGACTCTTAGATCTCAGACACGTGAGGGATCACCCAAGAGATCAGATCATAGGAGATCCTCGGGATAGTGTCAGAACTCGTAGAGGTACAATTAACGAGGTTCTGCACCTTAGTTTTCTGTCACAGGTTGAGCCAAAGAAGTTCGACGAAGCGAACAAAGATTCGTCGTGGATATTGGCCATGCAAGATGAACTTCATCAATTTAAACGATGCAATGTCTGGACGCTAGTTCCCAGACCAAGGAAACAGAATGTGATCGGCACTAAGTGGATCTTCAGAAACAAACTGGATGAACACGGTGTCATCATAGAGAACAAAGCCAGACTGGTGGCTCAAGGATACAGATAGGAGGAGGGGAATGACTTCGACCAAACCTTTGCACCAGTTGCAAGGCTCGAGGCAATCAGGTTGTTCTTGGCGTATGCCTCTCATAAAGGATTCACTGTCTATCAAATGGACGTGAAGTCTGCTTTCCTGAATGGAGTTTTAAAAGAGGAAGTATACGTCGCGCAACCCCCAGGTTTTGTTAATCCAACTCTCCCTGATCATGTTTACTTTCTTAATAAAGCATTATATGGCTTAAAACAAGCTCCTCGAGCTTGGTATGAGACTCTGTCTAGTTTTTTTCTTGAGAACAAGTTCTCGAGAGGAAAAATAGATAAGACATTGTTTCTTAGGGAAGTCAAAGGGAAGATTTTGCTGGTGCAAATCTATGTCGATTACATAATATTCGGCTCAACGGACAACAACCTATGCAAGAAGTTTTCCAAACTTATGCAAGGGAAGTTTGAAATGAGCAGTATGGGAGAGCTGAAGTATTTCTTGGGACTTCAAGTGAAACCGTCTGAGGATGGAATTTTCATCTCTCAGAAGAAGTTCACAAATGAACTCCTCAAGAAATTCGAAATGGAGAGTGCAACCTCTATGAGGACTCCAATGGGATCCACTGTGTCTCTGGACAAGGATGAGAAAGGGAAACCTTTTGATGAAATCAAGTACAAAAGCATAATTGGTTCCCTGCTCTACCTTACTGCTAGTAGACCGGATATTATGTTTTCAACATGCGTTTGTGCAAGATATCAGGTGAACACTAAGGAATCTCATTATGTCGCTGCAAAGCGGATTCTTAGATACCTTAAAGATACACCAAATCTTGGCTTGTGGTACCCAAGAAACAATGATGTCGAGCTGATAGGCTTTTCAGATGCTGACTTTGCAGGAAGAAGGGATGATAGGAAAAGCACTTCCGGGATGTGCCAATTTCTCGGAAGAATGCTTATATCATGGAGCAGTAAAAAGTAGAACTGTGTCACAACTTCTACGGTTGAATTGTAGTACATCTCAGCAGGAAGCTCTTGCGCACAACTTCTATGGATCAGAAATCAACTCGAAGATTATGACTTGCAGTTCAGAGAAGTTCCCATATATTGCAACTCCTCGAGCGCAATTGTAATTGAGAACAATCCAGTGTCGCACAGCAGAACAAAGCATATTGAAGTGCGTTACCACTTCATTCGAGAGCATGTGGAGAACAAAGATATATCTCTCTGCTATGTCCCCACGAATAAATAGATTGCAGATATCTTCACGAAGCCACTAGACGAGGCCAAGTTTAATTTCTTCAAAACTGAACTCGGCATGCTGAACTTTAAAGATTGAAGACTGAAAGGCTCAAGGCTCTTGGATCAAGTGGAAGCATCTGCTAGGAACTCAAGATCGGGCACGGATGCAAGAACTGAGGGGGAGAATTTTGCTCCAAGTGAAGTCCCAGGTTTGCAGAAGCCGAAAAGGGGGAGATTACCCTCTCGGCCAAGGCTAAGGTGGCTGCTAATGCTAAGTAGGCCACAAAGGCTATGTTGCTCTCAGATAGGGGGAGATCACCTCGGCTAAGGCTATGTTGCTCTCAGGAAAATGGTAATGAATTCCACACTCAACTGAATTTTCATTTTATGATTTTCATTTCCATCTGTTCTATTCACCTTATCTTGTAGGGTTTAGGCTTCTTCAAATAGGGGGAGATTGTTGGGTATTGCATCCACAATAGACCTAATTTGAAGAAGAGCCTGAACAAGCTAAGTTGAACTGACAATGTATTTGAAAATTCTATCAAGTTGTGCTTGCAGCTATTCCATGCTAAGTACACACCAATGTAAGAGTGCAGTGGGTCAATATACACGGGTCTGCGCAACGTAATCCCTCGTTGTGTAGATCGGTGTGTTGATCCACGTGTGCTCTCTCTATTGGAGTGTACTTATTTTCAAGTACAGGGTCAAGGTAGATCAAGAGCAGAAGAAGGAGCAAGGATGGGTCAAATACCAAGCTATCAAAAGAAGGAAGGAGGAAAATTCTTCCAAGTAGGAATCGACGGGAGTCGTTAGTGATTCCCGCCAACTTCGACGGGAATCACTAAGTGACTCCCGCCGACTACTTCTGGCCGGCAAAGTCAGAAATTCTGCCAAGGCAGAATCGATGGGAGTCGGGAGTGATTCCCTCCGACATCGACGGGAATCACCAACGACTCCAGCCGATTTTGCCTTAGGTAGATTTCGCCACTCGCTGGACCGGTCTAGGCCGCCTTGCTCATGTAACGCCCCGTCTTTTCAGCGATTATTTTTATTCTCGTTTGGCGTTACGATGACGCGTTTTCGTGGCTTGTGCCATGTGTGGAGTGTGGCTTAGCTCCTTAGAACTGAGTGCCCTATTTGGTAGCCTGTTGGCAAGATCTCCCTAGCAAATCGAGTCATTTTGGTGACCCGGTGTGGCCTCTCGGGGGGATGTTTGTGTTTGGCTTTGTTTGGGTATAACTCGAGTTCTGTTCGTCGAAAGTTAATTTCGACTTCGCCGTTGTGTTCGTAGCGTGGGCATTTAGCTACGGTGCGAATTTCGTCGAATTCCGAGGTAGTTCGGTTTTCGCGTCGATTTAGTGCTTTAGGTAATTTTGTAATTAATTATATAATTATATAATTATATATATATATATATAGAATGAATAGGGCCGATCTTCATCTTCTTCACGTAAGAAACCGCCGGCCCCTTGTACGAGAGAAACGTAACCGCCGAGCCTTGCCTTCGGACGCCGATTCCCGGAGCGTTTGTGGACGGAATTCGATTCCGAGAGTGGATACGGATTGCTCTCGCCGAGACCTTCATTTCTGCGGTAAGAAATTCGATTTTCGTGGAGTTTTGGAAGGATTGGAATTTTCAGTTTTGGAAGTTTTCCGCCATTAATGGCCGAGTCTTTGTTCTAGGTGTTGCGGCCGTCTTGATCCGTGCGAAGAGGAGGAAAGCAGTCCAAAGCTTCGCTGAGATTTGAGGCAAGTGGTATTCTTGCCCTTGCCAAGTGTTTCCTTTGATTTTATTTGCTGAAATTGAACTCCCGGTTAGCCTAGGTTAGAGGCCTTATTATTCTCATTTTTTCTTGCTAACTATAGGGCTTAGTTCTTCCTACTGAAACCCCCCCCCTATGTGGTGATGTTTGGAATCCAAATTGTCGGCGTGAAGCCGTTGTTTTCCTTCATTTTTGATTGTTGCTCCGGTTCGGGCGTAGCCGAGGGGGAGAGTTAGGAGGGGGGTGTGGTTGCCAATTTCCCTCGTTAAGATATTATTCGAGTGGTTAGGCATAGTTTGAATGGTAGTAGCGTGAGACGTTGATAGTTGTCTACTGCTACTGCAGTGGCGTGAGTCGTGTGCGCGTTCCGGTGTCGTTCGGAAAATTCCAAACGGTACAGGTTTGCCGCGCACGGTCATCAGCCTTTAGGGCGCACGACCACTGGTCGTGTGCATCTGTTCGTGCGCGTATAAATTTCTTTTTCCAAAGTTCTGTCTCGGGCAATCGCACGAGCGCTGGCAACAGTGCGCACGACCAGTGATCGTGCGACAGTGATCGTGCGCAGTTGCTAGGTTTTCTGTCAGGTTTCCAGGTTCGTTTCGCACGATCATCAGCCAATGAGTGCGCACGACCACTGACCGTGCGCCACTGACCGTGCGTTTTGTATATTTCCTTTTGCTAGGCGTATTTAGCTGATTTCGAGTGCGGGAGTTTAGATACTCAAGTAACAGGAAATTACTCGAGTTCTGGATCTTCTGCCTTGATCGTTCGACTACCGTCGAGCTCCGTTTTCTTTAGTGGGTTTGTGGGTAGTAACTTTATTTTGGCGGCGAGTGAGACTAGCTCACTCAACGCCAAGGTTTAGGTAGGCACTGAGTGGGTTTCACTCAACGCCTAGTCGTGTTGGTTTATTTCAACACTCTTCCTTTACCTTGTATTTCGTTTCCGAGTGGATTTTCCAGTTATATTTCTGGGTTTTCCTTGTCGGCCGTTTTCTTTATTTTCCTAAAGGCCGAATCGTGGGTCGTGGATAGTAGTGGGGGTTGTAGCTCTTTATGGGGGTGGAGTTTTGTGATATAGCCAAGGCCACCCATGGATTTCTTGCTCCAGGTACGGGCTGGGCATGTCGGGTGGAAGGTCCCTTGTGTGTTCACGTATTGACCCTCGAGCTTTTGACTTGGACATGGTGGATTGGGGGACTGCGTTTGCCTTCGATCCGGTTCCTCGTTGTTGTTTTTGCTACTATCACTTCCCACAGTTTAGGGTGTTAGAAGTTTCTTCCGTGGTAGTTTTGCAGCATTTTGGCTCTTGGCAGCCTAGTAGGCCCTGCAGGATGTGGTTCCTGGGCTGGGTCGTTGCTGTTTCTTTGCACGTTGTGCATTTCTTGTGGTCCTGTTTTGGACATTTGTGACTCTTTCTACTGCATGTTTCCTGTTATTTTCGTCCTTTTGGTTAACTCTTTCATGCAGTTTTACCTTGATTTTAGCTTGCTGAGGTATTCTGTTTTCTTTTGGAATACCCCAGGTTCTGAGCTGTAGCCAGTCTGGTGGCTAGTTGGAGGTGGTGTTGTTGGTGGACTTCCGGACTTTAGAGTTTTGTTTACCTTGTTTATGAGGTTGTTTTCAGTACTTTCTTACAGACATATATGTGTGCTGGTGGGTTCGTGTCAGGTTGTTGGCGCCCACTAGTAGTTTTTACCTTGTACTAGATATACACTATTGCTGCTACCATTTATTTTTCTGGAGATAGTCTACTTGCTTTGAGAAAGTTTTATGCTAGGTTGCTAGTTATTTTTAAACTATAAATACTATTATAAATGAAGCTCATGATCAGCATGTTTTTATAAACTTAATCACTACTTTCCAAATCACGTACGAAAACCGTTTTCTTATATATATTATATAAACTGAGTGTAGTGTCTTGCATAGTATGAGTGGTTCTCTTGGGACCCTTATGCGCTCTTTAGGGTGTAAAACCTAATCAAAGTATTTTTCCGCAGCGTTTAAATATAGTTTTCTTTTGTGGACTAGATGATCCACTGAGCCGAGGGATACGGACTCTAAACATAACTAATTTTCTATTTCATTAAGCACATGATTTTTCTTGCATAAAGATTGTAGTTGGATTTGCCTGAGCGTCAGCAGTTATCCCCTGCTTGACGTGGCATCATGATGCGTGTTTTCTCTTACTCTGATAATTCTTAATTCGGAGAAAATGTGGGTTGTGACAGTTGGTATCAGAGGGAGGTTGCTTGACAAGTTAGTTGGGCAACCTTCCTTGGATGCTTTTAGTAGTTCAGCATCATGTCATTCACACACCGATATGTCATCAGCACGTCTTGGCAAAAGCACGAACACTACACTCATAGCATAACAGGAAGTATACGGGGCATATTATGTAGTATGGGATGCATAATATGTGTTCGTATATGGATTCACCATAGGGGCTACATGTGAGGGTTATGTAGTATGGGATGCATAACCTCACCACATGACTGCGACTAGCACGTTTCTTTTTTCGTTGCATGGAAATGTTATGTAGTATGGGATGCATAACATTTTCATGTGTACGCCGCTCATATCATGCATTAGGGCCTTTGTTTTTAGAATGCATAGCACAATCATGCATATCATAACATTGCATAAGCACAACGCGCCAAGCTAAAGATTTGCAGGATGACACATGTACACACATAAGTTTTCAAACTAACATAAGTTCATGCATCCGATCTAGGCACAAGAGTTAGTGAGGTGGTGGTTAACCATCCTAGGATAGGGCATATCATCTAATTTTTGTGAAGAAGATAAACTCTCAGAGCAAGTTTAGCAGCTTTAAGTCTATATCTACATATGTATTGTCTGTACTGGTAGTCGGTTCTAGTCGTGGGATTTGGATCTGATTTGCGTTGTATTGATTTTTTTTAGGATATCTAGGCGTCCTGCGACTCGATCGACTCCCCTGTCTGAGGGTGAATCTTCTGGAGCTCAGAACGATGCGGTGATCGAGGGTCTGCGTCAGAGTAGCGAAGCTATGGGCAGGCAGTTGGAGGAGGTGCAAGCCCAGATTCAGTCTTTGGTGGCAGTTGTGGCAGGCCAGGCTCAGGGTGCGCAAGTTCCTGCTGGGGGGTTAGCTGTTCCTCCTCCTCCTGCACCCTTGAGACCTCCAGTGGTGGTGCCAGCAGAGATGGCCTTCATCTCGCAGTTTCAGAGGCTGAGCCCTCCCACTTATGATGGGAAGGCAGATTTCATGGTGATAGACGACTGGCTGATCTCCATGGAGGAGATGTTCTCGTATTCTGGGATTTCAGATGATCAGAGGGTGATGATAGCCGCCTATCAGCTTAAAGGTTTGGCTAAGAGTTGGTGGCTGAGAGAGAAGGAGAGCCTGGTAGCCAGATGCTCTTGGGAAGTGTTCAAGGAGATGCTGTTGAGGAAGTTCTTACCCTCGGTCGAGCGTGACCGCCTCATGAATGATTTCCTCTATCTGAAGCAAAGGCAGCTCACGGTGGGTGAGTATGAGATAGAGTTTAGTAAGTTGAGCCGTTTTGCCCCTGGATTGGTCAGCGTTGAGGCTGATCGAGTTAAGCGATTCCTCGGTGGTTTGAGGAGTGAGGTGCAGCAGTTGGCCAGTGCTTATGGGTCAGTGACTTATGCTGGAGTTGTAGAGGCTGC
The DNA here is from genome assembly GCA_039513925.1 of Platanthera zijinensis. NCBI lineage: Eukaryota > Viridiplantae > Streptophyta > Magnoliopsida > Asparagales > Orchidaceae > Platanthera > Platanthera zijinensis. The sequence goes on along the minus strand of CM077094.1, from coordinate 71,280,203 downwards.
TCTTAAGGTTGAGGCCATTGAGGCGGCGAAGAGCAGAGGCCAGCAGTTGAAGAAGGATAAGAGGAAGTTGGTAGAGGAGAAGAAACCCCTGGTACCCGATGCTGTTCCGGGAAAGAGGAGCAGGGTGGTGTGCAGTTTCTGTGGCCGGTCAGGCCATCCTGTTGAGAGGTGTTTCAAGAAGGCGGCAGCTCAGAAGAAGGAGCAGGTTCATGCGATTCAGGGTGCTCCTAGGAGAGATGTCTCCTGTTCAGTTTGCAAGCGATCCGGGCATGATGCAGCCCAGTGTTGGTCCAGAGATAGAGTCTGCTTTCAGTGTGGGCAGAAGGGACACATTAAGTCGAGGTGTCCTCAGGTCCAGTCAGCTCTTCTTGCAGTTCCGTTACAGGCTTTACCTCCACCTCAGCGTGTGGACAAGGGAAAAGGGAAGCTGAACGTGATTTCTTCCGAGGAGGCTCAGACTTCGACCCAGGTGATCTCAGGTTAGTAGTTTGTCGTTTTTCTTTCTAGCCTGGTAGTTTAGTTGCTAGATTGTTTGCGGTACTGTTGTGCTAGTTCCTTAGTTTTTGTGCGTTCCTATAGGGAAATTTAAGGTGAAGAACCGTTGGGCGCGTGTTCTGTTTGACTCCGGCGCTACCCACTCATTCGTGGCTAGAGCCTTTGTGGGGCGTCATCGGTTGTCTCTAGATCGTGTTCGGGATTCCTTCCGTGTCAAGTTTCCCTCTGGTGAATCTGTGCTGTCAGATTTGGGTATTTTGGATTGCCCGGTTTTGTTGGGGGATTTTCTTGCGAAGGCGGACCTGAAGATGATTGATCTAGAGGACTTCGATGTCATTTTGGGCATGGACTGGCTCTCTCGGTATGATGCGGTCATTCAGTGCAAAGGAAAGCGCTTGGACTTCATCAGGGACGACGGTCAGCCCGGCAGCGTGTATGCTGATCCGTGTCAGGATTCTCCTGTTCTCTCTGCGGTATGTGTTCAGAGATTGTTTCTTTCTGATAGTTGTGTTTGTTTAGTATCGGCGGTTGGAACCGTTGTTAGCGGGCCACGCTTGGAGGAGATTCCTATTGTTCGTGGTTTCGCCGATGTTTTTCCTGATGATCTTCCTGGTATCCCTCCTGAGCGGGATGTGGAGTTTGTTATTGATTTGGAGCCGGGTACGCGTCCTATTGCTAAGGCGCCGTACCGGATGGCCCCTCGCGAGTTAGAGGAGTTGCGAATTCAGTTAGATGAGTTGTTGGCTAAAGGTTTTATCAGGCAGAGTTCGTCGCCTTGGGGTGCTCCTGTTTTGTTCGTAAAGAAGAAAGATGGGTCGATGCGGCTTTGCATTGACTATAGAGAGTTGAACAAGGTCACTATCAAGAACAGGTACCCTCTGCCGAGGATCGATGATTTATTTGACCAGTTGCGTGGTAGCACGGTGTTCTCCAAGATCGATCTTCGTTCGGGCTATCATCAGCTCAGGATCCGTGAGGCAGATATTCCACGGACTGCGTTTAGGTCGAGGCATGGACACTTCGAGTTTTTGGTGATGTCGTTTGGTCTGACCAACGCACCATCAGCCTTCATGGATATGATGAACAGGGTGTTCAAGGATTTCCTAGACAAGTTCGTTGTGGTCTTCATTGATGACGTGTTTGTTTATTCTCGCAGTGCTGAGGAGCATGAGCAGCATTTGCGTTTGGTCCTATCAGAGTTGAGGAACCACAAGTTATTCGCCAAGTTGAGCAAGTGCGAATTTTGGTTGCCTCAGGTTTCTTTTCTAGGCCACATGGTGAACAAGGATGGGATTTCGGTTGACCCAGAAAAGATTGCAGCAGTGACGGATTGGAGTAGGCCGAATACTCCTAAGGAGATCAGAAGTTTCTTAGGGTAGGCTGGCAATTACAGGAGATTCGTGGAGGGTTTCTCTTCTCTAGCCGCACCTTTGACCAAGCTAACTCAGAAGAATGTGGCTTTTGTTTGGAGTGAGAAGTGCGAAGAAGCTTTTCAGGAGTTAAAGAGGAGATTGTGTACTGCTCCCGTTCTGACCCTTCCTACTGAGGGCATGGATTATGATGTGTATGTAGATGCTTCGCATATAGGTCTGGGATGCATATTAATGCAGGATGGAAGAGTAATTGCTTATGGGTCAAGGCAGTTGAAAACTCATGAGCGGAATTATCCTATGCATGACCTTGAGTTTGCAGCGGTTATCTATGCGTTGAAGTTGTGGAGGCACTTACTTTATGGGGCTCAGTGCAAGATTTTTACGGACCATAAGAGCCTGAAGTACGTGTTCACGCAGAAGGAGTTGAATCTGCGTCAGCGGCGGTGGCTCGAGTATGTGGCGGATTATGATGTGGAAATCCAGTATCATCCGGGCAAGGCCAATGTGGTGGCCGACGCCCTGAGCCGAAAGACGGGAAAGATCTTTAACCTCTCCGCCGATCGTTTAGTTGAGGAGTTCCTCCTTATGGATATTTCAGTGGGATGCTGTAGCTTGCAGAATAGCTTATCAGTGGAAGAGCCGTCCTGGATTTCTTTGACTAGACTGCATCAGAAGGACGATCCGGATCTGTTGCACCTTTTTACCAGGACAGAGAAGGGAGAGTTGCCAGATTTTTCTATTGATGATGCGGGTACCTTGAAGTACCGCGGCAGGTTTTGCGTTCCCGCTGTTGGGGACATTAGGAGTAGGATTTGCAGTGAGGCTCATGGTTCCAGCGTTGCCTACCATCCAGGATCTACGAAGATGTACCGTGACTTAAGGCAAATTGCTTGGTGGTATGGTATGAAAGGAGATATAGCCCGATATGTTGCTGAGTGTCACACTTGCAAGCGTGTGAAGGCCGATCATGGAAGGCCTGGTGGTAAGTTGACTCCGCTAGATATCCCGACTTGGAAGTGGGAGAGTATATCTATGGACTTCATTACGGGTTTGCCAAAATCCCCGAGAGGATTTGATTCTGTTTGGGTTATAGTGGATAGATTGACAAAGTGTGCTCACTTTGTGCCATATAAGATTGATTACCCGATGAAGAAGATAGCGGAGTTGTACTTGAACGAAGTCATCCGACTCCACGGTGTGCCGGTTAGCATCATTTCAGATCGAGACTCCCGGTTTACTTCTCGTTTTTGGCAGAGTCTGCAGGAGGGTTTGGGTACGGATCTGAGGTATTCTACTGCGTACCACCATCAGACCAATGGGCAGACGGAGCGGGTCAATCAGATTGTTGAGGATATGATCCGGTGCTATATTTTAGACCACGGTGGAGCGTGGGATGAGCGTCTGCGACTCATGGAATTTGCTTACAATAACAGTTATCAGGAAAGCTTGCAGATGGCTCCGTTCGAAGCATTGTATGGGAGGCGCTGTAGGACTCCGTTGTTTTGGGCTGAGGCTGGTGAGAAGCCTTTGTTGGGTCCTGATGCTCTGGAAGAGATGGAAGTTGCCGTGAAGCTTATTCGGGAGAAGATTCGCTTAGCCCAGGAGAGGTATGAAAAGAACGTCAATCGGCGTAGGTCTGCTTTGGAGTTTTTAGTAGGGGATCATGTATACCTCAAGGTTTCTCCAATGGTTGGTGTAAAGAGATTTGGTAAAAATCGGAAATTGGACCCAAGATATGTGGGCCCGTTCGAGGTCTTGGAGCGGATTGGTGTGTCTGCATATAGATTGGATCTGCCAGCGAACTTCCCTGGTGTTCATAATGTCTTTCATGTTAGCCAATTGCGGAAATGTTTGCGCAGCAGTGGGCAACTTTTGGATGTTGTGCCCCAGTTAGAGCCCAACCTCTCCTTTGTTGAGGTGCCAGTTCGTATTTTGGATACTCAGGAGCGTGTGCTGCGAAAGAAGTCCATACCGATGGTGAAAGTTCTATGGAAAAATCAGGATTTGGAGAGCGCGACTTGGGAGCTAGAGTCGGCCATGAGGAGGGCGTACCCTCGCCTGTTTCTCTGATTTGATCGGTATGTTTCCCTTTGTAACTTCTGTTTGTTACTTTTCCTTCTTTAGTAGGAGGGCTGTGCGTAAAGTTTCGGGACGAAACTTTCTTTTAGGGGGAGTGACTGTAACGCCCCGTCTTTTCAGCGATTATTTTTATTCTCGTTTGGCGTTACGATGACGCGTTTTCGTGGCTTGTGCCATGTGTGGAGTGTGGCTTAGCTCCTTAGAACTGAGTGCCCTGTTTGGTAGCCTGTTGGCAAGATCTCCCTAGCAAACCGAGTCGTTTTGGTGACCCGGTGTGGCCTCTCGGGGGGATGTTTGTGTTTGGCTTTGTTTGGGTATAACTCGAGTTCTGTTCGTCGAAAGTTAATTTCGACTTCGCCGTTGTGTTCGTAGCGTGGGCATTTAGCTACGGTGCGAATTTCGTCGAATTCCGAGGTAGTTCGGTTTTCGCGTCGATTTAGTGCTTTAGGTAATTTTGTAATTAATTATATAATTATATAATTATATATATATATATATATATATATATATAGAATGAATAGGGCCGATCTTCATCTTCTTCACGTAAGAAACCGCCGGCCCCTTGTACGAGAGAAACGTAACCGCCGAGCCTTGCCTTCGGACGCCGATTCCCGGAGCGTTTGTGGACGGAATTCGATTCCGAGAGTGGATACGGATTGCTCTCGCCGAGACCTTCATTCCTGCGGTAAGAAATTCGATTTTCGTGGAGTTTTGGAAGGATTGGAATTTTCAGTTTTGGAAGTTTTCCGCCATTAATGGCCGAGTCTTTGTTCTAGGTGTTGCGGCCGTCTTGATCCGTGCGAAGAGGAGGAAAGCAGTCCAAAGCTTCGCTGAGATTTGAGGCAAGTGGTACTCTTGCCCTTGCCAAGTGTTTCCTTTGATTTTATTTGCTGAAATTGAACTCCCGGTTAGCCTAGGTTAGAGGCCTTGTTATTCTCATTTTTTCTTGCTAACTATAGGGCTTAGTTCTTCCTACTGAAACCCCCCCCTATGTGGTGATGTTTGGAATCCAAATTGTCGGCGTGAAGCCATTGTTTTCCTTCATTTTTGATTGTTGCTCCGGTTCGGGCGTAGCCGAGGGGGAGAGTTAGGAGGGGGGTGTGGTTACCAATTTCCCTCGTTAAGATATTATTCGAGTGGTTAGGCATAGTTTGAATGGTAGTAGCGTGAGACGTTGATAGTTGTCTACTGCTACTGCAGTGGCGTGAGTCGTGTGTGCGTTCCGGTGTCGTTCGGAAAATTCCAAACGGTACAGGTTTGCCGCGCACGGTCATCAGCCTTTAGGGCGCACGACCACTGGTCGTGTGCATCTATTCGTGCGCGTATAAATTTCTTTTTCCAAAGTTTTGTCTCGGGCAATCGCACGAGCGCTGGCAACAGTGCGCACGACCAGTGATCGTGCGACAGTGATCGTGCGCAGTTGCTAGGTTTTCTGTCAGGTTTCCAGGTTCGTTTCGCACGATCATCAGCCAATGAGTGCGCACGACCACTGACCGTGCGCCACTGACCGTGCGTTTTGTATATTTCCTTTTGCTAGGCGTATTTAGCTGATTTCGAGTGCGGGAGTTTAGATACTCAAGTAACAGGAAATTACTCGAGTTCTGGATCTTCTGCCTTGATCGTTCGACTACCGTCGAGCTCCGTTTTCTTTAGTGGGTTTGTGGGTAGTAACTTTATTTTGGCGGCGAGTGAGACTAGCTCACTCAACGCCAAGGTTTAGGTTGGCACTGAGTGGGTTTCACTCAACGCCTAGTCGTGTTGGTTTATTTCAACACTCTTCCTTTACCTTGTATTTCGTTTCCGAGTGGATTTTCCAGTTGTATTTCTGGGTTTTCCTTGTCGGCCGTTTTCTTTATTTTCCTAAAGGCCGAATCGTGGGTCGTGGATAGTAGTGGGGGTTGTAGCTCTTTATGGGGGTGGAGTTTTGTGATATAGCCAAGGCCACCCATGGATTTCTTGCTCTAGGTACGGGCTGGGAATGTCGGGTGGAAGGTCCCTTGTGTGTTCACGTATTGACCCTCGAGCTTTTGACTTGGATATGGTGGATTGGGGGACTGCGTTTGCCTTCGATCCGGTTCCTCATTGTTGTTTTTGCTACTATCACTTCCCACAGTTTAGGGTGTTAGAAGTTTCTTCCGTGGTAGTTTTGCAGCATTTTGGCTCTTGGCAGCCTAGTAGGCCCTGCAGGATGTGGTTCCTGGGCTGGGTCGTTGCTGTTTCTTTGCACGTTGTGCATTTCTTGTGGTCCTGTTTTGGACATTTGTGACTCTTTCTACTGCATGTTTCCTGTTATTTTCGTCCTTTTGGTTGACTCTTTCATGCAGTTTTACCTTGATTTTAGCTTGCTGAGGTATTCTGTTTTCTTTTGGAATACCCCAGGTTCTGAGCTGTAGCTAGTCTGGTGGCTAGTTGGAGGTGGTGTTGTTGGTGGACTTCCGGACTTTAGAGTTTTGTTTACCTTGTTTGTGAGGTTGTTTTCAGTACTTTCTTACAGACATATATGTGTGCTGGTGGGTTCGTGTCAGGTTGTTGGCGCCCACTAGTAGTTTTTACCTTGTACTAGATATACACTATTGCTGCTACCATTTATTTTTCTGGAGATAGTCTACTTGCTTTGAGAAAGTTTTATGCTAGGTTGCTAGTTATTTTTAAACTATAAATACTATTATAAATGAAGCTCATGATCAGCATGTTTTTATAAACTTAATCACTACTTTCCAAATCACGTACGAAAACCGTTTTCTTATATATATTATATAAACTGAGTGTAGTGTCTTGCATAGTATGAGTGGTTCTCTTGGGACCCTTATGCGCTCTTTAGGGTGTAAAACCTAATCAAAGTATTTTTCCGCAGCGTTTAAATATAGTTTTCTTTTGTGGACTAGATGATCCACTGAGCCGAGGGATACGGACTCTAAACATAACTAATTTTCTATTTCATTAAGCACATGATTTTTCTTGCATAAAGATTGTAGTTGGATTTGCCTGAGCGTCAGCAGTTATCCCCTGCTTGACGTGGCATCATGACGCGTGTTTTCTCTTACTCTGATAATTCTTAATTCGGAGAAAATGCGGGTTGTGACAGCTCATTTCGGCCAAAACTTGGAATTTCCGAGGTGGGCCCCACAACGGTCTTTTAAGGTTTGCCTTTGGGTATAAATACGATGTTATTCCCGTTGTCTATAGCACACACAAAAATACGAAACGAGAAGCCGACGTCGTGACCTAGCGCATCGCAAGCTCCGCCTGCACGCACGTCGCCGATCGGAAGTTGTTGTTGTCGCTGATCTCAACTTGTCTCTGATCGCTCGACGACAGCACCGAGGCAAGCAGCCGGTCTCACGTGTCTCTCTCGAGATCTCTTGTCTTCCAATTCGTTGAATGAGACTTGTTCTCTCTTCCGAATCGGTTGATACATTTGATCCGACTGAGATCGTTCGAAGACATAGCTTGCTTCGTCAAGAAGTTTGGATTTACAAAGCATCGTCGCTGCACTTGCTTGCCGCCGCCGATCTTGACAAGATCCATTCCAAGTGAGAAATCCGGTTGTGGACTCTTCGTACTTAACGTGCAAGCTTCAACGAACAAAGAAGGACATCAAAATCTCCATAAAGCATTGTTTGTATTTGTATTTACATTCAATTTTGTTGTAAAGGAATTTTCATTCCTATTTGAAAGGGTTGGGTGCAATCCGTTGTGGTGGAGTTTTGACTCCGTTGTTGGAAGGGTTCCTACCGTGGTTAGGGGAGCGTTGCTCCTAGTGTGAGGATTGGATGTCAATCCGTTTGGAGAAGTGACTGAGTCGTCCCTTGGTGGGAGATAGGTCGAAGGGGGAAAGTGGACGTACCCAAATCAGGGAACCACTATAATTCTTTGTGTGTTTTTTTGTGTTTTGTTTGCTTACTTGTGCAGGTTAGTTTAATTCCGCCAAAGACTGCACGACACCTATTCCCCCCCCCCTTATAAGTGGATTAGGTTGACACTAGATACTTTCAGAAGTATCAACTACCTCATAGTCCTTCCATCAAACTCATTGCATCCCCAAATCGATCACCTTTTGCGAGATGATCTTTACCGCCTCTTGAGACTCGAGGAGCCTCCTCGCAGTATGATGGCCCAGCTCGGTAGCCCGTAGGAGCGCGCGAGCTGTTTGATGGGCAGGCACCTCCAGGCTGAGATCCAGTATGGACTCTGCATTGGCTCGCCTATAAATAGCAAAGGTGACAACATAAGCCTCCCCCTTATCCTCCTACTCTTTCGACCAAGCGGGAAAGTTTGTGCTCAGAGTCACCATGTGCTCACCTTCAACCCAGGACACAAGTGGGCATCTGAAAGCATCCTTTCCACCGCGCCCGAGATTGCAGTTCGGGTGGAAGTATGGTGCCCCAATGTCAACCAACGATTCCCTCCCATCAAAGAGCTCGTGGGAGATCTTTGCGCGCTTCCTTGTGCGGTTAGGGGACTTGACTTTTTTATTTCCCCTTGTCCAGCTTCTTCTGCGAGGAGCCCTCCTTGTCGCCAACTAGAGACTGGCTTTTTGAGCTTGCCCTACTCGCAGAAGTGTGGGAGTAGCTGCAGAAGTGGTAACACTGTTAGTAAAATCGCCAAGGTATACCTTCATCGAAGAAGACCTCGTCTAGCAAGTTGATGTTCATACGCCAGTGGATGACGTCGTATCGCCGGTCGTGGAAGGCTTCGAAGAGTTTCTCGTGCAGACCTACTAGGATGGGTGGCAAGAAGGCAACTTCAAGTGGCTAGTGCGGCCTGCGTGGCATGCCTTCGAAGTCGCTGGTGACGACGACCAGATACTCGCCCCACCGATGGACCTTATTTGCAATGCCGACCAAGTTGCATACATGGATGCTAAAGAAAATAACACCCTCGGCAGTCGTGGCGAATGCGAAGAACTTCCTGAAGACGGAAAGATAGAAGGCTATTTTCTATTTCCGCAGGAGGCAGAGAAATCCCATGATTACCACCACGCCGTTCAGATTGATTTGTGCGGGGATGATCCCGAAGTACCGAAGGATGTGGTAGTACTCCGGCCACAAAGTAAGTCATAGGCCGACTTCGAATTAGCGGAGGGGAAGGACTATCTCACCCTCGAGGAAGGTGTTTAGTCGCTCGGTTCGGGCAGGGAGCCTGGCCGAGTATTCCTCAGGAAGATGTCTTTTGCAGAAATCTTCTAAATCTCGCTCGGTAGCAACGGACTTCATGAAAACAGCCTCGGTGAAGTTAATTGCATGGGTCTGTCGACGAACGTTGGCGTCGTCACTGACCATCTTGTGAGAGAAAGAGCGAGTAGAAGATCAAGAAAGAAAGAGCGAGGAAAGAGAAGTGAGAAAGGAAATGCGAGCAAGAACGAACTACTCGTGCGCAAGTTTCAGAAATCGCAACAGCGTACTAAAGACTCACCTGCCCCATCTATTTATAAGCAGAGTTTATGGGGTATATCAACCTCGCGTGAGTATCATCCTAAGTCGCGTGCTAGACGACAAATCAAACCTAGCTTGCATAAAGTCATTCTGAAGATCGCCAGATCGCCTAAACCTGCACAGACAACTCAAGAAATCGCAGAACGAAAGCGAGTATCAACACAGAGAAAACATCAACATACACACATGTCGGTAGATCAAATGCGAGATACAAACTTTCCATCTCAGATAAAAGAATTTTATGGTTCATTACAATATCACCAGTGGAGAGGAAAAATAGAAAAGTGAAATTCATAAGTCCTAGGAGGCCGCTGCTTAGGAAGAGCTGGATATCGTCCGACCCAGCCCATCTCGCGTTCTTGCGGATAGTGTTCTCTAGCCACTGCCATCGAATCATCTCCCTAACACAGCTAGTCCTCCATCCTCGCTAGTCGCCCGGTCGTTCCCATACTCACCCGTATGTCAGCCAACTCCTCATAATGAAGCTGTAGTAGAGGATCGGTCATCGATTGCCACCGCTGCAGCTCGTTGATTGTTGAAGCCAAAAATGACCTCAACGAATGTTCACAAACCAGGGTGCAGCCGACGCTTACTTCTCTCAAACCTCGACCCTTGACTTGCTGCTAAGGTCCTAAGACTGACCCAAAGCCTCAACAGGGAGGTCCCACCTCACACCCGGAAGATCTCTGAGAGCTTCCCCTCCAAAGCCAAATGCTGGGCTGGGAGCTCTTCAGAAAGCACTAGAGTTGGAGAATGATGAAAGCCTGTTTTCCAAATAGCCCTTATGGGTCTATTTATAGCCTTCCCTTGACCTGAAAATACTGAAATACCCCTGACGGGTCTGCCAATAGCCGAATTCCATTGTCATCCCAGGGGCATATAGGTAATTTTAACCGAGGATAATGAAATAATAAAATAATCTTTTCCTGGGCGCCAGGCCCTACCACATGGACCCACCTGGCGAGAACTCCGGCCGAGAAGGCTCTCGCCGAGTCCCAATTGAGCTTACCTTGGCGAGAGCTCCGGCCAAGAAGGTTCTCGCCCTCGGTGGTCTTAATGCCATTGTTATAAGGCTCACCCAATGCCCTCTCGCCTACCTCTGGGCGGGAGCTCCCTCAAGGCAGAAGCCCGTCTAGCCTGAAGCCCGAAGCCTGGCGCGAAGGGTCTCGCCTACAGCTAGGCGGGAGCCCCTTAAGAAGCGGGAACTCTGTTGATTTGCCCTTGGGCTAGCCTGAGGCTAGCCCAACTCAGACCACTGAAGCTTCTGGGTCCTACCCAGCGAATATGGGGTTGTACCCAATCCCCGCTCTTCTCGAGCTAGCCCTGCGCTCGACAAGACAAGTCCAACCCCAAAATATTCGCTGGACACGTGCCTGTCAGCCAAGAGAATCTTTCGGTGGGCCCTACTGCGGCTATAAATACGTGTTAACAGGCGACCATAAGTCTTGCCTCTGAACTACTATTTCTTGACTGAGCTATCGCCTGGGATTTTTTGCACGAGACCACGATGTTTTCTAAACGCTCTGCCAAGCCACTTCCGCAAGACCTTCAAGATCGGTTAATTGCGGCTCAGGCGCGAGCCCTGGCTAACAGTGTTGCGGTAGTACCCTGGCTATCGAGGAAATCTCCAACCGCTGATCCTTCTGAGCCGAAGAAGAAAAAAGAAAAGAAAAAAGCAAAGGTGGTCCGGCGAGACCTTGCTCGCGAAAACAGGGATCCACCTTCTCCTACTCCAAATCCCGCGGGGGACCCCTCCCCGCAATAGGTATGTCTTCCGACCATGCCTACCGAGATGATTGCGTTATAGGACCAATAGCTAACGTGACCTCTCACAGGAGTCTGTTCCAAATGACAACGCCGGGTCTTCCCCGATTCCCCCAGACTTATCAGTTCCCCCTCCTCAGGATCAAACGAGGGTCTCAGAGAAAATTCCTTCGGTCGAGACCCGGATGATAGGTACATTTTCTGTCACTTCTCAATACTTTAACCATGCCCTTTCTTTTCTGAACTGTCTTCTCGTTGTGCCAGCTTCCGCCGACACAGGTCTCGTCACCCGGGAAGATGAGGCGAGAACTGTTGAACTGCCTCCCCCAGCGGCTAATCCCGCCCTGCAGGCGGGAAGGGTGGCTTCTGAACCTTCCGCTACTCCCAAGGATGCTGATCATCCCTTGAGAGAAGATAACTCTCCCCATGCTTCCGGCTAGGCCGGGATCATCGTGCACAAGCCATTCCGCCTGGGGCGAGGCAAGCCGCTTCACCTTATTTATGGAACTGATGGGGGTCGGGCCTTCTTGCCAGACGTCAGTCGATGGTTCTCGCTGGACTGCAAGTATGCGAGACATTCTTGTCAGCTAATCGTTACGCCTTAATCAAATCCTTGGGCGCTCTTTTGCAGGGGATCCCAGCTTATGGTCGGGAGCCAACGAGGGATAAGAGGAAAAAGAAGAAGAAGAAGAAGAAGAAGATGGCGAGGGCTCCCCCCCTCCCTTCGTCTGGCGAGATAGAGGAAACCTTGAACAGCGCCGGGAACGTGAAGGGGCGAAGGAGGAAGATCTCGGCCCTTTTGTCCAAGCTCATCCAGCGAGACCGTGCTCATACCGCCACGGTAAAAGTGTTCCGCGAATCCGTGGAGCAAAGGCTGGAAGCTTTTGGGCGAGATTTCTTCTTGGGCGAGACTGATCGACCGGGCGGGCCTACTGCTGAGTCTTTTCTAGGGAGATGCATCGCGCAGATCCGGGATCATGCTCGGCGGATCAACCTAGGGTGTACCACCCTGTCATCCTATTTCAACCCGCTGGTGCCTCCAAGAACTAGGGGGCGGGAACGAGGACGATGGCGCTGGGAACCCTACTAGTCCTCTAGTTCTCTCCTCTTCTTTCTTCGTAGCCTCCCTTTCTGCCAATGTACCTTAATGCTTGTTTGTAATAATAATTATTATTGTCAATTTTATTCAGCTCTCGCCAGCGAGAGCATGCCATTATCCGTCTCTTCTTTTATTGTGCTGCGATTTTAAGAATATGTGTCGGAACTAGGATTTTTGCGCCGAAACTAGGATGCTTGCGCCGAAACTAGGATGCTTGCGCCGAAAATAGGATGTTTGCGCCGAAACTAGGATGCTTGCGCAAATTAGAAACGAGTGTTGATTGCTGTCATCCCGAGGGGGAAAACCGAGGTGTCGCCTGCCCAGATCGTGACAGCTGTACTCCGCCGTTATTTTCTCTCTCTATCGGACGGAGCCGTAATGATCACGGTTCCCTATAAATAGGGAAGTCCACCAACCGCATTTACTTCTCCGATCCGGAAGCTCAACTCCCTTTCATTGCTCTCGCACTCTTTTTTCCGCCTCTACCTCTCTATAGCTCTCGCTCTTACCCATAAACCAAAATGCCGAGCGAGAATGAGGGTCGCGCTCATTGCGCGGAAGCGTTCCGAGAGCATCTTTTTCCTTCCTGCACCCTTACCCTAGATGAGTACAACAAGATCGTCAACCGCTTCATTCCTGCTGGCTTCTCGGCGAGGAACCCGGGTAATCATGACAAGGTGAATACCCCGGGGGCGGGAGAGCTTGTCATCCCCCTCGAACATTTTTAGGTGGGTTTCCGCCTTCCCCTCTGGCCGGAGATTCGCCAAGCTCTCCGCTACTACGGGATAGTTCCCGCCCAGCTGAACCAGAACTCCGTCGCGATCCTTGTGGCGTTCATATGCTACATGCGATCCGAGAGGATCGAGTTCAGCCTGCCAATCTTTCGGAAGCTGTTCAACTTCCGCGCCAAAGGAGGGGTGGTCTTCTTCTCCGGGTAGCTGCTCAAGACCACCGGTCTCGCCAACAAACATCACCACTGGGGCGAGAAGTTCGTCTACGTCACCGGCGACTTCGGCAACGTCCCGCTCCAGCCTGTACAGTATGAGGATGCCGCTTATAAGCCGCCCGCTCTGGGGTTGCGTAAGAGCGCAATTCTGGAGTTCTTTGGCATGAAGGAGTTCGACGTCCACTTCCTCCGGCGAGACGTCGACTCCCTTCTTCCCATCCACCCGGGCGAAGGTATGGTCTTGCCCTAGATTTGATTCCTTGTCAGGATCTTCTTGTACTGAATAGCGGCAACTTTGGAGGAGAGCGGGAGGTCCCCTGCGCCAACCTTTCGCTGAGGCCCAGGGTGCCGATAGTCGGGCCGCGAGAGGTTCTCTCGCTCTCACGAGAGCTAGCGCTCGCGCCTGCCGGGATGAACCGGCTCAGCCCTTGCCGCCAAAAGCCAAGAAGCGGAAAGGCACCATTCCCGCCCTCCGATCGTTGAAGAGGCCAAAGCCATCTTCTGCCGAGAAGGGGAAATCCTTGGCAGTCTCGCCCATCTAATCTCCCCCCCCCCCCGGGCAGGTCCTTCGAAGGGCTTCTACAGAGGGCCAGCGAGATAAATGCTGCTGCCAGGAGCCGTGCCGAGGCTTCCGCCGGGAACCCACCGGCCGCAAGCGAGGTTGGGGGAGAAGGGGCTGTTGCCAAGACCTCTGCCTGGACTCTGCCCAAGGAGGTGCCAAAAGTGCACAGAAACTACGGCTTCGGCGTGAAGTACCTCGACGCTGAGGGGAAGCCTCAGTTCAAGTGGGACCCCGCGTCCAACCTGATCAAGGTTTCGACGCTCCTTCCCAGCTGGGCGGAGCGAGACGAGGTCACTGGCGAAGCCTTCTCGCTAGGCTACGGCCTCCATAGCCGAGAGGACGCCAACGTATACGACCAGATGCCCACCCGGCTCTTGGCCTTCGACTCCACCCGGGCCCTGCTGCGCGGGTTCGAGCTCGCGCACATGTGCGCTTGCCGGAGCATCAGCATAGATAAGAATTTCACATATATGTACAAGGTGAGGGAGGGAGCGGTGGCACAAGCGCGTGCCTTGGAGAAAGAGCTCGCGAGTGCTCAGCAAGAGCTGGCGAATGCTCAACAATTGTTATCCCTATGCCCCGCAGTCGAGGTAAGCGAGACCTTCCTGGACCCCTGTTCTCGCTTCTTGAAGCCATGTTTGTGCAACATTTCTCTGAGCTGATCTCTTTTCCACAGGATTCCGTCCCATCCATGGCGCTCCGCGCGGAGCTGGCTGACGTGCCCTACGAGAACATCCTGCTGAGGGACCAACTCCCGCGTGCGGAAGCGGCGAAAGGCTCGCCTCCTCCAACGCTTGACGAAAGGATGAAGAGTCACTACTTCTCGGAGTACGACATCGACAATCTGCTGCAGGAGAATGCCCAGGCCACCTTCAAACTCACCCTCGAGACGTTGCGGGATGGGAAGCTGCTGCGGGAGGCGGGCGAGACCATCATTGCCGACCAACTCCTTTCATGGCTCTTCGACCCCATCCCGAAGTCTCCAGGCGCGCCTGACTCCCCGCCCTCGGACATCCCGAAGCCTTCTACCGCTGCCGGCGAGACGTCCGAGGCGAGCTCTGGTGAGGGATCCGCTGAGGATTTGAGCAAGAGCACCAGCGGTGATTACAGCACGCCCCCTTGAAGGGTCTTTTCTTTTGTTATTATTCTCTTTTGTAATGATCCAGAAGCTCAAAACTCCTGTAATTTATTATTAAATATAATGCGATGTTTTACTTCTCGCTATCGATGTGTTTGCTTGAATGAGTAGGTTAGTCAGCCAAGTGACTTCCGCGCGGGCTTCCGCCGAGACCCTTAGTCTCCTTAGGGTAACCTTCCTTAGAGATCAATTAGGCGGGAGCCTTGCGCTATCGATTAGGTCATCCTGCCGAGGTCTGCCGGAAGCCTTCTTCGGCGAGGTACCCCTAGCCGAGACCTTCGGGCCGAGACGTCTACTGGCCGAGACCTTTAGGGCCTCGTCTCCGATCTAGGCCAGGGCCGTGTCAAAACATCTTCCGACAAACTAAACCTATGCCCCACCGGCGAGCCTTTGGACATGCCAGCTAGATGGGAGCCTACGCAGCGGGTCTACCTGGGGCCGAGCTGAGCTCGTCGTAATGCAGAGTAACTACAAATCAAGAACCAAAGACCAAGAGCCAAGGCCTCAACCTATCCCCCGCAGGTGAGCCTTCAGACCTGCCAGCTAGATGAGAGCATGCGCAGCGGGTCTACCTGGGGCCGAGCCGAGCTCGGGGTGTTGATGAAGATTAAACTGTTGGGTACATTGGAAAATGTGTACCTGATTTGAAGAAGCCTAACAGAGCATAATGATATACATCAAGGTGTATTTGATGTTGTTTAAGTTGAATATGTGCAGGTTAAAAGTATGGAAAAATTTCTAAGTCCATGTGTCGACACCAGAAGAAGATGTGTCGACACTTCAGGAAGATTGTGTTGACACTTGAAGAAGGCTGTGTCGACACAGAGAAAATGAGTCGACATCAACTGTGTCGACACCGGGAAGCAGTGTCGACACACACCAGATTATAGTTGACATCAACTGTGTCGACACCAGGAGGCTGTGTCGACACACAAAGGCAAAGTCGACAATATTTGTGTCGACACCAGAAGACTGAGTCGACACATATAGGTAGAGTCGACAAAAGCTGTGTCGACACCTGAAGGCAGTGTCGACACATACTATGTTCTAAATCTACATCAACTGTGTCGACACACAGGACTTGTATCGACACACTGCCAAGTCTAGACCAAGTCAGTTGCTGTATATTGATGAAATGTTTGAGTCAACACAAATACTCTGTGTCGACTCATTCTCAAGTTGTAGTATGCAGAAGCTGAGTCAACTTAAAGACAAACTTGTCGACTTCTCCAGAGGCAGTGTCGACACCAAAGTTACTTGTGTCGACACATATAGACAGATGGTCTCGACACTTTCTGACAGACAGTCTCGACACTTTGCTATCCAAGACAAAGGCACATGATCTGTTTGAAGACTTGATAGCTGTGGGTTACAACAGGTTAACTGAAGTTGTCAGACTTGTCAGAAGACAGTTAGATACCGGACCAGCCGGTCACCAAAAAGAAGGTCTATAAATAGACAGATTCAGAAGTAGAAAGAATAATTATTTTTGTGATTGAGAAGCAACACTTAAAGAAATTTGATTAAGGAATCAAATCAAGAAAGTGCAAGGCACTGAAGAAGATCTTCATCAGAAGATCTAAGAAGACATTCTGAAGGGTTCAACCTCTCAGGATCAGTCTAAGGAGAATTTGTCCTAGAATTCTGAAGAATTTCCAAAGGGATTAGATAGAGAGGGATCCAGCCGTTTGAAGATCAAGAAGGAAGCTATTCCAGGTTTCTCAAGAAGCTGTTTGGAAATCAACTCAGCTAGTTCAGATTCAAGAACCTTTGAAGAAAGCTAAGTTTCAGTTGATTTCATCCATCAGCTAATCAGGTGATGTCTTGTCCTTTCTCTCTCAACAAGGGCAAGATTCTATAAAACTCTTTTCTAAATTCTATAGGATCTATTAATATAGATCTGAGTTGTAAGCCTATGTTATAAAGGCTGAGTGTAGGAGAGATAATCTCTGAGTGGTAGGTCTTGGATAAAGACTGAGGTAGGGCTGAATTTCCTGAGTTGTAGGAGTGTGGTATCACTCTGAGTTGTAGGATTCCATTTTGGATTCTGAGCTGTAGGATCTGAGGATCTGAGTTAAGGAAGGGAGTTTGGCCGAATCTAGCACATTGCTAGATAGGTGAAGGGGGAAAGTGGATGTACCCAGATCTTGGGGAACCACTATAAAACTGTGTGCAATCTGTGATGTGTGAATTTCTGTGATTGTTGTGCTGTGTGTATATATTCAGTAGTTATATTCTGCCTAAATTGAAAACAAGCATTAGAACCTATTCACCCCCCCCCCCCCCTCTAGGTGTTTAGGTAGTCTTGAAAGTAAAACTATCAAGTGGTATCAGAGGGAGGTTGCTCAAAGAAAGACTTAACAGTCTGAGTTAGATCTAAAGGCAGAATCAAGAATCAAGAAAATGGGTTCAGGTGAGAATCACAAGGAGTTGGGATCTATGAAGCTACCCATCTGCAGAAAAGAAATCTTTGGAATCTGGAAGGAAAGGGTTAGGTTGTTTATGGAGGCCTCAGACCCAAGAATCTATATCACAGTAAAAGAAGGTCCATACATTCCAATGAAGATTTCTATATTAGATGAAAATCAGCAAATTCCTAAGGATTTTTCAGAAATGACAAAGGATGAAATCATATTGGCAACTATGGATAAGAGAGCTCAGAATATAATAGTAAGTGTCATAGATGATTCTACATTCCAAAATCTAATTCACTGTAAAACCTCCAAGTAAATGTGGGACACCTTGATTGTCTACATGGAGGGTTCTGAAGAAGTTAGACATGATAGGAAGTCTATGCTCAACCAAGAGTATGAGAGTTTCAGACAAGGGAAGTCTGATAGCGTAACTGAATGCTATAAGAAATTCTACAGAATAGTAAATGAATTGATGTCCTATGGAAGGATCTTCAGTACCTATGAACTGAATGACAAATTCCTAAGGTCCTTGACAAAGGACAAGGACACCAAGATTTGTTCCATAAGAGAAGTGGCTAAACTGGCAGAGATTTCTCCTCCAACCTTGTTTGGAAAGTTGCTATCTTATGAAATGCAACTAATGGTTAGGAAGGAGGAAGAAAAGAATTCAAAAGGAGAGCATAGAGACAAGTCAGTGGCCTTCAAGGCAAAAGTCACTAGAAAGTATAGGAGGATATCTCCATCTCCTCCTAAGGAAGTTGCAGAAGTTAATTCTGAAAATTCAGACAATCAGGTTTCAGAAAGTAGTGATTCAGATACAGATTTTGCTGCTTTTACAAGACAGTTTCAGAGGTTCTTAAAGAAGAAGCAGTGGAAGTCAAGGCCCTCCACATCACAGTCAGCTGATGATTATTATCAGAAGAGAAAATCATCAAGGAAGGAGGGGAGCAGAACTAAGCCCTACAAAGCCATTACATCAAAGATTGTATGCTATTGTTGCAATAGGCCTGGACATGTGGTGGCTGATTGTCCAGATAAGAGGAAGGAGTCATCTGACAAAAAGAAGACTCATCAAAAGGGCAAGAAGGAGAAATCCTTTGTTGCAAAGAAGGAAAAGAGCCTAACAGATTAGTCCTCATCAGAGTCAGAATCTAAAGCAGAAGCATACATAGGATTGTATGCAGTCAATGAAGAAGATGAATTTCTGCAACTGATGGATTCCATTCATGATCAAGAAGACAAGGAATGCATGGGTCTGATGGCTGAGTTAGAAGATAACCAATGCCAGGATCAGCCTGGTCCTAGTAAGGTACAAAAGGGTTTTAGTTCTTCTGATTTTAGTACTGGTTCTGAGTCAGATTCATCTACATCAAGTGATGTGAATGGATCTGAATCTGAAGGTGATATTCATCAGTTGATGGATGAATATAGGGACTTGTTGCAGGCTCTTAAGAAAAGCAAGAACCTAGTCAAAACTCAGGCTCAGGAAATTGCTGATCTTAAGGTGGCTGCAACTGAGTTTGAAAAAGTAATGGATCAAAAGTTAAATGAGATTGCCAAACTGAAAAATATAACCTATATTCATATGGGCACAATCAAATATAATAATGATCAAATTAAGAGTCTGGAGGCAAGACTAAGAATAGAGAAAGAATTAGTGGCTAGTTACTCTAAGCCAAAATCTGTCTTACCTTTAATAGATGAGTTTGTGGCTCAAAAGGGTAAGGCTGGATTAGGCTTCAAAGGTAACCCCAGGGCTGCCCAATTCAAAAGAAAAGGCAAAGCTCCTGTTCAGCCTCTAAACCTTTCAGTCCCTGTTATGTTTAGAAAGGTGCACTTGTCTTCTAACAAATATGATCATGAACACATTCATGGTCATAAGAAGATTGAGGTTCTAAGTGACAAAGCTGTTAAAGCCAATATGTCAGTCCATGACAATAAATCCCATCTTCCAAGGAAACCTATGGGTATGGCTGCAGCAGCACCAGCACATGTCAGGAATTTTCCAGACTACAAAACTGTTAAGTTTGTACCTAGAACTAGGTACAACAAATATGATTGCTGGTGCTGTGGCAAAATAGGGCATTTTGCCTTGGACTGTTGGCATAACACAAGTGTCAGGAAGAACACCAATCTACCTGTTAGAGGAATTACTAAAAGATTTGATATGAATGGAGCTAACTTGAACCAAGGACCCAAGACTTACTTGGGTTCTAAGGGAAAGTAATTCTGTATTGCAGGAAAGTCCAAGCTGCCATGCCCCTATATGGTACCTGGACAGTGGATGTTCCAGGCACATGACTGGAACAAAGGGGCTGCTGAAGGAGTACACATCTATCAAAGATGGACCTAAAGTAATCTTTGGTGGATCTGAAAGAGGAATCACCAAAGGGTTTAGTAACATTTCTTCAAACCAAATTACCATCACCCAAGTGGCTTATGTAAAAGGTTTGAAACATAATCTGATTAGCATAAGTCAACTGAGTGATCTTGGATATGACATTTCATTTATTAAGGATGGATGTCATATCAAAAGGTCAAGTGATCAAAAGATCATATTGACTGGGTATAGAAAGAGAAATGTTTATTGTCTTAATTTTGTATGTGAGAACAAGGCTTCTCCCATCTGTCATGTGGCTGATGATAATGCATCTCATTGTGTCAAGTGGCACAAGAGGTTGGCTCATCTTAACTACAAGACAATTGACCAACTCTTCAGCAAAGAGTTAGTGAGGAATGGTCCTCAAGTTAAGTGTATAAAGGAAGAGATATGTTCAGCTTGTCAAAAGGGCAAGCAGACAAAATCCTCCTTTCATAGTCTTGAAAACAAGGATTCTGTGAGGTGCTTATACCTCTTACATATGGATCTTTTTGGTCCTATGCCAGTTCATAGTCTAGGTAGGAAGGTCTACACTTTTGTGCTTGTAGATGACTATTCTAGATATATATGGGTGTTCTTTCTGAGACAAAAATCAGAAACCCCAAGTGTCTTACTTAGTTTTGTGAAACAAATTCAGAATGAACTAAACAGTATAGTGGTCAAAATCAAAAGTGACCATGGCACTGAATTTCAATCTGAAAGTATGACAAAATTATGTGAAGACTTTGGGATTTTCCAGGAATTCTCCTCACCTAGAACACCACAGCAAAATGGTATTGCTGAAAGAAAGAATAGGACATTGATTGAAGCTGGTAGAACTCTATTGAGTGACACCTCTCTTCCAGAATATTTCTGGGCTGAGGCTGTAAACACAGCATGTCATGTGATCAATAGGGCTTCTATCACCAAGTGCCACAAAAAGACTCCCTATGAAATTATGAAAGGTAGAAAACCAAATCTATCCTACTTTAGGATCTTTGGTTGCAAGTGCTATATACTTAACAATGGCAAGTCATACCTAACTAAGTTTGCTACCAAATCCCAAGATGGGATATTTATTGGGTACAACATAAATAGTAAGGCCTATAGAGTCTTCAACTTGACTACTCAAGTTGTAGAAGAATCTGTACATGTTGTGTTTGATGAATCAAGATTAATCAACTGTGAGTTGCCTTGTAGTTCATACAGTCCAACAGGTATAAGCAAAAGGATGGACAAGCTTTCCATTGAAGAAGCATCAAATGCAGATGAAGCAGTGGAAAATGAAGGCTACAGTCCAGGGGGAGTACAAAACTCTATAGAAGATGATGACAACCAAGAAGTACAGCATGATGAAGGAGCTGGAGATGTCCAACCTGAAGGAAATCTTCCTCCAGCCATAAGACATCTAAAAGATCATCCAGCTAATCAAATAATAGGTGATCCAAGTCAAGGAGTGTAGACTAGAAGCAGAAATCTGAGCACAGTCCTGCACTCAAGTTTCCTATCTCAATTGGAACCTAAGAAATTTGAAGAAGCCATCCAAGACTAACATTGGATTAATGCTATGCAAGAGGAGCTTAATCAATTCAGAAGGTGCAAAGTCTGGGTGCTTGTTCCTAAACCAAAAGACCACAACATCATTGGAACAAAGTGGATATATAGGAATAAGTTAGATGAGAGTGGAGTAATAGTAAAGAACAAAGCAAGACTGGTTACTAAAGGATATAGGTAGGAAGAGGGAATAGATTTTGATCAGACATTTGCCCCAGTAGCAAGACTAGAGGCAATCAGGATGTTTCTTGCCTATGCTGCATACCAAGGATTCAAGGTATACCAAATGGATGTGAAATCAGCATTTCTAAATGGAGATCTAAAAGAAGAAGTCTATGTGGAACAGCCATCAGGTTTTGTAGACTCTCTTAAACCTGATTATGTTTTTAGACTTAGGAAAGCTTTATATGGGTTAAAGCAAGCCCCAAGGGCTTGGTATGACACCCTGTCTACTTTCCTTATTGAGAACAAATTCTCAAGAGGCAAAATAGACAAGACTCTATTCCTTATGGAGTCTAAAGGCAAGATAATCTTAGTCTAAATCTATGTGGATGACATAATTTTTGGGTCTACAGAGAACAACCTTTGCAAGAAGTTTGCCAAACTTATGCAAGGGAAGTTTGAAATGAGTAGTATGGGGGAACTTAAGTTCTTCTTGGGACTTCAAGTAAGACAGACCGATGATGGCTTGTCCATATCCCAGTCTAAGTTCACCAAAGAGGTGATAAAGAAATATGGTATGGAATCTTCCTCTACCATGAAAACTCCTATGGGAACAAATATTCCTATATGTAAAGATGATACAGGTAAGCCTGTAGATGCGTCTTTGTATAGAGGAATAGTTGGTTCTCTATTATACCTCACAGCTAGTAGACCAGATATTATGTATGCTACATGTGTCTGTGCTAGGTACCAGGCATGCCCTAAAGATTCTCATTACACTGCTGTTAAAAGAATTTTGAGATATTTAAAGGGCACACCAAATCTAGGCCTTTAGTACCCTAGGAATGGAGATTTTCAACTAATAGGTTATTCAGATGCAGATTTTGCAGGCTGTAGAGAGGATAGAAAGAGTATTACAGGTATTTGCCAATTTTTAGGAGGAAGACTGATATCTTGGAGCAGTAAGAAGCAGACCAGTGTGGCAATATCCACAGCTGAGTCTGAATATGTTGCTGCTGGAAGTTGCTGTGCATAGCTATTGTGGATTCAGCATCAGTTAAAGGACTATGGTATTCAAGTAAGTAGAACACCTTTATTGTGTGATTCTAAGAGTGCTATTTCTATTGCTAACAATCCTATTTCTCATAGTAGAACTAAGCATATAGAAATAAAATACCATTTTCTTAGAGAGCATGTAGAAAGAGAAGATATCTCATTGGAATTTGTTAAAATAGATTATCAAATTGCAGATGTTTTTACTAAGCCTCTGGATGAAACAAAATTCAATAAATTTAAAATTGAATTAGGAATGCTGACCATTGATTAGTATATCAACAAACAGAAATTGGCTAAGTAAAATGGTGTCGACACTTTCAGTAATAAAGTGTCGACTCAGTATAGTTATGTCGACTTGTCAGAGAATTTGTGTCGACACAGAGAATTTGTGTCGACACTTAAGGGTCAAATAGTCGACTTATCCAGAAATGTAGTGTCGACTTCAACAGAATAATGGTGTCGACACTTACAGATTTTGTGTCGACACTTGTACTAAGAGTCAACACAGAATTTCTGATGCTCTACTTTGTCTCTCTTGTGTCGACATATCTCCAATTGGTGTCGACACACAGTAGTCAACATTGATGTCAAGACAGTAAAAGTTTGTGTCTACACATTTCATCTGTGTTGACACATTTAGTCTGTTTTTGCCCACCTTTTGACCTTCTTTCAATAGAGGGTATAAATAGGTCAAGAACGTATTCTGTCGACACGCTCACAAGGTTTTCGAGACTAAAACCCTGTGTCGACATTCTCTCTCTTCCCTTCTCTCAAGCTTTCTCGACTGATCAATGGCGGCAAAGGTTGAAGATAATGTCAACGAGGGTTATGAGCTGGTTCGGGATGCATTCGTCAATAGCGCACCAGAAATCAAACAAGTAATTACTCTTCTTACAGACAATGGACTGGAATTCCTTGTCTCAGAACCGTCAAAGATCTGGAAGAAGGAGGTGATTGAATTCTATACCTCTGCATCAGTGGATTCTTCTGGTCTCAAGATCAAATCCACTGTTCATGGGATGAAGGTGAAACTTACACCAAGAAGTTTATGAAAGAATCTTAGACTACCTAGCATACAAGATGAAGAAGAGGTCCAAGCCTCTAAGATAAGGGAGGCCCTCCAATGGTGTGGATTGGATCCAACCATCAAGATTGGAGCAGCTATCAACCAGAAAGGGATGAATCAACAAGGCAAATTTCTGTCTGAAGTTGTTGGAAAGGTGATTTTGTGCAAACCTGGTGGACATGATAGGGTCTCAGCCTATATGTTATGCCTCATGACAAGAATTGTTTTTCAAATTCCAACTGACTGGTCAGCAGTTGTATTTGATAAGATCAAGGAAGGAATTAAGAAGCCAAATCTGGCTAGGATTTTGAGTTTATACCTGGTTGGAGTGATTCCAGAAGTCATGCAACAGATACCAGGGACTAAGATCAATCACATGAGAAAGATGGACATGAGATTATTCTCAAGATGGGATAGAGTTCTATCCAAAGAGTTGCCTGCAGTAGACAGGCAAGACATAACTGAGATGTCACCTGGACATGAACAAGGAACTGAACAACAACTTAGAGAACCTGCTAAAACCCAGTCTGGGTTAACTCTAGTTCAGAAAGAAACATTTCCAGCACAGGTGTAGGGGGAGCAAGTTCATTCTCCTTCCCAGGACATTCCAATACTGCACAGGTGCAGGGGGAGCAGAATTCTGATCAAGTGCAAGAGGAAGAACAAATAGATTTATCAAAAGACTTAAACACTGCTGGACTAGATAACTCATCTTCTGCACAGACACAAAAGGAATTCACTCTAGAGGAGTTGTTTCCTGATGTTGAAATTACTACTGATAGAATTGAGAAGGAGCTCGAAATTGAGGGGGAGCAAGAGTTTGTTGAAAAGGATCAACATGTCACTGAGACAGATATTCCTCCTTCACCTCCTGAGAGAGTTCAGATTGAAAGCTCTTCAGAATCTGAGTCTGAAGAAGCCAGAGTGGCAAAGAAAAGGAAGCTCGTGGTCTTCAGAAGAAGAAGCCATAGCTACAAGCAGGCTCTACAAACTTCAACTCAACAATCTCCATCTGATTTTAATTACAACAAGTTAATGGTAGATTTGCAGGTGAAGCTAGATAATCAGAGATTAGCCATGGATAAATATGTTGATGAAAGTAATAAAAATCTTCAGTTTGATCTGGCTCAAGATATCAAGTCTATAAGATTTTAAGTCAATCAACATAAAAGAGAAATAACAGATTGTTTTACAAAAGGGGGACATGCTGTTGTATATCTGGCCAAGCAACAAATGGAAATGAAGAAAGAAATAGATGCCCAATCTATTAATCAAGGATACATTCTTGAAAATCAGACAAGGCTAAATGAAAATCTGACAACAGCCAACACAGATATTCTTGCTCACTTTCAAACAACAATGACTAAATTGGCTAAAGCTAGGGCAGCTGAAATACTAGCATATGATATCAAATTCAAAAATGCCTTAGACTCAGTACAGTCAGCCATAACCACTTCCCAGCAGGAAATTACTGCAAAACTTAACAGGTTGAAGCCCTTCTTTAAAGATGGCATTAATTATTTAGATGGTCAGATCAGATTTCAGAAGGATGATCTCAGAGATCATGTAGAAAGAGAAGTCCTAAAGGGGGAGAGGGTACTTATTTCTGCTGACTCGGAACATGCCAAGTGGGTAACTAACAGTATCAGAGCCACATTGGGATATCCACCCCTTTGTGATGATGATAATATGGCAGAGTCAGGAGTACAGCCTTAAGGTCTACTTGAAGGTAACCAACCAGAGGTTGCTCAAGTAATATACCCCCTTGCAGATTTTGAGGGCATTCATCAGATGGTGCAAACAATGTATAGTCCTCCAGAGGAGGTTTCAAATATTATACTTGGAAAAGTAGACATGCCTAAAGCTGCAATCAAGGCTCAACAAGAGGCTCAACTATCTAAGAAGAGGTTTAGGGAGCAAGCTGAACTAAAACCTGATTTTGAACAGTGGAGCCCTACCTCTAGAAACATCATTCTAACTGCCTGGAAAGCTGTCAAAGATCAAGTCCCAGAAAGGGGCAAGTGGTACAATGAACAAGAATGGCAGAAGCATGAAGCCAGACAGGAGGCCATTGTTCAGTATAGAAGGAAAGCTAAGATGGGAAAGCTACCTCCTGATGCTGTGGAGCCTAGCAAATACTTTCCCAAGCCATATCACTACTTTGAGAGACAAAGACTGAAGACTGAGGCTCAGGAGAAGGCTAATCTTAAAGGCAAAAAACCCATGGAAGAAACTGAACCTTCTGTGCAGGCTCAAGTACAACCAGGAAAAGCGATTGTTATTAAAGAGCCTGATCAGTCTTAGTCTTAGATGTCTTTGTTCAAATTTAAAAAATGTGTAATGTGAAACATTCAGTGTTAAACATTTTGTAAACAATCATTTTGATATAATACACAAATCCTGCTCTTTAAGCCTTTAATTAATTTTTTGTGTATATGCTTTTATCTCTGTGATGAATCTGTGCAAGTGTTTTGATTGTTAATATTTCCTGTAATATTAAGCTTATATACATCATCATCATTTTGTTTATTATTATCATAAGTGGTGTATATCATTAGCTAATATGGGTTATGACTTCTCCAAATAGGGGGAGATTGTTGGGTACATTGGAAAATGTGTACCTGATTTGAAGAAGCCTAACTTAGCATAATGATATACATCAAGGTGTATTTGATGTTGTTTAAGTTGAATATGTGCAGGTTAAAAGTATGGAAAAATTTCTAAGTCCATGTGTCGACACCAGAAGAAGATGTGTCGACACTTCAGGAAGATTGTGTCGACACTTGAAGAAGGCTGTGTCGACACAGAGAAAATGAGTCGACATCAACTATGTCGACACCGGGAGGCAGTATCGACACACACAAGATTATAGTTGACATCAACTGTGTCGACACCAGGAGGCTGTGTCGACACACAAAGGCAAAGTCGACAATATTTGTGTCGACACCAGAAGACTGAGTCGACACATATAGGCAGAGTCGACAAAAGCTGTGTCGACACCTGAAGGCAGTGTCGACACATACTATGTTCTAAATCTACATCAACTGTGTCGACACACAGGACTTGTGTCGACACACTGCCAAGTCTAGACCAAGTCAGTTGCTGTTATTGATGAAGTGTTTGAGTCAACACAAATACTCTGTGTCGACTCATTCTCAAGTTGTAGTATGCAGAAGCTGAGTCGACTTAAAGACAAACTTGTCGACTTCTCCAGAGGCAGTGTCGACACCAAAGTTACTTGTGTCGACACATATAGACAGATGGTCTCGACACTTTTTGACAGACAGTCTCGACACTTTGCTGTCCAAGACAAAGGCACATGATCTGTTTGAAGACTTGACAGTTGTGGGTTACAACAGGTTAACTGAAGCTGTCAGACTTGTCAGAAGACAGTTAGATACCGGACCAGCCGGTCACCAAAAAGGTCTATAAATAGACAGATTCAGAAGTAGAAGGAACAATTATTTTTGTGATTGAGAAGCAATACTTAAAGAAATCTGATTAAGGAATCAAATCAAGAAAGTGCAAGGCACTGAAGAAGATCTTCATCAGAAGATCTAAGAAGACATTCTGAAGGGTTCAACCTCTCAGGATCAGTCTAAGGAGAATTCGTCCTAGAATTCTGAAGAATTTCCAAAGGGATTGGATATAGAGGGATCCAGCCGTTTGAAGATCAAGAAGGAAGCTATTCCAGGTTTTTAAGAAGCTATTTGGAAATCAACTCAGCTAGTTCAGATTCAAGAAGCTTTGAAGAAAGCTAAGTTTCAGTTGATTTCATCCATCAGCTGATCAGGTGCTGTCTTGTCCTTTCTCTCTCAATAAGGGCAAGATTCTATAAAACTCTTTTCTAAATTCTGTAGGATCTATTAATATAGATCTGAGTTGTAAGCCTATGTTATAAAGGCTGAGTATAGGAGAGATAATCTCTGAGTGGTAGATCTTGGATAAAGACTGAGGTAGGGCTGAATTGCCTGAGTTGTAGGAGTGTGGTATCACTCTGAGTTGTAGGAATCCATTTTGGATTCTGAGCTGTAGGATCAGAGGATCTGAGTTAAGGAAGGGAGTTTGGCCGAATCTAGCACACTGTTAGATAGGTGAAGGGGGAAAGTAGATGTACCCAGATCTTGGGAAACCACTATAAAACTGTGTGCAATCTGTGATGTGTGAATTTCTGTGATTGTTGTGCTGTGTGTATATATTCAGTAGTTATATTCTGCCTAAATTGAAAATAAGCATTAGAACCTATTCACCCCCCCCCCTCTAGGTGTTTAGGCAGTCTTGAAAGTAAAACTATCACAAACCAAACCTCTCCCCCACAGGCGAGCCTTCGGACCCGCCAGCTAGATGAGAGCCTGCACAGCGGGTCTACCTGGGGCCGAGCCGAGCTCGGGGTATTGATGAAGATCAAACCAAACCTCTCCCCCACAGGCGAGCCTTCGGACCTGCCAGCTAGATGAGAGCCTGCGCAGCGGGTCTACCTGGGGTCGAGCCGAGCTCGGGGTGTTGATGAAGATCAAACCAAACCTCTCCCCCATAGGAGAGCCTTCAGACCTGCCAGCTAGATGAGAGCCTGCGCAGCGGGTCTACCTGGGGCCGAGCTGAGCTCGGGGTGTTGATGAAGATCAAACCAAACCTCTCCCCAACAGGCAAGCCTTCGGACCTGCCATCTAGATGAGAGCCTGCGCAGCGGGTCTACCTGGGGCCGAGCCGAGCTTGGGTGTTGATGAAGATCAAACCAAACCTCTCCCCCACAGGCGAGCCTTCGGACCTGCCAGCTAGATGAGAGCCTGCGCAGCGGGTCTACTGTAACGACCCCATCCGTTATATGACGTATAGTAGAAGGTCTGGCCGGGGCCCCACACTATATGCCACAAACAGACGGTGAGGTCACAGGGTAATATCAAACCACACGAGTCCTAACTCAGAGCATTCTAGCGGAAGCTTATTAAGTGCAAGAACTCATACCATTGAATGTCCACTAATATATAAATATCACATTTATATATATAACCAGGAATGTTTACAAGACCACACCGCACACGGCCTTAAGGCCTTACAAGTTACTCTTTACAATACATATAATTTCATACATCGGCACGCAGGCCGGCCACACATGAAATCCAACACTTCGCACGGCCTTCAAGGGCCTACCAGCAGCATGGGCTTTTGCCCGCTCAATCCATCAACCCGCAACACCTGCATATGGACATCCACCCCATGGGTGATAAACAAAGCAACGGTCAGCATTCAGCTGACCAATTATAACGACCCCACCCCTTACCCGGGGCAGTGGTTCCTTCCCTGCATTTATAGCAACTTCAACATATAAAGAACATACACCCAACATCACAAACGCCGGCCTCAATGCCAGGCGCTCCGTGCACTCAGGGCACCTTTTATGATTTGTACTTGGTAGGCGGGCATAAGCCTCCAAACCCTTGTTGAAGACCTCACGCACCCGTCTCACTCAGAGGTACGCACCACACCAAAACCCGTGAGCACTATCAGTCGACCTACCCCCGTAGTGTAACAAGCCTAGGGAATTCGCCCTGCTGCTTTGCTACCAATCGACCGCTCACCCGATCTTAACATTGCCACTTGGTGGAATGGGCATAAGCCTCCAAACCCCTGTTGAAGACCTCTCGCACCCACCCACTCAGAGGTGTTCATCGCCACTTGGTAGAATGGGCATAAGCATCCAAACGCCTGTTGAAGACCTCACGCACCCACCCACTCAGAGGTGTCCGCACTCCATCAACCAGCTCTTAACAAGCATGCAACCAAAGGAGCTATACAAAGCATCCTCACCAAACACATCGTCCTCACCATCTCTGCAGGCTAAACGATGAATACACGGAGTCTTCTCCGGATCGCAATATAAACATCACCAATCCCGACATACGTCTGGATGGGCTTCACACAGCATGCCTATGCCGTACTACAGACTTCCGGCTCTAGATGCAGACTCAACTGCTGGAATCACTTCCGCGTTTCCATCTCTTGATGGAGGATCCCATGCACATGCAAAACAAAGGGCTTCACCTGCCCAAGGAAGAAAGATCGTTACCCTTGACGATCGCTTCGGCGCCATAGAAAACTAGCCGGATGGAAATCACCGCAGCGGCCTTGCCTCCGCAACGCTGCACTCGGCTCTCTATTCAGCTCGACGAAGCTCCACCGGCGGCCGGAAAGCTCCTCCTCCAAGCTCTCCTCTCTTTCTTCTCTTTAGAAAGAGAAAGGCTAAGTGGAATGAGATTTCATCTCAATCCACGGCCTTAAAGAGGCTGGAAAAGCTTTGGACCACAAGATCCAATAAGAAGAAAACGAACGGCCGAGATCTGCCCAAAACCCCAATTTTTGCCTGACACGGCCTGTGACACGCCCGTGTCACAGGCCGTGTACCCTTAAGCGGCACACGCGGTTTGGAACCGACTGAACAACACGGGGATCGACACGCCCGTGTCGAACCTGACACGCCCGTGTCATTCTTGAGACACGCCCGTGTCTCCTGCTACACGGCACCCACCGACTTCCAAAACCAGTACACGGGTCGGAACACGGCAGCCGACACGCCCGTGTCCAGCCTGACACGCCCGTGTTCATGGCCGTGTTCACGGCCGTGTACGGCTCTGACTCGAATAGTCCAAATTCGAACTTTAAATCGAACACGCCCTGGGACACGCCCGTGTCCCAGGCCGTGTACCCCCGACACGCCCTGGGACACGCCCGTGTCCCAGGCCGTGTCTAACAGCCTGCTACTCAAAATTGTGTACAAACATATTTTGAGTTCTGGGGTGTTACAACCCTCCCCTCCTTATAGAAATTTCGTCCCGAAATTTAGCGCAACGCACAAGTATCAACACAACCACGCTGTTGCGATACAACCCAAAACGATCCAGGTTTAGAGCTCAGAGGCCACAGCTTGGCTCGCCCCATGGAATCGTACCACCACACTGTTTGTCCCAAACAGAAAGACATACATACATACATACAACAGACAACAAAATAAAGTGCACACTCCACTTTATTTCGGCTTCTCCGCATCTCGCAGAATCCGTTTAGTGGCCTCCATTAAGTCCAAAGCACGGATTTGCTGTTCTGCTTGATTTGAGCTTTGCGGCTCCTGCATCTCAAGAGTGTATATTCGCGGTTGCGCCCGCGATGCAGACGACTCTGCCACAGCTTTACCCTTCTCGTCATAAGACGCACCTGTCTTTCTTTCACCCTTGGACGCACCATTCCAGCAAAATCGCGCGATATGTCCTGGCCTCCCACAAATGAAACATGTACGCGGCTCAACCCGTTCTTGCCCAAACGTTGCTCCTGACGCAACATCTGAAGAAGTTTGTTCAGCAGGCCTGAACCGCTTCTTATCACGTTTCCTGAAATCTGATTGCTCTGATGGCGGAACTTTGAAGTCGGACTTTTCCACCGCTACGATCTTCTTCTCCCGTACCCGCTTCAAATCCTTCTCTAGCGCACTAGCGGTATGCACCAATGCTTGGAATCCTTGGTTCACTGAACTCGGGAGAGCCAACCTCAGCTCATCACACAGCCCTTCATAGAACCTATTTGTCTTCCGCGCCTGGTCCGCAAACGTCGACCCCGCATAACGACCGAGCTTGGTAAACTCATGCAGGTAATCGTCCACGGCCTTATCACCCTGTACCAGACGTTGAAATTCATTTTCCATTGCAATTCTCTGCGCCATTGGCAAATATTTCGCCCAAAATAATCTAGAGAATTCGTCCATCGATATGTCGCCCAGATCTCTCCCGCCCAACTGGTGCAACTCGATCTCATCCCACCAAAGCCTCGCCTCTCCTTCCAGGAGGAAAGTGGCTAACGGGACTTTCTGCTCCTCACTAATCCTGAGCGCAGCCAGGATTCTTTTCACTCTAGAGAGCCAATCCTCGGCCTCTGTTGGAGACGTTGCCCCGACAAACGTAGGCGGATTAAATTCCATAAAGTGCTTAAGTTGCTCGTCCGCTGCTTGCACCGCAACCGGAACCTCAACATGCTCTTGCCTCGCACCAACCTCAACATGCTCTTGCCTCGCACCAACGTGCACTGGCGCCACAGCGGGCCTTGCTTGCCCAAAAGGTTGTGCCTGAAGCATAGCAAAGATCACCTCCACAACTAAGCGCACCGTTTCCGCAGAAGGGGGAGGTGTAGGCACCTCAGGTGGTGCCGCACTCTCATCCGAACGCTGGGGCGCCGACTGCCCAGCTCCACTCCTCGTCACCTATAGGTGAACAAGATAGCATTACTTTCCATGGTAATACGGCAAACTCACCGAATAGACGCACACACACATTCCTAGTGGATATTCTTGAGTTCATTAGCATTACAGCAGGTCGCACAAACACGTTCTCGCCACCCCACAAAAGAATTCGACCACGAATTTGGAAGGGAAGACCGACCGCCTCTGATACCAAAATTGTAACGACCCCATCCGTTATATGACGTATAGTAGAAGGTCCGGCCGGGGCCCCACACTATATGCCACAAACAGACGGTGAGGTCACAGGGTAATATCAAACCACACGAGTCCTAACTCAGAGCATTCTAGCGGAAGCTTATTAAGTGCAAGAACTCATACCATTGAATGTCCACTAATATATAAATATCACATTTATATATATAACCAGGAATGTTTACAAGACCACACCGCACACGGCCTTAAGGCCTTACAAGTTACTCTTTACAATACATATAATTTCATACATCGGCACGCAGGCCGGCCACACATGAAATCCAACACTTCGCACGGCCTTCAAGGGCCTAACAGCAGCATGGGCTTTTGCCCGCTCAATCCATCAACCCGCAACACCTGCATATGGACATCCACCCCATGGGTGATAAACAAAGCAACGGTCAGCATTCAGCTGACCAATTATAATGACCCCACCCCTTACCCGGGGCAGTGGTTCCTTCCCTGCATGTATAGCAACTTCAACATATAAAGAACATACACCCAACATCACAAACGCCGGCCTCAATGCCAGGCGCTCCGTGCACTCAGGGCACCTTTTATGATTTGTACTTGGTAGGCGGGCATAAGCCTCCAAACCCTTGTTGAAGACCTCACGCACCCGTCTCACTCAGAGGTACGCACCACACCAAAACCCGTGAGCACTATCAGTCGACCTACCCCCGTAGTGTAACAAGCCTAGGGAATTCGCCCTGCTGCTTTGCTACCAATCGACCGCTCACCCGATCTTAACATTGCCACTTGGTGGAATGGGCATAAGCCTCCAAACCCCTGTTGAAGACCTCTCGCACCCACCCACTCAGAGGTGTTCATCGCCACTTGGTAGAATGGGCATAAGCCTCCAAACCCCTGTTGAAGACCTCACGCACCCACCCACTCAGAGGTGTCCGCACTCCATCAACCAGCTCTTAACAAGCATGCAACCAAAGGAGCTATACAAAGCATCCTCACCAAACACATCGTCCTCACCATCTCCGCAGGCTAAACGATGAATACACGGAGTCTTCTCCGGATCGCAATATAAACATCACCAATCCCGACATACGTCTGGATGGGCTTCACACAGCATGCCTATGCCGTACTACAGACTTCCGGCTCTAGATGCAGACTCAACTGCTGGAATCACTTCCGCGTTTCCATCTCTTGATGGAGGATCCCATGCACATGCAAAACAAAGGGCTTCACCTGCCCAAGGAAGAAAGATCGTTACCCTTGACGATCGCTTCGGCGCCATAGAAAACTAGCCGGATGGAAATCACCGCAGCGGCCTTGCCTCCGCAACGCTGCACTCGGCTCTCTATTCGGCTCGACGAAGCTCCACCGGCGGCCGGAAAGCTCCTCCTCCAAGCTCTCCTCTCTTTCTTCTCTTTAGAAAGAGAAAGGCTAAGTGGAATGAGATTTCATCTCAATCCACGGCCTTAAAGAGGCTGGAAAAGCTTTGGACCACAAGATCCAATAAGAAGAAAACGAATGGCCAAGATCTGCCCAAAACCCCAATTTTTGCCTGACACGGCCTGTGACACGCCCGTGTCACAGGCCGTGTACCCTTAAGCAGCACACGCGGTTTGGAACCGACTGAACAACACGGGGATCGACACGCCCGTGTCGAACCTGACACGCCCGTGTCATTCTTGAGACACGCCCGTGTCTCCTGCTACACGGCACCCACCGACTTCCAAAACCAGTACACGGGTCGGAACACGGCAGCCGACACGCCCGTGTCCAGCCTGACACGCCCGTGTTCATGGCCGTGTTCACGGCCGTGTACGGCTCTGACTCGAATAGGCCAAATTCGAACTTTAAATCGAACACGCCCTGGGACACGCCCGTGTCCCAGGCCGTGTACCCCCGACACGCCCTGGGACACGCCCGTGTCCCAGGCCGTGTCTAACAGCCTGCTACTCAAAATTGTGTACAAACATATTTTGAGTTCTGGGGTGTTACATCTACCTGGGGCCGAGCCGAGCTCGGGGTGTTGATGAAGATCAAACCAAAGCTCTCCCCCACAGGCGAGGCTTCGGACCTGCCAGCTAGATGAGAGCCTGTGTAGCGGGTCTACCTGGGGCCGAGCCGAGCTCGGGGTGTTGATGAAGATTCCTTCAACCAGACCTATTCTACCATCAGGATGAGAAGACATAGTCGGTCAAAGCAAAAAGCATTATGATAGCATTTTTGGAGACAGTTAATGTTTTGAAATGGTAACATTGAAAAGATAATATTTATTTACAACATTACAATCCTTCTCTCCCCTTACGGGTAGAAGGGTTTAAGTCATCACCGCTCCAGGTGTGGCTCAAGATCCTTCCCTCCACATCCTGGAGGTAGTAACCCCCATTAGCCAGAGTCTTCTCTACTATGTAAGGCCCTTCCCAGCTGGGGTTGAGCTTGTCAACCGGGTCCGACCTTCCTGCCGCGTCGACCTTTTTCAGTACTAAGTCCCCCTTGGCGAATTGCTTGACTCTAATGTGCTTATCGAAGTACCTGGCCATTCGCCGTTTGATCTCTTCTTGCCTGATGGCAGCAACATCCCGCAGCTCTTCCACCATATCAGAAGAGAGGCGCAACTCTTCCTCGTTCCCCAACCTCCAAGCTTCGCTTCCTTCACCCGCGACCGTGACCCGTGGAGACCGAACCTCAAACTCCACCGGGAGGACAGCCTCACATCCATGAGAGAGCTTGAAGGGGGTCTCCCCTGTGGCCATGTTCAGAGTTGTTCGCAAGGCTCATAAGACGGAAGGGAGTTGCTCCACCAAGTTACCCTTAAGGTTTTCCACCTTCTTCTTGAGCAAGTTCACAATGATCTTGTTCGCCGCTTTCACCTGGCCATTGCTCCGGGGGTGATGGACAGAGGCAAACCTGAGGTCTATCCCCAATTGAGTATAGAAGCTGATGAACTCTTCGCTGGCAAACTGGGAACCATTATCTGTCACTATCGCTTGGGTTAGCCCATGTCTGCATATGATTTCCCCCCAAACAAAGTTCCTGATGACCTGGGAGGTAACCTTGGCTAGAGCTTTGATCTCCAGCCACTTTGAGAAGTAATCGATCATGACTAGGAGGAACCTCCTCTGCCCGCTAGCTGGAGGAAAGGGTCCAACTAGATCCATGCCCCAAATGGCGAAGGGTCATGATGCCGTGATGCTTAGAAGCCTTTGAGCGGGAAAGAGCTGGAGTTGGGCGTACACTTGACACTTTAGGCATCTCTTCGCAAACTCAATTGCATCCTTCCTCAAGGTCTGCCAGAAATACCCTTGCCTTATCACCCTTGCCTCCAACGTCCCTCCTCCTGAGTGACTGTCGCACTCTCCCGAATGTACCTCTTCTAGGATCCTCGGGGCCTCCTCCTCGGTCACACATCTCGCAAGGAGCCCCGACAACATCTTACGGTGCAAGCCCCCTTCCAGCATCAGGTAGTAGGCTGCCTTTCGCCTGAAGCTCTTCGCATCCTTGACCTCCTCTGATAGCTCGCCTTTGGTAAGGAAGGTCACCAACGGGTCTACCCATGAGGATCGCCGACCTACCTCCATCAACTCCCCTTCCTCAATTGCCGGTCGGAATAGTTCAGTTAAGGTTCCTCCTCCCCGAGGCCCAAACTTTGCCAATAGATCAGTTGTTGTGCTTTCCTCCCAGGGAACAAGTTGAATAGAGAAAGAACGGAAACCTCCGATGATTGCCCTTACCTTTGATAGATACTTCACGAGGGTAGGCTCCCGGGCCTCAAACTCCCTTCGGATCTACGATGCTACCATCATCGAGTCGGTGAAGGTCTCCACATCCTAAATCTTAAACTCCTTTGCCAATCGAAGGCCGGCTATCACAGCTTCATACTCCGCTTGATTATTGGTTACGGGGAAGTGGAAAGCCACCGCCTGTTCTATGGCAACCCCTTGAGGACTCACCAACACTACACCCCCTCCCAGGGAGTGCTTTCCCGAGGCCCCATCGACCATCATCCTCCACGCTTCCTGCGGCTTTGGCTCTTCTTTCTCAGCTTCAGTGACATAGTCTGCCAGAAAGTCCGCCACGGCCTGAGCTTTGATGGAGAGTCTCGGAACAAAAGAGATGTCGAACTCGCTGAGTTCAATGGACCACTTTGCCAGCCTTCCTGAGTGCTCTACCCCCTCGAAGAACTTACGAAGGGGATGGTCGGTTACCACCCTAATCGAGTGCGCTTGAAAGTAAGGATGAAGCTTCCTAGCCGAGACGATCAAGGCATGCGCCAGCTTCTCTAGGATGGGGTATCGGAGCTCCGCCTTTCTCAAGATTCGGCTTACGTAGTAGACGGGTAGCTGTTTCTTCCCTTCTTCCCTAACCAAGACGGAGCTCACAACCTCTATCCCCACCCCGAGATACAAGGCTAGATCTTCCCCCTCCTTTAGGCTTTGAAGTAGCGGAGCTTGGGAGAGTTGCCTCTTCAGCCCTTGGAAGGCCTCTACGCATTCGACCGTCCATTCGAACACCTGGTTACCACGAAGCACTTTAAAGAAAGAAGAGCACCTATCCCCGGATCGGGAGAGGAACCTGCTTAGCCCGGCCAACTTTCCGGTTAGACGCTGGACCTCTTTGGCGCTGCGAGGTGATTCCAAATCTAAGATAGTCCTAACCTTATCAGGGTTAGGTTCTACCCCCGCCGGAGTCAAGAGGTGTCCGAGGAACTTCCCGCGACTAGCCCCGAAGACACACTTCAAGGGGTTCAACCTCATCCTGAACCTCCGCAGGGTGGCGAATGTTTCTTCTAAGTCTCGCAGATGTGAATCCACGCACTTGCTTTTGACCATCAGGTCATCGACATAGACCTCTAGATTCTTTCCCCTTTGATCTTGAAAGACCCGATCAATCATGCGTTGGTATGTTGCCCCTGCGTTTTTTAAACCAAAGGGCATCATTTTATAGCTGAAGCACCCCTCTCTCGTGATGAAGGAAACATCCTTGACATCGAAAGGGTGAATCCGGATCTGGTGGTAACCTGAAAACGCATCAAAAAAACTCATAACAGAAAAACTGACGGCTGAATCAACCAGCGCGTCGATTCGAGGCAGGGGGTAGCAATCTTTAGGACATGATTTATTCAACAAAGAGAAGTCGATACACATACGCCATTTTCCTCCCCATTTCTTTACCATTACCACATTGGAGATCCAGCCTGGATACTGGATCTCTGAGATGAAGCCTGCCTCTTGGAGCTTCTTGACCTCCTCTCGGATGGGCTCCTCCAGCTTGGTGGCGATGGCCCTCATCTTTTGGCGTATGGGGCGAGTCCTGGGGTCCAGGTTCAGGCGATGACAAGCCACGTCCGCGTCGATGCCTGGCATGTCTGTCGCGCTCCAAGCGAAGATGTCGATGTTGCTTTGGATGTAGGCTCGCATCCGCTCCTGATCCTCGAGGCTCAAGCCTCCGCTTACCCGCACCTTCTGTACCTGCCCAGCTCTGGTGAGCACCTCCATCTCTTTCACTTCCTCGGCCGGCTCCAGCCTCGACCGCTCCCAATCTACCCTTGCCTCCTCCTGCTCAAGCTCTTCTCCTCCGGCCTCGTCAACCTCTATCGCTTCCACCAGGCCTTCTCCTTGCCTCTGCTCTTCTTCCCTTGCCTCTCTCAGGCTTTTCTCCTCTACTTCCACTACCTCCTCCATCACTAATTCCTCCGCCTCCTGCGGGCTTGCCTCCTCCACTTCTACCACTTGCTCCCCTGCTACCTCCAATGCCTCCTCCAGGCTCGTCTCCCCCTCCTCGACACTTCCTTCTTGTCCAGCCATCTCCTTTTCCAGTTCCTCCGCCTCAGCCATCCACAACACAGTGTTGACTGCCGTCACATAACACTGCCTCGCCACCTTCGGATCCCCCCTGATCCTAACCTGCACCCCTCCGTTATTGAATTTGAGGCATTGGTGAAACGAGGAGGGGACGCAGCGAAAGGCGCTGATGAGGGGACGGCAAAAGATGGCGTTGTAATTGCTAGGGGCGTCTACGATCACGAACCTACAGTTCCGTGAGACGCCCCCAAGCCTCACATGTAGGCCCACTCCTCCTTCTACTTCCTTCCTCTCTCCAGAAAAACCAAAAAGCGGTCCATCAGAAGCAAGGACCCTTTTCCCTTCCACCCTCATCTCGTCGAAGGCCTTTTTGAAGATCACGTTCACCGACCTCCCGTTATCCACCAGTATTCGGGAGACTGTGAAGTTCTCCACCGCCGTCTGGATCACTAGCGCGTCGCAGAATGGGTCTTCGTAGTTCTGCATATCGGTGGATGAGAAGGTGATCTTTTCTTCTGGGGGGAGCTAGGGAGGTCGAGGCGACCCCTCTGCGGAATATGGTTTGAAGGCTCCCCTTGCGGGTTGCCTCGATCCCTACTACCCCATGGATCACTCTGATCCCCCCCAGGTCCCCACATCAACCCTATCTTCACATCTATCCTCAGCCTCTCCGTGCTGCACCTCAACGATCCTTACAGGCGGATCTTGCCTGCCAGCTCCTCTGGCCTCCCTCATCTCCAGAAACTCTGGGAAGGTGGCCGTTGCGTGACCTTCCTCCCGATGGAAGTCACAATAGGGCAACGCAACCCTACCCCCTCTTCCTTCTCCTCCTCCCCTTCTCCCGACTCCTCGAACTCTTCTTCCTCTTCCTATTCCCAGCTCCATGGCCTCCTGCGGTGGTGGGAAGCGATCCCTCGGTCCCTGCCTCCATCCTCCCTGCTCAAGCCTTCTCTGCTCCCGGTAATTGTCTCTTCCCTGAAGACCCCCTTGGCCCTGGGGACGACCTTCCTGAGGCCTCCAACCCAATCGGTTGTTCAGCTCCCTGGCCCCCCCCCCTCATGCTGCTGCCCCTGCCCTCGGGGTTCTTCTCTCCTCCTATCCTCTCTTGGCTCCCTCTACTCCCTCACTTCTCTCTGTCTTCCCGCTGCCGGCTCCTTCACATCATCCTCTGCCAACCTGGCCAACTTCCTCGCAAACGCAGGGTTTGCCCTCTCGAAGTCTATCTCCTTTGTCGCCCTCTCCATGAGCTCCTCAAAAGAGAGAGGGGCACTCTCTTCAACTCCATGCTAAAAAATCCCGGCCTCAGCCCCAGGGTGAAGGCAAGCATAAGTGCGTACCCCGGGACCTCCTGGACCAGGAGAATCTCCTCTTGGAACCGGTCGACGTAATGACCCAACGTCTCCTCCGTCCTCTGCCTTACTGCAAACAGGCACTCAGCCTCCTTCTTCCGCTTCTTCGAAGTCGAGAACCTCAACAGAAAACCCCTGCGCAGATCTTCAAAGCTGCAAATTGAGCTTGCCGGCAACTGGTGGAACCAGTCCCTGGCCTTCTCTTTCAGAGTGATGGCAAAAAGCCTACACTTGAAGGCATCCGACATTTGCCTGATTGACACCACATCTTCGAACCACTGCGCGTGTTGAACCAGGTCATCCTTCCCGGTGTAGTAGGTCATATCCGGCTCCCGGAACCCCTCCGGAACTGGAGCCGAGATAATGAGGGGTCTCGCCCCCTGCCTGGTTAGAGGGCACGTCCCGCGACCTCGGCTGGCTGGACCGATCCGCGAGACCGTGCCCGGGGAAAAGCTCCCGCACTATCGCCTCCCTCTCGCACAAATCCACCGGAACTTCCTTTCCTGGACGCTGGCCTTGGAAGAGCTCTCGCGCTGCCACATCCCTCTCGCCTGCCTCCACCGGGACTTCCTTCCCGGGGCGCTGCCCTAGGGCGTTCTTGCCTAACAGCGAGACCACATCCACTGGAACCTGCGGCGTCTCCCACTCATTCCTTACCGAGAAGGCCAAGCTGATCGTCTGCAGGACCTCTCGCCTGAAGTCCTCTAACATCTTTCTTGTTGCTTCCTCTCCCCGGGTGGGGGATCCTCCTACGCCAGATCCTTCACCTCCACCTCCTGCCATGGGACTTGACTCAAGATTTTCTTACACCGATTGCTTCCACGCACACCGCACCAGAACTGTTGAAGCCAAAAATGACCTCAACGAATGTTCACAAACCAGGGTGCAGCCGACGCCTACTTCTCTCAAACCTCGACCCTTGACTGACTGCTAAGGTCCTAAGACTGACCCAAAGCCTCGGCAGGGAGGTCCCACCTCACACCCGGAAGATCTCTGAGAGCTTCCCCTCCAAAGCCAAATGCTGGGATGGGAGCTCTTCAGAAAGCACTAGAGTTGGAGAATAATGAAAGCCTGCTTTCCAAAGAGCCCTTATGGGTCTATTAATAGCCTTCCCTTGACCTGAAATACTGAAATACCCCTGACGGGTCTGCCAATAGCCGAATTCCGCTGTCATCCCAGGGGCATATAGGTAATTTTACTCGAGGATAATGAAATAATAAAATAATCTTTTCCTAGGCGCAAGGACCTACCACATGGACCCACCTGGCGAGAACTCCGGCCGAGAAGGCTCTCGCCGGGTCCCAATTGAGCTTACCTTGGCGAGAGCTCCAACCAAGAAGGTTCTCGCCCTTGGTGGTCTTAATGCCATTGTCGTTTAAGGCTCACCCAATGCCCTCTCGCCTACCTCTAGGCGGGAGCTCCCTTAAGGCAGAAGCTCGTCTAGCCTGAAGCCTGAAGCCTGGCGTGAAGGGTCTCACCTACAGCTAGGAGGGAGCCCCTTAAGAAGCGGGAACTCTGTTGATTTGCCCTTGGGCTAGCCTGAGGCTAGCCCAACTAAGACCACTAAAGCTTCTGGGTCCTACCCAGCGAATATGGGGTTGTACATTGATCACGTGGAAGTGGGCCTTGTAAGCCTCCATTCGGTCCTACAGCTCTTCCATCTTCGACATCCTCACCTCGAGTGTCGAGATCCGGTGATGAGGCTCGCAGATGGCGAGTTTGTCAAACTTGGCCTCTAGCTCAATGTATGTGCGGGCAGCTGATTGACGACACTCGTGAGTAGGATGCCCGAGATCATCGATGAGAGCCACTCCAGGGGTTGCAGGGTGACCTATACAGACAAGAAGAAGTAGCTGAATCAATTAAAACTCACTATCAACAGTCAGACCAATTCAGTAACTGGTGAGCTACCTTGCCAGTGGGATCGAGATCGTCGAGGGGACGAGCTGCGGCGAGATGTTTCTCGATGGCCCAAAGTCAAGCTTCCCAGGCGCTCGGTGGCCTACCCATATCCACTATAACATCCCATTTCCGACCAGACCCCTAGGAGAGGTTTTTTCATGACCAAGTCATGATAAAACCCTAGGAAGCACAAGAAGGCCAAGTGACCCGGGCTCAAGGTGGAAATCACCTTCGTCTGCAAATAGTAGGACAAAAATTTGCCTTAAATAGGATTTGGGCTTGGGCGTTGAGTGCGTCGAGTGCACTCAATGCCAAAGTCTGGCTGGCGTTGAGTGTGTAGAGTGCACTCAATGCCAAAAGCAGAATGGCGTTAAGTGCACTGACTGCACTCAACGCCATCTTTCAGGCTGGATGGCGTTGAGTGTGTTGAGTGCACTCAACGCCATAAGCTGAAAGGCGTTGAGTGCACTGACTGCACTCAACGCCATCCTGTGTAGACTGGATGGCGTTGAGTGAGCTCAATGTCGTATTCTGGATGGAGTTGAGTGAGCTGAGCTCACTTAACACCGTAGTCTGGAGGGCGTTGAGTGAGCTGAGCTCACTCAACGCCGTAGGCGGGATGGCGTTGAGTGAGCTGAGCTCACTCAGCGCCATTTTACTTAGAATTTTTTGTTCTGAAAGTTTTGGCTTGGTTGCTGGTAAAGTTGAACCTGGCCGTTTCGAGAAGTGGGCCAATAACCCACAGGTCGGAGGATCGAAACCTCCCTCTGATACCACTTGTAAGACCCCATTTTTTTTCTTTTTAAACCACCAAGGTCTTATACCCAGATTTGCCGCTTTGCGGTAGCACCGATACTTGGGAAAGCCGCCACTACAAAATGCCAATTCTGCTGACCTTTTCGATCACAAATGAGAGAGAAGTGAGTATAAACTTAATATAATCAAATCCACAGAATCACATGTAAATAGAAAGAAAATCAAAACAAGTCCATCAATATATAGAAAGTAGAGCACTGCGAAAGATCAGTACAGATGAAATATAAAAACGGGCTCAAGCCCGGTACACCAAAGTCCTCACTACAAATCACTCATCGCGGAAGCTATAAGAAAGACTAATCACTCACGCAGCTGGTCACAGGTACTCCGAAACTAGA
This sequence comes from Platanthera zijinensis, assembly GCA_039513925.1. Lineage (NCBI taxonomy): Eukaryota > Viridiplantae > Streptophyta > Magnoliopsida > Asparagales > Orchidaceae > Platanthera > Platanthera zijinensis. Next base: position 71,238,052 of record CM077094.1, on the reverse strand, counting down.
CTGGCCTATCTCCATGCGCACCATACTCTGCTGGTGCTGATCCCTAGACTGCTGGTCCCTGTCTCCCATCCCGAGCTCCTGTAATGTTGTGGTTCGAAAATCATTAGTCATAAAGACTAAGCCTTATCATCCCCTACCCCTCCCCCCACAGCTCCTAAGCAACGTGCGGAGAGGAGGAAAGGGAAGCTACAAAGGTGGAGAGTAAGCAAGCAGATGGCAGTGGAATTAATCTAGCAGTAAATATATATTGTATAAGCTGCTAAGTATGAAAGGTACATCTAGCAATTCTAAAATAGTGAGCAGTAAAGTAAACATGTAAAATAAGCAACAAATATAACAAAAGACAAGGTAAGAAATAAGTAGGTATGTAAGTAAGTAAGTAGCCTTAACTTATATGAATGTCCATACAAACTTATAAGTTAAGGGGTCTTCTGCAAGGCTCTCATCATATAAAAAGTCTCATATCGATTTATACGTTGGGTTGTCGGTTGTATGCAAATATGAGTGTAGTGATATGCTATGTCATGATTCATGTAAGTGCAACTCACGCACGCGACTCTATGCGCACAGATCTTTTGTTCCCCCTGTTTTGGCAGCTAGCTTCACTCCCAGGAACCTCCGTAGTGGCAAACGGAGACAGTGGGTCGGGCCCCCCACTCCTAGGCGGGTATCCACACTACTGGGCCAAGCCCTTCCGTACGCCCCTAGAAGAACACAACCTTCAGTATCCACGTACTAGTGCTGGTTGTATCCAATAGACTTTCTTTGGCTAAGTGTCCCACACCGCCGAGTTTATGTACCGACATCGGTGTGAACGACAGTCAAATACCGAATACCCACCACTTTATTCTGTATTTAAACCCTCGAGCCTTCGGCTCCCCGGACTGTCGCGTTCGTGCATCTACCTTCAGAAGCTATCGATTGAAAGACAATCAAACCAACCTATTCAACCTCCCTAACTACCGGGGTGTGTGAATATGAAACTCTAGTTATACTAGTTGCTCTTTTAGTTTATTATTCCTACGGTTTACTTTAGCCCAGGACTTCCCCCGGCATACCCCGTGAAGGGCTCTCAGAGGGCACTAGGAACTATGATGATAGCTGAAGTCCATTGTTCCCTTTTGTAAGGCACTTACTTTTATTAACCAGAGAGGAAGAGTCTTGATACACTAGGGTTAGATCCAAAGTAATTTAAAATGGATTGGGTAATGGGTATTAACCAATAAAAGTAAGTGCCTTGCGAAAGGGAACGATGGGCTTCAGCTACCATCATAGTTCCTAGTGCCCTTTGAGAGCCCTTCACGGGATATGTTGGGGGCAGTACTGGGCTAACGTAAACCGTAGGAATAATAAACTAAAAGAGCAACTAGTATAACTAGAGTTTCATATTCACACACCCCGGTAGTTAGGGAGGACGAATAGGTTGGTTTGATTGTCTTTCAGTCGGTAGCTTCTGAAGGTAGATGCACGGACGGGACAGTCTGGGGAGCCGAGGGCTCGAGGGTTTAAATACAGAATAAAGTGGTGGGTCTTCGTTATTTGACTGTCGTTCACACTGACGTCGGTACGTAGACTCGGCGGTGTGGGACACTTAGCCAAAGAAAGTCTTGTGGATATAGCCAGCACTAGTACGCGGATACTCTAGGTTGTGTTCTTCTAGGGGCGTACGGAAGCGCTAGGCCCGGTAGTGTGGATAGCCGCCTAGGAGTGGGGGGCCCGACCTACTATCTCTGTTTGCCACTACGGAGGTTCCTGGGAGTGAAGCTAGCTGCCCGAACAGGGGGAACAAAAGGTCTATGCGCATAGAGTCACGTGCGTGAGTTGCACTTGCATGAATCATGGCATAGCATATCACTAAACTCATATTTGTATACAACCGACACCACAATGTATAAATCGGTATGGGACTTTTTATACGATGGGAGCCTTGTAGAAGACCCTTAACTTATATGTTTGTATGGGCATTCATATAAGTTAAGGTTACTTACTTACCTACGTATTTCTTGCCTTGTCTTTTGTTACATTTGCTGCTTATTTTACATGTTTACTTTACTGCTCACTATTTTAGAACTGTTAGATGTACCTTTCATACTTAGGTGCTTATACAATATATATTTACTGCTAGATTAGTTCCACTGCCATCTGCTTGCTTACTCTCCACCTTTGTAGCTTCCCTTTCCTCCTCTCCGCTCGGTGCTTAGGAGCCATGGGGGAGGGGTAGGGGATGATAGGGCTTAGTCTTTATGACTAATGGTTTTCGAACCACAATATTACAGGAGCTTCGGATGGGAGACAAGGACCAGCAGTCCAGGGACCAGCACAAGCGGAGTACGGTGCGCATGGAGGTGGGCCAGTCTAGTTCCAGAGTACCTGTGACCAGCTGCGTGAGTGATTAGTCTTTCTTATAGCTTCCACGATGAATGATTTGTAGTGAGGACTCTGGTGTACCGGGTTTGTGCCCGTTTTTATATTTCATCTGTACTGATCTTTCGAAGTACTCTACTTTTTATATATTGATGGACTTGCTGTGATTTTCTTTCTATTTTCATATGATTCTGTGGATTTGATTATATTCAGTTTATACTCACTTCTCTCTCATTTGTGATCGAAAAGGCCGGCAGAATTGGCGTTTTGTAGTGGCGACCTTCCCGAGTGTCGGTGTCACCGCAAAGCGGCAATTCTGGGCATAAGACCTTAGTGCTTTAAAAAGAAAAAAAAGGGGTCTTACATCCACGACCTCTAGAGTCGCGACCTTCGATCCTCGGCAGGAAATAACTCGCCAGCCTTCTTTCCTGATATCACGACGAGCTTTCCGGCGGGATACAAGGGGTCGTAGTTTCATGGCAGATTTCGGGGCGAGCTTCGTTGATAGGCGGTAAAGGAGGTAGTGGACTTAAAGGAGTGCTCACCCTCGGACGTGATAGACTAGTCGAAGGATGTGGCAGCAGAGGAGTGCTCGTCATCAGTAGCGACGAGGTGGTCACAAAGTGAGGGGCTTTGCTTGCCCCAAGTTGCAAGGTCTTCATCGCTAGGAGATCAGTTCTCCTCGCCTCAGGAATTGGTTTTTCAGGCCCCTTCTTGGGACCAACATTGATCTGAATAGTTTGCCCGAATCGAGACTGTTGTCGAACTTCAAGGGCAGGAAATAGAGCTGCTCGCAAGGGAGAGACATCTAGATGCTCGCTAAAGGTAGTCGGCGGAGGAGCTGCGAGTACAGAATAAAAGTCAACAAGGTAGAATTAGGATGATTTTGCCACTTATACAGTCTTTGAGAAGATTGAAACCTTGCGAGGCAACGAGATCTGTCTGCAGCTATGCCTTGGACCTAATGAGTTCTGGGGCAGGGGGAGAAGACGGCGAAGGGAGGAGATAAGATTCAGGAGCAGATTGCTCGAGAATGCCGCTCAACCCAAGATATTCGAGGAGCTTCTTGGTCTGTGTTGGAATGTCGGGATGGTCGATCGGGAAGGCGACATCCTCGGTATGAGAAGGCTACTTGTCAGATTTGGAAGCAAGCAATTTCGTCAACCTCTTTTTCAACTTCTTTTTCTTGATGGGGGAAGGTCGGCAGTGACCTTGTCTTCTCGCGACCTTTTTGGCCTTGTAGCCTCAAGGAATCCAAACAAGGTTGTGATGTTTGCTTGGTAGACTTTCTCAGCAGTCTTCGACATCGTGTGCGAGTTCAAAAAACGTGCCTCAAAAACCAATCACCCCCCATATTCATAGAGTTCAGCAGACATCCATCAAATAGCGAGTAACTCAGATACTCGCTCAAGTAACTTATCAAATAAATGTTGGATGTTTCTTCCTGAGCTACTACATCGCTCAAAAAGAGCGAGGATTGTGTACAACCCACATTCGTCGAGGGTGGACCCCTCCAGAGCCAGGACAACAAGATTCAAAGTCAGCAAGTCAAGACAGAAGTCAGAGTCAACGCGCAAGACGGCAAAAGGCCTGGGCGAGTAGGGCAAGCTCACCTTGCATACTCGTCAGGTAGGAGACTAGGGATTTTACTCGCCCAGCCAAGCGAGCTCTCCCAAAAAGTTGCCTAGTCATAATGGGTGGGGCTATAAATAAGACCCCCCCTATTCTTAGATTTCCCTATAAATAGGACTTTAGGGGTACAAAGAGACGGACTTCAGAATCTCGCAAAAGATCTCGAGCACCTTATTTCCTATACTTCGATATGAGCATTTTGATCCTTTCTTCAGATAGACAGGTCACGAGCTAGCGACTATCCATCTTAGTCTCCGCCTTGACTTAGTTGCCAGCTAGAGCATCTTTGTCGCCGCCTTGACTTACTTGCCAGCTAGATTCTACCTCGTACCCTACTCGACCATCTTTGGTTGTGGAGGGGAAGCATCTTCTAAGAATCTAGGTATGTGGTAGGACCTCCTTGCCACGGCGCATGGGTTCCTTTTCGTTGCCTGACTGTTTTTGCATTCTAGGTCATTAGCTATCGAGCCCGACTACTGAACCGATAACCTTAGACTGCCTTGATCCGAATTTTTAAGTAGAGATTTTCTCAGCTTCAGCAGTTGAACTTGATAGTCTAAATATTTTAGGTGACATATGGTTTGGAACTACCATAGTCCTAAAGGTAATAATTTGACAATTATTCTTCCAGTTATGATTTGTTCATTCTTGAAATAGGAATAGATAAAAGTAAACGTGATCATGAGAATATATTAGTTATCTTGATGGATTTGTGTCACTGCCTATTCAAATGATTAAGCTTGACGACATCACTTACACCTGGTTCACCGATTGATGTAGGATATGTGCCACACTTGCCTGTCATACTGGAGTCCCGCCAGGGGGCCCAACACCTTGGTGTCGCACTAAGGCGGCTTTATTAGACATGTGGGTCGTACATCCCAACCCATCCCCGGTCTCACAACATGGCCGATAGGTTGTTGTGGTCGGGGCTCGATCCCCCGACCTCCTTGATAAATAGCTCTGATGCGTGATCCCATCACCAACTGATCCCATCAGGGGGGACACTACATGCTGCCCTGGAGTCCCACCCGGGGTCTCACCTTGGCATCTCACCAAGGAGACTTTATCAGGCCCGTGGGTCATACACCCCAACCCATCCCCGCTCTTACAACGGGGCCGATAGGTTGTTGAAGCCCCGGATCATTTGGTGATGGGAGATCACAAGAGAGCACTTTATCAAGGAGGTCGGGGGATCAAGCTCCAGCCTCAACAACCTATCGGCCATGTTGTGGGACCGGGGATGGTTGGGGTGTATGGCCTTTTGGCCTGGTAAAGCCGCCTTAGTGTGACGCCAAGGTGGTCCCCCTAATGGGAGTCCAGGGTGACAGGCAGGTGTGACGCCTGTCCTGGATCACCGATAAAGCTGCAGCTTTAAAATTGTTCGATTCTATGATTCTCTGTTAAGTCTTGACCTTGTGTATTCAATATTCATCGGCTGGTTTATGTTATCAGCACAACGCTCTGCACGTTCTTTTAGTCATATTGAGCATCTCTATGGAAATGCAAAACTTTACAATAGTCTATCTCTTCTTGATATTTAGGATCTTTTCAAATGGTAATCTACATTCTTGTTTATGGTGTGTGACTGAGGTAGCTAAAATGAGAGGTTTTGTAATAGGGAAGGGGAGATGATGCTCGCATGTTTGAAATAAGGTTAATTTTGTTTATTATGTCGCAAATGTAGTTGTGTCCAAAAAGCCCCATCGGGCCGGTTTTGGTCTGGGCTCTGGCTTTTTGCCAACCGGGCTCAGCTTGAGCAAGGCCGGGCCGGGTTCGGGCTCCCTCTCAAAGAGGGGGCATGTAACGCCCCCGATTTTGCTCAACGATTTTATTTAAATGGGAAACATCATATTTATGACGTCATGACATTACCTTTAACGTCAAGATGACGGCATAATGCCATAAAGGCATTTTCGCGTCCATGCTGTCAAGTCGGCTGAATTCTTGTTGTAATGGGAAAATTTTGCATTTGGAATTTAAGTTGAGTAATTTTTGACTTACTCGTCAAGTTTCATCGCGATCCGAGCGATATTTGGGCCTCGACGTTTTTCCAAAGTTTTGTGAAATTTATGTTCGTCGTAAACTTCGAAAACTTATATCTCGAGAATGGCTCGTCTGATTTTGGTTTTGACTTCGCCGTCGTGTTCGTAGCGTATGTGTTCGCCTACGGCGTGAGTTTCGTTCGATTCAGCGCGCGTTTGGGCCTCCGTTTTGATCTCGCGTTTCCTTATCAAAAAATATATATATATAAGATTATTTTAATATTAAAGTACTATTCAAAAATGAAAAGTACTATTCATTTTTATAGTTTGATCAAAAGGTTAGATTTGCCAAGAAATTGTTTTTTCCTGCAACCTTGACTCGTGTGAAGTTTCTGCTTATTATGTAAATCTTCTGTTCCTCCAATTCTGTATACTCGAGTAGTCTTTTTCAGTATACTCGAGTAGTCTGTTTCTACATACTCGAGTAGCCTTCTGTATACTCGAGTAGTCTGCTTCTGTATACTCGAGTAGTCTGTTTCTGCATACTCGAGTAGTCTGTTTCTGTATACTCGAGTAGCCTTCTGTATACTCGAGTAGTCTGTTTCTGAATACTCGAGTAATCTGTTTCTGTATACTCGAGTAGTCTATTTCTGCATACTCGAGTAGCCTTCTGTATACTCGAGTAGTCTGCTTATGTATACTCGAGTAATCTATTTCTGTATACTCAAGTAGTCTATTTCTGTATACTCGAGTAGACTACTTCTGTATACTCGAGTAGTCTGTTTCTGCATACTCGAGTAGTCTATTTCTGTATACTCGAGTAGCCTTCTGTATACTCGAGTATTCTGCTTCTGTATACTCGAGTAATCTGTTTCTATATACTCGAGTAGTCTGTTTCTGCATACTCGAGTAGCCTTCTTTATACTCGAGTAATCTGTTTCTGCATACTCGAGTAGCCTTCTGTATACACGCGTGTAGTCCGTCATAGTTTGTGTTTGGGAGCCTTTTTGAGGGTCAAAACGGTGTCGTATGGAAAAATGGCTAACATGAAATTTGTTTGTATCGACGAGATCTACAACTTTCATGTTGGTCACTTTTCGATTTGAAGCCATAATAGACCTCTAATTTTGTTTTCCGCGAACTGCTCGTACTTAAACCGTTTTTTTTATATATTTAGACAGAACTTTTTATAACTACTTGTATATATATATATGTTCTTATACTTGGGGTATTTAGAAAAATAGGAATACTTCATCTTCTCCAATTCTTTCTCCCGAACCAGAGCGGCGTGAGCGAGAGAGAGAATATTTCGTGAATCTTCCGGTGGCCACCGACGGAGCTCCGGTGCTCGAAATCTTCAACCGAACGTAGATCTGGAAAGCTCTTATCAAGAGCTACGCTATCATGGTAAAATTTTCCCCTTTCCTCGAGTTTTCTCGTTAGGGTTTCTCGGCCCTAACCCCCTTTTCGACCATTTTTTGTCTAGATTTCAACTTCCTCCATCCTCTTTTGCCCCGATCTGTGACGTGGACTGATTTGGAAAACTTTTCCGGTAAAACCAAGGCAAGTGGTGGTTTCCCCTCATTTCTCCTTCTCCGATTTGATGGTAACGGTTCAGTTTTAATGTTCTTTAAAATTTTCTTCACTTTGTTTTCCAAGTTATTGCTACGATTAACCTCTTTGGATGATCACTCAAGGTTGTAAGATTTTGTCTTGGTGAACTTGATCTTGTCATGATATATTTAATCGTTCTTGATGTGTCTTATTAATGCCTTTAAATGCATTACCTATCGTCATTGATCGTATTAAAGTTTCTCTAGGATTGTGAATTGTTCCTTAAGGTTGATCAACCAAGTCTTGAAACTAGAAGTGTCAAGTAGAATCCGACGAGCCAAATCTCGAGATATATTTGTGTTGTGGTTTCTTTGGGTTTCTAAAAGATTGCGGGAGTTAGTGGATAAAACCACCTCCGCATTGTCTGACTCCTTTATTGTACCTTATGGAGGTCTACCGGGTTTTTGGGCATCTGCGGTGTATGGTGGATAGTATGAGACTCCCTCGCAGTTAAGCGGATAAATAATTCATGAGGGGTGTGTCCAGTTGAGTGACCACCTTGCCCGTGTTTTTGGGTAGAGTCGACCACAGGTGCCTAATAAAGGTTTTGTATTTATTCCTTATGATTTATTCATGTTATCACCTTATAGACTCGTGCGTCTGGTGTACTCTGGTGACGAATCACGTAAGAGTTTTTTTTCCTGATGATGCCTTGTTTCTTTTGTACTTTACTTTAATGGTTTGTGTCTTTGGTTGGTACCCCTTTTGACCTTTATTTATTTTGGCTTATTTTTCTGCCACCATTTGTACCCTCTTGCTGAGGTGTTCTGTCTTTTGAATGCCTCAGGTTCGGAGCATTAGCAGGTAGCGAAGCCGGTTTTGGAGCCTTAGCAGCAGCAGTTTGGCTGTAGTTTTCCCACTCGCCGTAGCGAGGTAGTTTGTTGTTTTAGTTTTCTTTGCCCAGTTTCAGACATATTCATACTGTGGGTTCGTGTCAGGTTGTTGAAGCCCACAGGTTTGTTGACCTTTTTGGACACTTGCTAGCTATTGTGGTTTCCTTATGTTTGGTTTACATTACTTGCTCTCTGGGATGATTTATTGCTAGGATTGCATGTTAGATATTTTTAACCTATAAAACTCTACTATTAGTAAAGCATACTTGCCATCTCTTTCAAAACTAAGCCACTACTTTCTATTTAGCGTAAAGACTTTCTATACTTATTATAAATCTAGGGTCTGCATAGTATGAGTTGTTCCTCGGGGACATTTATACTCTTGTAGAATATTAGAGTCAATTTAAACAAGTATCTTCCGCAAGTGTATAACTTATATTTTAAATCGTGGACTAGATGATTCACTAAGTCGAGGGATACAGCTACCGTCATAACTTAAACTTGATTTCATTCATAATAATTTATGTTTCCTTTTAAAATCGTAGAGTTTGGAGTCTTGCCAGAACGTCTGCAGTTATCCCCTGCACGGTGTGGCACCACGACGCGTATTTTTCCCCTTGCTCTGATATAATTAAATTGTTGGGGAAAAATGCGGGTTTTGACAGTTGGTATCAGAGGGAGGTTGCTAGACAATTGGTCGGGCAACCTTCCCTTGTTAGTGTTAGGTTCTTAGTGTCATATCATACACACACCGATGTGTCATCAAGATGTCATGGCTGAAGCATGAACACTACACTCATAAGCATGATTAGAAGTATACGGGGCATATTATGTAGTATGGGATGCATAATATGTGTTTGTATATGGATCCACCATAGGTGGCAACATGTGAGGGTTATGTAGTATGTGATGCATAACCTCACCACATGAATGCCCATTAGCACGTTTTCTTTTCGTTGCATGCAATATTATGTAGTATAGGATGCATAACATTTCATGTGTACGCCGCTCATAACATGCATTAAGGCCTTTTATAGAGTTCATAGCACCACATGCATAGCATAACATAACATAAGCACAACATGTCAAGCTAAAGATTTACCTGATGACATATATACACACATGATTTTAAATAAGAGTAAAGAATTCATGCATTCATATCATAGGCACATGAGTCAATAGGATGATAGGATATCATCCTGAGTAGGACATATCATCATCATATAATCCCAGAGCAAGTGACAACTTAAGCAAGTGTCTTTTAAGTATGGTCTGAACTAGTTTTGTTTGCCCTAGTCGTAATCTAGGATTTTTATTGGGACGTTCGTTTGCCTTTTCTTTAGAAATGCCTCCAAAGCGTATTGCGATGAGATCGACTCCCCAGTCGGAGGGTGAGTCGTCAGGTGCGCAGAGTGATGCGTTGATCGAGAGTTTGCGCCAGAGCAACGAGGCTCTGTCAAGACACGTAGTTGCGATGCAAACGCAATTTCAGTCATTTTTGTCTACCGCTCCAGCGGGGCAGCCTTCAGTGCAAGAGCCTGCCTTGGGTCAAGTCGTGCCCGATACCCCTACTCCTCTGGTGGCCCCGGTGGCAATACCACCAAAAATGAATTTCATATCGCATTACCAGTGATTGGGACCTCCCACCTACGACGGGGGTGCCGACTTTATGATTTTGGATGATTGGATCATCTCAATCGAGGAGATGTTTTTGTATTCCGGGATTCTAGAAGCCCAGAAGTTATGATTGCAGCCTATCAGTTAAAAGGCCTAGCAAAGAGTTGGTGGATTCGTGAAAAGGAGAGTCTGAAGGAAGGCTGTACCTAGGACTCTTTCAAGAAGTTGTTGTTGAAGAATTTTCTGCCCTCGGTCGAGCGGGACCGTCTCATGAATAACTTTCTGCATTTGAAGCAGAGACAGCTCACGGTGAGCAAATATGAGATTGAGTTTAGCAAGTTGAGTAGATTTGCTCCCGATTTGGTAGCTTCGGAGGAGGGAAGAGTGAAACGTTTCCTGGGAAGACTAAGAAGTGATGTCTAGCAGTGGGCATGCGCTTATAGAGCTGACAGTTATGTTGTGGAAGTGGAAGCCGCACTAAAGGTTGAAGCGATTGAAAATGCCAAGAACCGCGGTGCTGCGGCGAGGAAAGAGAAAAGGAAGGGTGTTTAGGATGGTAGCTCTAGGGCATCTTGCCCTTCTTCGAAGAAGAAAGGTAAGGAAGTGTGTAGTTTCTGTGGTTGTCCTGGCCACCCTTACGAAAGGTGTTTCAAGAGAACAGCCACCCTGAAGCAGCAGCAAGTGCACGCCATCCAAGGCGCACCCAAGGGAGAGCTTGTATGCTCGTTCTGTGCAAGGAAGGGTCATGATATGAGTTGGTGCTGGATGAAAAAAAGGACCTGCTTCCAGTGCGGGCAGAAGGGACACCAGAAATCTTCGTGCCCCAAAGCTCAATCCCCACTGCAGCCTGCCCCGCTTCGAGCTCTGCCGCCACCACCAACCCTAGATAAAGGAAAAGGAAAGCTGAACGTGATGACTAGCGAGGAAGCTCAAAACTCTACGCAAGTTATTTCAGGTTAGCCCCAGTCTATTTTATCCCTATTATTTATCATTGTTGCCCTATTTATCGTTCGTTTAGTCATGTATGTTATGGTTTTAGGGGAGTTTAAGGTACGGAATAGATGGGCGCGCGTTCTGTTCGATTCGTGTGCCACCCATTCCTTTGTGGCCAGGAGGTCTGTTGATAAACATCGTCTAGATGTTGATCAATTGAGAGACTCCTTCAACGTCAAGCTTCCCTCCGGTGATTTGGTGATATCCAATCAAGGAGTTCTGAGATGCCCTATTCATCTTGGCAATTTTCTAGCCCTTGCGGATCTGATAATTTTAGACCTGGCTTATTTTGATGTGATTTTGGGCATGGACTGGCTGTCCAAGTATGATGTAGTCATCCAGTGCAAGGCAAAAAGGCTGGACTTCAGGATGGACAATGGCCAACCTATGAGCGTCTATGGATTTCAGGACAGATTTTCCCCTGTCATTTCTGCGGTACGTGCTATAAAGTCTGGTTGCGAGGCGTTTTTAGTTTCTATTTCTGCTCTGGAAATAGCTTCTGTTACACCACGTCTCGAGGATGTCTCGGTGGTGCGAGAGTTTCCAGATGTATTTCCTGATAGTCTTCTTGGACTTCCTCCTGAGAGGGAGATTGAGTTCGTGATTGACCTCGAGCCAGGCACTCGTCCCATCGCCAAAGAACCGTACCGTATGGCTCCGCGTGAGTTGGATGAGTTGCGTACTCAGCTCGATGAGTTGCTGAGGTGTGGTTTTATTAGACCAAGTTCTTCTCCGTGGGGTGCTCCGGTTTTGTTCGTAAGGAAGAAGGACGGATCGATGAGGCTTTGCATCGATTATAGGGAATTAAATAAGGTGACCGTTAAGAATAGATACCCCCTGCCAAGGATCGATGATCTGTTCGATCAGTTGCGTGGTAGCTCGGTATTTTCAAAGATCGATCTTCGTTCAGGCTACCACCAGTTTAGGATTCGTGAGGAAGACATTCCCCGAACCGCATTCCGTTCACGGCATGGACATTATGAGTTTTTGGTGATGTCTTTCAATTTAACCAATGCACCCTCTGCTTTCATGGATTTGATGAATAGGGTGTTTAAGGATTCCTTGGACCGATTCGTTATTGTGTTCATAGATGATGTCCTAGTGTATTCCCGCAATATTGAGGAGCATACTCAGCATTTGCGTTTGGTTTTGTCGACCTATAGGGAGCATAAGCTATATGCGAAGTTGAGCAAATGTGAGTTCTGGCTACCTCAGGTGTCCTTTCTGGGTCATGTTGTAAGCAAGGACGGTATTTCTGTAGACCCGACCAAGATTTCTGCCGTGATGGAATGGGAAAGACCTATACCTAAGGAGATTAGGAGCTTCTTAGGCCTCGCTGGCTATTATAGGAGATTCGTGGAAGGATTTTCGGTGTTGTCTGCACCTTTGACTAGACTTACTCAGAAGAATACTGCATTCATTTGGAGTGATAAGTGTGAAGAGGCTTTCCAAGAGTTAAAGAAGAGACTGTGTGCTGCCCCAATTTTAACCTTACCCACTGAAGGAGTCGAGTATGATGTGTATGTCGATGTGTCACACATCGGACTTGGTTGTGTTATAATGCAAGATGGTAAGGTGATCGCATATGGATCGAGGCAACTAAAGATTCACGAGAGAAACTATCCTACGCACGATTTGGAGTTTGCTGCCGTAATTTATGCGTTGAAGCTGTGGCGACACTTATTGTATGGCGCGCCGTGCAAGATCTATACGGACCATAAGAGTTTGAAGTACGTCTTCACTCAGAAGGAACTAAATCTACGCCAGCGTCGGTGGTTAGAATATGTGGCGGATTATGAAGTAGAAATTCTTTATCATCCAGGAAAGGCTAATGTAGCAGCCGATGCTTTGAGTAGAAAGACCGCTAAAATTTTTAATCTATCAATACAGTCCTTAGTAGAAGAATTCTTGTTGATGAACATCGAGATTGGGAGTAGTTCTACGCCTGCTAGTTTGGAAGCAGAAGTGCCCTCTTGGATTTCCCTTACTAGGGTGCACCAAAAGGATGATCCGGAATTGTTACACCTCTGGAATAGAACTGAGAAAGGAGAGTTACCTGATTTTTCTTTGGACGAGCTAGGTACTCTGAAATATCGGGGTAGATTTTGTATTCCTAACATGGGTGACATCCGGGCTAAAATTTGTGAAGAAGCTCATGGTTCCAGTGTTTCCTATCATCCTGGTTCCATCAAAATGTATAAAGATCTAAAGCAAATTGTTTGGTGGTCAGGGATGAAGAGTGATATCGCAAAGTTTGTATCAGAATGTTATACGTGCCAGTGTGTCAAGGCTGATCATAGAAGGCCTGGTGGTAAATTGACACCGCTTGATATTCCAAGTTGGAAATGGGAGAGTATTTCAATGGATTTTATCACCGGTATACCAAAATCACCCCGTGGGCATGACTCAGTTTGGGTGATAGTCGACAGATTGACAAAGTGTGCCCACTTTGTTCCGTTTAAGATTGGGTATTCGATGAAGAAGATAGCTGAGCTATATGTTGGAGAGGTCATCAGCTTACATGGAGTGCCTGTTAGCATTGTATCAGATCGGGACTCTAGATTTACGTCTCGCTTTTGGAAGAGCTTGCAAGAGGGGTTGGGTACCGACTTGAGGTATTCCACCGCCTATCATCTGCAGAAGAATGGGCAAACAGAAAGAGTAAATCAGATCGTGGATGACATGATTAGATGTTATAATTTTGGATCATGGTGGTGCTTGGGATGAGCGTCTCAGACTCATGGAGTTTGCTTACAATAATAGTTATCAAGAGAGCTTGCAGATGGCCCCGTTTGAGGCCTTGTATGGGAGGCGTTGTAGGACTCCCTTATTTTGGGCTGAGGTTGGTGAGAGACCATTGCTAGGTACGGAAGCCCTTGAGGAGATGAATTGTGCGGTGACTCATATTCGAGAGAAGCTTCATGTAGCACAAGAGCGTTATGAGAAATATGCTAATCGACGAATGGTCGATTTGGAGTTTGTCGTTGGGGACTTGGTTTTCCTGAAAGTTTCTCCGATGCCAAGAGTAAAAAGATTTGGAAGGAACCATAAGTTAGACCCCCGATATGTGGGACCTTTTTAGATTCTGGAGCGCATCGGAGTGTCAGCTTATCGACTGGATTTACCTGCTACCTTCCCTAGTGTCCACGATGTGTTCCATGTGAGCCAGTTGCGGAAGTGTGTTCGTAGTGATCGTCAAATTCTTGACTCGGTGCCCCAAATTCAGCCCAATCTGTCGTATGTGGAAGAGCCTGTCCGCGTTTTGGAATCTCAAGAGCGTGTCTTGCAAAGAAAGACCATCCCCATGGTTAAGATTCTTTGGAGAAATCAAGACGTCAAGAGCGCAACATGGGAATTGGAATCAGCAATGAGAGAATCTCATCTGCACCTCTTCTCTTAGTCTCGGGTACGTCGTTATGTTTTTAGTTACGTTTGATTTTATCATTTTGAGTTGGTTTTGGAGTGTGTTAAGTTTCGGTACAAAACTTCTTTTTAGGGTGAGTGACTGTAACGCCCCCGATTTTTCTCGACGATTTTATTTAAATGGAAAACATCATATTTATGACGTCATGGCGTTACCTTTAACGTCAAGATGACGGCATAATGCCATAAAGGCATTTTCACGTCCATGCTGTCAAGTCGGCTGAATTCTTGTTGTAATGGGAAAATTTTGCATTTGGAATTTAAGTTGAGTATTTTTTGACTTACTCGTCAAGTTTCGTGGCGATCCGAGCGATATTTGGGTCTCGGCGTTTTTCCAAAGTTTTGTGGAATTTATGTTCGTCGTAAACTTTGAAAAATTATATCTCGAGAATGGCTCGTCTGATTTTGGTTTTGACTTCGTCGTCGTGTTCATAGCGTCTGTGTTCGCCTACGTCGTGAGTTTCGTTCGATTCGGCGCGCGTTTGGGCCTCCGTTTTTATCTCGCGTTTCCTTATCAATATATATATATATATATATATATATGATTATTTTAATATTAAAGTACTATTCAAAAAAGAAAAGTACTATTCATTTTGATAGTTTGATCAAAATGTTAGATTTGCCAAGAAATTGTTTTTTCCTGCAACCTTGACTCGTGTGAAGTTTCTGCTTATTATGTAAATCTTCTGTTCCTCCAATTCTGTATACTCGAGTAGTCTTTTTCTGTATACTTGAGTAGTTTGTTTCTGCATACTCGAGTAGCCTTCTGTATACTCGAGTAGTCTGCTTCTGTATACTCAAGTAGTCTGTTTCTGCATACTCGAGTAGTCTGTTTCTGTATACTCGAGTAGGCTTCTGTATATTCGAGTAGTCTGTTTCTGAATACTCGAGTAATCTGTTTCTATATACTCGAGTCGTTTGTTTCTGCATACTCGAGTAGCCTTCTGTATACTCGAGTAGTCTGCTTCTGTATACTCGAGTAATCTATTTTTGTATACTCGAGTAGTCTGTTTCTGTATACTCGAGTAGTCTGCTTCTATATACTCGAGTAGTCTGTTTCTGCATACTCGAGTAGTCTGTTTCTGTATACTCGAGTAGCCTTTTGTATAGTCGAGTAGTCTGCTTCTGTATACTCGAGTAATCTGTTTCTGTATACTCGGATAGTCTGTTTCTGTATACTCGAGTAGTCTGTTTCTGCATACTCGATTAGCCTTCTGTATACTCGAGTAGTCTGTTTCTGCATACTCGAGTAGCCTTTTGTATACTCGACTAGTCTGCTGCCTTTCTCGTGTAATCCGTCATAGTTTGTGTTCGGGAGCCTTTTTGAGGGTAAAACAGTGCCGTATGGAAAAATGGCTAACATGAAATTTGTTCGTCTCGACGAGATCTACAACTTTAATGTTGGGCACTTTTTGATTTGAAGCCATACTAGACCTCTAATTTTGTTTTCCGCGAACTGCTCGTACTTAAACCGTTTTTTTTATATATTTAGACAAACTTTTTATAACTACATGTATATATATATATATTCTTATAATTAGGGTATTTAGAAAAATAGGAATACTTCATCTTCTCCGATTCTTTCTCCCGAACCAGAGCGGCGTGAGCGAGAGAGAGAATATTTCGTGAATCTTCCGGTGGCCGCCGACGGAGCTTCGTTGCTCGAAATCTTCAACCGAGCGTAGATCTGGAAAGCTCTCATCGAGAGCTACGCTATCGTGGTAAATTTTTCCCCTTTTCTCGAGTTTTCTCATTAGGGTTTCTCGGCCCTAACCCCCCTTTTCGACTATTTTTTGTCTAGATTTCAACTTCCTCACCCCTCTTTTGCCCCGATCTGTGACGTGGCCTTATTTGGAGAACTTTTCCGGTAAAACCAAGGCAAGTGGTGGTTTCCCCTCATTTTTCCTTCTCCGATTTGATGGTAACGGTTCAGTTTTTTTGTTCTTTAAAATTTTCTTCACTTCGTTTTCCAAGTTAATTCTACGATTAACCTCTTTGGATGATCACTCGAGGTTGTAAGATTTTTTCTTGGTGAACTTGATCTTGTTATGATATATTTAATCGTTCTTAATGTGTCTTATTAATGCCTTTAAATGCATTACCTATCGTCATTGATCGTATTAAAGTTTATCTAGGATTGTGAATTGTTCCTTAAGGTTGATCAACCAAGTCTTGAAACTAGAAGTGTCAAGTAGAATCCGACGAGCCAAATCTCGAGATATATTTGTGTTATGGTTTCTTTGGGTTTCTAAAAGATTGCGGGAATTAGTGGATAAAACCACCTCCACATTGCCTGACCCTTTATTGTACCTTGTGGAGGTCTACTGGGTTTTTGAGCATCTGTGGTGTATGGTGGAGAGTATGAGACTCCCTCGCAATTAAGCGGATAAATTATTCGTGAGGGATGTGTCCAGTTGAGTGATCACCTTGCCCGTATTTTTGGGTAGAGTCGACCACAGGTGCCTAATAAAGGTTTTGTATTTCTTCCTTATGATTTATTCATGTTGTCACCTTATAGTCTCGTGCGTCTGGTGTACTCTGGTGACGAATCACGTAAGAGTTTTTTTTCCTGATGATGCCTTGTTTCTTTTGTACTTTACTTTAATGGTTTTGGTCTTTGGTTGGTACCCCTTTTGACCATTATTTATTTTGGCTTATTTTTCTGCCACCATTTGTACCCTCTTGCTGAGGTGTTCTGTCTTTTGAATGCCTCAGGTTCGGAGCATTAGCAAGTAGCGGAGCCGGTTTTGGAGCCTTAGCAGCAGCAGTTTGGCTGTAGTTTTCCCCCTCGCCGTAGCGAGGTAGTTTGTTGTTTTAGTTTTCTTTGCCCAATTTCAGACATATTCATACTGTGGGTTCGTGTCAGATTGTTGACGCCAACAGGTTTGTTGACCTTTTTGGACACTTGCTAGCTGTTGTGGTTTCCTTATGTTTGGTTTACATTACTTGCTCTCTGGGATGATTTATTGCTAGGATTGCATGTTAGATATTTTTAACCTATAAAACCCTACTATTAGTAAAGCATACTTGTCATCTCTTTCAAAACTAAGCCACTACTTTCTATTTAGCATAAAGACTTTCTATACTTAATATAAATCTAGGGTTTGCATAGTATGAGTTGTTCCTCGGGGACATTTATACTCTTGTAGAATATTAGAGTCAATTTAAACAAGTATCTTCCGCAAGCGTATAACTTATATTTTAAATCGTGGACTAGATGATTCACTAAGCCGAGGGATACGGCTACCGTCATAACTTAAACTGCATTTCATTCATAACAATTTATTTTTCCTTTTAAAATCGTAGAGTTTGGAGTCTTGCCTGAACGTCTGCAGTTATCTCCTACACGGCGTGGCATCACGACGCGTATTTTTCCCCTTGCTCTGATATAATTAAATTATGGAGAAAAATGCGGGTTGTGACAGGGCCGATAAGACCCTTCAGGCCAGCCCGGGCCTGCCTGATTTCCAGGAGGGATTAAAATCCCGCCTGGATTAGGCGGGATTTTCTGCCAGCCCTGTTGTTGGGCCCAGGCAAGCCCGGCACCCGGGTTTTGCCTAGCTTGGCCCGAGCTAGGCACCGGGCAGGGCAACAGGCTAAAATGGGGGCCCAGAAGCCCGGTCTAGGCCCGGGCCAGGGCCGGGCTTTTCCCAGGCCAGGCCCGGGCAGACTTTTCGGACCCTGACTTTTTGTACACATGCATGCAAGCACTTTGTTAGGGAGCCGATACAAAGAAGAAATTGATAGTTGAGCTAGATACATTAATAGTCAGATGCTTATTCAATTGAAAAGCTTAAGCTAGTTGAACTAGATATATTAATAGTCAAATGCTTATTCAATTGAAAAGCTTAAGCCCCGTGGATTAGCGCTACCGATATGGTATTTATAAACTTGCATATTTGGGGACTCCCCAAGACAACTCTAGCCAGCATCACCCTTCAACGTGGAGGATTTTTCATTGTTCCGTGCGTTTATCTGGGCTGGACGCTCGAGCTCCAGCGGGCTCTTTCTTTCGCGCTCTGCTGTGTGTGCTGTCCTACCAGAAATGCCCTATAATACTCTCTTGCCTTCAACTATCTTCCCGCATATGAAAAGTCTTCACTTTGGACATGAGTCCCTTCCAGAGCTGAAGCATTTGAACATCATCAAATACAAAGATCAGATGACATCGGGAGATAAATTAGAACAATAATATACATGATTAATGCAGAACAAACAACAAAGCACATTATAAAAAAAGCCACATTTCCCGGAAAAACCCACCTGAACTCACGTCTTGCGTACTAGCCACTTCTTTTGTTTTTTTAGCTTTTTTATCTCTGTTAGTGTATATTTGGACAATAACGGGTTCGGAGGCTTAACGGGTCGTGTCGGGTACACGGTTAACCCATACCCGTAGTAACTCCTAAAGGTTTTGCCTATTTATACCCACCTAGGGGAAACGGGTAGGGGATTCCACTTAGATCCCCATCCGGATGCTTCAACCCACATAAAATTCTCGAAGCATGCCCCTGTCACTCACGATTTTCTTCCCCGATAACCGCTCCATTCGCGATTACAGGAATCCACCCTCGTCGTTGTTTTCCCGTCTCCCGGCAAGCACGAGCTCTGCATCAATCCGACGCCGGCTGCAGGAATCGTCTCGTCGCCGATCGGGATAGCCACCGCTGTAATCGAAATAAAAAAAAAAGAGGCGGAAGGTCACGCCGTCGCTGCAATCGGGATCGGGAAGTTTTTCCCGTCATCGCTGGTGGATCTGCAGGGCTACTCCCGTCGCCACCTGATTTCGGGAAGGAAGAAAATACCGCTGAGTTTTATCGGAGCTCCAACGCCGCTGAAGCCCGCCGCTATTTCGCACGAAAAAAAAACCTCGCCGTTTGTTACAGATTGAAATCGGGAAAAGAAGGAAAAATAAAAATCACCTTGCTGCCACTGCACTTCATCTGGATCGGGAGGACGGAACCCAAAAAGGAGAGAAATCAAAGTTTTTTTTTTCTTTTCTTCAAAATTATTTGGCCGATCACTGCACCGATCTGTCACTGATCTGTGAAGGTCAAGAGGAAGAAAGCTTCTGTCCTAAAAGTTGTTCCTGCACCTAACAGGAAGGGCCCGTTCCCATCATCCAGAGGAACACCAAGGTGGTTGTTGGCCATCTAGATTCTCTTCCTGGATAAAGTTGCTTGTCATCCAGATTTTGTTCTTGCGTGGTTCCGCAAATTGTTTCTGTACTGCTGATTGTTTTGCTGGGAAGAACTCCTCTCCGCAATGATGAAGGGAAATTTCTCATCTCCCGTCCCGATGATAAAGCTGGAGAAATTCACGGCGACCGAATTCAACAACTGGAAGTTGAATACCCAGTTTGGCATGAAGTACCTGAACGTGTTCTACACAGTAAAGTCTGATCGTACTTCCGTTATGCGGACCGAATAAGAGGCCCAGTGGATTGCCGATGAGGACTTCTGTCGCGACTACCTGCTGAACTGCCTGTCCTCCATCCTGGCGAAGACATACATCAAGACGCAGACTGCAAGGAAATTTGGGAGGCACTGGAGGAGCACTTTCGGCAAGAGGAGGATCTGTCCAAGGCGCACCTGGTGGAAAAATTCCATTCCTTCATGTTCGACGAGGAGAAGGCGATTCTCCCTCTGGTATCGGATTTTGAAGCTTTAGTAGATTATTTACATAGTGAGAATATTTCCCTGCCAGACAGTTTTGTTGCTGGCACGATTATTTTAAACTTCCCTCTACATGGTACAATTTTAAAACTGAAATGTACTGCAAGAAGATGCAGGTCGGTCTTAATGACCTCAAGCGATTTATTCGCATTGAGGATGAGAATAGGACTCGACGCGCTTTAGAAACTGTTAGCAAGCAGAAAGCTGCGGCTAACATGGTTCTCAGTTCTAAACGCGCTAAAAAGTTCAAGGGCAAATGTTTTAACTGCAATAAGTGGGGGCACAGCGCATTTGACTGCAGACTCCCTAAAAGGTAAAGAACCAAAACACCACAGGATGGCAACCAAACCAATATGGTTAGCCTAGCTGAGTCTTCCGATTTTGTTGCGACGGTCGGAAATTCTAAGGCCAACACAGAGTGGTTCTTGGATTCGGGGGCGACGTGTCACGTTTGCAACAATACTTATCTTATGACTGGGCTCACTGCTGTAAAAGAGTCTGTTACAGTTGCAAATGGCGAGACAGCTAAAGTCTTGAAGGTGGGGAATGCGACGCTGCTGCTATCCTCAGGTAAGACTCTAACTCTAAAAAATGTTAAGTTTATTCCTTCTCTAGTTGCTAACTTAGTGTCTATAAGTTTATTATGTGATGTTAGTATGTCTTTTACCTTTTGTAGCGGTAGAGTAACACTGTCAGTTAACTCAAACTATTTTGGATGTGCATACGTCCAAAATAGGATGTACCGACTATGTCTAGCAAACGAGTTAGTTCAACAAGTTCAAACAAACTTAGTTAGCCCTAAGACTCTACATGAGAGACTAGGACATGTGAACTATAGGAAGATGTTTTAAATAAATAGAACTCACCAAATCACATTAGACACTAAGTCACCGCCTGAGAAATGTGACGTGTGTGCTCAAACTAAGATCACTAGGAAACCTTTTAGTACGGTTACTAGGAGCACAACACTGCTAGAGCTTATACATTCCGATATATGTGACTTTAAAAACTTTGTCACCCGAGGAGGAAGGAAGTATATGATCACGTTTATAGATGATTGCTCTAGGTTTTGTCATATTTACCTTCTTAAAACTAAAGATGAAGCGTTTGAAAAGTTCTGTCTTTTCAAAACCAGGGTAGAGAACCAACTAAACATGAGAATTAAGAGGTATAGAAGTGATAGAGGAGGAGAATACATGTCCAGTGAATTTCGGGGTTTCCTTGACTCTCAAGGGATCATATCAGAAACCACTGTTCCTTACTCACCCCAATCGAATGGTATAGCCGAGAGAAAGAATAGAATGTTGACAGAAATGTTAAACTCTATGCTCCTCACTGCGTGCATGCCTACTGCCTATTGGGGAGAAGCAGTTTTAACTGCAAACAACATTCTAAACAAAGTTCCACATGCTAAGTTAGACGTCATACCCTATGAGATTTGGTTTAAGAGACCCCCGTCTATTAGTAGATTTAAGACCTTGGACTGCATAGCCTATGTAAGGGTCTCTGACCCTAGACGGTCTAAACTTGGACATAGGACCAACACGTGCGTCTACTTAGGTTGTGCTGAAGATAGTGCTGCAAATAGATTCTTAGACTTGTCTAATAATATAATTATTGAATCTAGGGATGCCGTGTTCTTTGAGGATAAATTCCTTAAGGATAAAAGCTTGACAATCCCAAGTATGCAAGCAACTATTACTGAGGAATACCCTGAGTCAGTACCGAGCACCTCCTATCCAGTCCCGGTAGACAGTAGTGTCCTAGAGTCTAGATGGACTTCGGTGAGAGAGCAAACTCCCAGAACCTTTGGTAGTGACTTTGTCACTTATCACGTTGAGGCCGATCCATCCACCTATAAGGATGCGATGAGATCAAAAGATTCACTACTCTGGAAAGAATCCATTGATGAAAAGATGAATTCTCTACTTCAGAACAACACCTGGACGTTGGTTGATAAGCTAAGAGGGGATAAAACTATAGGGTGTAAGTGAGTTCTGTAAAAGAAACTCATTCCTGATGGTAGCATAGCTAAGTATAAAGCACGTCTGGTGGCTAAAGGTTTCACATAAGTTAGTGGGGTGGATTACTTTGATGTATATTCACCAATGTGTCACTTAGCAACTATTAGGATACTCCTAGCTATTGCGTCTATTGAGAACTTTATTATTCATCAAATGGATATTAAGATTGCGTTCTTGAATGGAGATCTGACCGAAGAAATATACATGAGCCAACCTGAAGGCTTCATAGTAGAAGGTCACAAAAATAAGATCTGTAAGTTGATCAAGTCGTTATACGGACTAAAACAAGCACCAAAATAATGACATGAGAAGTTTGACTATAATTTAAGGAACATGGGATTCATGTCGAGTCTCTCGGACAAATGTCTTTACATACGTCATAGATCGAACAAAGTCGCTATAATATGCTTGTATGTGGATGATATGCTGATTCTTGGTTCTGACTAATCTATCATGGATGACGTTAAGTCAAAACTGATGAAAGAGTTTAGCATTAAAGACCTAGGTGTAACTAAGACTATACTAGGCATGCAAGTGAGCTTTGGGAAAAATGTCATTTCCCTAAGTCAAAGCCACTACATAAAGTCCATGTTGGACACGTGGGGATACAATGAACGTAGAGCAGTGGAGACACCTTACGATTATAATAATCGCTTGAAGCCCAATAATGGAGCTGCAATTAGACAGTCAGATTATGCTAAACTGATTGGTAGTCTCATGTATTCTATGGTCTGCACAAGACCTCACATATCCTTTACGGTCGGCATGTTGAGTAGATTCACTAGTAATCCTAGCAAGACCATTGGGATGCCCTTGATAGGCTGATAAGATACCTAAAGTACACTCAAACGTATGCTTTATGTTACCATGGTCATCCTCCAGTTTTGGAAGGATATTCTGATGCATCATGGTGCTCGAAATTAAACGACAGCAAGTTCACTAGTGGATTTATATTCACACTAGGAGGAGCAACTGTAGCCTGGAAGTCCAAGAGGCAATCATGTATTGCACTATCTTCTATGGAATCCAAACTCTACGCTCTAGCTTCAGCGGGAGAAGAAGTAGAGTGTATAAGAGATTTGTTGATGGACATTCCACTGTCGAGCCTTAAGTTGAGTTCTGTTGCAGTTTACTGCGATAATCAGGTTACAAAAACGATTGCTACGAACACTTTGTTCAACAGCAAAAGAAGACAACTCAGGATGAAACAAGCCTGGTTGACCTCCCTTACGAATCAAGGGATTGTGAACCTCGTTTATGTGAGGTCAAAATATAATGTTACAGACGCCTTGACAAAGGGCTTAAATAGAGTTCTCACGATAAAAACATCGGGGGAGATGAGATTAAAGTTCATAGAAATATGAAACTTTCTCCTATGTTTATGTTTTCATAGCAAGAACCTATAGTCGCAACATTCAAGCATCTAATAACAGACTGAAAACCCCAAATAATTTCTTGATGAAAGCCCAAGATGGTTAGATGCTAGTCATTCCACACCTGATGACTTAATATCTTTCTCATTGTAAGTTGATTTGAGAATTATTCAACTGGGAATAAAAAGTCGTTGTACGAGTTAATCTAACATTAGTGATCATATCACATTATTCCACACTTGATAATATTGCAAATGACGGTGTGCCAAGTCATATGATGAGGTACATAGTGGTCATTAATAAGTAAGATAACAACATTTGATTTATTAAAATCAAAACCTGACTGGTCCTAGCTACACTGGATAGAGATGCTGACAATGTTACTTCACTACTACTACAAGTACTAAGCTCGTTTAGTTAGAGCTAGTTTACTTTGATACGTCACTGCATATGTTTATGAATTAATAGAGTCTGACTCATGAAATTCCTTACAGGCACTAGTGAAGATGGAGGAGAGAAAGTGGATTTTGATATAGATGATGATGATCTCCTCTCTGAGTAGAATTGTTACATGTTTATCTGTAGTCATTTTATTATTTTCCAGATTTATTTATTATTGAGCAGCACATTTTTCTTTGAATGTATTATGTTTTGTTTTAAAATTCATGTTTATGGTTTTCTTTAAAAACTGTGCTAACTCTTATAGAAATATGTAAAGTCGGAAACTTGTTTTTGATATTCTCCACTTTCTGCACTCCGAAACGTACACGTTATTTGTCACGAATATAGGAGGAGATTGTTAGTGTATATTTGGACAATAACGGGTTCAGAGGCTTAACGGGTCGTGGCAGGTGGCAGGTACACGTTTAACCCATACCCGTAGTAACTCCTAAGTGTTTTGCCTATTTATGCCCACCTAGGGGCAACGGGTAGGGGATTCCACTTAGATCCCCATCTGGATGCTTCGAGCGACATAACAATTTCCTGTTAGCCGTAATTATTATGTTTAAAGTAATAAACAATTAATTAATTAGATGAAATTATCTGTTTAAATTGGTAGTGTAATAATATATACTTATAGATTATTATACCTAGCTTCTGGTAACAACAGTATCAGCCTTTGCTTGGCATTCCTTTTTTTATTATGTGTGTTACTTTTTTTATGTCCCCATTTTTCTTATTAACACCACACATCATTGAAGCTTCTCTTTTAGCCACGTACGTCATTTGCAAGTGCGCGTTAAGATAATTTTTTCCTAAGTGTAAAAAAGGCTAGGTATTTTTGATCATGCTTTTCAAGCATGTGTTTCATGACAAGTGTGAAAATGAAAAGCCGTCTTTGAACTTTAAACCAATATGTGTTTTTTTACCAAAAGAAGCTTCATCTACATGTCATCTACCGCATCTACCTCCTTGGTTTGGGTTCTATAAATGAGGATGAAGGAGGAGGGGTAAGACATTCACTTCTCTCCAAACTAAAGCATTTAAAGATTTCGAAAGAGACTTTTGCGGCAATCGTCTTAGTTTTGGAGAGCTTTTGTACATCGTTGTACGACGTTGACGAGAAGTACTTCCCCTACACGGATTGGATCTGGAGCAGATTGGTGCAATCATTCGAAGAGTCATCTTAGAGAGGATTTGTGTAATCTGTCTCGTCCGCCGCTGTCGATAACTTGAAGTTTTTGTGTTACTATTTATTATATTGTGTAGTGTGAAGCTGGGGAACATCCTATAAGTATTGAGGATGTAAAACTTTGTAATTGCCTATTGTTTCATACATTTTAGTCACGGTTTTCCGAGTTGGGCTCCAATCGTCCCATGTTTTTCACCCTATTGGATTTCCACGTTAAATCCTTGTGTCACTTTTATTATTATTGTTTTGTACTGTGTTTGTGTATCGGCATACCGCTAAGCGGTCGTGCAGGTACTTACTCGAACTAATTTGCAGGTGCTCTGGTCGGGCTTGCGTGCTCTCTAGCCCAACAAGTGGTATCAAAGGTAGGTTCATTATCAGAGCAGTTATCAGGCTGACCTGTCTGAGATTCAAAACGAGTTGATCGGATATTTCGGGTGCGGTAGGTGACGACCATTGGTCCGCTCCCTATCCTCTTTGAAATAATCGGCTCAGAGAACTAAGGTCAGTCTTATCAGTGACAAAGCACGATGAAGTCTACTTCAGGTTCAGGCTCCGAGCAAATGGAGAAACTAAACGGCACAAACTACCACCAATGACATTTACTGATGGAGGATCTTATCTATGTGAAGGCTGACATGCTCCTATATTTGAGGAGATATCTAAAGACACAGATCCAAATAAGTGGAAGGTGGAGCACCAAAAGCTATGTGGATTCATCAGACGGTTCGTAGAGCCGAATGTCTATAATCATGTTGTGAGCATCGTTGATGCAAATATCCTTTAGAAAACTCTCGAGACATTATATGCCAAGTGTACTGGCATCAATAAACTTTATCTACTGAAGAAGTTGAGGAAGTTTAGATTCAAAGAAGGATCCTCTATCCTAGATCATGTGAACGAGTTCTAGAGTATCATTGACCGTCTCACTGCAATGAAGGTGACCTTTGAGGATGAGGTCAACACACTGTGGCTATTAAACTCTCTTCAAGACTCTTGGGAGATAGTAAGAGTTTCTCTGATCAACTTCTCTCCAGGTGGCATCATTATTATAGAAATTATCAAGAGTGATATCCTAAATGAGGAGGTGAGACAAAAGTCTCAAGGACATTCAAGCTCTTCTTCACGAGCTGATGTGCTCTATACTGAGCCCAGGTAGAGAGGCAGGACCAAGAGCACAGGAAGGAATAATGAGAGAAGCCAAAGTAGAGGGAAGTCAAGGTCCTGCTATCAGAATGTAAAGTGTCACTACTACCACAAGAAGGATCATATTTAGAGTTTTTGTCATACTCTGAAAAATGACCACAAGAAGAAAGGAGAGTGCTCTAATGAGAAGTCAGATACGCATACGGCTTCCAATATCTCTACAAAGGAGGAGAATGTCATCATTGTTGGATATGACGTCACAGATGCACTCTCGTGCGATGATAGGAGCTGGATTGTGGACTCAGGTGCTTCTACACATCTCTCCCACAATAGAGAGTTGTTTGCCACTTACACGGTTCACGACTGTTGAGTGCTTAGAATGGGAAACAGTGACACGTATAAATTGATCGGGAGGGGATACATGCATCTGAAGACTAGCACGGGAGGTTTGCTGATTTTGAATTATGTGCGGCATTTACCAGACATCTGCATAAACCTAGTTTCAGTTAGAAAGCTAGGTGTTGAGGGACACTTGAGTGTCTTTGGTGGAGTTTTTTGGAATTTTATCAAGGGGAAGCTAGTAATGGCTAGAGGCTATAGAGAGACTGTTCTATACTACATGGAGGGGAGGCCTGAAGATGCACAAGCCAACACTATCAGAGATGGTGTATCCACATCTCTATGACATAGGAGACTGAGTCACATTAGCCAGAGGGGTCTAGGATGTCTCGCCAAGAAGAAGATTATATCTGATCTATCTATGGATCAGTTAGAGAGATGCGACCACTGCGTAGCTGTAAAGTAGAATAGAATATCTTTCAGAACCACACTTCCCCAAGAGATTCAAGCCACTAGAGCTCGTACACACTGATGTTTGCGGACCACGTAGGTCTAGACAAGAGAAGGAGCGTCTTACTTCGTGACGTTCATTGATGATTATTCAAGAAAACTTTTGGTCTATATTATTAAGACCAAAGATGAGGTCATCGACACCTTTTGCAGATTCCATGTTGAAGTGGAAAGACAATCTGGGAGGAAACTGAAGTGCATCAGGTCTGATAATGGGGGAGAATATATTGCTCTCTTTGATGAATACTGTAGAGAGCGAGGGATCAGACATGAAAAGACTCCGCCCAAGACGCCGCAGCTGAATGGCGTAGCTGAAAGAATGAATATGACATTAATAGAGAGGATGAGGTGCTTGCTGTCTGAGTCAAACTACCTGGCATGTTTTGGGGTGAGACTTTATACACAGTTGCACACATCATCAACCAATCTCCCACTTATGCATTACAAGAGGATGTTCCTAATAAGGACTGATATGAGAAGGACCCTTCCTATAATCACCTGAGGGTCTTTGGTTGTAGAGCATGTGTACACGTCCCTCGGGATGAAAGATCGAAGTTGAATTTCAAGACCAGGCAATGCATTTTTCCAGGATATAGACGTAGCGGAGAGTTTGACTATAGGTTCTTTAGTCCAGTTGAGAAGAAACTTGTACGCAGTCATGATGCTATATTTTGTGAGGATCAAACTATTGTTGATCCTAAAAAGACGAAGAAGGCCGACTCTCACACTGATATAGAGTCTCCTATGATTGGAAGTGACGGTACTGAGTAGGTTGTAGAGCCTGAGCCGATACAGGGCACTGAACGACTTCCAGATCATAAGAACGTTATTGATGGCGAGCCTACAGAGGACACACTGATGATATGCCTATACTAGCAGCTGAGCTCGCTCTACGAAGGTCTAATAGAGTCAGACACTCATCTTTGAGATACTCCACTAATGAGTATATTTTATTGACTAATGCGGGGGAGACCGAGTACTTTGAAGAGGTGATGCAGAGCTCAGAGAAGAAAGAATAGATGGTTGTTATGTAGGAGGAGATGCAGTCTCTGCATGAGAATGATGGCGACGGCCATCATGATGGCCTAGTTGGTGTTAAAGATGATGACGAGGGCGCACTTGATGTGCATGATGATCACGAGATGTTGGCGGAAGATGGAGACAATGACCCACCTGTCAAGGACTTGCGATGCTGCGGCGACCATGGCTACAATCTTCGCCAACGCAAAAGAAATTAAATTTAGTATTAATTTTATTTTGATGAGTTGTTGTTGAACTAATTTATTTTTCAGTCTTTTATTTCATGTTGGTGTGCAATTATCTATTATTGGGCTGCTAATAACCTTGTGTGTTGTAAGCCATATAAAAAGGCATGGACTATGTAATTTTCATTTAGTTTTTTTGAATGAATTGAAATTGATTGCCCTAACCTAATTCCCTCTCCTCTCCTTCTCAAAACCGCCGCCCCTCTTGCTCCCCTCTTCCAAAATTTCGCCCCCCCCCTTCTCCACTTCACCTCCTTCTCTTGGCCGCCCCTTTGTTCTCCTCCACCCTCGTGTCCTTCTCTCCGATTCTACAACTCCTTCGGCGAGATTTTCCTCCTTCGACATTCGGTCGCCTTCAATCTTGAAGGCCAAGTGCAAAGGAAGACGGTGCCCGACGGTGAACCTCCCCGGAGAGAAGCGGAGAAGACGAACGAATTCTTCATCCTTGGTGCATCTCCCGCCGCGTCCAAGGAAAGCGATCGTTTCGTGTGGATCCAAAACATCTCGGATCTACCGTTCCGAGCGGGGTAACGAAACCATCTACTCAAGAGTTTTCTTTCCTAGATAGTTCTTGTGGTGGACGAATTTTGCGTGATTTTTTTGAATCGTTGATTTCTTCGCGGTGCATCTTAAATAGTTTGTAATTTTTCGTTTGGTTTTACGAAGAGTCCAAGAGGATTGGCGATCCTCGCTAATTTTTTTTAGTTGGGATAGATCCTACCATTTTCTCGAATCGTGAATTTTCTTTGGTGGATCTATTTTGGTACAACTCCAAACGCTCGTCCGGGATTAATGTTATCCCTTTTTAGCCGGAAAGGATTTTGGCCTATAGCCATTCTCCGTTCCAAGCGCGGATCGGCTACCCGTATATTAGCGCGAAAGATAAATAGAATCGGTTTTATTGCTGCGTTTTGTTAGCGTGCGAGTAGAAGAGCCTTAAGCGTTGCGAGAGTCGTGGTCACGCAGTCCGTGTAGTATCCTTCGGGACGGATCCTACATCAATTTGGTATCAGAGGGAGGTTGTGTTGGTTTCCCAATCGAAACCATCCTTTGCTCTTTCCGTAATAGGAATCACGACGTTCCCTAGGTTGAGCACAGCCCGTTAAAATCCAAAACAAAGTTGCTATTTTTCTGAATTTGGTCTGCCATTAGTAAAAACAAGAAAAAAAAAATTTAGAAAATAATAAAAAAAATTTCTGATAGTTCTTCATATTTTTCTAAGCATAAAAGTCAAAAAAAAAAAATTATTTGATCGACGGATTAGTGCCAAAAAAATCTAACATTATAAATTTAATCTGGTCAAACCCTCGAAATTACCCACTATTCATGCGCACAAGGCGTGGTACTGAATATTCCCCCTCCACTTCACATATGGCTAACCACCATGATGATGACCACACTCCGGCCACCATCGCGGAGCTTCGGGAAGAGTTCAACACTAGGTTTGATGCACTGACGCAACTAATACAAGGGTTGGCTGTCAATCAAGTGGTGCCCCGTAATCCTGCTGCGGGTATCCACAGGCCGGGTCCTCAACCCCAGGCCGCTCACCAATGCGATGATAGGCACAACCACTATCACGAGCAAGATGATGAGAACATGCCTAGGGCCCCTTATGAGTTCGACTTAGCTAGAGCCGTTAAGATTGATCCACCCTCATACGATGGTATGGGTGAACCCCAAGCGTTTCTAGATTGGGTCATGGAGACCGAGTGTTACTTTGAGTGGCGTAATTTGACGGATGGCGAGAAAGTGCGGGTTGCGCGAATGAAGCTTATGGGTAGGGAAAAAACGTTCTGGTTAAATGAAGAGAGACGACTAGGTACTGTGAATGGATTACCCCCAATTGGGTGGAATGCCATGAAAGCGCTTCTGAACGACCAATATGTCCCCGCGTATCACCGAACTCAAATGTTCGATAAATTAGCCACCCTTCGCCAGGGGAGTAAGTCGGTAGCGGAGTACATGAGACTCCTTAAGGATATGATGGTACGTTGCGAGGTTAGGGAAATGCCTGAAGTTACGCTCTCCCATTTCCGTAAGGGACTTAACCCGGACATCCAAGGCAAGCTATTGTGTTATGGTCACACGGATCTTAACACGACTTTCAATGCCGCTTTGGATATCGAAAAACATAACGCCTACAAGTCCAAGGGACGATCCTTTCAGAAAGGAAAAATCTATCTTAGGTGCCCCACCCACGACCTCCCTGCGGGACAAAGGAAAGTTCCGATCGACTGATTCCAGCTCTATCGTAATTACTGCTAGGAACAATAAAAATCCCAATGGCGAGAGAGTCCCGATAGGAAGAATTAAGAAGACTAATGCCTCGTGTTATTCGTGCGGAATCCAAGGGCACTACGCTAGTGAGTGTCTCACTAGGAGTAAACCACTGGCACTAATGGACTCCACGACTAAGCCTGCCGAGCTCGTCTATGAAGCTGGCGATGAATCGGACGCTGAGCCAAGTGATATAGAAGATGATTTTTTTATGATGGTTATGAGGTGTATTTTGGCCACACCGCGTGTTTCGGATGAATATAATAGAACAAATATTTTTTCATTAAATTTTAAAAGCGGTGAAAAGTGGTGCAAGTTAATAATAGATAGCGGAAGTTGCATGAATGTCATATCCGAAAATGCTGTCACTCGTATGCACTTAGTTCCCGAGCAGCACCCACGTCCTTACAAAATAGCATGGGTAAATAAAACGTCTATCGCGTTCTCTAAGCGGTGTCTAGGTCCACTTACGGTGAAGGGTTATATCGATAAGGTGTGGTGCGACGTCATCCCAATGGATATTTGTCACGTACTACTAGGGCGCCCGTGGCTCTATGATTATGACGTGACCCATTTTGGACGCGCCAACACTTACGAATTCAAATTTAACGGTAAGACCATCATACTTAAACCATCCCCACCTAAGGACACGTCGAGTGCCTCCAACGACACAATTGTATCTGTGGAAAAGAAAACTATTAGTCTGATAAGCAAGAAAGAGTTAGAGCGCGAGACCTTTCTGGATGGCGTCATCTATGCGCTAGTTTGCCTACAAGCTAAAGAAGACTCACTATCTTTAGAGAGTTTGCCGATATCTCTGCGGACGTTATTGAAAGAATATAAAGACGTCTATCTGCTAGATTTGCCATCTGAGTTGCCACCCATGAGGGATATTCAACACGAAATCGATTTCGTCCCCCGCTCCTCTTTGCCTAATCTTCCACATTACCGGCTCAATCCTTCCGCTCATGACGAACTACAAACATTGATCTCAGATTTGCTGGCAAAGGGATTTATTCGCCACAGCAAGAGCCCATGTGCCGTTCCTGCTCTTTTGGTCCCAAAGAAAGATAAATCTTGGAGATTATGTGTAGATTATCGGGCTATAAATAAAATCACTGTCAAGTATAGGTTTCCCATTCCTCGTTTGGACGACTTGTTAGATATGCTATCAGGAGCCACCATATTCTCTAAATTGGATCTTAAGAGTGGCTACCATCAAATTAGGATACGGGAAGGGGACGAATGGAAAATGGCCTTTAAGTCTAAGGATGGACTCTATGAGTGGCTAGTGCTGGGAGAGGGGCTTACCAACGGACCAAGTACGTTTTCACAATTGATGACCTAAGTATTTAAACCATATATGGGCAAACTTTTCGTAGTCTATTTCGATGATATCCTGGTATTTAGCCTCTCGCAGAGCGAACATGAGACTCATCTACGGACCATCCTTACAACACTGCGCCAATAAAAATTATTTATTAATCTTAAGAAGTGCTCGTTTGGTGTGAATTCCGTAGAATTCCTAGGCTACATCGTGAGTTCTGAAGGCATTCATGTTGACCCCAAAAAGGTCCAAGTAATTAAAGAATGTCCAGAACCTAAAAATATTCGGGAAGTTAGAAGTTTTCATGGATTGGCCACGTTTTATCGAAGATTCATTCGAAATTTTAGTAGTATAATGGCACCGATTACCGAATGCATGAAAAAAGGTGATTTTGTCTGGACGAATGCGGCCACTAAAGCGTTTCAAACGATTAAGGAACGGATGTCGGAAGCCCCACTACTCCGCCTACCGTATTTTAATAAAGTGTTTGAGTTATCATGTGATGCATCGGGGATAGGAATCGGAGGTGTTTTAAGTCAGGACGGACATCCGCTAGGGTATTTTAGTGAAAAACTAGCCGGTCCGAAATTAAATTATTCAAATTACGACCGCGAGTTCTATGTCGTTATACGTTGTCTCCAACATTGGCGACATTATTTAATTTCAAAAGAATTCGTAGTCTTATCCGACCATGAGGCCCTAAAATTCGCTAACTCACAAAGTAAAATCAGTCCTCAACACGCCAAATTGGTTTCCTACCTTCAGGAGTACACTTTTGTTATCAAACACCTTAAGGGTACGTTAAATCGCGTGGCGGACGCTCTTAGTCGGGTCTCCCTATTATTAACTACCATGGAAGTAAAGGTCATAGGATTTGAGAGAATTAAAGATGAGTATGCACAATGCCCGGATTTCAAGGATATTTACTTCGCCGCTCAGGACCACTCTACGACCACTATATCAGCATTCTACCTCTGTGATGGGTATTTATTCAAGCATTTGCAGTTATGTATTCCCCGTTCGTCATTACGACATTTTATTATTTGGGAGTTCCATAGTGGCGGATTAGGAAGACATTTCGGTCGAGATAAAACTATCGCACTGGTATAGGATAAATTCTTTTGGTCGGGCCTCAAACTTATGGTCAATAAAATAGTAGGAAGTTGCCGCGTCCGTCAACTAGCAAAAGGTAACAAGACCAACGCAGGTCTGTACACACCTCTTCCGATCCCGTCGGCACCATGGGTGGACGTTAGCATGGATTTCATATTAGGCCTACCTTTGACCTTTAGGCGACATGATTCTATTTTTGTCGTTGTGGACCGTTTCTCAAAGATGTCCTATTTTATTGCGTGTCATAACACTAACGATGCTTCGCACGTCGCTAAATTATACTTCAAAGAGGTTGTGGCACACTGGGGCGTTCCCAAGACGATAGTGAGTGATAGGGACGTTAAATTTACTAGTTATTTTTGGAAAACACTTTGGAAGCTTTTAGGTACAAAACTTATGTTTTCGTCCGCCTATCATCCTCAGACGGATGGACAAACAGAGGTAGTTAACCGTAGTTTGGGAGGGTTACTGCGTTGTTTAGTGGGTGATCATAAGGGTACGTGGGACCTTATTCTTCCGCATGCTCAACTAGCGTACAACAATTCTAAGAATCGGTCAACCGGATTATCTCCGAATGAGATAGTGCACGGATACAAGGCGCCTGTGCCTCTTGACTTGGTTCCGTTACCGCCATCGTTTAAATCCAGTCAATTCGCACAGGACTTCGCCTCGCACGTTCACTCTCTCCATGAGCACATTGGACAGACATTAGCTAGGCAATATGATATTTATCAATCGAATGCTAATGTACATAGGCGAGCAGTCCCCTTGAATGTTGGTGATTTGGTAATGGTTCGACTTATCCTTGAACAGATGCCTTCGGGCACCATAAAGAAATTAGCGAATAAGAGAGCGGGTCCTTTTCGAGTTTTAAATAAACTAGGCGAAATGCATATGTATTAAAGTTGCCCGCTGATTGGGGAATTTCTCCTGTTTTTAACGTTTCAGATTTAACGCTTTATGTCGCTCCACCACCTGAACTTTCTGTCTCTCCGTTTAATATTTCCACTATATCGTCTAATGGGGTGGGGGTGAGAATGTTTCTGGATCGCTTTTTCCTTTGGATTCTCCGGGAGGTACGTTGCCTACTGATGATGCAATTTGTTTTTGTTCTTTGCCTAACGCATTTCCAAGGTTCCCCCGGACCGATTTCTTGCCTGACAGGATTTTACAGGATGCGGTGTTTCCCACTCCCGACGGTGACATTCATAGGTTTCTGATTCGATGGCGGGGTCGTCCTGCTTCAGACGACTCTTGGCTCTCTGCAGCATAGTGGGATCTTTTAGATGCGGATCTCTTGCGTCGTTACCTTCCCGCCCACTCACCGGTGATGAGCCCTTTCGAGCGGGGGAGGATTTATGGCGACGGCCATCATGACGACCTAGTTGGTGTTAAAGATGATGACGAGGGCGCACTTGATGTGCATGATGATCACGAGATGTTGGCGGAATATGGAGACAATGACCCACCGATCAAGGACTTGCGACGCCGCAGCGGCCATGGCTACAATCTTCGCCAACGCAAAAGAAATTAAATTTAGTATTAATTTTATTTTGATGAGTTGTTGTTGAACTAATTTATTTTTCAGTCTTTTATTTCATGTTGGTGTGAAATTATCTATTATTGGGCTGCTAATATCCTTGTGTGTTGTAAGCCTTATAAAAAGGCATGGACTATGTAATTTTCATTTAGTTTTTTTGAATGCATTGAAATTGATTGCCCTAACCTAATTCCCTCTCCTCTCCTTCACAAAACCGCCGCCCCTCTTGCTCCCCTCTTCCAAAATTTCGCCCCCCCCCCTTCTCCACTTCTCCTCCTTCTCTTGGCCGCCCCTTTGTTCTCCTCCACCCTCGTGTCCTTCTCTCTGATTCTACAACTCCTTCGGCGAGATTTTCCTCCTTCGATGTTCGGCCGCCTTCAATCTTGAAGGCCAAGTGCAAAGGAAGACGGTGCCCGACGGTGAACCTCCCCGGCGAGAAGCGGAGAAGACAAACGAATTCTTCCTCCTTGGTGCATCTCCCGCCGCATCCAAGGAAAGCGATCATTTTGTGTGGATCCAAAACATCTCGGATCTACCGTTCCGAGCGGGGTAACGAAACCATCTACTCAAGAGTTTTCTTTCCTAGATAGTTCTTGTGGTAGACGAATTTTGTGTGATTTTTTTGAATCGTTGATTTCTTCGCGGTGCATCTTAAATAGTTTGTAATTTTTCGTTTGGTTTTCCGAAGACTCCGAGAGGATTGGCGATCCTCGCTAATTTTTTTTAGTTGGGATAGATCCTACCATTTTCTCGAATCGTGAATTTCTTTGGTGGATCTATTTTGGTACAACTCCAAACGCTCATCCGGGATTTATATTATCCCTTTTAGCCGGAAAGGATTTTGTCCTATAGCCATTCTCCGTTCCAAGCGCGGATCGGCTACCCGTATATTAACGCGAAAGATAAATAGAATCGTTGTTATTACTGCGTTTCGTTAGCGTGCGAGTAGAAGAGCGTTAAGCGTTGCGAGAGTCGTGGTCACGCAGTCCGTGTAGTATCCTTCGGGATGGATCCTACATCAGAGAACCACACTTATGATTTAGTGAAATTTCCTAAGGACAAGAAAGCTCTGAAGAATCGGTGGATTTTAAGAGTAAAACAGGGAGACCCCTAAACACCACTCAGATACAAGGTGAGATTAGTGATGATGGGTTTCAATAAAAAACAAGGAGTTAATTTCGATGAGATCTTCTCACCTGTTTTGAAGATGTCGTCTATTCGGATAGTTCTTGGCCTTGCTGCGAGGCTAGACTTGGAGATCGAACAGATGGATGTTAAGACAGTGTTTTTACATGACGATCTTATGGAGGAGCTATATATGGAGCATCCTGAAGGATTCAGGGTCAAATGGAAGGAAAGTTTGGTATGTCTACTGAAGAAGAGCTTATATGGCTTGAAGCAGGCCCCACGACAGTGGTACACGAAGTTTGATGCTTTTATGGGAGAGATTGACTTCAAGAGTACCACCCTTGATCACTGTGTGTTCATGAAGCAATATGCTCTAGATGATTTCATCATCTTACTACTATATGTAGATGACATGCTGATAGTTGGTAGGAGCAATGCTCGCATTGCCGAGCTTAAGCGACAATTGAGCTTTATATTTGCAATGAAAGACTTGGGAGTTGCGAAGACCATCCTAGGGATGCATATTCGGAGATATAGAGGCTCTAAGTTACTTTGGTTATTGCAAGAGAGATATATCAGAAAGGTGCTATATAGATTCAGTATGGATCAAATGAAAAAGGTGAGCACGCCACTTGCAGCTAATTTCAGACTTACTGTTGACAAATGCCCAAGCACACCTAAGGAGAAAGAGGAGATGTAGAAGGTCCTCTATGCTTTTGCAGTTGGCAGTCTTATGTACGCAATGGTGTGCACCCGCCTTGATATTATACATGTGGTTGGCACTGTTAGTAGGTTTCTCTCCAACCCCGGGAGAGCATTGGAATGCTGTGTAGTGGATTTTAAGGTACCTACATGGGATGCCAGACTTGACGTTAAAGTTCAAAGGTAGTGAGCCAGAACTACTAGGCTACACTGATGCTGATATGACTGGAGATTTGGACTCCAGAAGATCGACTTCTGGGTACCTGATCATGTTTGCAAAGGAGCTGTGTCGTGGCAGTTAAGATTGCAAAAGTGCATTGCACTGTCGACTACGGAGGCAGAGTTTATTGCAGTCACTGAGGCAGGGAAAGAGCTTCTTTGGATGAAGCGTTTCATCAAAGAGTTGGGTTTCACTCTGGAGGGCTACACACTTCTATGCGATAGTCAGAGTGCAATTCATTTGGGGAAGAACCTCACCTTTCACTCGAAGTACAAGCATATTTACTCGCGGTATCATTGGACACACGATACTCTAGAGCAGAAAGAGCTAGATTTGTAGAAGGTGCACAAATATGACAATGAAGCAGATATGCTTATGAAGACTGTGTCAAAAGGGAAGTTCGAGCACTGTGTGAGGATTGCCGGCATGGCGGTTCCCTCCATGTAATGGTAAATGTGGAGAATAAGTTGTTGGGTGCAGTTCCCATCCTTTGTGGAGAAAACTGTTGAGTTCGAGTCTCATTAACTCGAATTTGGTATTGTTGATTAAATGTGGAGATATATTGATGGAGGACCAGGCGGGAGGCAGATAAAAGACTCTGGGGAAGATTGTAAGAATGATAGATTTTCATCACTTAGTCGAAAAGGGGGAGATTTGTTAAGATAATTTTTTCCTAAGTGTGAAAGAGGCTAGCCAACTTTAACCATGCTTTTCAAACATGTGTTTCATTACAAGTATGAAAGGAGAAGCCGCATTTGACTTTTAAACC
Source organism: Platanthera zijinensis (assembly GCA_039513925.1). Lineage (NCBI taxonomy): Eukaryota > Viridiplantae > Streptophyta > Magnoliopsida > Asparagales > Orchidaceae > Platanthera > Platanthera zijinensis. The sequence goes on along the minus strand of CM077094.1, from coordinate 71,200,547 downwards.
AACATGTGTTTTTTGACCAAAGGAAGTTTCATGGAAGCTACATTCACAAGTCATCTACCACATCTACCTTCTTGGTTTTGGCCTTATAAATAAGGATGAAGGAGGAGGGGTAAGGCATCCAATTCTCTCCAAACTCAATCATTGAAAGATTTCTAGAGAGGCCTTTGCGACAATTGTCTAATTTTGGGAAAGCTTTTGGACGTCGTTGTACAACGTTGACAAGGAGTACTTTGCCTACACGGATTGGATTTGGAGCAGATTTGGGCAAACATTCGAAGAGGCATCTTGGAGAGGATTTGTATAATCCATCTCGTTCGCCGCTGTCGGTAACTTGCAGTTTTTCTATTACTATTTATTGTATTGTGTAGTGTGAAGCTGGTGAAGATCCTATAAAAATCGATGAGGGAAAGCCTTGTAATTGCTTATTGTTTCATACATTTTAATGATGACTTTCTGGGTTGGACTCCGATCATCCCGTGGTTTTCACCTTATTGGGTTTTCACGTTAAATCCTTGTGTCACTTTTATTATTTCTTGTTTTGTGTTGTGTTTGTGTATCGGCATACCTCTAAGCGGTCGTGCAGGTACTTGCTCGAACTAATTTGCAGGTGCTTTGGTCGGGCTTGAGTGCTCTCTAGCCCAACAGTGCAGCCTCCCTCCTCAGAAAGCCTTTGACGTCCCATGACTCGCCAAAACTCTTCCTCAGCCCCACATGCAGCTTATTGATGTTGCCTTTCCCTCATGCAAGCGCTTCAATTTCTTAGGCACCATTAGAGCTGTTAGGGTTCCGGTTTGGTTCTAGTTCTACTAAAACCATGAACTGAACCACTAAGGTAACGATTCTTTAAGTTAGAACAAAAACCTTATTTGGTTTAATCGGTTCCGGATCTGGTTCTGATTCTAACATAATTTTTTTGAACCGTAGGGCCTACGGTTCCGGTTCCGGTTTGCTAAAAACCAAAACCAAATTATTTATTGGCGGTTTGGTTCGGTTATATGCGGTTCTGGTTCAGTTCTGGTTCAAGGGAGATTAATGTTACGAAATATAAACTTCGAGATGTTTTTGTAATTATAACCACCAACTCTAAATATGATATTTCATATGCGTTCTAAAGTTGTTCCTAACAAATGTATAACACACACAAGATCTTTCGGGCATTCCATTGATAAAGTATAAAGAACAGAGTTACTCAGTTATTTAATAACAATATCCATAATGTTTACTGGAACTTGATCTGTAAATTAAGCAGCATGGAAACTTTACTAAAGCATAAAATGGTTTCAAAATGTACTCTATCACCAACTTCCGTTAGCTTTGATGGCTAAGTGACGTAAACTTGATCATATTACTTCAATCATACAACAAATTTTCTTTCCCTAAATCATTATGAATCTTAATTATAATTATATTTTATTTATGCAAAATGTTATTTTAATTATAATTGCATCCTCCAGTTAAAAATAATTTTTCAAAAATAATTAAAATCATTATATAATTATTCAAAAAAGATTTTTAGAAAAAAAATAATAAACGAATTGCTGTTCGGTTCTGTGTCAGTTCGGTCCGGATCGGGTCTTGAAATTTTGAAACCGTTTGGGCCTTGTATGTTGCGGTTCCGGTTCCGATTCTGGTCCGGATGAAAAAATGATGGAACCGCTCCCGGACCATTGTTATTTACGGTTCCAAAATTCAAACCGAAACCCGAATAATTGACGGACGATTCGGTCTGATTCTTTGCGGTTTCGGTTCGGTTCTGATTCGGCTTACGATTTTCGGTTTTAAGTGACAGCTCTAGGCACCATTTATGACCCTAAGGTAAAGAGGGGGAAGTTGTCATTCAAGCTATTGGGCAACCATTTAGGAGCATAAGAAAGCTTGGGCTAATTAAGCTTAAGAAAGCTTTGGCTAATTAAGTTGAAGAAAGCTTTGGCTAATTAAGCTTAAGAAAGCTTTAGCTAATTGAGTTTAAGAAATCTTTGTCTAATTTAGTAGGTAGTTGTGCTAGAATAGATAAAATCGTACTGTAAATTTAATCTTGTCGAAGACATCGATATAAACACTCGGATTCAGCAGAGATAAAGAAGGGGCCTCTCTACACTGGAAATTTCAAGTCTTGAACAAATTGCAGAACGTAAATAGAGCAGAGTGGTAAGTTGTCTCATTTCAATCCACACGTTTATACGCTCTTAGCCAAGAGTTGGTAGTTTTTTACACATGCTTGGCTTCAAGATTTTTTGTTCATGGCAAAACTAATTAAGGCTCCTTTTGGCACGGTGGTGACGTTCGTAAACGCATGGGTTAAACCGTCTTTCATTAAGAATCACCTAACAAATATCATTCATTTAAACATAAAAGTGGATAAAGTTCTTTAGGTCGGCATTAACGAATGACAATTTAATCCCCATATTCATGACCGCCACCACCGTGCCAAACGGAGCCTAATTATAATGCTAATTTTGTTCTACTTATTAACTCTTGCTCTTTCTATTATGATTTTGGTTGTCAGAGTTTATTCTAATCAGCTTTTGTATTGCCATTAAGCTTACCGTGCTCGATTCTTAAGCTCTGTTTGGGACAGCTTATGCTGATCAATAATCTCTATTTAAAACACAAAAATTGTTTTATAGTTGTTTGTTTGTGCAACTTATATAAAATCACTTATTTTAAAATTGATGATAAGTTGATTTTTAATAAGCTATCCGGGTCCAGCTTATGGCTTCTCATAAGCGCTTATCTCTTAAAAAAGCCATATGAGTGATTTTTTCCAGATATGATTTTTTCGTTCCGACGCGATTATTTAACCAAGGCGCGAATTTTTTGCCCGGGCGTGAACTTTTCGCCCGGGCGCGATATTTTCGCTCGGACGCGATCTTTTCGCCCGGGCGCGATCTTTTCGCCCGGACGCGATCTTTTCTTCCTGACGCGATTTTTTCGCTATGACACGTTTTTTTCACCCAGAAGAGTTTTTTTTCGCCCATGCGCAATATTTTTCGCCCGGGCGCGATATTCACCCAAGCGGATTTTTTTTGCTTTGGCGCGGTTTTTTCGCCCGGGCGCGATTTTCTCGCCGGGCCCGATTTTTTCCCCAAGGCGTGTTTTTTTCGCCCGGGCGCGATTTTTTCGCCCGGGCGCGATTTTTTCGCCCGGGAGCGATTTTTTCGCTCTGCCACGATTTTTTCGCCCGGGCGCATTTTTTTCGCCCGGAAGCGCTTTTTTCGCCCGGAAGTGATTTTTTCGCCCGAAAGCGTTTTTTTCGCCCGGAAGCGATTTTTTCGCCCGTAAGCGATATTTTGGTCCGAAAGCGATTTTTTCGCCCAGGCGCGGCGAGAAGTGATTTTTTCGCTCGGACGCGTATTTTTTTGCCTGAGCGTATTTTTTTTTCGCCCGGGCATGATTTTTTCATCCGGGAGTTTTTTTCCATTTTATCCAGGCGAAAAAATTGAATCAGGGTGAAAAAATTGTGTTGGGGAAAAAATTGTGCCTGTGAGAAAAAATTGCGCCCGGGACAAAAACACGGTCGGTCGAAAACAATCTTGCCCGGGCGAAAAAAATCGTGACGGGCGAAAAAACACGCCCGAGCGAAAAACCGCCCCCAGACAAAAAAAATCGTGCACGGACGAAAAAAACACGTCCAAACAAACAGACCCTTATGAATAAATGAGAAATTTAGATAAGCACTTATGACCAAACTATCCAAACAGTCGACTGCTTATTCATCATTGATTTTATAAAATCTCTATGCAAACATCAATTTTCAATTAGCGGCTTATTCATCATCATAAGTTGTCTCAAACAGAGCCTTAGTCGTTTACTACTGGTGATTGTGGTTTTTTTCAGGCTAGGAGAAACTTAGTGGAGAGAAAACAGTTGAATACAGATCTTACCAACAAATCGGCCCTCAATTTGAAGATGTATCTTGATAAGCAATTCCTCTCCAGGTTTGACTTCCAAACCTCAAAACAATAGTATTAGAGCATGCTACCTTGACAACTTCGCTTCGCTTCATGCTGTGGCATTTAATCTAATTAAGTAAAAGCTAATCTACATGATAAAAGACTTTGCTTTGTACGTCTTCTATAAATCTGAAATCATTTACCATCATTCCAATTTCAATTTTAAGTTGTGGCTAGAATTGTAACGATTCCGGTACGGTTCCGGTTCTACTAAAACAGTGAACTGAACCGTTAAGGTAACGGTTCTTCAAGTTAGAACCAAAACATTATTTGACTGGTTCCGGTTTCAACATAATTCCTAGGAACCGTAGGACCTACGGTTCCGATTCCTGTTCACTAAGAACCAAAACCAAATTATTTACTGGCGGTTCGGTCCGGTTCTATGCGATTCCGGTTCGATCATATTTTGTCTATTAAAGATTGCTCTTGTAAAGTTGATGATGCGATACTTTGAAGTCAAAGTAATCATCAATTTTCATATATACGAAGTTCCAATACTAATAAAGATTGCTCTTGTAAAATGAGAATGAACTAAAAAACACAAGAAAATTGTCTTTTAACACCTATGCATGTACCTTTTGAAGCAGTTTCTGCTATAAAGATATGCTACTAGTAGAGTTGTAACGGTTCAGTTTGCTTCGGTTTTTAATTAAAACCACTAACCAAACCACTCCCATGGAGTTCCAAAAATCTGGAACCAAACCAAACCGTGCACATCAGTGGAACTGAACTGAACCGAACTGTATGGTTAGGTTCGGTTCGGTTCGGTTCGGTTCGGTTTGAGTGATTTAAAAATATGAAAAAATAATTGGGACATGGAGATAAACAACGCATGAACAAAAAAACAGATAAACAAATTTAGGTAAATTTATTCTTATGAAAGATTTCTTTAATTATGCACCCGACTATAATAAATCATGTTTTATAATAAGTCATGTTATTTAATAAATCATGTTATAATATAAGTAATTTGAAACCAAAAATAGTGACTTCTAGTTCTAGTAAATTGTAACAACTAACAAGAGTGAAGACCTAACTATATTGATAATATATTAAAATTGTATTAAAGATAATACGGTTTGATTCGGCTCGATTCGGTTTGACATTTCAAACCGTGAATCAATACGAGCCACATGGTTTTTTAATGTTAGAACTCAGTTCGGGTGGTTAGCAATTCTAGCCGTAGCGGCCTGTCCAGTCGGGCTTCTAGCGGTTTGGCACAGCGGGTTATTGGGATGGTTGTCTAGCGGGCTAGTTTGAGGCCGCAGTTATTCCTCGGTTCTTAGCCGCATTACCGGTTTTGTTGATTAGCCGCAACGGTCTGGTAAAGCCGCAGCAGCCTGTCTGGAGCCGCATCAGTGATCTGGGGTTAGACTGCATTGGTTTGACAGGAGGTCGCAGTTGTGGTTTAGGTGTTAGCTGCAGCGGTCTTGTGTAGTCGCAATGGTCTGATTGAAGCCGCAGCAGTGAAGTGATGGGTAGTCGCACTGCGGTCTGGTGGCAACCCGTAGGTGCGGCCTGACTGCTTGTCTGGCGGTCTTCCATAGATTATGGTGGTCTTCCATAGATTATGGCGGTCTTCTCTAGTGGCCGCAGGATGTATAATTGTATTTTGTGTAGTGTGCGGTTTGTATATGTCAAACCGCATAAGCCGCCCGGCTTAAGTTTAGTCTCACATCGTGTATTGTACATTTGTACTCTCTCATCTCCCCCATTTTCTTTAAATAAGGGGGCATACTTATGTAATGATTACTTTTTTGGAACAATAAAATTTGTGATGTATTTACTTTTTGTCCATTTCTCTCTCATTTTTAACTTGGTATCAGCAGAAAACCGGTCCTTTGCTCCATTTTGTTTGCTCCTCGTTGTTTGTGGCTTGACTTTTGTAACCGCGTGGTTTCTTTTTCCCTCCCTTCTTCCGACTTCTTCCGGCTTCTTCCCTCCCTTGCTTTCTAGTCGCGTTGTTTGCGGCTTGTTCGCGCAGTTTCTTTTTCTCTTTTCTATTCACGCTGTTTCTCTGTTTAGGTATCGCCTTTTGGTCGCAGCATCTTTCCGGCTGCTGGTGTGTTGACACCGAGATCGGGCGGTCTCTTCTCCTGTTCTCGCGGGTTCTTTTCTACCTGCTTGTTCGCGCGGTTTGACTGCTTAACCGTGCTGTTTTTTTCTTCTTCTTCATGGACACTCCGTCTTCTTATACTACTTTCTCTGCTTCTCTCTCTCTTGCTTCTACTTCTATGTCTACTTCTGGTAATTTGGGTAGTGTGTCCAAGTTTTCTGGCCCAAACTATCTTGACTGGAGTGTATCATTTGTCTTTCTTTTACACTCTCAGCGTAAGCGCTCTCATTTGACTGATGACCTCCTCCTATTGGCTTAGCCACTTATGATGATTGGGAGGCTTCTGATGCCTTGGTCCGCACTTGGTTTGCTAACAGTTTGTCTAATGAATCTTCCTGTCATCAGACATGATCAAGCTGTCAAAGCTGAAAGGAATCATCTTGCTGCCCTATATTCCAAGGGGGCTCAGACTTTGCGCATTTATACTCTATATGTGGATCTCTTTGCCGGTCCTGTTATGACTCATGCTGCTGCTTATCAGGAGGTTCAGAGTCTTGGGGCCAAACTTCTTAAACAACGTCCTTTTTCTGCTGATCTTGTTGAGCAACAAAAACATTTTCAGGAACTTCTTATAGTTTGCTACTTGCTTCGTCTTCCTGATTCATATGACATGATTCGTCAGCAGATTCTAAGAGAGTTGGATACTCTGACTCTCGATGCTACTGCTGCTTGCATTTCTGCTGCTACAACTCTACTTCAGCATCCTTTGCTTCATTCTCCTTCTTCAGATATTGTTGCTCATCCTGCACGTCAGGACAATTTTGGTGGTCGAGGTGGCCGTACTGGAGGTCGTGGTTATTCTAAATTTCTCTGCTCTCATTGTGGCAAAGTTGGTCACTTGGTTGATCGTTGCTGGGTCAAACATCCTCACCTTCGTCCTGCTTCTGCTGATTCTGCCAAGAAGTCCACTACTTCTCTTGCTACTTCTGTTGTTGCTCAGGGAGCTACCATGAGTAGGTGGCTTATTTATTCTTGTGCTAATAATCATATGATGGGGAATTCTCAGCTTTTTTTCTTCTTTTGACCAAAGTACCCGGTTACCTCCGGTTCTTATTGATGATGTTCTCCATCACCAGTTCATGGATCTGGCACAGTGCATGTTACTCATTCTCTTCAGCTTCAGGACACTCTCTACGTCCCGAACTTTCCGTGCAATCTACTTTCTGCTACTGCTCTTTGTAAACAGTTGAACTGTGAAGCTATATTTATTGTTTCTACTTGTGCCTTTCAGGTTCCTCAGTCCAAGGAGATGATTGCTACTGGGACTGAAAGCGGCGGCTTGTTCCTTGATACTTCTGCCTTTTCTTCCTCCTCTCCTTTGATTCATTGACATCTTTGGCTCAAACATCCTCCTTCTCGGATTCTTTATCAACTTATGTCTGATTTATCTCGGGGAGATTCTTTTATTCGTTGTGAAGCTTGTCAGTTTGATAAACATCACAAATCTACTTTTCCTGCTAAAAATGGACGTATTTCTTCTCGTTCTTTTGAAATTGTACATTCCGATATATGGGGCCCTGCTCCTACTGAAACTATTGGTAGGGGTCGTTTATATTTTGTGACCTTTATTGATGATTTTTATCATTGTACATGGTTATATTTGCTCCGTGAATGCTCTGAATTTTTTTCTATTTTCACTACGTTTTATAATGAGATCCATACACAGTTTGATACTTCTATTAAAATACTTCAGTTTGATAATGCTAAAGAGTATCTTAGTCATCAATTTATATCATTTTGTACAGATCATAGTATTATTCATCAGACCACTTTCCCTTATACGTCGCAATAAAATGGTGTTGCTGAAAGGAAGAATCGTCATCTTTTGGATGTGGCTCATAGTCTTCTTACTCATATGCATGTTCACAAGTCATATTGGGGTCATGATGCTCTTCTCTCATGCTTTATTATTAATCGAGTTCTGTCATCGGTTATCGATGGGAAAACCCCTTTTTCTCTCTTGCATCCTAATGCGAATCCTTTTCATTTGCCTCCACGTGTCGTTGGGTGCGCTGCGTTTGTTCACTCTCCTTCTTCTGGTCGTGACAAATTTTTGCCATGCCCAATCAAATGTATTTTTTTGGGTTATTGTCCGACATAAAAAGGATACTGGTGTTATGATCCTGTTCTCCGCCGACAGTATGTTTCTGTCGATGTCACTTTCTTTGAGGATATCCCATTCTTTTCACCTTCCTCCATTCTTCCTTCTTCTAATGATCCAGTCTCTTTTCCTCTTGTGTCGGCCTCTTGTCCCGAGCCTATCATTCCTTCTTCTCCTTGTGATTCTCCTGCTCTTTCTGATTCATCTTTTGAGCTACTGCCAACACTCTTGGTTCGCTAGTCTCTCCTTCGGATGGAACTAAGAAAGTAGACATGATAGATCTTGATCTTTCGATTGCTCTCCAGAAAGGTGTTCGTTCATGCACTCAACATCCTCTTGCTGGTGTGGTATCTTATACACGACTGTCTCCTCTGGCGCAAAGTTTTGCTCTTGCCCTCTCGGCAAATGTTCTTCCTGCGTCTTATCGAGATGCTCTGGTTATTCCACATTAGAAAGCTGCTATGGATGAGGAGATGAAAACTCTAACTGAACGGGGTACTTGATCTCTTGTTCCTACTCCTCCTAGTGCTGATGTGGTTGGGTGTCGTTGGGTCTTTGACATCAAGTATTTTCCTGATGGTTCTGTTGATAGATACAAATCTCGGCTTATGGCTAAAGAATTTATACAAACTTATGGTGTGGATTTCTTTGATATATTCTCTTTTGTTGCCCTGATTACTACTATCCGTGTGAATAGAGATTGGGAAATGTCTCAGTTGGATGTCAAGAATGTCTTTCTCTATGGTGATTTGAACAAGACAGTTTATATGGAGCAACCTCCTGGGTATGTTTCTCAGAGGGAGTCTCAGGTATGTAAGTTGAATAAAGTCATCTATGGTCTTATGCAGAGTCCGAGAGCCTGGTTTGACAAGTTCAACGAGGTTATTTCTGTTGCTGGATTTGTTCAAAGCGCTGCAGTTCACTCTTTGTTTACTTAGAAGACCTCGTCTGATCTTGTAATTCTTGCAGTATATGTGGATGGTATTCTTCTTATAGGGGATGATATGAAAGGAATTGATATGACAAAGCAGAATCTGCTCAGGAATTTTGTTACAAAGGATATGGGGTCTCCTAAGTACTTTATAGGGATCGAGATATCTCGAAAATCTGGTTCTATCATTCTTTCACAGCGGAAGTATGCATTAGATCTTTTACAAGAGATAGGTCTTCTTGGAGCTAAACCTATTCGGTCTCCTATGGCTATGGGAGATGATAAATGCAGCAGTGTGACCTCTCCTCTTCTTGAAGATGTCACCAGGTACATGCATCTTGTTGGTAAACTCATCTATCTGACAGTTACAAGACCAGATATTTGTTATGCAGTAGGGAGTGTAAGTCAATTTATGCAAGCTCCCAGGGAGTGTCATATGCAGTCAGCTCTGAAGATTCTCGAGTATGTGAATGATGCATTAGGAAAGGGCTCTTATTCATGAAAAGGGGACATTTAAAAGTAGAGGCTTATTCTAACGAAAGCTACGCAGATGACAAGGGTGACATGAAGTCAACATCTGATTTTTGTACCTTCGTTGGAGGAAATCTGGTCAGTAAGAAGAGCAAGAAGCAGGCTGTAGTTGCCGGATCGAGTGCAGAAGAAGAGTGCAGAAGCATGGCTCTGGCTGCTTGTGAGCTGAAGTGGCTTCGGAATCTCTTGCTAGATCTGGGAGAGTTTTTTGATCACCCCCCTACCGATGTTCTGTGACAATAAAGCAGTTATACACATTTCAAAGAATCCGATCTTTCATGAGAGAACGAAGTATATCGAGGTTGATTGTCATTTTATTAAAGAAGAGATTCTGAATAATCAGATATGTACGCCGTTCGTTACCTCTGATAAGGAGCTGGCTGATGTCTTCACGAAACTGATTACTTCATTCACAGAAGTCTGTAGTAAGCTGGGCATGGTGGACATATATGCTCCAGCTTGAGGGGGAGTGTTAGAACTCAGTTCGGGCAGTTAGACGTTCTAGCCGCAGCGGTCTGTCCAGTCGGGCTTCTGGCGGTTTGGCACAGCGAGTTATTGGGATGGTTGTCCAGCGGGCTAGTTTGAGGCCACAGTTATTCCTCGGTTGTTAGCCGCATCAGCGACCTGGTTGATTAGCTGCAGCAGTCTGGTAAAGCCGCAACAGCCTGTATGGAGCCGCATCAGTGATCTGGGGTAAAACTACATTGGCCTGGCAGGAGGTCGCAGCTGTGGTTTAGGTGTTAGCTGCAGCAGTCTTGTGTAGTCGCAGCGGTCTGATTAAAACCGCAACAGTGAAGTGATGGGTAGACGCACTGTGGTTTGGTGGCAACCCGCAGGTGTGGCCTAGCGGCTTGTCTTGTGGTCTCCCATAGATTATGGCGGTCTTCTCTAGTGGTCGCAGGGTGTATTATTATATTTTGTGTAGTGTGCGGTTTGTTTATGTCAAACCGCACAAGCCGTACGGCTTAAGTTTAGTCTCACATCGTGTATTGTACATTTGTACTCTCTCACCTCGCCCCGTTTTCTATAAATAAGAGGATATACTTATGTAATGATTACTTTTTTGGAGCAACAAAATTTGCGGTTTATTTACCTCTTGTCCATTTCTCTCTCACCACATGATTTTTCAAAAAAACGGAACCATGACCGAACCGCAAGTTACTAAAACCGACCCGAACCGAACCGCGCGGTTTGGTTCGATTCGGTTTGGTTATGCGGTTTGATTGGTTCATACTTACATCCCTAGCTGCTAGAATGTTTCCGAAAAATATACTCTATCATTGAATGGTTGAAGCCTTAAAATAGCAAATGCTGCAAAGAAGGCAAGTGCTGATATTATATTTATAGCTGTAGCCATACAAACATTTCAAGATAGATTGTGACAAATAAAGTAGTTCAGTAAGTAATAAATTAGCCTGCCCATGTATACTCTAAAGTTAAAAAAACTATTGTGTTTTGTCTACAATCTCTCATAATATAATGAAGTCTGGAGACCAAAATTTTACAGTCTTACAAGAGGAGTAAGAAAATACTAAGCAGTTAAGCTCTACAATACGTGAAACTGATTGTTTCACATGGGTTTAATAAAATATTATTAGATTAACTTCAACTTCAATTAGGTAAAAGTGAATAATATTCAATTCACAAGCTCGGGAGATGGGGAACTTCTCAAATGGCTTTTAAGTTCGTGTTTACCTGCCAAATTTTAAATATATTGGTGCCGTCCATTTGTACCTGGGACATCACAATATCAAACCTAGATGAATCTTGGTAACACCTGCAACAGTAGCCCACCAAAAAATAAAGATTCTCTGGTTACAAGTTATAAATAAAGCTATAAATTAACTACAAAATGATAGATTATCAAAAGATGAATTTGAAGCACAGCTTATGTGCATGGAAAATAGTAAAAATTTGGAGATCTTTCAACTGTTATGCAAATAATAATAATAAGGTAAGAGTCATAGAAATATATCATAATTATTATGTAAATTAAAGTACACCATGAATCCATAGTAATACCTAATATGAATTTTATCAAATACCCTGAATGCAATTTTTGTCAAGAAACCATGAAATTTCTTCCCAAAAAGTTTAACGCCTTCTCTTTTTATTTATTACATACAAAAAATAAATATTAATTGTAACGTATAAGGTCTCACGTAAAGAATTAAAGAAATTATTAGTGATCACAACTTTTCAATAGTAATAAATTATCTTTAAGGTAGTCATCAAGCTTGTCATCACAACCTTCATCTATGTTATAAACATCAAAATGTATATCTTCACAATACAAAAAACTAGAAAATGAGAAAATGCAAAATTTTAATATAACAATCTACGTAAATTTAAATCATATTATGTACTTTACCGTTTGACATTGGTGAAATTGAAAATTTCTCCTTTAGTCAATCTTGTAAGTAAATCAAGGCTTGGATGGTATAAGACTTTAAACAAGAACGTTTCTTTTGAATTACTGTAGAGCTTGTGCTAAATGCAGACTCTAAAGACACGGTTGAAACAAGAATCTCCAAAATATCACTTGTCATTGTAGCTAATATTGGATATTTGCTCTCATTAACTTCCCACCACTTCAAAATATCAAATGTTGCATCATCCGTAGAAAACTAAAAGAATGCAAATGCATTAAGTATACAAAGTCAAATAAAATTCTATAAAAAGAAAAAAGAATATAAATTAAATATATACGGGTTCTTGTAAATATATCTTCAACTCGATTTTTATTTCTTCTTTCTTCCTTGTTTTTGCTTTAAACTTTAAGAAATTATTCATACTTAAATCTTCATTAAAATACACAACCGAAAATGACTCTTTGCAAAAATCACTTGCAACACTATGATGTCCAACATAATTCACCTTTTTCTTTATACCAATCAAATAAATTTGAAATCTCTTCAAACAATTTTTTGAAATTTGTATTGCTAAAATAATTACATACTTCACTATAGCAAAAAACCACAAAATCCAATTTTCTATGCGAATCAAGTACAACAACGATGACTAACACTATTGAATAATCCTTCCATATTGTGTAAAATTTTCAAACATGGCCACTTGCATTTTTTAGATAAATAAATAATTCCAATTCCTCCTTAAATGCAGTTGAATCATGCAGACTTGAAAAAAATACAAATTAGCTGTTGGAGTTCTTGGTGGTCAAGAGAATATTGGTTGAATAATCAAAAACTTTAAGAAAGTTGCATAATTCCTGAGTTATTGACCAATCAATTTCTGTAGGTGGATGCTTAAAACTCTCAACCAAATTGAATCTATAAAAACATCTTTATGTTCTAAAGCCCTTTTTAACATATGATATGTGGAATTTCACCTCGTCACACAATTCAGAAGTAGCCCTCGATCACCCAACTTTAATTCAGTAAATACTTTTAGACACTGTGGAGATGAAATAACAAATTTTAGAGCATCACGAATTCAAACTATATTTCCATCTAGATTCAGTTGTACAAGTCGTGTTTTATCTTTTTCTATGTTCACCCCGGGTCTGGGTAGTTATGTATTTTCCTTATTTTTTAGGTTTTCTCTTACTCGAGTATATGTATGAGTAAGGGACTGGCATTATGATTATCACAATACATCGTTTTTCCTCTCCACATGGGTATCAGAGGGGGAAAACCCGTGCCCTAGCAGTCAATCAGATCGATCTCACCGTCTCCCATCACGCTTCTTCCCGCAACTCGTCGCTCGTCTCCCGTCGTGCGCTTCTTCCCGCAACTCACCGTCGTCCGTCTCCCATCGCTTCTTCCTCTTCGTGATGTTGGGCGGCGTCATTGCAGGCTATTGAGAGGAATGGCGTCGCCGTTCCCCCATGAAGCAGTCTGCCTCTCCTTCGTGAAAAACAAGTGGGTCGCTGTCCTTCTTGGCACGGATCCGTGCCGCCTGCTGTGCTACCGCGCCGCTGTCCTGCTCCCGTGCCACAACCTGTGCTGCTACCCTGGGTGCTGATTACTGCTGCCCCGGGTCACTGTTTTGCTACCATGCCGCTCCTGTGTCGCTGTCGGTGCTGCTGATCTGTTGATCTGCACAACAGAATAAGGTGTTGTTGATCTGTGCTTCTTGTGGCGGTATATGTGAACCCGATTCATTAGTTTCTTCTTTGGGCATGATCCAGCCTCCGATGGTTGAGCCTTAGCAGCCCCATGGCCACTCTAGCTCCTTGAAGATTACCACAGTTCCTCTGGATGACACAAATTACCTGGAATGGTCTCGTGCTGCTCAACATGTTATCTATAGTCAACAGATGTTTGGCTATATCGATGGGTCGATTACGGAGCCTCTAGTGACTGACCCCTCCTAGAAGCGATGTGATTCTGACAACTCTCTGGCTGTGTCTTGGCTCCTGCATTCGATGTCGGCAAAGTTTATCGGAGCTATATACTGATGGACTCTGCGTTCGAGAACTGGACTCGTGCTTGGGAAACATACTCTCAGATTGGTAGTTTCACCCACGTTTATGAGCTCACTCGCCGCATTTTGGAGTTGTGGCAAGGGTCGATGACTGTCTCATCATTCTTCTCAAGAGTTTGAGCGCTTGTATCAAGAACTGGACTACTTTGCACATTTCACTCCAGCTTGTACAGCGGATGCCGTCTTGTTAAAGCAACGAGAGGACCGCTTCCATCTTCATGTCTTCTTAATGGAATTGAATATGGAATTTGATGTGGTCCGGACACATGTTCTCCACCGTTCTCCTCTTCCCTCTCTTTGGGAGGCGTTCAACATGATTCTGGGAAATGAAGAACGTTTAACATCTCTCAGTGTTATGATTCCTCCAGATCGTTCTGCCTTGACATGTGTTGGTCATGGCCTCTTCCCAACTCATGCATCTTCTGTGCCTATCTGCGATTACTATGGTCGACGGGGACACTCTCGGGAGGCATGCTTCAAACTTCATCCGCAATTGGCCCCTCCTGGACGTGGTCGTGGTCAGGGTAGTGGACCTGGCCATGGGGGCCATAGGCATAGTGGCTACAGTTCTCATGGCTTACACTACTGATGTCTGTGATGAGTCCCAGTCTTCGGCTTCCTCCACTCTTACTGCACATGAGTTGGATGCCTTTTCGCCGCTTGCTCCACTCCCAGTCTGATCCGGTCACTAGAAGCTCTACCTCTCTTACTACTGTTACTATGCTTAGTGATCATGCGACCACTAGCTCACCTTCGGAGTGAGTGCTCTACTCCGGTGCCACCCACCATATGACTGAGTCCTCCTCAGGTTTTCTCTCTTATACTCCTTTTTCTGGTAAGGAGAAAGTTATTTCTGCTAATGGATCGTTGTCCTCCATTGCGAGCAAGGGCAATATTTCTTGTTCTCCATTCATATCTCTTACATCTGTTAATCACATCCCCTCCTTTCCACGCAATTTACTTTACATCAACAATCTTACGAAATCTCTTAACTGCTCCGTAACATTCTTTCCTAATTCTCTTGTTTTTCAGAAACTGGGTACGAAGCGGAACATTAGTAGTGGTAGGTGTAGTGGCGGCTTGTACTACCTGGACACTCCTCCTCGTTCTCAGGCTCTTTCCAGCTCTACTGTTACTGCAGAGGATGTTCACCATTGATATCTGTGTTTGGGACACCCGTCCTCTGTCTATCTGCAAAAATTATTTCCTTTTTTTTACCTTTTCTTCAGAAATTTGATTGTGATATTAGTGATCGGTCTAAACATGTGCGACAGACCTCTTCATATCTTTCTTTTCCTAGTAGCACTCCTTTTGATGTTATACATTTTGATTGTTGGGGCTCGTCCCCCGTTGTATCGTTGACTGGTTTTTGCTGCTTTGTCACCTTTATTGATTGTTTCTCGCGTACTACATGAGTTTATCTATTAAAAAGAAAAGTGACGTTTTCTCGTGCTTTCAAGTCTTTTATAACATGGTGAACAATCAATTTAATGTCACTATCCGTGTTCGTTGAAGTGATAATGGAGGGGAGTATGACGATCATGGTTCCTTTAGCGCTTACCTCACCTCTCATGGTATCATCCACCAAAAAATGTGTTCTTACGCATCTACTCAGAATGGAGTGTCCAAATGGAAAAATCGGCATCTCCTCGAGGTTGCCCGTTGTCTCCTCTTGACGATGCATCTTCCTTAACCATATTGGGGTGATGCGGTACTTACTGCTGTACATCTTATAAACCGTCTTCCTTTTCATGTTCTCTCATTTACTACTCCTCTAGCCGGTATCTCGACCTCTAGCATGATTCATTCTTCTCATTTGCCACCCGTGTCTTTGGGTGCGTCTGTACGTGCATGTGCACCAACCTCAACGTGACATACTTGACCCTCGGGCTCAACGTTGTGTCTTCCTTATCTATTCCTCCATGACCAAAGGATGTCGCTGTTATCACCCCCTCCCGACGTATGTTCTGTACCATGGATGTTACCTTCTGTGAGGGGGATTCCTACTTTCCGTCGAATCATGTCCTTCGTCAGGGGGAGAGTATTATTACGGATGTTGTTACTGCTGTCCCTCTGCCTCTTCTTCCATCTTCTTCCTCTATTCCTTTAATGCTTTATACTCCTGTACTATGCTCTCTCATTTCCCCCATGTATAACACCGTCGTTTAGGTAAACAGGTCACCGCCGCTCCACCTCTACCAGTGCCGATGTCGGACTCTGATTCTGATGATGCCGATCTGCATATGTCTCTTGCCTTGCTGAAAAAGGGTAAAGCTACTTCCACGCAACATCCGATTTCTAATCTTGTAGCTTATCATCATCTTACTCCGATCCATCAGACTTTTGTTTCATCTCTTTCTCTAGTTATTATTCCAAAGACATGATAGGAAGCAATGGAAATACCGACTTGGACATAGGCTATGCGGGATGAGATGTCTGCCTTGGACAAAAATCATACATGGGATATCTCCATTCTCCCTTCAGGAAAGAATTCTATAGGTTCCTGGTGGGTCTTCTCTGTTAAGAAGAACCAAGATGGCAAGGTGGAACGGTACAAAGCGTGTCTTGTCGCTCAAGGATACACCCAGACTCAAGGAGTTGATTATTAGGAGACTTTTGCTCCTATAGCAAAAATTGACTATATTCGGGTTCTGTTATCATGTGCAGCTTGTCTGGACTGGAAACTTCGTCAAATGGACGTGAAAAATGCATTTCTCCATGGCGAGTTTAAGGAGGAGGTATACATGAAATTCCCTCTTGGTTTTATGATGGAAGGAACTGAAGGGATTGTCTACTGCCTAAGGAAATCCTTATATGGCCTGACGTAATCTCCAAGGGCCTGGTTTGGAAGATTTCTCACAACACTGCTCAAGTTTGGGTACAAGCAAGCCCAATTGGATCATACCATATTCATACGGAGACATGCAATGTGTTGTCATTTTCATTGTCTATGTGGATGACATCGTGATCACTGAGAATGATACAGAGGATATTGTCAACCTCAAGACCCTCCTATCAGCTGAATTTGAAGTGAAGGACTTGGGAAGATTACGGTACTTCGTGGTCATCGAAGTGGTTAGATCTGAGCGGGGTATCTTTATATCCCAACGGAAGTATATATTGGATCTCCTAAAGGAAACTGTTAAGCTTGGTTGTGTTCCTGCGAACACCCCTATGGAGGAAAATCACATAATTGATGAAGATGGTGATGGTGATCATGCGGATGTATCGCGTTACCAAAGATTGGTCAGAAAAATTATATACCTATCTCATACTCGCCCTGACATTACGTATTCAGTTGGTATTCTTAGCAGATATATGCATTATCCTAGAATCAGACATCAAGAAGTAGTGTATCGTCTACTGCAGTATTTAAAGAAAGCTTCTGGTCGCGGCCTCCTATTCTCTAGAAATAATAACTTGGAGATTGAGGTTTTTACTAACGCTGATTGGGATGGTTTTCAGGATGATAGAAAGTCCACAACAGGATACTGATCCTTTGTTAGTGGTAACCTCGTAACGTGGCAGAGTAAGAAGCAGAATGTGGTGGCCAGGTCAAGTACAGAGGCCGAATATCGTGCCATGGACCAAGGCTTATGTGAGGGATTATGGCTGCGTACTGTATTACAGGATTTGGGTTTCCCTGTGGCAGACCCTTTTTCCTTATTTTGTGATAATAAGGCTGCAATTAGTATTACTTATAACCCGGTCCATCATGACCAGACATGGCTAGTATTAAGGATCACTTAAATAAGAAAACAGTTGTTACTCTTTTTGTTCACTCCAAAGATCAGCTGGTTGATGTGTTCACCAAAAGCTTGGGGTGTGATGTGTTTACCGACTATATCCAAAAAATTTGGAGTACTGATATCTTTTGTCCGACTTGAGGGGGAGAGTTGTGAAATGTTATGTATAAGTTGTGTTTTATCTTTTTCTATGTTCACCCCGGGTCGGGGTAGTTATGTCTTTTCATTGTTTTTAGGTTTTCTCTTACTCGAGTATATGTATGAGTAAGGGACTAGCATTATGATTATTGCAATACATCCTTTTTCCTCTCCACTGATTCTTGAGGCCTTCTTTGACGATTAAATTTAAAATGTGTGCAAAATATCTATTATTTAAATACTTTCTAGCAAGTGGAAGCGATAATAAATAATGCTCTTTTAGTGTAGATACAACAATATTTTTTACTAACAAATTATCTAAGACAAGAGCGCATAATCTGTTGGGTACATTGACCACAATGTCCTATATTTAAAGAAGGTCACAAGTCAATCATAAACACAAACATGTATTTGATACATGTCTGAGTTCATATATGCAGGATGTCTATAATAATGTGATTAGACAGGTTAAGAGTGTCAGAAGAATGGCTGGTGAGAAGTCAGCAAGATCAAGATAGTCAGGAAAATGGCTAAGTCCAAATGCATTGAGTGAATACACACCACTCAACTCCTGAGGTCAAAAAGCATTGATAGTTAGACTATCACTCAAAGCCTCAGTGGAGAAAGCTAGAAATTTGGCTAAGGCTCTATTTGTTTGGGCATTTTGATACTCCGTTTTTGGCAAACGCCGCCAGAAGGAGGGTAAACAAATGAACCTCCGGCGGCATTTGCTCTGTTTCCACCCGTACGCCTTGAGAAATGCCCCAAAAAGCTCAGTTTGGAGCAGCCACCTCCCCCCTCCGGTTCGAACACTCCGTTTTCACCTGCCGGATCGATCCGCCACCGCCGAACCAAATGAAGCCTAAGTATAAATGTGTCGGGTGAATGACATACACTCGATGCCTACTCAAGGAAAAACTAACTATAAATGCATTTAGTGAAGGACTTACACTCAACGCCTTCTCAATTTATGTGTTAAAAGACAAATGCGTCAAGTGAAGAAACTTCACTCAACGTATCAGTGATAGATATAAATTTGGCTAAGTATAAATGCGTCGAGTGAAGAGCCCTCACTCAACGTCTCTGCATCAAATAGAAATTAGAAAAATTCTAATGTGTCGAGTGAAGGCTGCATCAGAAAAAATTTGTCTAAGTACAAATGTGTCAAGTGAAAGCTATTCACTCAACGCCTCTGGAGTTAACCGTAAAAGCTTAGATTCGTTGAGACATAATGCATCACTCAACGCCTGTACATAATCAGAATTATTCCAAGTCTTTTGGCGTCGTGTCAAATCTTATGACGTCATCCTTAAATTCAAATCGACGTAAATCTCGCGTAAAAAAACAAAGACTGCTAGATTGATCGGGCAATGATATCCTGGATTGAATCCGCCATTAAAGCTGGCCATACCGTTTACCAAAGTAGAATATAACCGCTACAATTGTCGAGATATAAAAGGGAAGACGGTGGTGATTATTTTACAGAAACTTTTTACAAAAACTTTGTCATTTCTCCAAACCCTAAGTTTTGCAAAAGTCGACTAGCAGAGCTCAAGCCATTTTCTGTTCATCTTCAAGTCTGCAACACAGAACAATAAACTTTCTCAAGATTGAAGAAGAATCAGAGCTTGCAGAAGTTCTACACAGCACAAGGTTATTAACCTCTGAAGAAATAATTTCTTGTTGCTGTGAGGAAGGACTATTTATAAAACACTCAATGAAGAGGACTCGGGGATTTATCTCTGGAGTCATTTCCCTCAAACCATTATTCAAATATGTGGGATCTCTCTAAGATCTGAGTTATAAGTCTAATTTATAAAGACTGAGTTATAGGAGTTGGTGAACTCTGAGTTGTAGGGTCCTTGAGTGGATCTGAGGTAGGATCTTGGTGAAGATCTGAGGTAGGAGATCAGCTGGATCTTTGATTTGTAGGAGTTGATGAACTCTGAGCTGTAGGGTCCTGGAGTAGATCTGAGGTAGGGTTTTGGAGTGGATCTAAGGTAGGAATGAAAGTAGTCTGAGTTGTAGGAGTGGTGTACACTATGAGTTGTAAGATCCTAAGGGATCTGAGGTGTAAGCTCAAGGAGCTGAGTATAAAGGAGGAGCTAAGCGAATCTAGTGTTGGGTTTTTGCAAGGATGACATAACACTTGTGCACGTAGTAGAATTAAAGAACAAGAAAAGTCAAAAGAGTTCAGATCTAGCGATGACCATTAATCAAGAATTAAATGCGGTGAAATAAAATTACCTTTGAGGGATTGAGTCTATACTAAACCAAGGTGCTCCGAGTGATTCCAACGAACGACAATGGCTGGAGTTCCGAGCATAAAATAGTCTCCACGCCTCTGCGGATATCTACACGAGCACGGAGAACACTAGACTCTTGTCACACAAGATCTAGGTTGGAAGTAGGTATTCCCTCAACGTCTCCACGGACTACTAGATCCGTTCAAGGAGAGGAGCGGAGACAAATCCGACGCTCAGGAAACCTTTTCTGGAGACGATAGTAGGTCGGGTGGTCAGCGACAGCAAGTGGCTTTCACGAATTTGCGGAACAGTTCCGTCGTCGGGAGAAAGATGCCATAACTCGATTAGGTTAGAGGAATGAACAGTTACTTATCGACTCGCTGTACAAATCGTATTTATATAGAAAGCCGAACCAACCGATACCCGCAGACTAGTCGAGCAAGACATAAAGGAAATAAACCGGATGAAATAGAATTCGTCGAGTATCACGTCGATATTTGACGAATCAAAAAATATTCATCGAGATAACACGGATATACTCGACGAATCAATACAGAGCAAATCGTCCACGTATTAAGAGGATATTCGGCGAATCGACGATACTCGACGAATCGCGATACTCGACGAATCGTGATACTCGACGAATGAGTCTAATTTGTTGAAACTGTCATGACTATACTCGACAAATCTGAGACAGAAGCGTTGAGATGTCACGATGATACTCAAAAAAATTCCCTTAGAATCTTCTAACAACTTACCTGATGACTCATATTCATAATATAGGTCCCGAAATGAAAATCCTTCACACCCAGAACATCATAGGTTTTGTCCTTCACGCATATCACATATGATCAATGCCAACACAAACCTTGCCAACTACTACAATGCTCTTATGTGCGACCTCATAGGCTCATATTGCGTTGGCAGTGAGGCTACATGTTTGATCACTTCCAGATCACCATGGTAATACCAACATCTAGCATGTTGGGTATTGTATCCACAATAACCTAGATTTGTATGAAGTCACCCTTAAACTAAGATGAATTAAGTTGTATTTGGTGTCTTGTTTAAGTTTTGTGTTTGTAGGACTTAATTGCCAAGTGTAGACCAATGTCAGTCTACAGTGGGTCACCAAACACAGGACCATACAATGTAATCCCTCATTGTGTGATCCATGGTGTTGACTCATGTGTAGCCTCTCGATGGGATACACTTCATTTTCAAGCACTATACTTTTTGGAGAAAGACATGTTGCTGATTCCATTGAAGAAAGAAAACTTTTCTGGAAACAAATTTTTTTCTAAGTATTTTACTCGGGAAGAACTTAAGTACTCGAGTAGTTTCTTTGATAGTACTCGAGTATGCTAAATCTGGATTTCGAGTAAGGGAAATAGTTCTTGAGAAGATTGAACATAGCTCTCGAGAATTCAACTCCATTACTCGAGCAGATCCCCTCTTATTCTCGAGTTAAACACAGTTACTATCTCAGAATTTTCCAAGTCTTTTACTCGAGTAATTAAGTCCATTACTCGAGTGTTTGAGTACTTTGTCTCGAGTGACTGAAGACAAGTACTCGAGAAGTGTCTATCTTACTAGAGTAGTGAAGTACCTGTACTCGAGAAGTCTATCTACTTCTCGAGAAGCCAATCTCTAGTACTCGAGTAGTCAGATTTCTTCTCAGAGTTTTCTCCAAGTCCTCTACTCGAGAAGATTACTTCCATTTCTCGAGTAACATATTTAGTACTCAAGTAAAACTCATTCTACTCGAGTAATAACGAATTCTTTCCTGAAGTTTCCTTAATTGCTTCTTCTCGAGAAGCTTGAAGTTGTCCTCTTGAGAACCTGAAGTAGTACTCGAGTAATCATTTCTTCACTCGAGTAATGCAGTTATTTTCTCTCTGAAAATCGCTAAGTATCAGGACGCATTTTTCAAAATGATTTCATTAATTATTGGTCCACGTGTCCAAGTCATTTAAGATTACAACCGTTAGTTAAAATATTATAAAAGGTCTTGTCATTCAGACCAACCCTAATATGCATAAGAAGAAATTCAGAATCCCTAATTCTCTTTCCTAAATCGGAAGCCGCCGCTTATCTTTCTTATCACCAAGCGATTTCGATCAAGAACAATTCAGAGCAGTCGACTCGCAGATCAAGATCTTCTGCAATCTACACATCCTCTCCTTGATCTTGTGAGTCCAGAAATTTCAGATCAATGATCTAGCTGAGTCTTCTTCAATATATTCTGACAAAGCCGCAAAGTTCAAGAAGGAAGACCTAGGCAGAAATTTCTAGATCTGAGAGATTTTACTATTTATATTTCTTATTTCAAATCTATTCTTGTAAGAGATTATTATCCGAGTGTAGGAGCTTTGTCCTCCGAGTTATTGTAGGAAGTTTTTATCTTCTGAGTGTAGATCTGTTTTGTGGATGGAGTTGTAGGAACGTTGTTCTGAGTAGTAGGATTATTTTCAATCTGAGATTAGTGATGTAGCCGAGTCTAGTGCATTGCTTGATCGGTGAGTGGAAAGTGCATGTACCCAAGGTTGGGGAACCACTATACTTCTTGGTTTTGTCTATGATTGCTTGGTTATTTTCTGAGCATGGATCGCTAAAATTTTTATTCCGCAAAAAGACGTAGACCTCACATATTCACCCCCCTCTAGGTGATTTAGGTAGACAACTTATAAAATCAATTGGTATCAGAGGCAGGTTGTTCGTCAAAAGG
Source organism: Platanthera zijinensis (assembly GCA_039513925.1). Taxonomy (NCBI): domain Eukaryota; kingdom Viridiplantae; phylum Streptophyta; class Magnoliopsida; order Asparagales; family Orchidaceae; genus Platanthera; species Platanthera zijinensis. The sequence goes on along the minus strand of CM077094.1, from coordinate 71,177,611 downwards.
TTAACACCTTGAACATATCTCCTCCTAGTTGTTTATTGAGTTATTCAAGCATGGACAAAGCCAAGGATTTTGCCAAACTTCCTCTGTGCACAAAGACCAACTTTCCCATATGGAAAGAAATGATTAAATTTTTCATGGAAGCTGTGAATCCAAGGATCTTCATGATTGTTGAAGAAGGTCCTCATGTTCTCATGACCGTCATTGATCCTACCAAGCAAGTTCCTAAGAAGTTGATGGATCTTGATAAGGATGAGATTGCACTTGTCTCATTAGATAAGAAAGCCAAAAATATTATAGCAAGTACAGTCGATGATTCTATGCTATAAAACTTGATTCACTTCCAGTTCGCTAAAGAAATATGGCAGTATCTTATAATTTTGATGGAAGGCACTGAAGACGTTAGGGATGACAGAAGATCCCTTCTAAATCAAAAATATGAAGCGTTCCGACAAAGTCCCAAGGACTCCATTGTAGATACTTTTGAGAATTTCTTCAAGATTGTCAACGGCCTAAGAGTCTGCGGTCGAATCTTCACCAACGGAAAACTGAATGATAAGTTCTTGAGATCTCTAACTAAGGAATGGGATAACAAGGTTTGTGCTATTCAGGAATTTGGAAAGCTAGCTGAAACTGACCCGCAAAATCTCTTCGGAAAGCTTATGTCATATGAGCTGCAAATCAATTCAAGAAAAGCTGATGAAGAGAAGAACAGGTCTTCATCCAAGGAGAAGTATGTCGCTCTCAAAGCAGGCACCTGATGAGTCCTCTTTATATACCTATTTTCGGACTCATCTAGGCTTATTTTCTTGTCTTTGCACACCGTTTAGCGTCATTTGCACTCCTTTTGCTTCGCTACGGTTTTCCACGTCTTGTGCACTCTTTTAGCCTATTTCTGTGCGTGTGTGTATTTCCCTTTTACTGTGCATTATATTTATGTCTGTGACTTCCATGATCGACATCCCGTCCAGTTTTCCTGCAGGTTCTGGGATTGTGTGGGCGTCCGGGGTAGGACTTTCACCATTTTTGGCAAAGGAGTCAATGGTCGTGCGTTTTTACCCATGCACGACCATCGACCTCTTTGGCGCACGATCATCGGTCGTGCGCAGTCATGACCTCTCCTGTGAAAGTTCTGTCCCGGCATATCGCACGATCACCAGCCATACCGCGCACGATCACTGCTCGTGCGCTGCCGGTCGTGCGCAGTCATGACATCTTTTTCCACTTTTCTGCCTCCATATCGCACGATCACTGACCATATCGCGCACGACCGCTGGTCGTGCGCCAGTGATCGTGCGCGCTGTTTATTCTGCAATCTATAAATACGCAGGTTCCGCCCTAGTTTCAGGAGATCGCCCCGATCCGCCATTTTTCCGCTGTTTTCTGCTCCGAAGAGGGATTTCGCCGCCCTCCATCATCCTCCACCATAGGGAGTTGCTCCGGGCAAGCCTTCAACGCCAAATCAAAGCCGGAGCATCCCCTCGGCCTCCTCCTTCATCCCCAAGCTTCAAGCGGAGTTTTGACCGAGCTTTCTCCATCAAGCTAGGAGGGGCTGGAGCCACAATCTACCGGGTCATTTCAACGAAGAAGACGGGTCCATTGGGAGTGAGTGACAGCCTTCTCTACCCCGGACGCAGTTGAGGACCGAGCTTGGACTCGGATTGACAACCCAGGATTCCAACCGTGAACCCTCAATAAGGCTTCGGATTCGGTCGATTCGCACACCTCTTCCTCTTGTATTTGATAGCTTAGCTTAACCCTTTGTATTGATGAAGTACACTTTATTGTAGTTAATGATCTTGCACTTTTTCATGTCTATGTGATTTGTGTGATTTTGTTATTATTGCTTGAGGTGCGCCATATTCCATCCACCACCATCCACCCTTGCCGCACTAGCAATTGCTAGTGGCGTGCATTGCGAAGAGGTGCTTACGACTCTCATTCCGCCATTCTAACCACCTCATCTGCTAGCCTACTCGTCCATCCGCCAAGCGATTCGGTGCATAGCGGCCCGTGTAGTTTCCATCCCGCCTGGTGAAGCATCGCATAGCGGCGTTGTATAGGAGTAGCTTGTAGATTTTTACTTTATTTTCCGCAACAATCAAAACCCCCATTTCATTACCTCCGACCCGAGGACTTCAATCTCAAGTCCTCCTCGACATTAACTCATCCCTTACTGTGTTCCTCAAGAGACCGACACTCGGGGATTTATTCCCAAACTTTATTACTTGTGCGACCGGTGCGCTTGCCGTACTTTCCACGCATCATGTTTTTGGCGCCGTTGCCGGGGAACACTGTCGTTTGAGTTTTTGAAGAGGTAGATGCAAGATAGTCGCCCTTGTCCATTTGTTCATACCCTGTTTTGTCTTTATTTTAGTTTTTGAAATTGTTTACTTTATTTTTTTTGTCCCTTCCTTGTTTTCTTTTTTTTTATATTGCAGATCCGAGTTGTTTTATTCTTGTGTGTAGTAATTTCCGGTAAATATTTCTGTTCGCGATGGATTCTGCTGCCGAGTGCCGTATTATTGACGCTTTGCGGAGATGCATCGATGCCATGGCTGTTTCTAATGCCGAGCACTGTTTTCGGTGTATTCTATGTCAGGGTGTGGGCCATATGTTGAAGGATTGCCCTCGCTTGTGCAAGCCTTCTACCTCTGTAGACGCATCCGCAGCAGTCCCCTGTTCGCGGGAGACTACTGTGGATGGGCCTACCAGGGTGTTGCCTGGCCCATACACTGACATGGCGCACCTTGCTCGATCTTTGCCCGTTGAGATTACGGAAGAATCTCTCGCTGCATATGGTTGCTTCATGGGTTCCTCAACCCCTTTTTACGAGCTTCCTTTGAGTGATCACTCTCACTCGGATGTTAGCCCGCAAGGAGTGGATCGGGAACTCATGGACGATCCTGTATGGGACGATGAGAGTGTTCCGGTCGTCGACGGGGTGGCATCTGCGGATGATGTTGTGAAGGGGCCTGCGCATTCTATGCCTGATTTTGAGAGCAGCTTTGCCCCTACGCAGTATTTGCCGGAGTTTTCTACTCCTTTTTATTGTGAGTCGGCTGATGAGGCCGTTATTGTGGATGATTCGGTGCCTGAGGTTGTGCCAAAGTGGGATGAGAATCCTACTATCTCCGACGGAGAATGTGGATCTTCGGAACACTTCTACGCACCCCGGTGGGACGAGGAATATCCTCTTTCCGATGCGGAGGTTTGCACCTCTTTGTTGGACGAGGCCGTTCATCTTACCACCGCGGACCTCGAGTTGTCAGATTCCCCCCGATACGACTCGTATGATTCCAACGATGATCATTGTTTGGATCCTGCTGGGGGTGATACCGGGATCACTCCCCCGATTTCTGATTATTTTTGTCCTTCTACTCTTTTATTCCTTGATCCCCCTTCCATATCTGAGCCTGTGCGGGTTGATTCTCCGCTGGTGTGCTGGGATGACGATGAGCCTTGTGCTCAAGCCGTTGACTCCTATGCACCTGTGTGGGATGACCCCTTGCTAGGCAAGGATTCTTTTTGTGATGAGATGAGCGAGGACCAGGTCGCCTCCTCATCTTATTTCCTGCTTCCTCTACCTGAGCTTTTCAGGTATTATTATCTAGGTAGAGGGGTAATTGTTCTATCACCGTATCGGTACCCGTTACCGACACGGATATTAGAACAGTTACCTGTGCATTTTCTATTTCATAGGCCCATTAGCTAGAACCGTATAGAATTTAATAAGTCGTGCTGGGATGGCAGTAACCCCAGTAGTTATCTTATATTTTCTGCATTTTTATTTTCATGTCTATTTTAGTTTTAGCATTCTTTTTGTATACTTTTCTTTTGTTTTTGTGGAGCTCACCCCTGCAGGTTTTCATGGAAACTACGCATTGGTGGGGTTGTGATTCTTCGTTCGGCGGGCCTGCTTCTACTTTTCATGCGTCTTCTGGTATGCTCACTAGCTGAGCATTGGGTAACCTCTTCCCTTAGCTCTTTTTGATTTAAATTTCTATATCATTTGATGTGTTGTTTAGTTTAAGTCTGGGGGAGAGTCAGTTTACCTTTCACGCGCACACATTTCGTGTGCATACTAGAAGCTTTTATAGTTATTATTTTGTTTAGTTCATTTCTTGCACACCACTGCACCAACATGAGCGCGTGCTTAACTTTTTGCGTGTTGCGAGTTAAACTCGTGTCTTTGTCAGATTTTGGTAAAATTATGATGCTGGCTTAGGATTGTGTGATGGAGTAAAATGTTGGCCTTGCTGTGTTTCTAGTCAACTACTCTCGTTTTGTGTAGAAATTTGTGTAGATTTAATTTTTCCGTATGCTTATAGTTTTATACTTTTCTATTTGCGTACATATTTCTTATTCTACTCAAAAGTCGGTGAATCGGTGTGAATCAAACGGTAGCGTAGGAATGTGTATAGCCGCCACTAGACTTGTATTGCTTGAGTCGGGAGGAAGGATTATCTTTCTCGGTTGCTAAGAACTTGCCCCACGCTATTCTTGAAGCATTGGTACACGGTTAGTCTAGCGTGAGAGTGATGTAGGCCACCTTTTGGCCCGGTTGAGCTTTGTACCCATTCCTAACATCGCCCTTGCTAGCCCCTTTGTGCCTACCCTTCTTTTTGATTCAGCTCCACTATATTCGCCAAAGCCTCATAGCCGATCCTAGTCGCGCACCCAAGTCGAGCTTAGTGTTTTATATTTTCATGTTGGGTTGTGATGTGGTATTTTTATTTGTGAAAATGTGGAAGTGCTCCCAAGTTTTATTTGCTGAAAATTGTGTATTGTGAAAAGAAAAATATTTGAAAAAGAGAAAAAAAGAAAAGAAAATGATTTTAAAAAAAGTGAATATGAAACGTGAAAAGAAAAAGTTTGATTGAAAATCTTTATTTGAGATGATTTGGATTTGGAGTAGGCGGTGCACACACCCATTTAGTAAAAGTTAAGTCTGGGGGTGTGGTGCACCAGTGTTTATTTTGTGGGCAGCGGGTACTAGTTTTGTACGTTAGCTCATTTGAGTTAGGTGCATACCCTTCATATTTATCCTTATTTTCCTCACCGTAACCCAAGCCCCATTATTACCCGAAGTCCTACGGACTTGCGCTTGAGTTGACTAGTGCCGTGGAGAGAGTGCGAACGGGCAAGCTTATGGTTCCCGACATTGGTGGATTCCTTTGGGGGTAATCTTGAGCCCCGGTCTTCGGCAATGCTCACCTTAGTGGCCTGTCTACTTTCACCATGCGTAGGACCAGATGATTCACCGTGATTCCACTTTTGAGTAATGATAAATTTTTGTTACGCATTGTGAAAAATATAAAACATTTTGTGTACTTAAGAATTTCCTCTACTTTATTTTTATGCATGCGAGCATGCGACTTCGCATGGTACTCCGTTTTGCAATTTCTTTGTTAGCTAGTTCATTTTCCCCGTCTGCTTAGGTTTTGTTTGCTCGGGACGCGCAAACGGTTAAGTCTGGGGGTGTGATGAGTCCTCTTTATATACCTATTTTCGAACTCATCTAGACTTATTTTCTTGTCTTTGCACACCGTTTAGCATCATTTGCACTCCTTTTGGTTCGCTACGGTTTTCCACATCTTGTGCACTCTTTTAGCCTATTTCTGTGCGTGTGTGTATTTCCCTTTTGCTGTGCATTATATTTATGTCTGTGACTGCCATGATCGACATCCCGTCTAGTTTTCCTGCAGGTTCTGGGATTGTGTGGGCGTCCGGGGTAGGACTTTCACCATTTTTGGCAAAGGAGTCAATGGTCGTGTGTTTTTACCCACGCACGACCATCGACCTCTTTGGCGCACGATCATCGGTCGTGCACAGTCATGACCTCTCCTGTGAAAGTTCTGTCCCGGCATATCGCACGATCACCAGCCATACCGCGCACGAGCACTGCTCGTGCGCTGCCGGTCGTGCGCAGTCATGACATCTTTTTCCACTTTTCTGCCTCCATATCGCACGATCACTGACCATATCGCGCACGACCGCTGGTCGTGCGCCAGTGATCGTGCGCGCTGTTTATTCTGCAATCTATAAATACGCAGGTTCCGCCCTAGTTTTGGGAGATCGCCCCGATCCGCCATTTTTCCGCCGTTTTCTGCTCCGAAGAGGGATTTCGCCGCCCTCCATCATCCTCCACCATAGGGAGTTGCTCCGGGCAAGCCTTCAACGCCAAATTAAAGCCGGAGCATCCCCTCAGCCTCCTCCTTCATCCCCAAGCTTCAAGCGGAGTTTTGACCGAGCTTTCTCCATCAAGCTAGGAGGGGCTGGAGCCGCAATCTACCATGTCATTTCAACGAAGAAAACGGGTCCATTGGGAGTGAGTGACAGCCTTCTCTACCCCGGACGCAGTTGAGGACCGAGCTTGGACTCGGATTGACAACCCGGGATTCCAACCGTGAACCCTCAATAAGGCTTCGGATTCGGTCGATTCACACACCTCTTCCTCTTGTATTTGATAGCTTAGCTTAACCCTTTGTATTGATGAAGTACACTTTATTGTAGTTAATGATCTTGCACTTTTTCATGTCTATGTGATTTGTGTGATTTTGTTATTATTGCTTGAGGTGCGCCATATTCCATCCACCACCATCCACCCTTGCCGCACTAGCAATTGCTAGTGGCGTGCGTTGCGAAGAGGTGCTTATGACCCTCATTCCGCCATTCTAACCACCTCATCTGCTAGCCTACTCGTCCATCCGCCAAGCGATTCGGTGCATAGCGGCCCGTGTAGTTTCCATCCCGCCTGGTGAAGCATCGCATAGCGGCGTTGTATAGGAGTAGCTTGTAGATTTTTACTTTATTTTCCGCAACAATCAAAACCCCCATTTCATTACCTCCGACCCGAGGACTTCAATCTCAAGTCCTCCTCGACATTAACTCATCCCTTACTGTGTTCCTCAAGAGACCGACACTCGGGGATTTATTCCCAAACTTTATTACTTGTGCGATCGGTGCGCTTGCCGTACTTTCCACGCATCAGCACCTCAAGGAAGTCTAAGGCTTTCTCTCCTGCCCCAATATAAGAAGAAAGTGAAGAAGAAACCTCGAAGCCAAGTACCTCAGACTCAGAATTATCTGAAGGAGAATTTTCTCTCCTTTCTAGGCAGTTTAATAAATTCTTGAACAAGAGGAAGCAATGGAAATGCAAGGATGCCTCATTCAGAAGATCACGTCACGATGGTGATCGCTACAAGAAAGGCTCAAGTAGTCAAGACAGGTATCATACTAAATAGAACAAATATATTTCTTCTTATATCGTTTGCTATTATTGCAATAAGCCAGGTCACGTTATTGCTGATTGCCCTCACAAAAAGGAGGAGGGTGGAAAAAGAGAGGAGAAGAAATCTTCTTATAATAAGAAGAGAACTGAAAGAAGACTAGTAGCCAAGAAGGGAAAGACTCTCAGCGACTCTGACTCATCTGAGTCAAGTGAAGAAGAGGAAGTCTACTTTGGGATAATGACACAAACTGATGAGGAAGAAGAACCCGAGTTCACTAGGAAGGTAAATTCTCATACTCCTCTTTCTGAATCTGATGATTCTGACCATGAATATGAGGAATGCTCTTCTGACGAGGAATCTGAACTCATGTCTCAATATAAATAGTTGATCAAAGCCTACGACAAATATCGTAGAGTCATAAGAGCTCGGGCTAAGGAGATCAAATCTCTTAAGGCTGAAGAGAACAATCTGAGAGAGAAAATTATAATGATGGACTCACTCAAGAAAGACTTTCATAATGCTATGGAAGAATACAATAAGGCTCTCGAGCACCTAGATCTGAAGGAGAAAATCATCAAGGGATTGGAAGAACAACTTGCAGCTGAAAAGAAACTTGTTGAAGGTTTCTCCAAGACCAAGACAGTTCTTCCGCTTGTTGTTGAGTTCTCTGCTCAGGCCAAAGGTGCTGGCTTAGGCCATGTGGCTAGTCCTAGCAAATCTTCTAAGAGAAATAAAGCCCAAAGGAGAAATAAGGCGGCCAAGAAGGCTCTGGCTAAGGAAAAAGGGAAAGCTCCTCTAGAACAAACTTCATTTAGAAAGGTTATCTTTCCGACAAATATGTTTGATCTGGATTCGTCCTATGGTCACTTTACTAGGCCTACTTATGTAGAGCCCAAGTCTCAGTACCAAGGATGGACTCGTCCCCAAAACTTTGGCGAGAGTGTCTTCAAGGCACCTTATGAGGAGATCACTCTTCAGAGCTATGGACCTTATAATCATGGTCACAACATCAAGAAATGTCCAAGGGCCAAACCCGTTGTAGAAAAGCCTACTAAGGAGAAGAAGTCATGTAAATGTCATCAACACGAAGCTTCTAATTCTAATTCTACTGCCCTTGCTAGACCACAATCTCAAAAGGTCGAGAAGGAGATCGTTAGGCAAAGATATAATAGATTTGACAGTTGGTGTTGTGGTAAGATTGGTCACTTCGCCATAGATTGCTAGTTTAATCCCAAACATTATGAAACTCCTCGAGTTACTAATGTGAGAAAGACAACTCACAATGTTAACATAAGTAGGGGGAGTGTGCTAACTAGAGACCAAGGACCCAAACAAGTTTGGGTTCCTAAGACAAACTGACTTGTGATTGCAGGTATGTCCAAATAACACCAAAACTCCTATCTAGTACTTGGACAGTGGATGCTCTCGGCATATGACCGTGACTAGAAGCCTTCTCCAGGATTACTCTCCATTCATGAATGGACCAAAGGTCATCTTTGGAGGTTCTGACAGAGGAATTACTAAAGGCTACGGTATGATTACCAATGGTAGTGTATCCTTTTTCGATGTAGCTTATGTTGAATGATTGGAACACAATCTCATTAGCATAAGCCAACTTTGCGATAAAAGATACACCGTAGAATTTCATGTAGACAAGTGTTTGATAAAATCGGTTGATAATTTAGGAATGATTTTATTAGACACTCGTAGTAGGAATATATTTTGTTTGAATTTTATTTGCATATGCTCTTCTACACCAGTGTGCTTTTTGGCTAAAGATTGTGTGTCTTTTGGTTACCAATGACACAAGAGGCTAGTACATATTAATTTCAAAACTATTAATAAATTATTTTCTCTTAATTTAGTACGCGATGCCCCAAATGTCAAGTGCGTTAAAGATAGACGTTGTCACGCATGTGTAAAAGGCAAGCAAACAAGGGCTACCTTTAAAAGCATTATTGACAAAGACTCTAATAGGTGTTTACATCTACTTCATATGGACTTGTTTGGTCCACTGCAAGTTAGAAGTTTGGGAGGTAAGGATTATACATTGGTTATTATTAATGATTACTCGTGCTTTGCGTGGGTGTTCTTTCTAAAACACAAGTCAGATACTTTTGACATCTTTACAAATTTTGTCAGGCAGATCCAGAATGAATACAACTATTCTGTAGTCAAAATCATAAGTGACAATGGAACTGAGTTCAAGTCTGGGGCCATGATAGAATTTTGTGAAATCCTAGGTATCTTTCATGAGTTTTCCTCTCCTCATACTCCTCAACAGAACGGAGTAGCTGAGAGAAGGAATAGAACACTCATAGAAGATTACAGAACCATGCTGAGTGATGCCTCGCTACCGTAATATTTCTAGGCTGAAGCCGTCAAAACTGCATGCCACATGCAAAATTGAGCACTCATTAACAAGAATCATAATAAGACACCTTACGAACAACTAAAGGGCAGAAAGCTGACTATTTCATATTTTAGAATCTTTGGTTATAAGTGCTTCGTCCTTAACAATGGCAAGTATCACACTACTAAATTTAGTGAAAAGATCTTTAAAGGTATTTTTGTAGGGTATAGTGGCTATAGTAAGGCATATAGGATTTTTAATAAGAAAACCCTGGTCGTAGAAGAATCCATTCATGTCGTATTTGATGAGACGAGCTTGCTGCAAGATAACTCTTCTAGTATGTTTATCGAAGATGCATGTTTAAAGATGAAAGAACTAAACTTGGGTGAGTCGACTGAAGAAAAAGGTGAAAAGTTCATCAAGATCACCACTCCAACCCCGATTGAAGATGTTGATGATCAAGTTGAAGAAATCATTCAAGTTGATGAAGTCACTCCTGTGGTTGAAGAAACTCCAGATGCAAGGACTCTAAAGCTCAGACATCTGAAGGATCACCAAATGGACCAAATCATAGGAGATCTTCGGAAAGGTGTCAGAACTCGTAGAAGTACAACTAATGAGAATTTATATTTGAGTTTTCTCTCACAGGTTGAACCGAAGAAGTTTGAGGAAGCAAACTCAGACGCATCATGGATAATGGCAATGGAAGAAGAATTGAACCAATTCAAGCGTTATCAAGTTTGGAAGCTTGTTCCAAGACCCAAAGGTAAGAACATCATCGGAACTAAGTGGGTCTACAAGAACAAGCTGAACAAGAATGGAACAATCATAGAGAACAAGGCCAAACTCATGGCCTAAAGATACCAACAAGAAGAAGGAATCGACTTCGATCAGATGTATGCTCCAGTGGCAAGACTGGAGGCAATCAGGTTGTTCCTAGCCTATGCTGCACTTAAGGGCTTTACTGTCTATCAAATGGCCGTGAAGTTAGCCTTCCTTAATGGTGATATAAAGGAGGAAGTGTATGTGGAACAACCCCCAGGTTTCATTGATTCTAACTTTCCTAATCATGTTTATTTTTATTTAAAGCATTATATGGTTTGAAACAAGCTCCACGAGCTTGGTAAGAGACATTGTCTAGCTTTCTTCTTGAGAATAGGTTCACAAGGGGAAAGATAGATAAGTCATTATTTCTTAGGGAAATAAAAGGCAAGATTTTGCTAGTGCAAATCTATGTCGACGATATTATTTTTGGCTCTACTGACGACAACCTCTGTAAGAAGTTTTCAAAACTAATGCAAGGGAAGTTTGAAATGAGCAGTATGGGAGAGCTGAAGTATTTCTTAGGACTTCAAGTGAAACAATCTGAAGATGGAATTTTCATCTCTCAGACGAAGTTCACCAAAGAGTTAATTAAGAAATTCGGAATGGAGAACACAATCTCTATGAGGACTCCAATGGGTTAAGCTATGTCTCTAGACAAGGATGAGAAAGGGAAACCTTTTGATGAAACCAAGTACACAAGCATAATTGGATCCTTACTCTATATTACTGCTAGTAGACCAGACATAATCTTCTCAACATGTGTACGTGCTAGATTTTGAGTGAACTCTAAGGAATCTCACTACGCTGCTGCAAAGCGGATTTTGAGATATCTTAAAGGTACACCAAATCTTGGCTTATGGTACCCAAGAAGTAATGATAGCGAACAAATTGGTTTTTCAGATTCAAATTTTGTAGGTAGCAAAGATTAGAGAAATAGCACTTCCGGGACTTGCCAATTCCTAGGAAGAAGGCTCATTTCCTGGAGTAGTAAGAAGCAGAATTGTGTCGCAATTTTAACGGTCGAGTCAGAATACATTTCTTCCGGCAGTTGCTATGCACAATTGCTATATTTAAAGAACCAACTTGAAGATTACAATATGAAAGTCAAAGAAATTCCTTTGTTTTGCGACTCCTCCAGTGCAATTGCAATACCCAATAACCCAGTCTCACACAGCCGGACAAAGCACATAGAGCTGCGATACCACTTCATCCGGAAGCATGTGGAGCATGGGGACATAAATCTACAATATGTCCCAACTGACAGGAAGATTGCAGATATATTCACGAAGCCGCTGGACGAGACCAAGTTCTCGTTCTTCAAATCAGAACTTGGAATGCTCAACAAAGAAGAATAGAGAAGGAGGACTCATAACATAGCTCAGAGATCAAGGAACACATCAAAAGGTCAAAAATTTCTCAAGTCCAGACTTTATTTCTTGAGTAAGAATGTAACTACTCGAGTACTTCCTTGGATTACTCGAGAACTCACTAAATCACTCGAGTCATACCACTCGAGTAATGAGACTCTTCTTGAGAAGTGCCAAGATGTCACTCGAGTACTATCATTCTCTCACTTGAGTAATGCTGGTCCACTCGAGAAATAAGACGAACTTTTCTCAACCTCAGTTCAAATCTCTATATTCGCAGTCAGAAGTTTATTCCGTCATATTCAAAGGTATGTTACATTATTTACTTATTTAATCATCAATAATTAGGGTTGTATAAATAGAAACTCCAGAATTTCCGTTCCACACGATTTCAAAATCCCTTTCTCGACAAGAGAGTAGCGTCTATTCATCTTCCGCCACTGTCGTAGAGCACGCCGCCGTCATCACTCCCTCGGTCGATTTCTCAATTTTCTCTGGACAAATGGCACCGACTTCAAAGATTGAGATTGGTAGTGAGCTTGTTATTACAGGGATTGCAGATATTTCTGAGGATTTCCAAAACCTTCTTCTTCTCCTGGACGTCGTCGGTTTAACTTTCGTTCTACAGCAACCCTGCAAAATTCTCTTTCCTAAGATAGAAGAGTTCTTTTGAAATGCCAAAGTGAGAAGGAACGGTAAAGTTCTTAAATCCAAAGTTAAGGGAATTAAATTCAAGCTCACCAAGTCCAATGTCTCTACCCTTCTTCGACAACCCTTGGTTGAAGAAGAAGACAACCTAACCGAAGAAGATCACGACAGAGCCTACAATTTTTGTGGTATTTCTACTGGAACTATCTCCATTCATCGACCAGACCTCAATGCAGAGAGCAAGCTCCTAGTGGATATTCTTTGAAAAATACTTCTGTGCAAGACCAGTTCTATAAGTTTCATCTCAGCCGATCTCTTTGATATGATGACAGCCATTATCTGTAGAAAGAAATTTCAGTTTGGTATGATGATCTTTGAGAAGATTAAAGACAACATCAAGACTCCCAACTATGCCAGGATTATTTCTCTTATCCTGCATGAGTTGAATCCAGAAGTTTTTTATTTCTCCAAAGGGACAACACTTCATCATATAAAGAAGGTATCTATTTCTTCCATTTAGAGATGGGAACTCAAACTACAGAATCCAGCTTAGGCTGCCAAAGCTCATGACCAACCAGAAGTTCAGGACAAGATTCCATCTGTTGGATCCCTAGTTTGGATTTGGGCTAGGTTCACTATTTAGGATGTTTGACCCACTTTGTATAGCCAGGGTTAAGTCTGTTAGTCCTAGAGTTTAAGCTAGTCATTTAGAATCAATCTTCATGGACCAGCCTGCAGTGGACGTACTTCAAGAGACTCAAGAATTAGAAGAATTCAGAGTTTCAGAGTATTAGTTTGAAGTTCTTCGAACTCAGCTCGACCACCGTCGATCTCAGATCGACGAACTCAGAGTTCTTTCTTTGAGTTGAGCTCGACGATATTCGAGCTCAGGTCGACGATTTCTTCCTCTAGTCAGATTCTCTGATCGACGAACTTGGAGCACAGATTTATCAAGATATTTCTAGATTGAGGTTCACTAAGCTCAGGTCAACGAACAGGATTTCTCAACTCGATGAACTTGGAGCTCAGGTCGACGAAATCTGCCTTGAGGTCGACGAAGCCTAAAAATTATGTTTTCCACATCTCTGTCCCTAATTCATTCTATTCTTTGACAGTAATTCTCTGAATAATTAATGTTTATATTCTCAAGAATATAACCGTTCATGGTAGCATTAATTATGGATTTCATCTAAGTTAATTACTTGACTTATTCTTGGGACAGTTGGGGAAACTCATTAAAGACTATATTCCAGCCGTTTCAAATCTCAAGAATCTAATCAGAAATTAATGCTTATAATTCAAAATTCAAAAAGGATAATTAAATAGCAGAATATAAAAGAGTTTTTCAAGAAGATTAAAGAACAGACAAGTCGTAAAATTGAAAAAGGAGATACAGGCAGATAGAGAAAAATACATTCAATCTACATACTCATACAGTCTTTAAGATCTGCAAATCTTCTCTAAGCTTTCAAGAGACATCAAAACTCAATCAGTCTAAAAGCTTCTGGAGATTATCAAGAAAACCTACACCCTGCAAAGCTTCCAGCTATTCCTGAACAATAATCATCTCAGGGGGAGCTTTGACACTAGCAATCCACTATAGTCCTCCCTCTTTTTTTTGAGGTAGAGAAGAACAACATACTCATTTTCCTTTCCACTATACAAAGGGTTTTAAATCCCTTCAAAAGTTAATTTTGGTTGTCAAGTCTCCTGATCAAAAGACTTTGGTTGGTTTTTGGGCACCTGATCAAAAGCCTAAAGGGTTGTGAGATCTCCCTGTAAATAGATCTTGTGGTGGCAGTCACCAGAGTAAAACTTGGTAGTGGATTCCTACCAAGGTGGTAGAAGAGTGGATGTACCCATTTTGGGGAACCACTATAAAATTTCTTCTGTTATCTTGTTACCCCTTTTCTTTTTGTACTGTGTTGTGATAGTCTAGCTTTAATTCTCTTTACATAATATTTACTATCACCTATTTTACTTATAGATTTTATAAATCTATAAAAAGTTTTTAAAACTCTATTCACCCCCCCCCTCTAGAGTTTATCAGATATATCCCCTAACTTTCAATTGGTATTAGAGGAAGGTTCCTTTGGTTTTACAAGCTAACACCTGAACCAAAAGATCCTAGATAGATCTGACCTTTTCCCTAGTTATTTTGATTTTACATATCATGGCACAGAATAAGGATATGCAAGCACCAGACCTCCAGTTTGCAACTTGAACAAGTTTGTCATCTGGAAGGCAAGAATTAAATTATATATGAACTCCATTGATGAAAATATTTTTAATTCTATCCTGACAGGTCCACCATCTCCAGTGGCTACCATTACTGCATCTTCCAGCACTCATTTTGTTCCACCACCTGAGTGGAAAAATGCATAGAAGAAGGCCAAGATAGCAGATGCCAAAACCATGAACATTCTGGCCCAGACTATGTCAGATGACATATTCCAGAAGGTGGCTGAATGCACCTCTGCTAAAGCCATCTGGGACACTCTCAATCAGATGGTTGCTGGATCTGTAGATGAAAGAAAAGATAGATGGTCTAATCTCATCTCCCAGTATGAGAACTTCAAGAAAGAAGAGTTAGAGTCAGTGAGTGATATGTACAATAGACTCAGCTCAATCATTAATGAGCTGAAAACTCTGGATAAGGACATAACCCTCACTGAGGTCAATGATAAAATTCTCGTGTGCTTCCCAAGCTCATGGGATTCCAGAATATGGCCAATCAAGGAGGCCAGAAGTTTGAATTAGATTTCCACTGAATCTCTTATAGGAAAGCTCAAATCTTATGAGTAGTTAATGAAGACCAGAGAAGCTGCTGAGTAGAAGACTCCCTCATCAGCTAGAAAGGAGCAAAACATAACTTTTAAAGCATCTGAAGAATTAGAAGCTCCATCAGCTAGTGAAGAATTCTTGAGTCTCCTAGCCAAGAGATTCTACAAAATGGGCAAGAAGGATCTCAGAAGGAAGTCATCTAGACAAGATGACAAGCCAAGGTATGATAAAACCCCAACTAAATAAATTGTCTGCTTTTGTTACAGACAGCAAAGAGACTTCTTATCAGAGTGTCCAGGGAATCAAAAGAAGGAGAGAAGAAGAGAAAAGGAGCCTAGGAAGCAGCACTACAGCAAGCCCTCCTCCAACAAGTACAAAAGAAAGGACAATGGCTTTGTTGCTGAAACCTGGAGTGATTATGAAGAAGAATCCTCATCTTCCAGCTCAAGTGAAAATGAAGAGGAAGCAAAATCAAGAGAAGTTGTCTTGATGGCTATTAATGCATCAGGCAGCCTTTCTGAAAATGAGCAGTCATACAGTGAAGAACCTCAATCTAAAGAAGATTAGGTATTGTCCTCATTTGATTTCAATTCAGATGATTTTAGAACTGAATTTAAATCATTATGTATTGATTTATTAAACTCTGAGAAGGAAATCAATCTCTTTAGAGAAAAACTAACTTAATAAGACAATTTCATTTCTGAAAATAGTAAATTGAAAGATAAATTAACCATAGCTAATGAACTAATCATTTCTCTAAAAATTGAATTAGCTGAGGCAAGGCAACTTGAAGAATCCCTAAATTGGAGAAGCATCAAGTTGATAAACATCACAAGCACAGTGACTGCTAGACTTAATGGCAAGCTGGGCTTAGGTGCTTCATCAAGCCAACCCCCATTAATTCAGAAAAATATATTGTCAACTCCAATTAAATTTGTTTCTAAAAAAGGCAAAGAAAAGGTAGATGATCATAGTACTAAACAAATAGAAATAAAACAAAACAATAAGAAAAAGAGAAAAAACAAGAAAAATCCTAACTATAACAATGTTCAGCAGATTTCGTCGAACTCAGATCGACGAATTTTGTACAGTTCGTCGAACTCAAGTCTACGAACTCCGAACACAGATTTTTATTATAATTATTCTTTGAACTGCGATCGACGAAACCAATATGGTTCTGTAAGCCGAGATCGATGATATTGGGGCACAAAGAATGAATTTTTTCATTCTCTGAGCAGAGTTTGAAGAACTCATCCCTATTCGTCGACCTCAGATCAACGAACTCACCAGAATTCGTTAAACCCAGTTTAAGATAATAAAAATTTTAATTCATTCAGAACCTTTAATCAACCAAGAACATTCATTAACCAATTTAATCAGTGGATAATACCACCAAGAAGATATCACCCCCTAGGGTAGAAAAATCAACCTGAATATTCTTTTATTTCCAGTTTTAAGTATGAAAAGCAACAGGGACCCAAGGTAATCTGGGTCAAGAACATCTATTCTTTTCTTATGTAGGTGAACTCTTATCTAACCACAGAGGAATAGTGGTACCTGTATAGTGGCTGCTCAAAGCACATGACTGGCAGCAAGGACAACCTAACAAACTACAAGTCCAAGCTAGGTCCAAAAGTAATATTTGGTGACTCCAACTGTGGCCAAACTAAAGGCTATGGGAAGGTTAAAATTGGAGCTGTCAACTTCAAAAAGGTAGCATATATAAGTGGAATGATGCACAACCTAATATCCATAAGTCAATTATGTGATGAAAAAGTTTCAGGTATCATTTAATAAATCTTCCTGCATTATTACTTCAGTAGATAACAAAGTTGTTTTAACTTGAACTAGAGTAGGAAACATTTATGTAGTAAACTTTAAGTCTGCTAAGTCAGAAATAAGTCTATTTAATCAAACTAGCAATAACAATGATTTATAGCATAAGAGATTAGGACATGTTAATTTGAAAAATATTGCTAAATTATCTAGGGACAACCTTCTAAGAGGATTGCCTTCTTACCCCTAGAAGAAGGAAAGCCTGTGTAGGGCTTGTCAATTAGGCAAGCAAACTAAAAATAGTTTCAAATCTATTAATAAGAGTGATTCACCTAGGATTCTGTATTTGCTCCACATGGATCTTTTTGGACCCATTGATGTATAGAGCCTAGGAGGGAAATCTTATACCTTCGTGATTGTAGATGACTTCTCAAGGTTCACTTGGGTGTTCTTCTTGAGGAACATGTCTGATAACTTTAAAGTTCTTACAGACTTTCTTAAGAGCATAAGGATTGAGTATTCTACTCCAATTACATTAATCAGAAGTGTTCATGGTACTGAGTTTGAGTCTCTTCCCATGCAAGAATTTTGTGAGAAGGAAGGTATCAGACATTGCTTCTCTGCTCCTAGAACTCTTCAACAAAATGGGGTAGCTGAAAGGAAAAACAGTATCCTAATTAAAGCTGCAGGCACATTACTTGCAGGTGCTTACTTGCCTCTATCCTTTTGGGTAGAGGTTGTAAGCATAACAAATTATGTACTGAATAGGAGTCTGATACACAAGCTTAAGGGCAAGACTCCTTATGAACTACTCAAAGGGAAGCAACCTAAAGTAGATTACTTTAAAAAATTTGGTTGTTTATGATACATTCATAACAATGACAAGAAATATCTTAGAAAGCTTTAAGCCAAGGCTGTAATGGGAATTTTTCTAGGATATTCCCAAGTCAGTAAGGCATATAGGGTATATAATAAATCTACTATGAAAATAGAAAAATCTGTACATATTTCATTTGATGAAACTAACATGTTTTACAAGGAGAAGAATCCTTCTACCAGTGAAATTTTGCAGGTACCACACTTGTGTGAGAAGTTGGATGAGTTGACACTCACAAATGACACTTTTACATATCCCTCTCCACATGTAAATGAAGACAGTGAAGATGAATCCACTGAAGAGGATGTTGAACCAACAACAACTCCCATAATTCCACAAGAGGAATTAAATCCCTAAGCTGTTGCTGAACCAAATCCACCTACTGAGTTTGTCATACTTAGAGATCATCCTGCATCTCAAATGATTGGAGACATATCAGTCGGTGTGCAGACAAGACATAAACTCCACCATGACTTGATGCATGCCTGCTTCATATCTCAAACTGAGCCCCAATCCATAAAAGATGTTGAGCAAGATCCACACTGGATTATTGCAATGCAAGAGGAGCTCAACCAGTTTGAGAGATGTATAGTTTGGGATTTAGTTCCGAGACCCAAAGACTACCCAGTCATTGGAACTAAATGGGTATTTAGAAATAAACTTGATGCCCAAGGCATTATCATCAGGAACAAGTCATGGCTAGTTGCTCAAGGCTATAGACAAGAGGAAGGCATTGACTATAACAAGACATTTGCACCTGTTGCAAGGCTGGAAGCAATCAAAATCTTACTTGTTTATGCTACCTATAAGAATTTCAAAGTATATCAAATAGATGTCAAGAGTGCATTCTTAAATGGTGAACTAAAAGAAGAGGTTTATGTGGAGCAACCACCAGTTTTTTTTCTCCAACCCATCCTTCTTATATATTTAAATTGCATAAGGCTCTCTATGGTCTAAAGCAAGCTTCAAGAGCTTTGTATGAAACCTTAGCTAGCTTTATTCTAGAGCATAAATTCTCTAGGGGCATAGTAGATAGGACATTGTTCACTAGACATCAAATCTTGTTAGTACAAATTTATGTAGATCACATTATTTTTGTCTCTACTGATTCCAAACTATGCAAGAGGTTCTCTGACCTAATGCATTCCAAGTTTGAAATGAGTAGCATGGGTGAGATCTCTTACTTTCTTGTCCTCCAAGTAAAGCAACTGTTTGATGGCAACTTCATATCCCAGTCTAAGTATGTTAAGGAGCTAATCAAAAAGTTTGGGATGTCAGATACCTCAGCAAAGACCACACCCATGGCTTCTAATGCTATGATTGACTCTAACGAACATGGCAAGCCTGTTTATCAGAAACTATATAGGGGCATTATTGGATCCCTGTTATATCTCACAGCAAATAGGCCAGACATTTTTTTTACAGCATGCCTTTGTGCTAGGTTCCAGGTGAACCCTAAAGAATCTCATCTTATTTTTTTAAAAAATTTTTTAAGATATATTAAGGGTTGTCCTAGTTTAGGACTCTGGTATCACACTGAGTCAGAGTTTGAGTTAACTGGATACTAAGATGTTGACTTTGCGGGATGTATAGTGGACAGAAAAAGCACCTCAAGGACATGCTAGTTCCTTGGTGCTAGACTAGTGTCCTAGTTTTTGCAAAAAGCAGACATCTGTCTACTTCAACTGCAGAAGCTGAATACATAGTAGCTGACAATTGTTGTTCACAGATACTATGGATTCAGAACCAACTCCTAGATTATGGTATCAATTTAAATAATTCAACTTTACTGTGTGATAATACAAGTGCAATTTCCATTGCACAGAATCTAGTACATCATAGTAGAACTAAGCATATAGAAATAAGGCATCATTTCATTAGAGATTGTGTGGACAAAAATAAAATTAAGCTTGTCTACATCTATACTAATTTGCAAAGAGCAGACATCTTCACCAAACCCTTGGATGAGAGGAACCATCTGTTCTTTCTGAATCAGCTAGGTATGATGAATGGAGAGGCTTTAATTTAATTTCTGTCTGTGATCAAAGAATTTATCAAAGTTCGTCGAACGGAGATCGACAAAATGAGAAATCTTCTTGAGATTTTTTATCGACCTGAGATCGATGATATCTCTGTGTGAAGTCATTTTCATCGACCTAAGATCGATGATCTTGCTTCAGAAAACTATTCGTCGGCCTGAGCATGACGAAAAGTTTTCCCTTCTCTTCAGACTGAGATCAACGATATTATTTCCTCATGAAATTTTTCATCGACTTGAGATCGAAGATTTTTATTTTTCGCAGGACAGAGTCTGGCGGTTCATATTCTGAAAACCTTATAACTAGGTTTTCTTCAACCTCCATCCCGCGCTTTTAGAACTCTCTTGCACTTGATCTTTGTTTTCATTTTGCAGGACGACAATGGCGATTCTAGCAAGCTCTCTCGCTAGCATGAAATTCGACACAGGGTTTGATATTGATTTTGAATCTTTCCAACACTCCGATCAAATATTCTTGGATATACTGTAGTTGCTTGAGGATTAACAGTTAAAGAAGTTTATGAACACCTGGATCAAGATAGCAGTGAATAAGATAAGAGAATGGGTGCATACATCAACTACTCTTGATGACGATTCCATGACCGGCACCATATCTGGGTATCAGGTTACTCTAACCCCCACTATCTGAACAAAAAATTTTGGTTTGGTAAATGGCGATGAAGATATTGAGATAGAAAGTTCTGATTTGATAATATGTTAATTAAAATGGGTCATACTGGTGAGAACCCTAACAAGCTCCTCAAAAAGCACTTGTCCACTGTATACAAGTTTCTTGTTGATGTTGTGGGAAAAGTCTTGCTGGGCAAGCATACTGCTCATGACTACATTACCAGGAACCAATTTTTGGTAATGTGTGCTGTGGTGAATAAGAAAGAAGTGAATTGGGCAAGGATACTGTTTGATTTAATCAAAAAGAAGAATACTAAAAAGGAAGTCTGTTTTGGGAGGATTCTAGGGATTTTCCTCCAGGAAAAGGCATCTAAATCACTGGTCTCTCAGACCATATTCATCAATACATCCAAAAGGCTAACTTGTGCCTTATTTGGCAGATGGGAGAGTACCATCACTAAGCCATCCAAGGCTTCATCCTCTTTTAGAATTTCAGAGGACACAAGGGCAATAACAACCACTCCTCCCCCTCCAAAAGAAATTCCTTCCATCAAGATTCCATCACCTCCCTCTCAACAACAACCTCTTCCTCCACAAGTTTCACTTCCTTCATCAACTCCCCTCCAATAACCATCCACTGCCTCAACATCACAACTTCAATCTCCAACACAACTTCAATCTCCAACACAACCTGCCTCACTAGTGCATCAACCAACACCCCCTGTATCTCCAGAACACATCACACCACCTTCTTCTCCTCTTCCACCTCACCTTGCCAACCTAATAACACAAAACCTCATGACCTCCATAAACTTTGATCTATTATCTCCACATTCATCTCCACAACACAATCATACTCCATGACCTTCACATACTCCTCCATCTTTACCCATCCAGGATGAAGATATGACTGATATCATTCTCATCCCTCCTGTCATTCCATCTCCATCCTCCATCATCCATCCTTCTGTATCTACTCAGACACCATCTAAGTTTATCCAATTGGATTCTCCTTCCATTTCCTCTATCCTGGAGCTCATCACTCCAATCCTGAAGAATCTCATAGTAGAGTCAATTCAACCTCTTGCTGATTCCATCTCCTCTCTCTCTGCTCTCTTTGCTGCTACCCCTCTGTTCCTTCTTCTGGGGGCCTGGCTTCATGACCCTCTGCAACCAGGCAGGGGGAGATGTTATATGAAGAAGTTCCAGCTCTTCCTCCTCCAGCAGCAATTCCAGCAGTAGCAGCAACAGCAACAACAGATGTACATATGGATATAGTAGTTACAGAAAGTGTAAATATAGATACAGAGCTATTAGAATTTCTTGAGACAGATCTTATAGAATTTTATATTGAGCTCACTGATGCTGAGATTACAAAACCCTGTGCAGCTGCACTATTCTTTTATCTAGTCCCTTCTGTGGACTTAGCTAATTTATTAAGAGTTTTTGAAACTCTTTATCATTCTCTTCGTTTTCCTGAGCAAATTTTCTCCAAAGCCATTGTATTATATTCTGCTCCAGTAAGTCCAACAGTTATGGACCAAATAAGAGCAAGTTTTGTGGCCCCAGTCCTTTCAGATATTTCAGTTGCTGAGAATGTTCTTGTAGCAACCTCTGTTCCTAAGAAAAGGGCTATATCTCCTCCAACTTATAAAATGGATGAAAGTCCTATACAATTCTTAGATGATGTTATTCTTGCAGATATAGCAGAAGAAGAAAAAGGAAATCAGAGTGCTGCTGAAAAACAAATCTCGAGGAAGCATTGAAAGAGATTGATGATTTGTATGATAACCCTCCTGGATCCTCTGATGAAGACAATGATGATGATGACTCTAAAGACTCTGATGAACCAAAAGCTAAGAAAAAGATACCTAAGAAGAGGAAAGCTATTCCTAAGGCTGTTCTTAAGCCTAATCCTACTGCAGACACACTATATTACATATTGAACATGATTACTCCGTATCCTGGTATGCCTTAGTAGATATGGCTATCTAAGAATGAATAAAAGGAAAGGAAGAAGAGGAGAAGATACAGGTCCCCTCCTAAGCGATTCAGAAAGGATCCTCCTCCTCCTCCTGCAGTAGGGGCCTCTAGAAGTGTCTCTCAAAGATCAACTCCAATCACCAAAACATATCAAAGACATTCCAAGCCAAGTTCTTAGGACAGCAGGCATCAACAACATCAGTCTACTAAAAGCAATCCACCTCCAACTTCAGAGCAGAAAAGTTCTTCAATATCACATGATGAATCAAAGAAGGACACCAGTCCAAAAAGGCCAGAATCTCCAACAATTCCCTTTGTTGATCCTATACAGGAGACCACTGCCAAAATGGCCAAATTTCAAGAATTGGTTGGACTATCTTTGATTAACAAAGCTAAAGCAGAAGGCAAGGATCCCTCTCAGTATTCCACCATGTCCTCCTACAGGAAAGAAGAGTTAAAAAAGTACGATAAAGCAAATCAATTTTTCAATGTAGATGCTTACATGAGTCTCCACCCAGAAGCTGTTGTCCCAAGAGCAACTTCTTGCAATATTATTAGAGCAGCTGATATGACAATGTCTAAGAAAGAAGCTGCCAATCCTAATAGGGAAATCAGATTCAGACAACCTTCTGACAAAGAAAAGTCCAAAGATCCTAAATAACTTTTTGATAAGTTTATTTTCTGAACTATTTATGTTAATTCATCATGAAGCACTTGTTCTATATATCTGCTAGATTTTCATTCTCTGCTAGATCTCTGTTGTCTTGCTTTATGATTGTATTTTATCTTTTTGTTTAGTGACCTCACTCGATTAGAGGGAAATTGTTGGATCCCTGTTTGGATTTGGGATAGGTTCATTATTTAGGATGTTTGACCAACCTTGTATATCCAGGGTTAAGTCTATTAGTCCTAGAGTTTAGGCTAGTCATTTAGAATTAATCTTCATGGAACAACCTGCAGTGGACTTCAAGAGACTCAAGACTTAGAAGAATTCATAGTTTAGAGTATTAGTTCGAAGTTCTTCGAACTCAGCTCGACGATCGTCGATCTCAGATCGACGAACTCAAAGTTCTTTCTCTGAGTTGAGCTCGACGATATTCGAGCTCAAGTCAACGATTTCTTCCTCTAGTCAGATTCTCTAATCGATGAACTTGGAGCGCAGATTTATCAAGATATTTCTAGATTGAGGTTCGCTGAGCTCAGGTCGATGAACAAGATTTTTTAGCTCGATGAACTTGGAGCTCAGGTCGACGAAATCTGCCCTGAGCTCGACGAAATCTTCTCAGAAGCCTAAATGTTAAGTTTTCCATATCTCTGTCACTAATTCATTCTATTCTTTGGCAGTAATTCTATGAATAATTAATGCTTATATTCTCAAGAATATAGTCATTCATGACAGCATTAATTATGGATTTCATCTGAGTTAATTACTTGACTTATTCTCGGGACAGTTGGGGAAACTCATTAAAGACTATATTCCAGCCGTTTCAAATCTCAAGAATCTAATCAGCAATTAATGCTTATAATTCAAAATTCAAAAAGGAGAATTAGACAACAGAATATAAAAGAGTTTTTCAAGAAGATTAAAGAATAGATAAGTCGTAGAATTGAAAAAGGAGATACAGGCAGACAGAGAAAAATACATTCAGTCTGCATACTCATACAGCCTTCATCATCTACAAATCTTCTCCAAGCTTTCAAGAGACATCAAAACTCAATCATTCTAAAAGATTCTGGAGATCATCAAGAAGACCAACACCCTGCAAAGCTTCCAGCTATTCCTGAACAATAATCATCTCAGGGGGAGCTTTGACACCAACAATCCACTATAGTCTTCTCTCTATTGTTTGAGACAGAGAAGAACAACATACTCATTTTCTTTTCCACTGTACAAAGGGTTTTAACTCCCTTCAAAATTTTGTTTTGGTTGTCAAGTCTTCTGATCAAAAGACTTGGTTTGGTTTTTGGGCACCTGATCAAAAGACTAATGGGTTGTGAGATCTCCCTATAAATGGATCTTGTGGTGGCAGTCACCTGAGCAAAACCTGCTAGTGGATTCCTACCAGGGTGGTAGAAGAGTGGATGTACCCAGTTTTGGGAACCACTATAAAATTTCTTGTGTTGTCTGGTTGCCCCTTTTCTTTTTGTACTGTGTTGTGATAGTCTAGCTTTAAATCTCTTTACATAATATTTGCTATCACCTATTTTACTTATAGATTTTATAAATCTATAAAAAGTTTTTAAAACTATATTCACCCCCCCCCCACTCTAGAGGTAAGCAGATCTATCCCCTAACTTTCACCATCTCCTCCTCTACCTCAAGTTGTTGGCACATCTGGTGCAGCAGTTTAGGGGGAGCCTGTTCCTTCAATCCAAAAGGAAAGAGTCCCTACCCCATCTCCTGTTAGTGAACTTCACCCTGCCACCCCTGATGAGCCAATCTCAGATGCTCAAGTGTAAGAGAACATTCTCTCTACAGAGGAAAATGTATCCAAAATGATAGAGGAACTATCTTCTGAAGAGCCTCTTCTTCCCTTCCAGCTAAAGAAAACACCATCTCCAAAACCTTCTCCCTCTCACCACTTTGAACCAGCTTCTCCTATTCCCCAGTCACCTGCTGCTGAAAAAGAAGAAGTAGTAACAGTCTTGATATCTGATGAGAAAGGACAATCCCCAGAACTTGTTGAAGCTCCTCTAAAGAGCTTGGATTTTTCTCTTCCTACCATTACTGGTGAGGAAGGAGATATTCTGGTTCACACTACCAGAGCCCAGAGCTCAGTTATTATTGAAGAAATTATTCCATGGACTGCTCCTCCTCCTCCTCCAGTTCCTCAAGCTGTAACTCCATCTCCTTCTCCTATTGCTGCTAATATTATAAGTAAGATAAAATTGATGCTCTCAGAACAGAGAAAGTACTTTTATGACTCTCTCAAAGCTGTAACAGAAAAAGTTTCTGCTCTTGAAAAAGAGATGAGCAGAGGATTTGCTGAAATCCAGAACAACACTGATGAACTCAAAAAGCTATTCCAAATTGGAGGAAAAGCTTTAGATCATACCATAACAAGCATTGGTAATGTGATGGAACAATCAGTTACCCTTGCTAATAATCAGATCCAGCTAGAGAAGAAAGCCCAAGAATATACTTTCAAGATCTGTGAAGAAGTGGGCACTTTCAAAGAATCTATTATAGAGATCCTATCTGTAGAAGTCAGAAAGGGGGAGACATTAGTCAAAGAGTATTTAGAAAAATCAGATGCAAACAAGAAAACTCTCTGGGAAGAAAAGCTGAAGGAAATTCATATTGATGTCCAGAATCAGATTGATGGTGTAAAGTTTCATACTTATGATACAGTTGTGTTGATGCACAATCAAATCTTACTTGATTTCAAAGTTGATCCAAATGTGATTCCCCATCATCTGAATCCTCTTGCTCAGCATCCTCTAGTTCCTCAGCAAACCTTTTCTCCAAGACCTGAAGGCTCAGAAGCACCACCTCTAGATACTTATACTTAGGTTTGGGAAACTGATCCAGCAGATATACTTCATCAAGGACCTCCTGAAATTCATATTCCTAAGAAAAGAAATTATGGTGATGGAGCTTCTACAAGCAAGTCCATCCCTAATCCAGAAGCTGAAAAGAGAAAAGCTAAAGAATTTGCAGAGATCTGGAGCCCTACTTCCAAGTCCTTGATCATTGATACTTTTAAATTGGTAATGGATTATAATGAAAGCAGGACCAAGCATTATAGCTCCTCTGAATGTGAACTACATGAGAAATCCTTAACCAAAAAAAGAATTTATGATCGAGAGCATGCAAGGAATAATCCTAATGCACCTCCAAGACCTCCAAAGTACTACCCAAAACCTTTTAGCTATCAAAGAAGGCAGCAAGAGAAGAAAGATAGACAACAACATCAACATCAAGCCAAGGAATGAACAAATATTTAGATTGTGGATTGAAGTTGTGTGGAAATGAAATTTTTGGGCAATTATATATATATAAATCTTTAATTTTGATAATCTTTTCTTTGTCTTAATTCTTAGGATGTTATTTTGAATTTCTCTTTGATATCTAGTCCTTTTATTTGTTTATGTCGATATAATTCACCTTAGGGTAGAGGGTTCTGAATTCTACAAATAGGGGGAGATTATTGGGTATTGTATCCACAATAACCTAGATTTGTATGAAGTCACCCTTAAACTAAGATGAATTAAGTTGTATTTGATGTCTTGTTTGAGTTATGTGTTTGCAGGACTTAATTGCCAAGTGTAGACCAATATCAGTGTACAGTGGGTCACCAAACACAGGACCATACATTATAATCCCTCATTGTGTGATCCATATTGTTGACTCATATGTTGCCTCTCTATTAGGATATACTTCATTTTTAAGCACTATACTTATTGGAGAAATACATGTTGCTGATTCCATTGAAGAAAGAAAACTTTTCAAGAAACAAATTTTTTTTAAGTATTTTACTCGGGAAGAACTTAAGTACTCGAGTAGTTTCTTTGATAGTACTCGAGTAAGTTAAGTCTGGATTTCGAGTAAGGGAAATAGTTCTCGAGAAGATTGAACATAGCTCTTGAGAAGCCAACTCCATTACTCGAGTAGATCCCCTCTTATTCTCGAGTTAAACAAAGTTACTATCTCATAATTTTCCATATCTTTTACTCGAGTAGTTAAGTCCATTACTCGAGTATCTAAGTACTTTGTCTCGAGTGACTGAAGACAAGTACTCGAGAAGTGGCTATCTTACAAGAGTAGTGAAGTACCAGTACTCGAGAAGTCTATCTACTTCTCGAGAAGCCAAGCTCTAGTACTCGATTAGTCAGATTTCTTCTCAAAGTTTTCTCCAAGTCCTCTACTCGAGAAGATAACTTCCATTTCTCAAGTAACATATTTAGTACTCGAGTAATCCTCATTTTACTCGAGTAATGACGAATTCTTTCCTGAAGATTCCTTAAGTGCTTCTTCTCGAGAAGCTTGAAGTTGTCCTCTCGAGAACCTGAAGTAGTGCTCGAGTAATCCTTTCTTCACTCGAGTAATGCAGTTATTTTCTCTCTAAAAATCGCTAAGTATCAGGACGTGTTTTTTAAAATGATTTCCATAATTATTGGTCCACGTGTCCAAGTCATTTAAGATTATGACCGTTAGTTAAACTCTTATAAAATGTCTTATCATTCCGACCAACCCTAAGACGCGTAAGAAGAAATTCGGAATCCCTAATTCTCTTTCCTAAATCGGAAGCTGCCGCTCATCTTCCTCATCGCCAAGGGCTTTCGATCAAGAATGATTCAGAGCAGTCAACTTGCAGATCAAGATCTTCTACAATCTACACATCCTCTTCTTGTTCTTATGAGTATAGAAATTTCAGATCAAGGATCAAGCCAAGGCTTCTTCAACATATTCTGACAGAGCCGCAAAGTTCAAGAAGGAAGACCTAGGTAGAAATTTCCAGATCTGAGAGATTTTATTGTTTGTATTTCTTATTTCAAATCTATTCTTGTAGGAGATTATTCTCCAAGTGTAGGAGCTTTGTTCTCCGAGTTGTTTAGGAAGTTTTTATCTTCCGAGTGTAGATCCGTTTTGTGGATCGAGTTGTAGGAACGTTGTTTTGAGTAGTAGGATTGTTTTCAATCCGAGATTAGTGGAGTAGCCGATTCTAGTGCATTCCTAGATTGGTGAGTGGAAAGTGGAGTACCCAAGGTTTGGGAACTACTATAATTCTTGGTGTTGTCTGTGATTTCTTGGTTATTTTCTGTGCATAGATCACTAAAAATTTTATTCCGCAAAAAACGCATACCTCATCTATTCACCCCCCTCTAGGTGATTTAGGTAGACAACTTATAACATCATAGCACACTACTAGATAGGTGAAGAGGAAAGTGGATGTACCCCAGATAGGGAAACCACTATAAATCTTGTATGTTTTCTATAATCTTGAAAGCTAACATCTAACATGAACACATATCAAGCTCTAACTTAAAAAGATTCTAAAGATTTAAAACAAGCCTATTCCCTCCTCTAGGTGTTTAACTACTCTTAGAAAAGACTTTCAAGTGGTATTAGAGCGAGGTAGTTCAAATAGGACTTAACAGTCTGAACTAGATCTCCAAGGGTAGTAGAAGCATATTTTCATGGCTTCTGGTGAAAACCATAAGGAGTTAGGTTCTATGAAACTTGCTATCTGTGGGAAGGAGAACTTTGGGATCTAGAAAGAAAGGGTGAGGCTATTCATGAAAGCCTTAGACCATAGGATATACATTACAGTACAAGAGGGACCTTTCATTCCCATGAAGATCTTTGCTATTGACGCCAACATCTAGACTCCCAAGAGATATTCAGAGATGATAAAGGATGAGGTGGCTTTAGCCACCATGGATAAGAGGGCACAGAACATAATTGTTAGTGATATAGATGATTCAACATTTTAGAATTTGGTCCACTGCAAAATAGCCAAGGAGATGTGAGACTCACTGATAGTCTACATGGAGGAAACAGAGGAAGTGAGGGATGACAGAAAATCCCTCCTCAACTAACAATAAGAGGCCTTCAAGCAAGGCAAGAAGGATTCTATAGCTGATTGTTATGAGAAGTTCTTCAATATTATGAACAGTCTGTTCACTTATGGCAAACAGTTCACCAACTATAAGCTGAATGATAAGTTCCTGAGATCTCTCAATAAAGAATTAGATGCCAAGATCTGTATCATCTGGGAAGTGGGCAACTTGGCCAACATATTTCCCCAGAATTTATTTGGCAAGCTGATGTCATATGAGCTTCAGCTGAATTTCAGAAAAGCTGAAGAAAAAGCCGTTAAGTCCTTCAATAGAGAGAAGTCAGTGGCCTTTAAAATTGAAGACTCAAGAAGGAGCAGGGAGAAGACTCCTCCACCAAGAAGGGATGCTGAGTCAGAAAGCTCAGGTCCCAGCACTTCAGGAAATGAGCTGTCAGATGGAGAACTTACCTTGTTTTCCAAGCAATTCAAGAAGATACTGAGTAGGAGGAGACAATTGATAAACAAGGGCTCATCAAGCTCTAGCTCTAGAAAGACACAAGCCAACCTGGAAAAGTCCAGAAAAGACCCCTCTGGGGACAGGTATGATTCTCAACAAAATAAATACTTTAAAACTAATGTGGTTTGCTACTGCTGCAACAGGTAAGGACATATCATTGCTGATTGTCTTGTCAAAAGAAAAGGAAACAAAAAATCTGATGATAAAAAAGCATCATAAGGACAAGAAGATAGACAAGAGCTTCTTGGCCAAGAATAAGTCTTGATTGTCAGAAATTGATTCTGAGTCTTCAAAATCAGAAGAAGAAGAAGAAGAGACCTATATTGGTCTTATCTCTATTAAAGAGGAGGCTGATCTTCCTGCTGCCATAATGGGCATAAGGGCACCACTATCCTCTGTTGACAGTGACTTTGAAGATGATGAAAAGTTCAGCCTCATGGCCATGATTGAAAAAACTTCAGACAAATGTAATCCTGATAAGGTACACACTCTTTCTAACTCTCCTTCTATTTATGAGACTAACACAGATTCTGAGGCATCCACTTTATCCAGTGAAGAAGATGGATCAGAATTGATGAGGATGTCAATCAATTGATTGACAAATATGACGATATCCTGGAGACTCTGAAAAGCAAAAAGCTTGTAAAAAGGCAGGCTGAAGATATTGTCTCTTTATAACAGTCTAAATCAATGCAATCTAAGTCAGCTTCAATGCTAGCTCAGATGAGCAAAGAAATTAGTCAGCTGAGGTCTATGACTATAATCCAAATAAGCACCATAAGCCAAAAAAGAAAAATCATTAGAGATCTTGAAGAGAAGCTCCTCAAAGATAGGATGCTAATGACTGAGTTTTCTAAGACAAAGACAGTATTATCACTGATTGACTCATTCGCCTCTCAAAATAATAAGAGGGGATTGGAGTTCAAGTGGAATGCTAGAGCTGCTCATTCCAAAGGAAAAGACAAGACTCCAACAGTGCCTCAAATCACCTTTCAGAAGATAGTTCTCCTTTCTAACAGGTAGGACCATGACAGCATGTATGGTCACTGAAAGAATGAAAGTTATTCTTGTAAGATTATTAATGCAACTTATAATGGAAGAAGAAAGGGCATGGGGTTGAGTGCACTGAAGGCTCCCCATTAAGAAATCCAAGTGGCCCACCATAAACCATTTTGTGCTTGGTGCTCAAGCACCCACTCTTAAGAGTAAGAAAGTGGAATCCACCCAAGTTCCTTCATCAAAGAATAAGATTGTAAGCAAGACTGCAAGTAAGCCTCACTTGGCCATTTCTGATGCCATTAACACCTTGTTAGCTAGAAAGCAGACACATATTGTTGTTAATCAGAATAAACAAAGAGAACCTACTGGCAGACTAACTTTCAGTCAAATTCTAGCTGAGAGAAACATAAAGAGGGCTGCTGCAATCCCCTCTAAATAGAAAAAAATCGACGGTTCACACACATCTATGACTGTTCAGAAGAGGAGATATAATATTCATGAGTGTTGGTGTTGTGATACGGTGGGACATTTTGTCATAGATTGTTGGCACAACCCAAATGTGCCAATGGAAAAGGTGAGTCTTCCGATCAGGGCTGCTGTAGGGAGAAATGTTCAAATATATGCTAAAAAGAACCAAGGACCTAAATCCTTTTGGGTACCTAAGGTAAACTAAATCTGTGATTGCATTCCAAGTACCCATCAAATGCTTATATGGTACTTGGACAGTGAATGTTCCAGGCACATGAATGGAACAAGAAGCTATCTGAAAGATTATACTCCAGTGAGGAATGGACCCAAAGTCAATTTTTGTGGTTCAGATAAGGGAGTAACTAAAGGCTATAGTATGATCACCAATGATATAGTCTCCATCACAAAAGTGGCTTATGTGGATGGATTGCAATACAATCTGATTAGCATAAGCCAACTCTGTGATATTTTTTATGTCATTGTCTTCCATAAGAATAAGTGTCTAATCAAAAGATCAAGTGACCAAGAGATCATTTTGTCTGACACTAGAAGTGAAAATATTTATTATTTAAATTTCCTATGTAAAGATTCAGATTCTTTTGTGTGCCTAGTAGCAAATGAGAAAGAATCTTATTTTGTGTAATGGCACAAGAGGCGTGCTCACTTGAACTACAAGGCTATCAGTAAGCTCTTCGGTGAAAAGTTGGTTAGAAATGGACTCAATTTGAAATGCACTAAAGAGGGAAATTGCTTTGCATGCCAAAAGGGCAAACAGACAAAGGATTCCTTTAAAAGCATTGGGTCCAAAGATTTTGAGAGTTGTCTCTACCTCCTGCATATCGACCTATTTGGTTCCATGACAATTCATAGTCTAGGTAAGAAAGTCTATACTTTTGTGATAGTTGATGACTTTTCCAGATTTGCATGAGTGTTCTTTCTTAAGAAAAAGTCTTAAACTTTTGATAGCTTTGTGACTTTTGTTAAACAGAATCAGAATGAAAAGGGTTGTACTGTGGTCAAAATCAGAAGTGACCGTGGCACATAGTTTCAATCTGAAAGCATGACAGAATTCTATAAAGAGCAATGGATCTTTGTAACGCCTCGAAACTCAAAAGAGCGATGGATGGAGTTTTTGAGCCAAGTCTGGGATTTAGTAGAGGTCACATGGCCTGGGACACGAGCGTGTCCCAGGGGCGTGTCGTGCTCGGGTTCAACGATGGCCGTGTGGTTGACAGAATTGAAGTCGACGATTGTCAAACAGCGAACACAGCCTGAGACACGGGCGTGTCCCAGGGCGTGTCCAACTCGGGTTGATAGCCGAGTTGTGTCGGGGGAGAGATACGGCCTGAGACTAGGCATGTTCGGGTCCTACACGGGCTTGTTAAATTCAACACGGGCGTGTCGAATACCCGTGTTCTCCTCGGGTTGGTGTTGGGCCTGTGTCGATGGAAGAACACGCCCAGCTATACAGGCGTGTGCTGGATGACACGGGCGTGTCAATATCGACACGGGCATGTCGAGCGCCCGTGTTCTTTTCGATACGCGATGGTTTCAGTGGCGAATGAGTTACACGACCTTGGACATGGGCGTTTCACAAGCCATATTCGGCCTAGGAAGTTGTTTTTAGGTCCGAATCATGTCCGTCCGTTTCCTTATTTTGGGATCCAACGGCTCAGGGTTGTCCTTGCTAGGATATACCCGGGATTAGGGCTTAGAAACCCTCATTCTCTTGAGTTCTATCTCTTTCTAACTTCTAGAGAGAGGGGAGAGCAAGGAGGAAGAAGGAGGGGAGATCACTTCAAGCATCTGCATTTGGTTTTGGAGACGTTGAGGAAGAACGAAGTATACACAAAGTTCTCCAAATGTGAGTTCTGGTTGTCCTCAGTAGCGTTCCTTGGTCACATAGTCAGTGGAAAAGGGATTGTTGTGGATCCGGCGAAAATTGTTGCGATACGGGAGTGGTCTTTGTCGTCTACGGTAGCGAAAGTCCGGAGTTTTCTGGGGCTTGCCGGCTACTACAAGCGCTGCGTAGAGAACCTCTCGCAGATAGCGTTACCTCTCTCGACGTTGACAAGGAAAGATCAAAAGTTTATTTGGACGCAGGAGTGTGCGTAAGAGTTTGAAGAGTAGAAGGGTCGGTTGACCACGACGCCAATGCTTAGTTCGTCGAGTAGAACCAAAGGCTTTGAGATCTACAGCGATGCTTCGGTCAGTGGTTTGGGCTGCGTGCTGCTGCAGTATGGTAGTGTTATAGCTTATGACTCGCGTCAGCTAAAAGTGCATGAGAGAAATTACCCGGTCCATGACTTGGAGTTAGCGGCCATGATTTTTGCGCTAAAGCTGTGGAGGCACTATTTGTACAGCGTAAAGGTCGATATCTATACCGACTACGAGAGCCTGAAATACCTGTTGGATCAGAAGGATCTGAATATGAGGCAGCGGAGATGGATGGAATTCCTGGGGGACTATACATTCAAAATTCATTACGTGCCTAGGAAAGGCAATGCAGTTGCGGATACGTTGAGTCGCAGAGCTCCTGCGCAAGCCAACTAGTTGTCGATTCATGATGAGCGGTTGATTCGGGAGTTGGAGGCGTTAGATATATCTTGTGTTGACAAGCAGACTAGCGTCGAAGCGTTATTGAACTGGACGGAAGTTCAGTATGATCTGGCTGATCGGATTAAGCAGGCTATAGATTTGGATAACAGCATGAAGGAAATCATGGATGCAGCTTCAGATGGGTCAAATTCCCAATTTACAGTTAAAGATGGACTGCTAAGGAAGGACAGTCATTTGTGCGTCCCAAACGTGGGTAATTTACGGGTGGAGTTGATGTACGAGGCTCATCATACAAAGTACTCAATTCACCCAGGAAGCACGAAGATGTACCGAGATCTGAAGAAGTTGTTCTGGTGGCCAGGACTAAAAAAGGATGTGGCACTATATGTGTCTAAATGTCAGACTTGTTCCTTAGTGAAGGCTGAGTGCCAAAAGCCAGGGGGTTTCTTGAAGACTTTGCCTATTCTGGCGTGGAAGTTCGACGACATTTCGATGGACTTTGTGCATGGTTTGCCAAGGTCACAGAAGGGAAATGATGCCATCTGGGTGATCGTAGATCAGCTGACAAAAGTGTCGCACTTCATTCCGCATAGGAAGGATGATTCGGTGGAGAAACTGGCGAAGCTTTACGTGGATAACATTGTTAGACTGCACGGTGTGCCCCGTAGCATCGTAAGCGATAGAGATGGATGTTTTACATCCAATGACTGGAGGTTGGTGAAACAAATGCTAGGAACTAAGTTGAAGTTCAGCACAATCTTTCATCTGCAGACGGATGGGCAAACTGAGAGGGTCAACAGGATGATGGAGGACATGCTTCGCATGTTCTTCCTGGACTTCGAAAAGTAGTGGAAAGACCATATGTATTTGGTGGAGTTTGCGTACAACAATAGCTACCAAGCGAGCATATAAATGGCGCCCTTCGAGGCCCTATATGATAGAAAATGTTGCACGCCAGTGTCATGGTTATAAACCGGTGAGGCAAGGTTGTACAAAAAGCAAGAGGTGGAAAGCGCCACTTCATTGGTGTGAACCATTCCAGAGCGTTTACTGATCGCTCAGGATAGGAAAG
The DNA here is from genome assembly GCA_039513925.1 of Platanthera zijinensis. NCBI lineage: Eukaryota > Viridiplantae > Streptophyta > Magnoliopsida > Asparagales > Orchidaceae > Platanthera > Platanthera zijinensis. The sequence goes on along the minus strand of CM077094.1, from coordinate 71,142,980 downwards.
CTAAATACTACAATGTCAAGCATCGGAACATGGAGTTCGCGGTTGGCGATTGGGTGTATCTGAAGATAAAGCCATTCAAGGGTGTTTCACGGGTACGATACTTGAAGAAGCTGAGCCCGAGATACCTTGGACCATTTGAGATTCTGGAGCGGATCGGTGAGGTGGCTTATTGTCTAAAGCTATCGGTGGAGTTGAGTGGTCTACACGATGTATTCCACATATCGGTGTTGTGGAAGGCGGTGCAAGGGCCTTCGCAGGTGATCGCAGTTGATCAAGTATTGGTGGACAAAGGGTTAACGACAAGGGTCAAACCCGTTCATATTGAGGACTCTGAATTCAAGCGACTTCGTAACAAGGAGATCAGGATGGTCAAGGTCCGATGGTACAATTGCGATCGGGAGGAGCTCTCCTGGGAGCGAGAGCAGACCATGCTTTAGAAGTACCCAGAGTTATTCCACTCAGGTACTGCTTTTGGTTTTGTGTATCTTTTCCTTTCAGGAATTTTGTGGATGAAATTCTTTTAAGAGGGAGAGAGTTGTAACGCCCCGAAACTCAAAAGAGCGACGGGTGGCGTTTTTGAGCCAATTCTTGGACTTAGTAGAGGTCACACGACCTGGGACACGGGCGTGTCCCAGGGCGTATTGTGCTCAGGTTCGAGGATGGCCGTGTGGTCGACGAAATTGAAGTCGATGATTGTTGAACAACGAACACGGCCAGAGACACGGGCGTGTCCCAAGCCATGTCCCCTCAGGTTGATAGCCTAGTTGTGTCGGGGGAGAGACACGGCCTGAGTCAAGGCATGTTCGGGTCTGACACAGGCGTGTCAAATTTGACACGGACGTGTCGAATACCCTTTTCTCCTCGGGTTGGTGTTGGTCCTGTGTCGATGGAAGAACATGCCCAGCTACACGGGCGTATGCTAGATGACACGGGCATGTCAATCCTGACACGGGCGTGTAGAGTGCCCGTGTTCTTTTCGAGATGCGACAGTTTCGGCGGCGAATGAGTACACGGCCTTGGACACGGGCGTGTCGCAAGCCGTGTTCGGCCCAGGAAGTTGTTTTTAGGTACGAATCGTGGTCGTCCGTTTCCTTATTTTGGGATCCAACGGCTCAGGTTTGTCCTTGCTGGGATATACCCGGGATTAGGGCTTAGAAACCCTCATTCTCTTTAGTTCTATCTCTTTCTAACTTCTAGAGAGAGGGGAGAGCAAGGAGGAATAAGGAGGGGGATCCGGTCGCCGGAGGAGATTCGTAGCGCCAAATCGCAAACCGAGTCCAGATCTACGGAGGCGAGATCATCGCGGTGCTTTTCATCCGTGTGACTTCCATGGCGCCGAAGAGGAATGCTAGGGTAACGATTCTCTACTTGAGCATGTGAAGCTCTTCTTCTTTTGCATAGGAAAAACCTGCTCCCGCAAGTGTGCAGCGAGTTTGCGGCGCTCCTTGGGATAGATAAGTAAAGTTCCCCTTATTTGCATTTAGAGTCCGAAATCGAGAAACAGACCTAGGCATGGTGTATGAAGCCTACCCGGACAAGTTGGTCTGGATCTGTGATGTTTTACTATGCATGATTAGTCAGGAGAAGACTCTGTGCCTTTGGTTGTTTTTGGGTTTCTACGTGGGAGATTGCAGCAGGGATCCTTAGGGATTAACCCCAAGGCACACCCGAAAAACTGGGCAAAAACGCATTTCTGCCATCTTGGTGGCCTGGGAGCCAACCTTGAACATAACTGGGTTATGTGCTTGTATGATCGAATTTGGGATCCGGCGAAGCTTGACCCGCGCACTTGTCTTAAGTTTGACAGTGCGGTGTGAGCAAGGGGCTTGTGGAACCGGGCCCGGGCTATGTGGTTGGTGACAGGTACCTGAAAAAGGGACTGTCCACTGGCATAGTCATGCAAGTATTAGGCTTAGGTCGAAAAGACTAAATGCTCACGAGATTTGCTGTCCAAGGGATAGTGGTGAAACCGCGGTTTTGACCGGATTCACTGAGTTAGTGCCCTAAGAGCACGGGGTGTGTGGCCGTGTGAGCCTGCACCTGTGATGTTGTGTTTATTCACTATATTGCTTGTTATGCTTACAAGTGCAGGGAAGGAGCTTTGTCGCCCCGAGTTTGGGGGCGGAATCGTTATAATTTGATTGGCTTTGGCTGATCGTTATTCTTGTTTGCCACCATTGCGGTGAATTTTGCTTGCAGGTGCTGCAGAGCTGAGCGAAAAATAGCGGGCCAATGCCCAAGTTGCTGAGCTGACCATCGAAGGCCTTGTTTGTTTCCTTGTTTAAATCATGTGTGGCCGGCCTGCGAGCCGAAGTTTGTAAGACACTATTTAAATTTGGTGAACTATTGTAAGGCCATAAGGTCAGTACTTTTGTGTATTTTGTAGTTCATTCCTACTGAGTTATGTTAGTGGACATTCGTGCTTGTGGCTGGGTTCTTGCTTTCACAACTTAATAATTGCTTCCGCTAGATGCTCTGTGTAGGACGTGTGTATTGGTTGAATGGTTTCATCTAGTAACCCTTCGGTCTGTCTTTGGTATATGGCGTCGGGCCCCGGTCCGGACCTACTGCTATATGCTATGTGACGGACATGGGTGTTACAATTTGGTATCAGACTACCGGTTTCGATCAGACTTAAATGAATTCGTGGACGAATTCACTTTAAGGGGTGGTGAGCACATGTATGTGCGTCATCGTTATAACATGAAAAGAACCCATGAATGTCCACTTAGGAATGAAAATACACATGTTTGAGGAACATGCGTGTTCCTATAATTGCTTTTTGCAATTTTGTTCGGTCACTTATTGGTGTTTTATATGACTATATGTGTCCGGGAGTGACGCATGGCAGTCTGAACGCATGCTTTCTGAGAAAAGTATTGCACCCAGTGACGTGCCTGAGACCCCTCTTTCTATGGATACCATAAGAAGGGTAGTTGAGGCGGTGTTCGCGGTGACCAACGCACAACATGGAAGGAATGTGCAACCCTCTGTCCCTGAGGTGGCCTCGACACCGGGCAGTATGATGGAGCAAAGGGCATTTAGAGATCCATTGGGGAAGCAGTTGAACATACTTGTAGTGCAGGAAGCGCACTCAGTTGACGAATATTTATAGGCATTCCTTATGATAAGGCGCTACCCAGGCTTTGAGTTGGAAAGCAAGCAGTCTATAGTCGATAGATTTTTTAATGGTTTGCGTAGCGAGTTGCGAATCATATTGCTAGGACCAAAGTTTTTGGGATTTCGATCCTTGGTGGAGTCGGCCAGATCTTTGGAAGTAGAGCTAGGGAGAATTCACCAGATACAAGTGAGTAGGGTACTGAACCATGCAGATCCTTTAAGGGCTGCCTACCGCAGAATGCTGAGAAAGAAGGTTAAAGCATCCACTCGCAAAGCTATTTGCACTTGTCATACTTGTGGCAAGAAAGGGCACTTTTCCCGAGATTGTTGGGAGGGTGCTCAGACGACAAAGAAAGCTATGTCAGGAGCAGTTAGGGACACTGGTGATAAGAAGTCAGAGTTCAAGGTGCCGACTTCAAAGTCCGGTTTCCGAAGGTGGAATAAGAAGGTTAGGGCTTCGAGTCCAGCCCCTTCTTCTGGTGCTTCGGGGGAGACTACAGGTCGTGCACCGGATGCTTGATTTACTTGTGGTAAGGCAGGGCATTTTGCCCGTGACTGTTAGAGCGGACGTCAAAAGTCTGAGAGGAAGCATGGAGCAACTTACGAGGAAAAGGCAAGGCGGTGGAGTCAACTGCATCCCATTATGTTGCGACTCAGCCAAGAGTCTACAATCTGGGCTAGCAGGATGCCATCAAACAAGAGGATGTGGTGACAGGTACAGTTTAAATTTATAGCAAGTTAGCTCTAAATACTGTTACCTAGTGCTTGTTAGCTTATTACTGTTTGTATAGGTTTTTTTTTATTTGTGATAATCCAGTGAGAGCACTCTTCGATACAGGAGCTTTGTACTCCTTTTTGTCCGAAGGTTTCATATCACGCATCGGAGTCCCTTCTTCGAGGGCGAAGGACAAATTGGATGTGTTGCTGTCGAATGGGTGTTCTATGTGTACGGACAGAGCATGTGCCGCAAAGATTCGTATTGGGAGTCAGGAGTTCGACTTGCTAGCATCGTTACTGCCGCTAGTAGAGTTCGACGTCATTTTTCGGTATGGACTGGCTTTCGGAGTAGAAGGCATACATAGATTGCAACCGTAACGGAAGTCAAGCTGGGTGTTGAGCGGGAGACAACGTTTGCCGGACTGAAGGGGTCGAGCAAGACTCTAATGTCTACTCTTCAGGTGGTCAAGTTAGTTCATGTTGGCGCAGAGCTGTTCTTCATGTTAGTGGAGGCTGTAAAGTCTAAGCCTACTTTGGGTAGTATCCCAGTAGTGTGCGAGTACCCTGACGTGTTCCTGGACAATCTTCCCGGAGCCCCACCTCAGCGGGAGATCAATTTGACAATTGAGTTAGTGTCAGGTGCCAATCCTGTGTCATGCTCTCCTTATAGGTTGGCGCCTAAGGAGATGGCGGAGCTAAAGATTCAACTAGAGGAGTTGTCGAGCAGGGCTATGTGATTCCAAGTTCGTCACCTTGGAGCGTATCGGTCCTTTTCGTTAAGAAGAAGGACAGAAGTTTACAGGTATGAATCGTCTATAGAGAGCTGAACAAGCTAACAGAAAAAAACAAGTACCCGATCCCAAGGATTGATGATCTTTTTGATCAGTTATTCGGGTCATCAGTGTATTTAAAATTTAATCTTAAGTCCGGTTACTATCAGCTGAGGATAAGGGAGAGTGAAATCCCAAAGACAGCATTCAGCACAAGGTATGGGCATTTCGAGTTTACGGTCATGCCGTTCGTGCTGACTAATGCGCCATCAGTGTTCATGGATCTAATGAACAGGACATTTAGGGAGTACTTAGACCGTTTTGTGATCACCTTTATTGACGACATATTGGTGTACTCGTAGTGCGAAAAAGATCACTTCAAGCATCTGCATTTGGTTTTGGAGACGCTGAGGAGGAACGAAGTATACGCAAAGTTCTCCAAATATGAGTTCTGGTTGTCCTTAGTAGCGTTCCTTGGTCACATAGTAAGTGGAGAAGGGATTGTTGTGGATCCGGCGAAGATTGTTGCGATACGGGAGTGGCCTGTGTCGTCTACGGTAGCGAAAGTCCGGAGTTTTCTGGGGCTTGCTGGCTACTACAGGAGCTGCGTAGAGAACCTCTCGCGGATAGAGTTACCTCTCACGACGTTGACAAGGAAAGATCAAAAGTTTATTTGGACGCAGGAGTGTGCGCAAGCGTTTGAAGAGTAGAAGGGTCAGTTGACCACGACGCCAGTGCTTAGTTCGCCGAGTAGAACCAAAGGCTTCGAGATCTACATCGATGCTTCAGGTAGTGGTTTGGGCTGCGTGCTGCTGCAGTATGGTAGTGTTATAGCTTATGACTCGCGTCAGCTAAAAGTGCAAGAGAGAAATTACCCGGTCCACAACTTGGAGTTAGCGGCCGTGATTTTTGCGCTAAAGATGTGGAGGCACTATTTGTACGGCGTAAAGGTCGATATCTATACCGACCACGAGAGCCTGAAATACCTGTTGGATCAGAAGGATCTTAATATGAGGCAGCGGAGATGGTTGGAATTCCTGGGGGACTATACATTCAAAATTCATTACGTGCCTAGGAAAGGCAATGCAGTTGCGGATGCGTTGAGTCGAAGAGCTCCCGCGCAAGCCAACTGGTTGTCGATTAATGATGAGCGGTTGATTCGGGAGTTGGAGGCGTTAGATATATCTTGTGTTGACAAGCAGACTAACGTCGAAGCGTTATTGAACTAGACAGAAGTTCAGTATGATCTGGCCGATCGGATTCAGCAGGCTGTAGATTTGGATAGTAGCATGAAGGAAATCATGGATGCAGCTTCGGATGGGTCAAATTCCCAATTTACAGTTGAAGATTGACTGCTAAGGAGGACAGTTGTTTGTGCGTCCCAAATGTGGGTAATTTATGGGTGGAGTTGATGTACGAGACTCATCATACCAAGTACTCAATTCACCCAGGGAGCACAAAGATGTACCGAGATCTGAAGAAGTTGTTCTGGTGGCCAGGACTCAAAAAGGATGTGGCACTATATGTGGCTAAGTGTCAGACTTGTGCCTTAGTGAAGGCAGAGTGCCAAAAGCCAGGGGGTTTCTTGAAGACTTTGCCTATTCTGGCGTGGAAGTTCGACGACATTTCGATGGACTTTGTGCATGGTTTGCCAAGGTCACAGAAGGGAAATGATGCCATCTGGGTGATCGTAGATCAGCTGACAAAAGTGTCGCACTTCATTCCGCATAGGAAGGATGATTCGGTGGAGAAACTGGCGAAGCTTTACGTGGATAACATTGTTAGACTGCACGGTGTGCCCCGTAGCATCGTAAGCGATAGAGATGGATGTTTTACATCCAATGACTGGAGGTTGGTGAAACAAATGCTAGGAACTAAGTTGAAGTTCAGCACAATCTTTCATCTGCAGACGGATGGGCAAACTGAGAGGGTCAACAGGATGATGGAGGACATGCTTCGCATGTTCTTCCTGGACTTCGAAAAGTAGTGGGAAGACCATATGTATTTGGTGGAGTTTGCGTACAACAATAGCTACCAAGCGAGCATACAAATGACGCCCTTCGAAGCCCTATATGGTAGAAAATATCGCACGTCGTTGTCGTGGTTATAAACGGGTGAGGCAAGGTTGTACAAAAAGCAAGAGGTGGAAAGCGCCACTTCATTGGTGTTAACCATTCGAGAGCGTTTACTGATCGCTCAGGATAGGCAAGCTAAATACTACAATGCCAAGCATCAGAACATGGAGTTTGCGGTTGGCGATTGGGTGTATCTGAAGATAAACCCATTTAAGGGTGTTTCACGGGTACGACACTTGAAGAAGCTGAGCCCGAGATACCTTGGACCATTTGAGATTCTAGAGCGGATCGGTGAGGAGGCTTATCGTCTAAAGCTATCAGTGGAGTTGAGTGGTCTACACGATGTATTCCACATATCGGTGTTGCGGAAGGCAGTGCAAGGGCCTTCGCAGGTGATCGCAGTTGATCAAGTACTGGTGGACGAAGGGTTAACGACAAGGGTCAAACCCGTTCGTATTGAGGACTCTGAAGTCAAGCGACTTCATAACAAGGAGATCAGGATTGTCAAGGTCTGTTGGGACAATTGCGGTCGAGAGGAGCTCTCCTTGGAGCGAGAGCAAACCATGCTTGAGAAGTACCCTGAGTTATTCCACTCAGGTACCGCTTTTGGTTTTGTGTATCTTTTCCTTTCGGTAATTTCGTGGATGAAATTCTTTTAAGAGGGAGAGAGTTGTAACGCCCTGAAACTCAAAAGAGAGACGGGTGGCATTTTTGAGCCAAGTCTGGGACTTAGTAGAGGTCGTACGACCTTGGACACGGGCGTGTACCTAGGCGTGTCATGCTCGGGTTCGAGGATGGCCGTGTGGTCGACAGAATTGAAGTCGTTGATTGGTTAACAGCGAACACGGCCTGAGATACGGGCGTGTCCCAAGCCGTGTCCTACTCGGGTTGATAGCCGAGTTGTGTCGGGGGAGAGACATGGCCAGAGCCCAGGCGTGTTTGGGTCCAACACGGGCATGTCAAATTCGACACGGACGTGTCGAATACCCGTGTTCTCCTCGGGTTGGTGTTGGTCCTGTGTCGATGGAAGAACATACCCAGCTATACGGGCATGTGCTGGATTACACGGGCGTGTCAATCCCGACACAGGCGTGTCGACTGCCCGTGTTCTTTTCAGGACGCGACAGTTTCGGCAGCGAATGAGTTACACGGCCTTGGACACGGGCATGTCGCAAGCCGTGTTCGGCCTTGGAAGTTGTTTTTAGGTACGAATCGTGGCCGTCTGTTTCCTTATTTTGGAATCCAACGGCTCAGGGTTGTCCTTGCTGGGATATACCCGAGATTAGGGCTTAGAAACCCTCATTCTCTTGATTTCTATCTCTTTCTAACTTCTAGAGAGGGGAGAGCAAGGAGGAAGAAGGAGGGGGATCCGGTCGCCAGAGGAGATTCGGAGCGCCAAATCGCAAACCGAGTCCAGATCTACGGAGGCGAGATCATCGCGGTGCTTTTCATCCGTGTAGACTTCCATGGCACCGAAGAGGAAGTCTAGGGTAATGATTCTATACTAGAGCATGTGAAGCTCTTCTTCTTTTGCATAGGGAAAACCCGCTCCCGCGAGTGTGCAGCGAGTTTGCGGTGTTCCTTGGGGTAGATATGTAAAGTCCCCCTTGTTTGCATTTAGAGTCTGAAATCAAGAAACAGACATAGGCACGGTGTGTGAAGCCTACCCGGACAAGTTGGTGTAGATCGGTGATGTTTTACTATGCATGATTAGCCGGAGAAGACTCCATGCCTTTGGTTTTTTTCGGGTTTCTACGTGGTAGATTGCAGTAGGGATCCTTGGAGATTAACCCCAAGGCACACCTAGAAAACTGGGCGGAAATGCATTTCTGCCATCTTGGTGGCCTAGGAGCCAACCTTGAACATAACAGGGTTATGTGCTTGTATGATCGAATTTGGGATCCGGCGAAGCTTGACCCGCGCGCTTGTCTTCTGTTTGATAGTGCGGTGTGAGCAACGGGCTTGTGGAACCGAACCCAGGCTATCAGGTTTGGTGATAGATACCTTAAAAAGGTACTGGCCACTAGCATAGTCGTGCGAGTCTTAGGCTTAGGTCGAAAAGACTAAATTCTCACGAGATTTTCCGTCCAAGGGATGGTGGTGAGACTGCGGTTTTGACCGGGTTCACCGAGTTAGTGCCCTTAGAGCACAGGGTTTGTGGTCGTGTGATCCTGCACCTGTGATGTTGTGTTTATTCACTATATTGCTTGTTACGCTAAAAAGTGCAGGGAAGGAGCTTTGCCACCCCGAGTTTGGGGGCGGAATCGTTATAATTTGGTCGGCTTTGGCTGACCGTTATTCTTATTTGCCACCGTTGCGGTGAATTGTGTTTGCAGGTGTTGCGGAGCCGAGCGGCAAATAGTGGGCCAAATCCCAAGTTGCTTAGCCGGCCCTCGAAGGCCTTGTTTGTTTCCTTGTTTAAATCATGTGTGTCCGGCCTGCGAGCCGAAGTTTGTAAGACACTATTTAAATTTGGTGAACTATTATAAGGCCATAAGGTCAGTACTTTTGTGTATTTTGTAGTTCATTCCTACGGGGTTATGTTAGTGGACATTCGTGCTTGTGGCTGGGTTCTTGTTTTCACAACTTAATAATTTGTTCCACTAGATGCTTTGTGTAGGACGTGTGTATTGGTTGAATGGTTTCATATAGTAACTCTTCGGTCTGTCTGTAGTATATGGCGTCGGGCCCCGGCCGGACCTACTGTTATATGCTATGTGACGGACAGGGGTGTTACAGTCTTTCAGGAGTTTTCTTCTCCAAGAACACTCCAGCAAAATGACATTGCTGAGAGAAAAAATAGAACTCTCATAGAGGTTGGGAGAACTTTGCTTAGTAACACTTCTCTCCAAGAATATTTCTAGGTTGAGGCAGATAACACTGCTTGTCATGTGCAAAATAGAGTTTCTATCAACAAGTACCACAAGAAGACTCCATATGAGATTACGAAAGGCAGAAAATAAAATCTTGCCTATTTCAGGATCTTTCAAAGCAAGTGCTTTGTACTAAACAATGAGAAGTCCTACCTGACAAAGTTTGTTGTAAAATAATATGAGGGAATTTTTGTTGGATATAGCAACCACAACAAAGTCATACGGTCTACAACTTGAAAATTCAGGTTATAGAAGAGTCTATTTATATAGTGTTTAATGAAACTTCTATGATTCACAATGAGCTGTCTAGCTCTTCTAGAACTATAAGTGCAAATTTGAGAATGGACAAGTTGAGCATTAATGACACACCTCCTATTGAACAAGAAAAGGATGTGGGTGTGGTCATTCCAGAAGAAATTCTAGGTAGATTAGAAATAGAAGATGATCTTCAGGCTCCTGAAGTTGAAGTTCAAGATGCTGAAAAAAGGACGTCAGCAGTCGTCAGACACTTGAGAGATCATCCTAGAAATCTAATCATTGAGGATGCAAGCCAGGGTGTAATAATAAGGAACAGAAGCCATAACATTGCAATGTATTAAAATATTTTGTCTTAGATGGCATAAATGCATCAAAGGAACAAAATGGATATATAACCAGTTCATACACCTTATGGGCAATGCAAGAAGAATTGAACCAGTTCAAAAGATGCAATGTTTGAAAGCTGGTTCTCACACCTTATGGACAAAACTTCAAAGGAACAAAATGGATATATAGAAACAAGCTTGATGAAAATGGTGTTATCATCAAGAATAAAGCTAGACTGGTTGCCAAAGGATACAGGCAAGAGGAAGGTATTGATTTTGATCAAACCTTTACAACAGTACCTAGACTTGAAGTCATAAGGTTATTCCCTACATATGATGCATACAAGGGATTTAAGGTATACCAAATGGATGTTAAGTCAGCTTTCCTGAATGGTGTCCTAAAAGAGAAGGACTATGTTGAGCAACCATCAGATTTTGTCAATCCTACTTTTCCTGATTATGTATTTCATTTAAGAAAAACTTGTATGGGTTAAAACTGGTCCCTATGGCTTTTGTTGAGTCATCATCATTCTGGAATTAGCCAAAATCAACAACTATTCTGAAATCCTACATTCGACGAACTTCAAGCTTAGCTCGACGAAATCTGAACTCAGCTCGACAAAATAGTGAAGCTGAGATCGACGAATTCCCTTAGCTCAGTTCTTTCTTCAGGTTAAGGTCGAGGTCGATGAACTTCGAGCTCAGCTCGACGAAACCTGAGCTTCGCTTGACAAAATAGTGAAGCTGAGATCTACGAATTCTCTCAGCCCAGTTCTTTCTTCAGGTGAAGGCTGAGTTCGACGAATTCTCTTAACTCTGGTCGACAAATTCTCTGAACTCTGGTCGACGAAATCTGAACTCCGTTCGACGATTCTGATAGCTGAGTCCTTCTTATAGGTAAATGTTGTGATCGACGAACTCTGAAATCCGTTTGATGAATGCTAAGCTCAGCTCGACGAATGGTAGACTTAGCAATTCTGGACTTCGAAATTTCTTCAGCTTTGCATGATGGCGTTGAGAGCGTTGAGTGTAAATCCCTCATTCAACGCTTTTTCCCTTAGCCATATTATTTAGCTTTCTTCCTGATGGTGTTGAGAGCGTTGAGTGTATTTCAATGCTTTTTCTCTTAGCCATATTCTTCAGCCTTCTGCCTGATGGCGTTGACAGACTCAGCATAGCGTTGAGTGATGAAGCTTCACTCAATGCTTTTGGACTTAGTCGATTTTCTGGATTCTTCACAGTAAGACTATGACAGGATAACCTTGACTCAACGATTCTAACTGTATGGCGTTGAGTGAGTTGAGCTCACTCAACCCTTCTGGACTTAGCCGATTTTCTCAGGCTTTGTCGCAGCAATCTCAATGTTTTATTCTCAGCTGTCTCAGTGCTTTTTACCTTAGTCAACTTTTCTGGCTATCTCAGCGCTTTTTTTTCAGTAGTCTCAACTATCTCAGCAGTTTTTGTTGAATGGCATTGAGTGAGCTTGCCTCACTCAATGATTTTGGACTTAGGTAATTTTCCTTCCTGCCTTCTCTTAATGCTATTAGCTGGATGGCATTGAGTGAGCTTGCCTCACTCAACGCTTTTGGACTTAGGCAATTTTCTGAGTTTCCAGCTCCACCTTGAGTCCACCTTTCATTGTCTCGTGAACTAGCTGTCCAATCATTATGACAAAGACTAGTCTGTATGCGTGAACTTAACAATACATTAAATACAACTATGTCTATCTCATTGACATGTTTGACATCATTAAATCAGGGCCATTGGGATCAATGGACCCAACAATCTCCCGCTATTTAAAGATGTCAAAACCACTGATCAAGCATGTCAAAACTACTGATCAAGCTTCTTTAGTCAATGAGATACACATTACACAAGCAATAAAAGCATATTTATATTAAATTCAGTGAAAAGAATTTTATGTACTCCCCCTAGATTTCTGCAGGGAAAGTTACACCTTAGAGGATTACCTCTTAGCTTGATCTCCCCATGACTTTCTCCCCCTGTGTTTCTACCATAAAGGAGCATGATCCTTTCTGATAGTCATCTTCTATCTCTCTCTCCATAGAGCTTGAACAACCAAAGGTAAACATGACCTCCATCACTCCCCCTTTTTGACCTCTTCAGATAGTCTGGAAGGAGCATCAGGTCTTTTTATCTCCTTATGTTCTCGCTCTAGCTGATGTAAATGTTTCCAGGATTGCAGCTGCCAACATGCCCCTTATACAGGGCCGACTTGTATATCACTTGATATCACATGAGAGTACTTGAAATTCAGTATCACTTGAAATTCTCTACACCACTAGAGAAGACTACTTTAAAGTCTCTAGTCCTGTAACTGCTGATACCAATTGAGAACAAGCATCATCTCTCATCTTCCTTTCCACTAGGTATGCAGAACCTTCAAAAAGAACAAACATGTACCAAGATAATACCTTAGGGAGTACTTGAAGTTATTCTAAGTTCAACATACTCAAATCAATTTTGAAGGTGTTGAACTTGGCTTCATCTAGAGACTTAGTGGAGATATCTGCCACTTGCTTGTAAGTGGAGACAAACTCTAGGAAAATGTCTTCTCTCTCAACATGCTCCATAATAAAATGATACTTAATTTCTATATGCTTAGTCCTGCTATGTGAAATAGAATTCCTAGAAATAGAAATTGCACTAGTAGAATCACAATATAGAGGAGTTATACTTATCTTAATGTCATAGTCTTCAAGCTGATACTGTATCCATAGCAATTGAGCACAGTAGCTACCTGCTGTAATGTACTCTGACTTTGTAATGGAGATAACAACACTTGTCTGTTTCTTGCTGCTCCATGAAACCAATCTTCCACCTAGGAATTGACATGTACCAGTGGTACTTTTCCTGTCTTCCTTGCATCCTGTAAAATCTGCATCTGAAAATCCAGTTAGCTCAAAATCTCTATTCCTAGGGTACTATAGACCAAGATCTGGTGTCCCCTTAAGATACCTTAAAATTCTCATTGCAACAGAATAATGAAATTCTTTAGGGCATGCCTGATACCTAGCACAGACACATGTAGCATACATGATGTCAGGCATACTAGCAGTCAAGTATAGAAGGGAGCTAATTATCCCTCTATACAAAGACTCATCAATCGGTTTCCCTGCCTCGTCTTTTCCTACAGGCATACTTGACCCCATTGGAGTTCTCATGGTGGAGGTATTCTCCATACCATATTTCTTAATTAACTCACTTGTAAACTTAGACTAGGATATGGACAAGTCATCATCAGTCTATCTTACTTGTAGTCCCAAGAAGAATTTTAGCTCACTCATGCTGCTCATCTCAAACTTCCCTTGCATAAGTTTGGCAAACTTCCTGCAAAGGTTATTTTCAGTAGATCCAAAGAAAATGTCATCAACATATATCTAGACTAGGATGACTTTGCCCTTAGATTCCCTAAGGAATAGGGTCTTATCTATTTCCCCCCTTGAGAATTTGTTCTCAATAAGGAAAGTAGATAATGTTTCATACAATGCTCTAGGGACTTGCTTCAACCCATATAAAGCTTTATTAAGCTTATAAATATAATTAGAAAAGTGATTATCTACAAAACCTGGTGGCTAGTCCACATATACTTCCTCTTTTAAGTCTTCATTCATGAATGCTGACTTCACATATACTTTGAATCGTTGATAGGCAGCAAAAGAAAGGAATACCTTATTGCTTCCATCCTTGTTACTGGGGCAAAGGTTTGGTCAAAATCTATTCATTCTTCTTGCATGTAGCTTTTTGCCACACTTCTGGTCTTATTTTTGACAATAATGTCATTCTCATCTAGCTTGTTCCTGTAGATCCATTTTGTTCCTATGATATTATGTCTCTTTGGTCTAGGAACCATTTCCTAGACCCTACATATTTTGAACTGACTCAGTTCTTCTTGCATAGCTTCAATCCAGTAAGAATCCTTGATAGCCTCTTCAAGCTACTTGGGCTCTACTTGTGATAGGAAGCTTGAATATAAAGCTGTGTTGATGCTCTTTCTCCTTGTCTAGACACCATGCCTTACATCACCAATGATTTGGTGTGCTAGATGGTCCCTCAAATGTCTCACAGTTGGAGGCATTCTTGCTTCAACTAGCTATTCTACATTGTTCTCAGCTGGTTGACCTTCATTGTCTTCAGCTGACTGTTCTTCATCCTCAGCTTGTGAGTCTTGAGCTCCCCCTGGAACGCACTTATCTTCTTCCTTATCTTGTCCTGCTAGATCCATTTCCCGGATGGTAATCTTCTCCATCACATCCTTTAAACCTGCAGAACTAGAAGAGGTGCTTGGCATCTCACAGTTAACTAGGTTTGACTCATCAAAGACAACATGTACTGATTCTTCTACAACTTGAGTAGTCAAGTTATATATCCTATATTCCCTACTATTATTATTGTACCCAACAAATATCCCTTCTTGGGACTTGGTAGAAAACTTAGTCACATAGGACTTACCATTGTTTAGAACATAGCACTTGCTACCAAAAATCCTGAAGTAGGATAAGTTTTGTTTTCTGCCTTTCAGAATCTCATAGGGAGTCTTCTTGTGGCTTTTAGTGATGGAAGCCCTGTTAAAGACATGACATGCAGCGTTCACTGCCTCAACTCAAAAATATTCTAGGATAAATGTGTCACTTAACATGGTTCTACCAGCCTCTATGAGAGTTCTGTTTTTCCTCTCAGCAATCCCATTTTGCTGGGGTGTTCTAGGAGAGGAGAACTCTTGATGAATCCCAAGCTCTTCACAGAATCTTGTCATACATTCAGACTGAAACTGTAACACCCCTATCCATCACATAGCATATAGCAGTAGGTCCTGCCGGGGCCGGACGCCATATACTACGGACATACCGGTTGGTTACTTATTGAAACCATTCAACCAATCACCACATCCTACACAGATCACCTAGCGGAAGCAAATTATTAAGTTGCAAGGATAAAAGAACCCATCCAAGCATGAATGTCCGCTACAATAAACCCATAGGAATGTATAATACACCAAAAACGGCCTTATGGCCTTACAAAAGTTTGCTCAGTAATAATGTCTTCGAAACCTCGGCGCGCAGGCCGGTCATACATAAGAATAACAGAAAACACTCAAAATTAGGCCTTCGAGGGCCGGCACAGCAACTTGGGCTTTAGCCCGCTATTTACCGCTCGGCTCCGCAGCACCTGCAAGCAACAATCCACCGCACGGTGGTAAATAAAAGCAACGGTCAGCTATGCTGACCAAATTTTAACGATCCCGCCCCCAACTCGGGGCGGCGATGCTCTTCCCTGCAGTTTGTTAGCATAAACAAGCGGTATAGTGTAAACACACACTTCATCACAGGTGTAGGCTCACAAGGCAACACACCCCGTACTCTTAGGGCACTTACTTGATGAACCCGGTCGTAACCGTGGTATCACCACCATCCCTTGGACGGCAAATCTCGAGAGCATTTTAGTCTTTCCGGTCTAAGCCTAAGACTCGCACGACCATGCCAATGGCCAGTCTATTTTTTAGATATCTGTCACCAAACCACATATCCCGGGTCCGCATCCATTTGCCCATCGCTCACATCGCATAGTCATATTAAGACATACGTGCAGGCCAAGCTTCTCCCGGATCCCAAAATTCGATTACACAAGCACATAACCAAGATATGTTCATGGTTGGCTCCCTGGCCACCAAGATGGCAGAAATGCATTTCCGCCCAGTTTTCCGGGTGCGCCTTAGGGTTAATCCCCAAGGATCCCTGCTGCAATCTGCCCCCTAGAAACTCGAAAACAACAAATGGCACGGAGTCTTCCCCGGATACTACGCAAAGCACATCACCGATCCAGACCAACTTGTCTGGGTAGGCTTCACACAACATGTCTATGTCTGTACTATGATTCCGGACTCTAACAAGGGGGACTTTACATATCTACCCTAAGGAACGCCTCAACTCATCGCACACTCGCGTGAGAGGGCTTCCTATGCAAAGGAAAGAGAGGACTACAAGTGTCCTAGGATGAGGATCGTTACCCTTGCGTTTCTCCTTGGCGCCATGGAAATCTATGCGGATGGAAAGCACCGCAATCTCCTTGCCTCCGCGGATCCGAAGTCGGCTCGCAATTTGGAGCTCCGAAGCTCCGCCGGTGACCGGATCTAGCTCCTCTTCCTCCTCCTTGCTCTCCCTTCTCTCTAGAACTTAGAGAGAGAACTCAAATGGAAAATAAGGGTTTTCTAACCCTATTCCCAGGTTAAACTCCATCATGAATAACCCCAGCCCTTGGATCCCATGCTAAGGAAATGGTTGGCCACGATTTAGGCTGAAAATTAGAATTCCTGAGTCGAACACGGGTTGCAACACGGCCGTGTGCATGGCCGTATTACTCATTCGTCATCACTTCCACAGCCCGACCAGTACATGGCCTGTGACACGGACTCCGACACGTACGTGTCACATATGACACGGCCGTGTTAAGACCTGTGTCACGCCCTGTGTGTAACTCCCAGGATTTTCCCAAGCTGGACACGGCCTGTGACACGGCCTCCGACACGCCCGTGTCATATGTGACACGACCGTGTTAAGACCAGTGTCACGGCCCGTGTGCATAACTCAGAAACCTCTCGAGCGGAACATGCCCTGGGACACGCCCGTGTCCCAGGCCGTGTGCCTACTCCCGATGATCGCTGATCGCCAAAACGTCGACCACGCGACCCATCGCCGAACACGCCCATGACACGCCCGTGTCACGCCCATAACACGCCCGTGTCACCTGCTCCAAGTCCCAGACTTGGCTTAAAACGTCACTCATCCCTCTTTTGAGTTTCGGGGTGTTACAACCCTCTCCCTCTTAAAAGAATTTCGCCCACGAAATTACTAAAGGAAAGAAAACGAAAAACTTTAAGCGGTACCTGAGCGGAATAACTCCGGGTACTCCTCCAGCATGGTTTGCTCCCGTACCCAAGAGAGCTCCTCCCGACCGCAATTGTCCTACCGGACCTTGACCATCCGGATCTCCTTGTTACGGAGTCGCTTGACCTCAAAGTCCTCAATACGAACGGGCTTGACCTTAGTCGTCAACCCTTCGTCCACTGACACTTGGTCCACTGCAATCACCTGCGAAGGCTCTTGCACCGCTTTCCGCAATACATAAATGTGGAATACATCGTGTAGTCCACTCAACTCCACCGATAGCTTCAAACGATAAGCCACTTCACCGACCCACTCCAGAATCTCAAAGAATCCAAGGTATCTTGGGCTCAACTTCTTCAAGCATCTCACCCGCGAAACACCCTTGAACGGCTTTATCTTCAAGTACACCCAATCGCCGACTGCAAACTCCACGTTGCACTGGTTGGCATTATAGTACTTAGCATGCCTGTCCTGAGCGATCAGCAAACGCTCTCGAATGATCCACACCAAAGAAGTAGCACTCTCCACCTCCTGCTTCTTGTACAACCTTGCTTCACCCGTTTCTAGCCACGATAACGGCGTGCGACACTTCCTACCATACAGGGCCTCAAAGGGCTCCATTTGAATACTCGCCTGGTTGCTGTTATTGTACGCAAACTCCACCAAATACAGGTGGTCTTCCCAATGCTTCCTGAAGTCTAGAACACACATGCGGAGCATGTCTTCCATAGTTCTGTTGACTCTCTCAGTCTGCCCATCCGTCTGTGGATGGAAGGCTGTGCTGAATTTCAATTTAGTCCCCAACATCTGTTGCACCAACCTCTAATCATTGGACGTAAAATGCCCATCGTGATCACTCACGATGCTGCGAGGCACACTGTGCAATCTGACTATATTATCCACATATAGTTTCGCCAGTCTCTCTACTGAATCATCCTTCTTATGCAGAATAAAGTGCGACACCTTTGTTAACTGGTCTACGATCACCCAGATGGTGTCGTTCCCTTTCTGCGACCTTGGCAAGCCATGCACAAAGTCCATCGATATGTCATCGAACTTCCATTCCGGAATAGGCAAGGATTTCAAGAATCCTCCCGGCTTTTGGCACTCTGCCTTTACCAAGGCGCACGTTTGACACTTAGCCACAAACAGTGCCACATCCTTCTTGAGCCCTGACAACCAAAATAGCTTCTTTAGGTCCCAGTACATCTTCGTGCTCCCTGGGTGGATTGAGTACTTGGTATTATGAGCCTCATACATCAACTCCGCCCGTAGATTTCCCATGCTTGGGACGCACAATCGATGGTCCTTCCTCAACAGCCCATCCTCAACTGAAAACTGGGAATTTGACCCATCCAAGGCTGCATCCATAAGCTCCTTCATGGTATCATCCAACTCCAATGCCTGCTGAACGCGATCAGCCAGATCATACTGAACTTCCGTCCAGTTCAACAATGCTTTGGCGCTCGTCTGCTTGTCCACACAATAGATCTCCAATGCCTCCAACTCCCGAACTAGCCTCTCATCATGAACCAACAACCAGTTGGCTTGGGCGGGAGCCCTGCGGCTCAACGCATCCGCAACTACATTGCCCTTCCCGGGTACATAATGAATCTTGAATGTGTAGTCCCCTAGGAACTCCATCCATCTCCGCTGCCTCATGTTGAGATCCTTCTGATCCAACATGTACTTTAGGCTCTTGTGGTCGGTATAAATATCGAACTTTACGCCGTACAAGTAGTGTCTCCACATCTTAAGCGCAAATATCACGGCCGCCAACTCCAAGTCCTGGACCAGATAATTCCTTTTATGCACCTTTAGCTGACGCGATCCATACGCAATAACACTCCTATGCTGCAGCAGCACGCAGCCCAAACCACTACCTGAGGCATCACTATAAATTTCGAAGCCCTCGGTCCCACACGGCAAACTTAACACTGGCGCCATGGTCAACCGTCCCTTCAGCTCCTCAAACGCTTGCACGCACTCCTGCGTCTACAAGAACTTCTGATCCTTCCTTGTCAACTTCGTGAGGGGTAACACTATCCGTGAGAAGTTCGTTATGAAGCGCCTGTAATAGCCGGCAAGCCCAAGGAAACTATGGACTTCCGCTACCGAAGACAACACAGGCCACTCTCATATTGCAACAATCTTTGCCGGATCCACCGCTATACCTTCCCCACTAACAATATGACCTGGGAATGCTACTGAGGGTAACTAGAACTACCATTTGGAGAATTTTGCATATAGTTCGTTCCTCCTCAGTGTCCTCAAGACCAGATGCAGATGCTTGAAGTGATCTTCTTCGCACTGCGAGTACACCAATATGTCATTAATGAAGACGATCACAAAATGGTCTAAGTACTCTCGTAACGTCCTGTTCATCAAATCCATAAACACTGATGGCGCATTCGTCAGTCCAAACGACATGACCGTGAACTCGAAATGACCATACCTTGTGCTGAATGCCGTCATCAGGATATCACACTCCCTTATCCTAACCTGATAGTACCCAAACTTCAAGTCCAACTTCGAATACACCGACGATCCGACTAACTGATCGAAAAGATCATCAATCCTTGGGATCGAGTACTTATTCTTCTCTGTTAGCTTTTTCAACTCCTTGTAGTCGATACACAGCCTCAAACTCCCATCCTTCTTCTTAACAAAGAGGGCTGGTGCGCTCCAAGGCGACTAGCTTGGACGCACATACCCTTGCTCCATCAACTCCTCTAGTTGAATCTTCAACTCCGCCATCTCCTTAGGCTCCAACCTATAAGGAGAACGTGATATAGGTTTGGCACCTGGCACGAGCTCGATCGTGAAGTTGATCTCTCGCTGCTGTGGGGCTCCGGGAAGATTATCCGGGAACACATCGGGGTATTCGCAAACCACGGGGATGCTACCCAAAGTGGACTTTGGCTCTACAGCCTCCACTAATGTGAAGAACATCTCTGCGCCAGCACGAACTACTTTTACCACCTGAAGAGCAGACATCAGTGTCTTGCTCGACCCCTTCAATCCCATGAATGTTGTCTCCCGCCCAACCCCCAGCTTGACCTCCTTACGGTTGCAATCGATACAAGCCTTCTGCTCTAAAAGCCAATCCATACCAAAGATAATGTCGAACTCTACTAGCGGCAGCAATGACGCTAGCAAGTTAAACTCTTGGCTTCCAATATGAACCTTTACGGCGCATACTATTTCCGCACGCATCGAACACCCATTCGGTAGTAGCACATCCAATTTGTCCTTCGCCATCGAAGAAGGGACTCTGATGCGCGATATAAAACTCTCGGACAAAAAGGAGTGTGACGCTCCTGTATCGAATAGTGCTCGTGCCGGACTATCGCCAATCAGAACAAAGCCTACACAAACAGTATTAAGCTAACAAGCACTAGGTAACAGTATTTAAAGCTAAATTGCTATAAATTAAACCGTACCTGTCACCACGTCGACATGTTTAATGGCCTCCTGCTGGCCCAAGTTATAAACTCTCGGCTTAGTTGGAGCATAATGGGATGCAATTGACTCCACCGCCTTGCCCTTCTCTTCATAAGTAGCTCCTTGCCTTCTCTCGAACTTCGGACGTCCGCTCCAACAATCACGGGCAAAGAGCCCCGTCTTTCCGCAAGTAAAACAAGCGCTCGGGGTTCGGTTAGTAGTTGCCCCTGAGGCACCTGAAGAAGGGGCTGGACCCGACATCCTAGCCTTTTTATTCCATCTTCGAAAGCGATACTTTGAAGTCGGCACCTTAAACTCCGGTTTATTGCCACCGGATTCCTTCTTCGCTTGCACATTCTTCATGTCCTTTTCCAAAGACCGGGCCGTGTTGACCAAGGTTAAGAAACCCTGCGCCATAGGCCCCGACAGTAACAACCTCAGATCATCTATTTACCCTTCATAGAAGCGGTTCATCTTGTGCTCCTCATCGGTAAAGGTCGCGCTAGCGTACCTTCCCAAACGAGTGAACTCATGGAGATACTCATCCACGGTGCTATCTCCTTGCACCAACTTTTGAAACTCATTTTCCAACGCGATCCTCTACGCCGAGGGGAGGTATCTAGCCATAAACAACCGCAAAAATTCCTCCATAGAGACATCAGCCAACTGCCTTCCCCTTAGGTGGTGTAGCTCCAGCCCTTCACACCATAACCTCGCGTCCCCGTCCAACAAGAACGTCGCAATCGTGGTCTTCTGCCACTCTTCAGTTTTTGTTGCTGTCAGCACTCTCTTGACTCTCGATAGCCAATCCTCTGCCTGAGTCGGGGTTCCAATTCTCGAGAACACTGGCGGATGGAAACCCATCACATGCTTAAGTTGTTTCTCAGTTGCTCTTCGAGGCAACTCTGGCTCCACCACCACTTGTTCCATCCTCCTAGGCTCCGCCTCTTGGAGCAGCACTTGCTCCACCACAGGAGCAGGCTGCTGCACCTGCCTCATAGGTTGTGCATTGATCATTGCAAAGACAGCTTCTGCCACCAATCTAATGGTCTCGGCTGACGGAGGTGTTGCAGGTGCATCATTAGGTGTGCTGCTTTCCTCAGAACCTGGCCATTCCGACGGTCCAGCACCACTTCTGGTACCCTATAATCATGCAAAACACTGATAAGCGACCCAACAATATTGCAAACAACAATTATAGGAACACGCAGGTTCCTCAAACATGTGTATTTTCATTCCTAAGTGGACATTCATGGGTTCTTTTCATGTTATAACGATGACGCACACATATATGCTAACCACCCCTTAAAGTGAATTCGCCCACGAATTCATTTAAGCTTGACCAAAACCGGTAGTCTGATACCACTTTATAACACCCCTATCTGTCACATAGCATATAACAGTAGGTCCGGCCGGGGCCCGATGCCATATACTACGGACAGACCGGTTGGTTACTTATTGAAACAATTCAACCAATCACCACATCCTACACAGAGCACATAGTGGAAGCAAATTATTAAGTTGCAAGGATAAAAGAACCCAGCTAAGCATGAATGTCTGCTACAATAAACCCATAGGAATGTATAATACACCAATAACGACCTTATGGCCTTACAAAAGTTTGCTCAGTAATAATATCTTCCAAACCTCGGCACGCAGGCCGGTCATACATGAGAATAACAAAAAACACTCAAAATTAGGCCTTCGAGGGCCGTCACAGCAACTTGGGCTTTAGCCCGCTATTTACCGCTCGGCTCTACAGCACCTGCAAGAAACAATCCACCACACGGTGGTAAACAAAAGCAATGGTCAGCTATGTTTACCAAATTATAACGATCCCGCCCACAATTCGGGGCGGCGATGCTGTTCCCTACAGTTTGATAGCATAAACAAGTGGTATAGTGTAAACACACACTTCATCATAGGTGCAGGCTCACACAGCCACACACCCCGTGCTCTCAGGGCACTTACTCAGTGAACCCGGTCGTAACCGTGGTCTCACCACCATCCCTAGGACGGCAAATCTCGTGAGCATTTTAGTCTTTCCGGTCTAAGCCTAAGACTCGCACGACCATGCCAATGGCCAGTCTCTTTTTCAGATATCTGTCACCAAACCGTATAGCACGGGTCCGCATTTACTTGCCCGTCACTCACACCGCATAGTCATATTAAGACGTACGCGCGGGCCAAGCTTCTCCCGGATCCCAAAATTCGATCACACAAGCACATAACCCAGTTATGTTCATGGTTGGCTCCCTGACCACCAAGATGGAAGAAATGCGTTTCTGCCCAGTTTTCTGGGTGCGCCTTAGGGTTAATCCCCAAGGATCCCTGCTGCAATTTACCCCGTAGAAACCCGAAAACAATAAATGGCACAGAGTCTTCCCCGGCTACTATGTAATGCACATCACCGATCCATACCAACTTGTCTGGGTAGGCTTCGCACAACAAGCCTATGTCCGTACTACGATTCCAAACTCTAACAAGGGGGACTTTACATATCTACCCCAAGGAATGCCTCAACTTATCGCACACTCGCGTGAGAGGGCTTCCTATGCAAAGGAAAGAGAGGACTACAAGAGTCCTAGGATGAGGATCGTTACCCTTGCGTTTCTCCTTGGCGCCATGAAAATCTATGCAGATGGAAAGCATCGCAATCTCCTTGCCTTCGCGGATCCGAAGTCGGCTCGTGATTTGGAGCTCCGAAGCTCCGCCGGTGACCGGATCTAGCTCCTCTTCCTCCTCCTTGCTCTCCCTTCTCTCTAGAACTTAGAGAGAGAACTCAAATGGAAAATAAGGGTTTTTTAACCCTATTCCCGGGTTAAACCCCATGAGGAACAACCCCAGCCCTTAGATCTCAAGCCAAGGAAACGGACGGCCATGATTTAGGCTGAAAATTAGAATTCCTGAGTCAAATACGGGTTGCAACACGGCCGTGTGCATGGTCGTGTTACTCATTCACCGTCACTCCCACAGCCCGACCAGTATACGCCCTGTGATACGGCCTCCGACACGCCCGTGTCACATATGATACGGCCGTGTTAAGACCCGTGTCACGCCCCGTGTGTAACTCCCAGGATTTTCCCGAGCTGGACACGACTTGTGATACGGCCTCTGACACGCCCGTGTCACATGTGACACAGCTGTGTTAAGACCCGTGTCATGGCCCGTGTGCATAACTCAGAAACCTCCCGAGCGGTACATGCCCGTGTCCCAGGTCGTGTGCCTACTGTCGACGATCGCTGATCGCCAAAACATCGGCCACGCGACCCGTCGCCGAACACGCCCGTGACACGCCCGTGTCACGCCCGTGTCACGCCCGTGACACGCCCGTGTCACCTGCTCCAAGTCCCAGACTTGGCTTAAAACGTCACCCGTCCCTCTTTTGAGTTTCGGGGTGTTATAGAAACTCAGTCCCACGGTCACTTCTGATATTGACCATAGTACTGTTAAGTTCATTCTGAATTTGCCTAACAAATGTCTGGAAGACATCAGGGGTTTCAGATTTCTTCCTTGGAAAGAACACCCAGGCAAATCTGGAAAAGTCATCAACAACCACAAGGGTGAAGACTTTCCTACGCAGACTATGATTTTTCATGGGACCAAAAAGATCCATATGCAGGAGGTATAAACACCTCACTGAGTCTTTAGTATCAAGGCTCTGAAAGGAGATCCTGGTTTGCTTGCCCTTTAGCATGCTGAGTAGATACCCTCCTTAATACACTTCACCTTTGGACCATTTCTCACTAACTCTTAACCAAAGAGTTTCCCTATGGTCTTGTAATTCAGATGAGCTAGCCTCTTGTGGCATTGGACACAATGTGAAGCTTTCTCATCTGCAACTAGGCATATAAGAGAATCCTTACTCTCACAAAAAATTGAGACAATACACATTTCCTCTCCTAATTCCTGTCAAGATGACCCCTTGGTCACTTGACCTCCTAATTTGACACTCATCCTTACGAAAATAAATGACATAGCCAAGATCACAAAGTTGGCTTTTGTTTATCAGGTTATGTTGCAAACCTTTCACATAAGCTACTTGTATGATAATGATTATGTCATTAGATATCTTACGAAACCCTTTGTTTACTCCTCTTTCTGAACCACAAAAGATGACTTTGGGTCCATTTTCAACTGGAGTGTACTCCTTCAGCATGCTCCTTATTACAGTCATATTCCTAGAACAACCACTGTCCAAGTACCATATAGGGGTATGACCACTTGGACTCACCTGCAGAAATAGATGATCTTTCCTTAGGCCCCCAATTCTTATTGGGTCCTAGGTGCAGGTTAGACTGAAATTAAACATGCCTACCTACAGCTCTTCTGATAGGTAAGCCGACATTCTCTCTTTGGACACTCTTAATATGCCAACAATCAATAGCATAGTGGCCCACTTTGCCACAGCACCAGCACTCATAAATATTGTACCTTCTTTTGAGGGATGGCTTTACTGCATAACAGTCTGCCACTCTCATTCCAGTAGGTACAACAACATTTTTCTTAAGTCTTCCAGCCACAGCCTGATTTGGCATTTTTCTGGCAGTAGAGGTACTAGGGATATCTTAGACCCTATCAACAGCTGCCTTCTTTTTAGAGTGCAAGCTCCTGATAGCTTCATATATACCCAAGTCTGGTGTGCTGACAGACTTTCCTTTAGTCTGATTGTGGACTGGCAGACTTTGAGAATGGGTTGCTGCCTTATTTTTTTAGTGTTAGGGCTGGTACACCAAACACAAATGGTCCAGGATGGGCCATTTGGATTTCTTTATGGGCTACCTTGTAGGCACTAGCACCCTTGCCATTGCTAACACCATACTCCCAGTGACCATGAATGTTGTCATGGTCATACCTCTGATGGTAGCTCCACTTTCCTGAAAGGAATTGAAGGCTTGGAGGCTAGTTGCTGCACTAGAGCATTGCCCTTCCTTTTGGAATAGGCAGCTCTAGTTCTCCCTTTGAAGCCTAACCCCTTCTTACCTTTTTGGGAGGATAAGGAATCAATCAAAGGCAATACTGAACATGGCATTGAGAACTTAGCCACTAGCTCCTTCTCCTTTTGAAGTTTACCTTCAAGATTCTTAATGTGTTTCTTTTTGAAGGTGATTGTGTCCATCTGAATAACAGTGATATTTTCAGCTTGTTGACTTCTTGTGTCTTCAGGTTCAGCATGTTTATTGAGTCTGAAACAGCCAGCTTTAGAGAAGCAATCTCCTCAGCCTATTTTTTGGCTAGGAGCCTGCTTCTCTTCAGTGCTTGCAGGAGTTCACCATAATCATCAATCAATTGATTGACATCTCCTTCAGATTCAAAACCATCTTCATCTCTTGATACAGATGCTTCTGATTCTGGACTAGTTACATAATCTTACATGAAAGGTATAGAATGTACCTTACTAGGGTCAGGCTACTCCTGGTTGGGTCCTTCCTTAGTTAAAGCCATCAGCCTAAGGAAATGGTTGACTTCTTATCCTTCTTCAGATCTTGCAGCATCATCGGCTTCTCCAGTGATTACAGCCAGCATCTCTAAGAAGTCTGCTTCTAAAGATTCTTCTTTAGCAGTAAATAGCCCAATGAGGGCTTCAGCTTCACCTTCCTCTTCTTAACTCGGATGATGAGGAGTCAGTCCAACTCTTTTGCTTCTTGGCAATAAAGGACTTCTCTTTCTTTCCCTTCTGCTGATGTTCCTTCTTTCCACCAGCATCCTTTCTTTTGACAGGGCAGTCGGCTATGACATGCTCTGGCTTGCTACAATAATTACACACAACTTTAGAAGAAGTATGTTTATTAGGATAAGAGCCATACCTGTCCTCTTTAGAGGACTTCTTCTTGCCCTTGCAGTAATCTTCCTTGGGATGAGAAGAAGAGGATGGCCTACTTCTCCAATGCTTCTTCTTCATAAATTTTTGAAATTGCCTAGAAAAGGAAGCAAAGTCTTCATCAGAAAAGTGGTAGTCTGATTTGTTGGTATCTGAGCTATTTGACTCAGAATCAGCAACTCTCCTTGGAGGAGAAGGAATCTTTATCCTACTCTTCCATGTGGCTTCAGCTTTGAAGACCACTGACTTGTCTTTGACTGTAGGCTTGCAGATTTTCTCCTCCTCCTTTCTAGCAGTCTGTTGCATTTCATATGAAAACAGCATTCCAAACAAAGTTGATGGTGGAGTGTCTGTAAGTCTGGCCACTTCTCTGATGGCACAGAATTTTGTGTCCTAGTCTTTAGTTAAAAACCTGAGGAACTTGTCATTCAATTCATAAGTGCTGAAGACTCTGTCATATGTCTTCAGCTCATTCACAATTCTTAAAAACTTCTTATAGCAATCAGCAATGCCATCTGACTTATCCTGCCTAAAGCTTTCATACTCCTGATTGAGCATAGACTTTCTGTCCTCCCTCACTTCTTCAGACCCCTCCATATAGACAACTAGTATGTCCCATATCCTTAGCTATCTTGTAGTGGATTAGGTTTTGGAAGGTTGAGTCATCTATGGCACTAACAATAATGTTTTGTGCCCTCTTATCCATTGTAGCTAAGATGATTTCCTCTTTAGTCATCTCAGAATACAACTTTGGAGTCTTCAGATTTGCATCAAGAATTGATGTCTTAATTGGGATGAAGGGCACTTCCTGTATTGTGATGTATATCCTAGGATCAGATGCTTCCATGAATAGTCTGACCCTTTCCTTCCAGATGCCAAAGGTCTCCTTCCTGCAAAGAGGAAGTTTCATGGATCTAAGTTCTTTATGATTCTCACCCGAACCTATCTTGTCCTTTTGATAGTTGCCCCTGGAGATCAACTCAGACTGTTAAATCTATCTTGAGCAACCTCCCTCTGATACCACTTGAAAATTTTGATTTCAAGAACAACTAATCACCTGGAGATGGGGGTAAATAGGTCCAATTCCAAAAAAATAGGCAATTAATCGATTAAAAACAAAGCATAACAATCAATACCAGCACAAAACAGTACACATAATTTATAGTGGTTCGCCAATTATTGGTTACATCCACTTTCCCCCTTCACCTATCTAGCTGTATACTAGATTCGGCCAAACTTCCTTCTATCTTTCTCAGATCCTTAGATCTTACAGCTTAGAGCCCAACCAGCTCCTACAACTTAGGCACAAGCCCTACCACTCAGATCACCAAAATCCTATAACTCAAGTTCTTCCAAAGAACTCTACCTCAGAGTGACTCCACACTCCTACAGCTCAGGCAATCCTGCCCTACCTCAGTGTGAATCCACACACCTACAACTCAGGAAACTCCTGCCCTACCTCAGCCTTTATAACACTGGCTTAAAACTCAGGCCTTAGCCTTACCACTCAGATTCAGAATTAATCTTACAAGAAATATAAATGATGATAAATTACAGACACCAGAGAAAATTCTTTGTGCCTATCTACCTGGACTGAGCAGATATCCGCCTTAACATTTTCTTCGCAGTAACAAGATGACATAGAGATCTTGAAATGTTGCCTGACTTGTTTAGGAATCAACTAGCAGATGAATCTGCTTCTTCTTCAGGAATATCTCTTGATCTGGACTGAGTAGATTTCGGCCCTTCCTTCTTCTTTGATCAAGAAAATTGATCTTCAGATTCTGGCTCGACCTGGATCGGGAAGATAACTTTAGCTAGGGCATTCCTAGGCTGATTTGTCTCTCTCAAAGGATTACTCTGATCCTGCTGGAGTGGAGGTTGATTACACCAGCAAACTCAAGAGCCCTTTAGATTTGATCTTGAAGTTCTTGGCTCCTGCAATAATGGCAGATGAAGACGATGAACTCTGCTTCTCGTTTTTAATCAGAGATTAATCCAATTTATTCCTTCATCTCATTCTTCAGATCTCTTCTGTTATTTATAATCCCGTCACATTGGCGAGATGATCGACATGTGTCTTAGTTTTAATGGTGGTTTTAACCTCAGCTCTATTAACATGAGATCTACAGTAGACTGACGGCGACGTTAATATCAATTTGCATTGAATCTGAACTTTGTTGACTTTGCTGAGTCAGCATCATTCTGTACTTAGCCAAAATCAACAACTATTCTGAAATCCTGCGTTCGACGAACTTTAAGCTTAGCTCGACGAAATCTGAACTCAGCTCGACGAAACAGTGAAGCTGAGATCGACGAATTCCCTTAACTCAGTTCTTTCTTCAGGTGAAGGCCGAGGTCGACGAACTTCGAGCTCAGCTCGATGAAACCTAAGCTCCGCTTGACGAACCAATTAAGCTGAGATCGATGAATTCTCTCAGCCCAGTTCTTTCTTTAGTTGAATGCTGAGTTTGACGAATTCTCTGAACTCTGGTCGACAAAATCTGAACTCCGTTTGACGATTCTGATAGCTGAGTCCTTATAGGTAAATGTTGTGATCGACAAACTCTGAACTCCATTCAACGAAATCTAAGCTCAGCTCGATGAATGGTAGACTCAGTGATTCTGGGCTTAGAAATTTCTTCAGCTTTGCATGATGGCGTTGAGAGCGTTGAGTGTAAATCCCTCATTCAACGCTTTTTCCCTTAGCCATATTCTTTAGCTTTCTTCCTGATGGCATTGAGAGAGTTGAGTGTATATCCCTCACTCAACGCTTTTTTCTTTAGCCATATTCTCCAGCTTTCTGCCTAATGGCGCTGATAGACTCAGCATAGCGTTGAGTGATGAAGCTTCACTCAACGCTTCTAGACTTCTTCAGTTTTTTGCTATCTTTCCCTCTTGCTGAAGTTTGGCATTGACAGACACAGCATGGCGTTGAGTGATGAAGCTTCACTCAGTGCTTCTGGACTTAGTCGATTTTATAGATTCTTCACAGTAAGTCTATGACAGGATAACCTTGACTCAACACTTCTAGATGTATGCCGTTTAGTGATTTGAGCTCACTAAACGCTTCTAGACTTATCCGATTTTCTCAGGCTTTGTCGCAGCGATCTCAATGCTTTCTTCTCAGCAATCTCAGCTATCTCAGCGCTCTTTGCCTTAGTCAACTTTTCTGGCTATCTCAGCGCTTTTTTCTCAGCGGTCTCCACTATCTCAGTGCTTTTTTCTGAATGGCGTTGAGTGAGCTTGCCCCACTCAACGCTTTTGGACTTAGGTATTTTTCTGCATGTCTTCTCTCAATGCTCTTAGCTGGATGGCGTTAAGTGAGCTTGCCTCACTCAATGTTTTTGGACTTAGGCAATTTTCTTAGTTTCTAGCTCCACCTTGAGTCCACCTGTCATTGTCTCTTAAACTAGCTGTCCAATCATTGTGACAAAGACTAACCTGTATGCATGAACTAAACCATACATTAAATACAACTATGTTTATCTCAATGACATGTTTGACATCATCAAATAAGAGCTATTAGGATCAATAGACACAACACTTGCTCCTTCTCAACAGAAAGCTGAACTTGTTCCTGCAAGTGCTGGACTTTCTCCACCTCAATAGGAGCATCTTCTGTCATTCTCTCTAATAGACACTTTAGTCCATTTCAGCCTTGATACCACTGAAAGTCTTAACAACCTGCAAGAAGTAATAATTCCTGCCACAAAAACAAAATAAGGAGCAACTAAAGTTATACCAAATTCAACATACCCAACTTAAACTTGAAGGTGTTGAACTTGACTTCATCTAGTGGATTAGTGAAGATGTTAACCACTTGCTTGTCTGTAGGGAAAAACTCAAGACTGATGTCTTCACATTGCACTACTCTCTGTGTTGGGTTTTCACTGGGGTGGGCACAACATTTATGCGCGCAGTAGAAGTAAGGAAAAACATGGAAAACCCCAAAAGCAAGTTGTGGATTTTGGGATGACCATTAATCAAGAAGTAATATTACTGTAAACTAATTTATACCTTTGCGGGATTGAGTCGATACTCAACCTAGGTGTTCCGAAGAAATCCAACGAACGACAATGGCCGGAGTTCGAGCGTAGAATGGTATGCATGCCTCTACAGTATCCACACGAGCACGGAGAACCCTAGACCCTTATCTCACAAGATCTAGGTCGGAAAGAGACTTGCCCTCAACATCTCCACCGATTACTAGATCTGTTTAAGGAGAGGCATCAACGATGAAGACAATACCTAGCAAAATCTTTCCTGTGGTGGATAAGGACGGCGGACAGTCGGCGGCGACAAGCGGCAGTCGGCGGAAAAAGCGGCGACAGTTGCGGATGCGAAATAGTTTCGTCGCGAGAGATGCGTCATCGGCTTTGCGATTTAGTTCTGAATGAACAGTCATCTTCTTCGGTTCAACAGTAAAACCTATTTATATCTTGAACCAAACTGGCTAATACAAGCAAGGACCGACTGAACAGGACTTAGAAGAAATAAGCCGTCGAGATAGAATTCGGTGAGTATCAAGACGATACACGACGAATCGATGAATGAACGACGAATCGAAGAGTAGTCATGACGATACACGATGAGTCAGCGAATGGTCACAATGAAACACGATGAATCGAAGAGTAATCACGATGACACACGATGAATCGTCGAGTATCACTTCAATACTCGATGAATCTTTGAATGGTCACGATGATACTCGACGAATCCAGCCCATTTGTCGAAACCACTTACCCATACTCAATGAAATTTCCCTTAGCTTATGTCGACTACATACCGGTCGACCCATATTCACAATACAGGTCCCGGGATGAAATTCCACCATGTCCAGAACGTCATAGGCTTGGTCCTTCATTCATATCACATATGAGCACGACCAACACAAACCTATCCAACTTCTCCAAAACTCTTATGTGAAACCCCATAGGCTTATACTGTGTTGGCAGTGAGGCTACATGCTTGATCACTTCAGGATCACCATGATAGAAACAACAGTCTCCCACTTGATCTTGAAAGTATCAAGCAAAAGATTCAAAGATAATAAGCGGCATCTAGCAATGCATCATTGCTCCCCAAGCAATAAGAGTTTAAAAACTCAAAAGCCATTGTGACCAATGTATCAGTGTTGTCATGTCCCTTTGTCCCTTACATCCGGATAGAACTAGATGTGCAGACCGTGTCACCCTCATAATTTTTCAATCCTATTTTTCTTGATCTTGAATGGACTTCCAGAAATTGGTGAGTCCAATATCACATATTAACTCAACCAAGCATGACCATGCATTTCTCAGTCCTATTCTATTAAGGGGACCATGGATGCAACTCCTGTCAAATAGGAGGGCAAATCCCATCTCTGCTCATAGGAAAACACTCAAATGATTTATAACGTACCAGATAACTATCTTAATCATCCAACTTTCTCAACCTGGACTTTTGATAGCATCAAAGCACACTCTTCCTCACTTAGTGAGTGATGTGACTTCAGGTCAAAGGACCATAAACACCATTGCCACTTGAGCCATACTTGTGAAACATTTAAGTATTCTCATGGTGGGTCTGTCCAGTACAACTTGTTCATAACAAGTACCCATGTGATGACTTGATATCACAATATCATGACCTGTGATGACGGGTCATCAGTCAACACACATGCTAGTATTAAAGTTATCATCATCTCCCTTAGCTTCTAATATAATAAAATGACCAGGAACCTTTAAGAATGAAGCCACTAATATCATAGGTTCTCACTTCAAGTCATTACTTGACCTATGGAAGCAAACACTCTAAGGGCATTTATACAGTTAACTACTCTATCACAATAGAAATAATAACACAATAAAAAGAACTTGCCAAAATATATAAATGAGATGCATATAGTACATTATTTATCAAATGAAAAATTAAAGCCAACAAACATATAATCCACAAGACTCAAACTAAAGTTGATCATTTAGGTATCGCATACCCATAGATCTAACATGATCGTCAGGCTTCCTCTATGCAAAAGGCTTTGTTTTCCTCAGTCGGCAATCTGCTAATGCTCACATCTCCTCAATCGATAATCTCTTAAATTAGATGAAACTGTCGAAGTATGTGCTTGGTGCGATGATGAGATCTAGGTTTCGAAGTAAGTGCAATTGCAACGTTGTTGTCACAGTAAAGATCTACGGGACAAATAATGTTAGGAACTACATCTAGCTCGCCGATGAATTTCCTAATCCATACCGCCTCCTTCACTGCATTTGCAGTGGCGATATACTCGGCCTCATTTGTAGAATCAGCAACTGTCTCCTGCTTGGAACTTTTCCAGCTAACATCACCTCTATTTAGGAAAAATACAAACCCTGACTGAGACTTTGAATCATCCCTATCAGTCTGGAAGCTAGCATCTGTGTAACCCTTTACAACGAGCTCTTCCTCTCCACCAAATACCATGAACGTATCCTTAGTCCATCGCAAGTACTTCAGGATATTCTTTGTAGCAATCTAGTGACTTTCACCAGGATCAGACTGATACCTGCTAGTCATGCTCAAGGCATAAGAGACATAGGGTCTAGTACATATCATTACATGCATGATTGACCCAATTACAGAAGCATATGGAATCAAGTTCATGTGGCCCTTATCTCCACAAGATTTAGGAAACTGTTCCTTAGAGAGACTCACACCATGTGACATGGTTAAGAATCCTTTCTTGGACTCAAGCATGTTGAACTGTTTCAACACCTTATCAATATATGCACTTTGGGTCAAGCCCAGTAACTTTGATCTATCTCTATAGATCTTAATACCAAGTATATAAGTCGCATCACCCAAATATTTCATTAAAAAGCAGTTCCCTAGGTTGTTCTTAACAACATGTAGGGTCAGTTTGTCATTCCTGATAAGCAGTATGTCATCTACATATAATATCAGAAAGGCAACAATGCTCCTACTAATCCGTTTGTATATACATGACAAAATAAAACTCTTTGATCTTTTCATCAAAGCAAAGATTCCAACTTTGAGAAGCTTGTTTCAATCCATAAATGGATCTCTACAGCTTGCATATTTTAGTGGATTCACCAGGATATACAAAACCCTCGGGTTGTGTCATATACACTTCCTCAAGGAGATTTTCATTTAGGAAAGCCATTTTGACATCCATCTGCCAGATCTCGTAATCATAATATACAGCAATAGCAAGTAGAATTCTGATGGAATTAACCATGACAATAGGGGAAAAAGATTCATCATAGTAAATACTATGAATTTGCTTGAAACCATTAGCTACAAGTCGCCCTTTTAATGTTTGTACATTCCCATCCATGTCAGTCTTCTTCTTGAAAACTCACTTGCACCTTATTGGTCGTACCCCTTCAGGTGGTTCCACCAAGATCCAAACTTGGTTTACATACATGGGGTCCATTTCAGATTTCATGGCCTCAAGCCACTTCTCGGAGTCTGGTACACTCATAGCCTCTTGGTTGGTTGTTGGCTCATCATCATGATCCATAAGCAACACATTACCTATTTGAGATATGAGAAACTCATATCTCTCAGGCTCAAGCCTTGGTCTATCAGATTTATGTGGAACTTGTGTTTCCTGTGCAGGCTCTCCAGCTACAACAATTTGTAGTCCTGACTCAGTTCCAATTTTTGTTCATTCACAGTTTGTGGTTCTTGAACTTCTTCAAGTTCTACCTTAAGAGTCTTTCTACTTAAGAACTCTTTATCAAGAAAACACCAGTCCTCGCGAAAAACACTTTGCCCTCAGACAATATATAGAAATAGTACCTTTTAGTTTCCTTAAGATATCCCACAAGATAACACGTATCTGATTTGGGTTCCAGCTTGTCAGGCATTTGATGTCGTACATATGCCTCGCAGCCCAAAACCTTAATGAACGACATACCAAGATGCTTCCCAGTCCATATCTCATATGGTGTCTTTAGAACTGCTTTCGTTGGAGCACGATTTAGTGTTAAATAAACATTTTCTATAGCAAACCCCCAAAAGGAAATAGGCAGATCTGCATGACTCATCATCGATTGCACCATGTCTAAGAAAGTACGATTCCTCCGCTCAGACACACCATTATGTTGTGGTGTTCTAGGTGGAGTGAGCTGTAATACAATACTGCACTCTTTCAGATGTTCACGGAACTCATGACTTAGGTATTCTCCACCTCAATCAGATCGGAGAGCATTAACCTTCTTACCTGGCTGGTTCTCTACTTCGTTCTTGAACTCTTTGAACTTTTCAAAGGTTTCATATTTGCACTTCATAAGATACACATATTCGTATCTACTGAAATCATCAGTAAATATAACAAAGTAGAAGTACCCATCTCTATCCATAGAACTCATGGGTCCACATACATCACTATGTACTATACCCAAGAGATCATCAGCCCTCTCATGGAAGCCAGTGAAAGGGATCTTAGTCATTTTGTCTAACAAACAACATTCGTATCTTTCAAATGATTCATAATCAAATGAGTCCAATAGTCCATCTTTATGGAGTTTGGATATATGTTTCTCATTTATATGGCTCAAACGACAATGTCAAAGGTACGTAGGATTCGAGTCATTTGTTCTTAGTCTTTTAGTATTTTCTATGTTATAGGTCTGATGGTCTAATTTCAAAATATATAAACCATTAAACATTTGGGCTACATCATAACAAACATCATCCTTAAATATAGAACAACAATTATTCTTAATAAGAAAATAAAATCCAATCATGTCTAAACATGAAATATAAATAATGTTTCTAGTTATTGCAGGAACATAATAACTGTTATCAAGTTCCAAAACAAGCCCACTGGGCAAAGAAAGATAGTAAACCCCCATGGTGACAGTAGCAACTCTTACTCCATTGCCAACGTGTAGGTCTACCTCTCCTTTACTCAGCATTTTTCTCCTTCCCAGTTCCTGCACATATATACAAATGTGAGAACCACATCCGGTATCCAATACCCAGGATGAAGGAGAAGAAAGGTTTATCTCTATAACATATATACCTGAAGTGGCCAGAAGTCATACCTCCCCTCATCTTTTGCAAACCCTCAATGTATGAAGGAAAATTCCTCCTCCAATGACCACCTTTTCCATAGTGGTGACACTTTCCTTCTTTCCATGAGCCTTTCTTTTTCAGTGCAGAAGTTTTGGGCTCCAGAGCTGACTTAGGTCCCACCTTCATCTTCCTGAATCCATTAGTCTTGTCCTTACCTTTATGCATCATCAGTATGGGGCTAGCAGGCTTAGCCTTCTTCATGTTCATCTCGGTAGTTCGCAACATACCTAGAAGCTTAGGCAGTGTCTTGTCTATTTCATTCATGTTATAGTTCAAGACGAACTGCTCATAATTGTCTGGCAACGATTGCAGGATCAGATCTGTGGCCAACTCTTGGCCCAGAGGGAACCCTAGTCTTTTAAGGTTCTCGATATACCCAATCATCTTGACTACGTGAGTCCCTACTAGGTCCCGAGCTCCCATCTTGCACTAGAACAACGCCTTAGTGACATTGAATCTCTCTTGGCGAGCTTGCCCTTGAAACATTTTCTTAAGATGCTCGTCAATTTCCTTGCAATCCAGGTTCTTGGGTTGCTTCTGAAGCTCAGAGTTTATGGTTGCAAGCATGAGACATACGATGTCTAAGGAGTCATCGAGATACTTCTTGTAAGCAACTTTATCAGTACGGGGTGCATTCCCGGCAGGCTCATTAGGGGACTCCTCTTCCAAAATATAGAGCTTGCGCTCTTGCCTGATAATAATTCTCAGGTTGTTGTACCAGTCCAAATAATTTGTTCCACTCAACTTTTCCTTCTCAAGGATCGCCTTAAGTGATAGGGTGGAGTGTGAGCCACTTGTCAAGGAAATTCTGCAAGGATCAATGTAGAGTAAAATTGGTACTATATTTCATAAATTTAAAAAATTTTCGATTAGGACTTTAACAAAAATAAATCCCACTATTTTTATCAAACTAATAACCCTCGATATCAATTCGAAGAGTTCATGCGAGTAACTCTTTTAGTAGACAGGATCCATATTTCATTAACACTATAAGTCAGCTTTCGTTTTTCTCTCACAATACAGTTATTTAGGTAGACAACGCTTGTCAATTGCATCACAATGCAATTCTTGTATGGCTGGTGAATAACTCTTTATTCACATCCATTATATAGTGCATGCCAACCCTATGCCTCTAAGCACTCAAACTTTGAGGTCACCCAGTTAAGCTTGACCCGATGTCGACAGTGAGATATCACGATTATCCGCTCACACCCATACCAAGATAGATTAATGCACCTTGTTTTGGCAAGCCCACACTTCATCGATCGAGGTAGGAAGAGTGTCATCCATCTAAAGGCTTCTAAATACTTAATATTATTTAAGGGATTTTTAGATACTTGATTAACTCTTTAACCATGGTTAACACTTAACCAGTGTGCACATTAAGCAAAATAAAATATAGAAACATAATCCAAATGCATCCCAGATGTGCACAGGAACATCATCAACACTTGATGAACTGGGCTAAATCTTAACATTTAGAACATTTCTAAATCTTCAGATTTACATGCATAGGACATGAGCAACACAAACTCCACTTACACAATAGACAAGCTCATCACTTCATGTATGAGATATAAAATCTACCACATCCTTGGCTTTGCAAACCACCAAAAGTGACGGTTACTATTAAGGAGTAGCAACAAAGAAATCACATGCGTTCTTGGTGGGTTTCCAAGAATAGATTTGGCCATTTTGAACACGTCTAAATCTCTAAAT
The DNA here is from genome assembly GCA_039513925.1 of Platanthera zijinensis. NCBI lineage: Eukaryota > Viridiplantae > Streptophyta > Magnoliopsida > Asparagales > Orchidaceae > Platanthera > Platanthera zijinensis. Next base: position 71,105,883 of record CM077094.1, on the reverse strand, counting down.
CTACACGCCATGTGTAACACCCCCATCCGTCATATGGGATATAACAGAAAGTCCGGTCGGGGCCCCACGTCATATACCATGGAATCCTAGTGGAGTTATGTAATAATACCAAATTACTGCCAAAGGAACGCGCGTCCTAACTCAGAACATTCTAGCGGAAGATTTTTAAACAGTTATAAGAACCCAAACTGCAGCATCAATGTCAAATAAAAACACCAAACAGGAATGAGCGTACAAAATACACAAAGTACATGGCCTTATGGCCTTACAAGAGTTTACTTAAATAAATAGTGTCTTCCAAACATCGGCACGTAGGCCGGTCACACATGAGTATAAAAAGTAAACATTCGCATTGGCCTTCGAGGGCTAGCTCAGCAACCAGGGCTTCAGCCCGCTATTTGCCAATAGGCTTCGCAGCACCTGCAAGCAACAATCCACCGCAGCGGTGGCAAACAAAAGCAACGGTCAGATAAAGTTGACCAAATTATAATGACCCCACCCCTTAACTCGGGGCGGCGATGCTCCTTCCCTTCACTTATTAGCATAGCCAAACAGTAGTGAAATTACACTTAATCACAGTCATAAGCACGCACAGCCACACACCCCGTGCTCTCAGGGCACATTCTCGATGAACCCGGTCAAATCCACTGTCTCACCACCGCCCTTTGGACGACAAATCTCGTGAGCATTATAGTCTTTCCAGCCTAAGACAAAGACCCTCCATCTATGCCAACGGCAAGTACCACATACTTTAGGTCGCTTTAACCAAACAACATAGAGCGGGTACGGTTCCGCCTAACTCATTGCTCACACCGCAACATCAATTTAAGCCATATGTGCGGGTCAAGCTTCCCCGAGTCCCAAATTGATCACACACTTTACATAACCCAGTTATGTGCAAGTTGGATCCCAGGCCACCAAGATGGTAGAATCACGCTTCTGCCGAATTTTTCGGGTGCACCTTAGAGTTAATCCCTAAGGTTCCTTGTTGCAATCTACCGCGAAGAAAACCCAAAAAACAACCATCGGCGCGGAGTCTTCTCCGACCATTCATGCAATGAAACATCACCGATCCAGACCAACTTGTCGGGTAGGCTTTACACACCATGCCTATGTTCGTACTTCGATTCCAGACTCTACATGCAAAATAATGGGGACTATTCATGTCCACCCGAAGGAACACCTCACACTCACCGCATACTCGCGAGAGCGGGTTTCCTGTGCAGAAAGAAAGAGGACTTCACATGTCCAAGAAGAGAATCATTATCCTAGGATTTCTCTTTGGAACCATGAAGATCTAGACAGATGAAAATCACCGTAATGGCCTCGCCTCCGCAGATCTGGACTCAGCTTGCGATTTAGGGCTCCGAAGATCCTCCGGCGGTCGGATCTCTCCTTCTCCTTCTTCCTTGCTCTCCCCTCTCTATAAAGCTTTAGAAAGAGAAAGCTCCAAGTGAAATGAGGGTTTTAAACCCTATTCCCAGACTTTACTCGGCAAGAACAGCCCTGGGCCCTTGGATCCCAAAAGAAGGAAACGGATGGCCATGATTCGCACTAAAAACCAATTTCCTGGGCCGAATACGGCTTGTGACACGCTCATGTCACAGGTCGTGTCTCACGATCTGAAACCGATCGTCAAACACAAAATAGAATATGGGATCAGACACGCCCGTGTAGTGCTTGACATGCCCGTGTCAGATTATGACACGCCCGTGTCAGATTATAATACGCCCGTGTTGCGGGGCATGTCCCTCAAGCGACACAGGAAACCGTATCGTCCCGACCAGGACACGGGCTTAGACATGCCTGTGTAACAATTAACACACCTGTGTCGACAAGTACACGCACGTACGCAAGGCCGTGTACCACACCCGAAACAGCCCGACCAACACAGAGAAGGACACGGCCACGGATACGCCCATGTCCGACCTGAACACGCCCGTGTCCGACCTGAACACGCCCGTGTCCGACCTAGACATGTCCGTGGCCACGGATACGCTCGTGTCGACAAGTACACACCCGTGCGCAAGGCCGTGTACCATACCTAATATAGCCCGACCAACACAGAGAAGGACACGACCACGGACACGCCCGTGTCCGACCTGAACACACCTGTATCCGACCTGGACACGCCAGTGTCCCAGGCCGTGTGCCTCACTCTACACCACTCTGCCGACACAGTGCAAAACACAACCCTAGACATGCCCGTGTCTCAGGTCGTGTGCCCGACCACCAAAGATCATCGAATGCATTTTGTCGACCACACGGAAAGTTCGTCAAACCCGAGCATTACACGGCCCTAGACACGCCCGTGTCCCAGGCCGTGTGACCCTTACTAGGCCCCAAACTCGGCTCTAAATGCTACCCGTCCACCTTTTTAGTTTCGGAGCGTTATAATTCTCTCCCTCTTAAAATAATTTCGTCCCGAAATTACAAAAAGGAAAAGATACACAAAACTTAAATGGTACCTGAGCGGAATAACTCTGGGTACTCCTCAAGCTTGGTCTGCTATCACTCCCACGAGATCTCCTCCCGACCGCAGTTGGCCCAACAGACCTTGACCATCCTAATGCCCTTGTTACGCAGTCGCTTGACTTCCGAGTCCTCAATGCGAATGGGCTTGACCTTCATCGTCAGCCCATTATCAACCGGTACTTGATCAACCGTAATAACTTGTGAAGGCTCTTCCACTGCCTTACACAACACCGATATGTGGAATACGTCGTGTAGACCACTCAGTTCCACGAATAGCTTTAATCGATAAGCTGCTTCGACAATTCGCTCCAGAACCTCAAACGGTCCAAGGTACCTCGGGCTTAGATTCTTCAAGCGCCGTACCCATGAGACGCCCTTGAATGGCTTAATCTTAAAATATACCCAGTCACCAATAGCGAACTCAACGTTCCTATGCTTTACATTATAGTATTTAGCTTGTCGATCCTAAGCGATTAGCAATCGTTCTCGTATAGTTCGTACTGACGAAGTTGCATCTTCCACTTATTGCCGCTTGTACAGCTTCGACTCACCCGTTTCCAACCATGACAACGGCGTGCGATATTTCCTACCATAAAGGGCATCAAAGGGCGCTATTTGAATGCTTGCTTGGTAGCTATTATTATAAGTAAATTCCACCAAGTATAGGTGATCTTTCCACTGCTTCCCAAAATCCAAGACGCACATGTGAAGCATGTCTTCCATCATCATGTTGACTCTCTCGGTCTGACCATCCATCTACGGATGAAAGGCCGTGCTGAAACTTAGCTTGGTTCCCAACATTTGTTGCACCAAACTCCAGTCATTGGATGTGAATTGCCCGTCTCGGTCACTCATGTTGCTGCGGGGTACACCGTGAAGTCGAACAATGTTATCCACATAGAGTTTTGCAAATTTCTCCAGCAAATCATCCTTCCTATTAGGAATGAAGTGCAACACTTTCGTCAATTGATCTACGATCACCCAGATGGCGTCGTTTCCCTTCTGCGACATTGGCAACCCATGCACAAAGTCTATTGAAATATCGTCGAACTTCCACTCTGGGATAGGCAAGGACTTCAAGAACTCTCCAGGCTTCTGGCACTCCGCCTTCACTAAGGCACATGTTTGACACTTCGCAACATAAAGTGCCACGTCCTTCTTAAGTCCTAGCCACCAGAACAACTTCTTCATACTATGGTACATCTTCGTGCTCCCTGGGTGAATCAAGTGCTTGGTATGATGAGCCACGTATATAAATTCCACCTGAAGTTTACCCACACTTGGGACGCACAGACGATTGTCCCTCCACAATAGTCCATCCTTGACAATAAACTGGGAATTTGACCCATCCAAAGCCTCATCCATGATTTGCTTCATGTTGATGTCCACATACAGAGCCTGCTGAATCCGATCAGCCAGGTCATACTGAACTTCTGTCTAGTTAAATTGTGCTTCGGCACTAGTCTGCTTATCAACACAAGAGATCTCTAATTCCTCCAACTCCCGAATCAAATGCTCGTCATAAACCGATAACCAGTTGGCTTGTGCAAGGGCCCTGTGGCTCAACGCATCTGCAACAGCATTTCCTTTCCCAGGAACATAATGAATCTTGAATGTGTAGTCCCTCAGGAACTCCATCCATCTTCCCTGCCGCATGTTCAGATCCTTTTGATCCAACAAGTACTTCAGGCTCTTGTGGTCGGTATAGATATTGACCTTCACACTGTACAGGTAATGCCTCCACAGCTTCAGGGAAAATATCACGGCCTCTAACTCTAAGTCATAGACCGGATAATTCCTCTCATATACCTTCAGTTGACGTGAGCCATAATTTATTACACTTCCATGCTGCAGTAGAACACAACCCAATCCACTGCCCGAAGCATCACTGTAGATCTCAAAGCCTTCGGTCCCACTCGGCGAACTTAGAACAGGCGCCGTGGTCAACCAAATTTTCAACTCTTTGAAATCTTGTGCGCACTCAGGATTCCAAACAAACTTCTGCTCTTTCCTCATCAGAGTCGTGAGGGGTAACTCTATCCGCGAGAAGTTCTCCACGAAGCGCCTGTAATACCCGGCAAGCCCCAGAAAGCTCTAGACTTCCGCTACCGTAGACAACACAGGCCACTCACGTATAACAACAATCTTCGCCGAATCCACCGCAATTCCCTCTCCGCTAACTATGTGACCAAGGAATGATACTGAGGACAACCAAAACTCGCATTTGGAGAACTTGGAATACAGTTGGTTCCTCCTCAACGTCTCCAACACAAAATGAAGATGCTTAAAGTGATCCTCCTCACACTGCGAGTACACCAATATATCGTCGATAAATACGATCATGAAGTGGTCTAGGTACTCTCTTAAAGTTCTGTTCATCAAATCCATGAACACGGATGGCACATTAGTCAGCCAAAACGGTATGACAGTAAACTCATAATGCCCGTGTCTCATGCTGAAAGCTGCCCAGTTTTTCGGGTGCACCTTGGATTTAATCCCCAAGGTTCCTTGTTGCAATCTACCGCATAGAAAACCTGAAAAACAACCATCGGCGCGGGGTCTTCTCCGTCCATTCATGCAATGAAACATCACCGATCCAGACCAACTTATCCGGGTAGGCATCACACACCATGCCTATTTTCGTATTTCGATTCCGGACTCTACATGCAAAACAATGGGAACTATTCATGTCCACCCGAAGGAACACCTCACACTCACCGCATATTCGCGAGAGCGGGTTTCCTGTGCAGAAAGAAAGAGGACTTCATATATCCAAGAAGAGAATCGTTATCCTAGGGTATCTCTTTGGCGCCATGAAGATCTAGACAGATGAAAAGCACCGTAATGGCCTCGTCTCCATTGATCTGGACTCGGCTTGCGATTTGGGGCTCCAAAGCTCCTCCGGCGGTCGGATCTCTCCTTCTCCTTCTTCCTTGCTATACCCTCTCTATAAAGCTTTAGAAAGAGAAAGCTCCAAGTGAAATGAGGGTTTCAAACCCTATTCCCGGACTTAACTCAGCAAGAACAACCCTGGGCCCTTATATCCCAAAAGAAGGAAACGGACGACCATGATTCGCACTAAAAACCAATTTCCTTGGCCGAACACGGCTTGTGACACACCCATGTCACAGGCCGTGTCTCACGAACCGAAACCAATCATCGAACACAGAACAGGATACGGGATCAGAAACGCCCGTGTAGTTCCTGACATGCCCGTGTCAGATTATGACACGCCCATGTCACGGGGCATGTCCCTCAAGCAACACAGGAAATTGTCACGTCCCGACCAAGACACGGGCTTAGATACGCCCGTATAACAAATGGCATGCCCATGTCAACAAGTACACACCTGTGCGCAAGGCCGTGTACCACACTCGACACAGCCCGACCAACACAAAGAAGGACACGGCCACGGACACACCCGTGTCCTACCTGAACACACCCGTGTCCGACCTTGACACGCTCGTGTAACAATTGACATGCCCGTGTCGATAACTACACGCCCGTGCGCGGGAACACAAAGAAGGACACGGCCACGGACATGCCTGTGTCTGACCTGAACACGCCCGTGTCTGACCTGGAAATGCACGTGTCCCAGGCCGTGTGCCTCACTCTACACCACTCTATTAACACAGAGCAGGACACGGCCCTGGACACTCCCGCGTCTCAGGTTGTATACCCGACCACCAAAGATCGTTGAACGTATTTTGTCGACCACACGGAAAGTTTGTCAAACCCGAGCATGACACGGCCCTAGACATGCCCATGTCCCAGGCCATGTGACCCTTACCAGGCCCCAAATTCGGCTCTAAATGCTGCCCATCCCCCTTTTGAGTTTCCGGGCGTTACACCATGGATTTAGCAACTTCTGAAACAATGATCATCGCAAAACCTCACTCTGATACCACTATTGGGTTTTCACTGGGGTGTTCACGACACTTGTGCGCGCAGCAGAAATAAGGAAAATAAGAAAAAACCCAAAAGCAAGTTGTGGATCTTGCGATGACCATTAATCAAGAAGTAATATTGCAGTAAATTAATTTGTACCTTTACGGGAGTGAGTTGATACTCAACCTAGGTGCTCCGAAGAAATCTAATTAATGGCAATGGTGGGAGTTCGAGCGTAGAATAGTATCCAAGCCTCTACGGGTATCCACACGAGAACGGAGAACCCAAGACCCTTGTCTCACAAGATCTAGGTCGGAAAGAGGCTTGCCCTCAATGTCTCCACGGATTATTAGATTTGTTTAAGGAGAGGCAGCAATGATGAAGACGACACCTAGGAAACTCTTTCTTTCGGCGGCTAGGGACGGAGGACAGTCGGAGGTGACAAGCGGCGGTCGGCGGAAGCGGCGGCAACAGTCGCGGATGCGGAACAGTTACGTCGCGGGAGATTCGTCATCGGCTTTGCGATTTAGGTATGAATGAACAGATGTCTTCTTCAATTCAACAGTAAAACCTATTTATACCTTTAACCGAACCGGCCAATACCAGCAAGGACCGGCCGAACAGGACTTAGAAGAAATAAACCGTCAAGAATGAATTCAGTGAGTATCAAGACGATACATGACGAATCGGTGAATGCACGACGAATCAAAGAGTAGTCTGACGATACACGAAGAATCGGCAAATGGTCACGACGAAACACGATGAATCAAAAAGTAGTCACGACAATTCACGACGAATCGTCGAGTATCACTTTAATACTCGACAAATCGTTGAATGGTCACGACAATACTTGATGAATCTAGCCCATTCGTCAAAACCACTTACCCATACTTGACGAAATTTCCCTTCGCTTCTGCCGACTACATACTGGTTGACCCATATTCACAATACAGGTCCCGAGATGAAATTCCACCATGTCCAAAATGTCCTAGGCTTGGTCCTTCATTCATATCACATATGAGTAGGGCCAACAAAACCTATCCAACTTCTCTAAAACTCTTATGTTCGACCCCATAGGCTCATACTGCGTTGGTTATGAGGCTACTTGCTTTATCACTTCCAGATCACCATGGTAAAACCAACACTCTGGTAAATTGATGCCTAATCTTTATGTGTTTAGTCATGCTGTCAGAGACAGTATTCCTAGCAAAAGAGATTTCAATAGTAGAATCACAAAACATAGCTGTTTTACTTATCTTTATGTTATAGTCCTGTTGTAGTCTTGTTGTAGTCCTGGAGCTAATGCTGGATCCATAGTAACTGAGCACAGCAACTTCCTACTGAGATATACTCTGACTCAGCTATTGAGATAGCCACACTTTTCTGCTTCTTGCAGCTCCAAGACACAAGTCTTCTCCCAAGAACGGATAGGTGCCAAATGTGTTTTTCATGTCCTCTCTACAGCCTGCAAAATCTGCATCTAAATATCAAGTTAGTTTAAAATCCATATTCCTAGGATACCAAAGGCCAAAATCTGGTGTGCCCTTAAGATATCTCAAAATTCTATTAGCTGTAGAGTAGTGAGACTCTTTAGTGCTAGCCTGATATCTAGCACAAACACATGTAGTATACATGATGTCTGGCCTACTTGCAGTAAGCTATAGGAGGGAGCCAATTATCCCACTATACAAAGTTTTATCAACAGGTTTCCCTGACTCATCTTTGTCTATAGACATACTTGACCCCCATGGTAGTTTTCATTATGGAGGCGCACTCCATTCCAAACTTTTTGATTAACTCCCTAGTGAACTTAGACCGAGATATGGACAATCCATCTTCGGTTTGCCTTACTTGGAGGCCCAAGAAGTACTTAAGCTCACTCATACTGATCATCTCAAACTTCCCTTGTATAAGTTTGACAAACTTCTTGTAAAGGTTATCATCAGTATACCCAAAGATTATGTCATCTACATAAATTTGGACTACGATGATCTTGCCCTTAAATTCTCTTAGGAATAGAGTCTTATCTATCTTCCCCCTTGAGAATTTGTTCTCAATGAGGAAGTTAGACAAGGTCTCATACCATTCCCTAGGTGCTTTCTTCAACACATATAGAGCTTTCTTAAGTCAATAAAAAAAATCAGGAGAGTTAGGATTGACAAAACTTGATGGTTGTTCAACATAGACTTCTTCCCTTAAGTCACAATTCGGGAGGGCTGACTTCACATTCACATGGTAGACTTTGAATCCTTTATATATAGCATATGCAAGGATTAGTCTGATGGCTTCCAATGTGGCTACTGGGGCAAAGGTTTGATCAAAGTCAATACCTTCTTCTTGTTTGTATCCATTAGCCACCAGCCTTGCTTTGTTCTTGATTATAATGTCATTTTCATCAAGCTTATTTCTATAGATCCACTTGGTTCCAATGATATTATATCCTTGTAGCCTTGGAAGCAACTTTCAGACCTTATACCTCTTGAACTGGTTCAGTTCCTCTTATATTGCCACAATCCAGAACTAGTCTATGTTGGCCTCTTTAAATCTTTTGTGCTCAACTTGTAACATGAAGCTTGAATATAAGATTATGTTGAGACTTCTGCTCCTTGTTATAACTCCTTGGTTAGCATCACCAATTATTTGGTGTCTGGGATGATACCTTAGATTCCTGATAGTATGAGGTAATCTTCCTTCAGCATCTTGAGCTTCAGTGGCTGCATCTTGCTGATCTTCATCCACATCATGTGTGCCCTGTACTTCTTTTGAAATATACACTCTATCATCTTTATCTTGGACACTTGGAGAAGTATCTCTGATGGTTAGCTTGTCCATCATCAGCTCTATACCTACAGGTCTAGATGAGGAGCTAGGTAGCTCATTGTTAATCATAGTATACTCATCAAATACTACATGTATAGACAACATGATTTTTAAAGTTGTAGATCTTATAGGCCTTACTATGATTGTTGTACCCAACAAATATCACATCATAGGACTTGGTAGCAAACTTAGTCACATAGGACTTTCTATTATTTAGCACATAGCATTTGCTACCAAAGATCCTGAGATAGCCAGGTTTTGTTTACTGCCCTTTATAATCTCATAGGGAGTCTTCTTGTGGCTCTTAGTGATAGAAGCTTTATTTAGGACATGACATGCAGTATTTACTACCTCAGCCCAGAAATATTCTGGGAGAGATGTGTCACTTAGCAAATTCCTTCCAGCTTCTATGAGAGTTCTATTCTTTCTCTCAAAAATCTCATTTTGCTAGGGCATTCTTGGAGAAGAAAATTTTAGATAAATCCATTGCGCTTCACAGAACCTTATCATGCTTTCATACTAAAATTCAATCCCATGGTCACTTCTGATTTTGACCACTATACTGTCTGACTCATTCTGAATCTGCTTGATAAAAATCCTGAAAATATTAAGAGTTTCATACTTTTTCTTAAGAAAGAAAACTTAAGCAAACCTAGAGAATTCATCAACAACTAGAAGGGTGTAGAATTTCGTACCTAGAGTATGAACTAGCATATGACCAAACAAGTCCATATGCAGGAGGTATAAATATCTCACAGAGTCTTTGGTCTCAATGCTTTTGAAGGAAGCTTTGGTCTGCTTGTCCTTTTGGCATATGCAGAGCAAATTCCTTCCTTGGAGAATTTCTTCTTAGGACCATTCCTAACTAGCTCTTCACTAAATAGCTTATCAATGGTCTTATAGTTCAAATGAGCTAGTCTCTTGTGTCATTGTACACAGTATGAGATTTTATCATTTGCAACCAGAAATATAGGGGAGTCTTTATTTATTCATAGAAAATTTAGGCAATAAACATTTCCACTCCTAGTGTCTGTCAAGATGACCTCTTGGTCACTTGACCTCTTAATTTGGCACTTATCCATATGGAATACAATGACATAGCCAAGCTCATAGAGTTGGCTTATGCTTATCAGGTTGTGTTGCAACCCTTCAATATACGCCACTTTTTAGATTGTGACTATGTCATTGGTGATCTTACCATAGCCTTTGGTGCCTCTTCTGTCTGAACCACCAAAGATTACTTTGGGTCCATCCTTCATTGGAGTGTAATCCTTTAGATTTCTCCTTATTCCACTCATGTTCCTGGAGCATCCACTGTCCAAGTACCATATAGTGGTTTTGGAACTTGGACTAACCTGTAAAACATGAGTTAAGTTACCTTAGGATCCCAATTTTTATTGGGTCCTAGGTTCTGGTTAGCCTGAAAAAGAAATTGTCTTTCGACAAATTTTTTGATTGGAAGACTAGCACTTGCTCTAGGCACAGTTGGATTGTGTCAGTAATATAAGGCAAAATAACACACTTTGCCACAGGACCAACACTCATGTATATTGTATCTTCTTTTTTGAGCAGGTCTGGCAGTTTGGTTAGCTGCTAACTGTACAGAAGGAAGAGCAGCAGCCATCTTCAAGTTCCTTTCAGCAAGGATCTGATTGAAAGATAGTCTTCCAGTAAACTACTTGGCTTGCTCTGAATGCCATCAACAGCATTCTTCTTTGCAGAGGACATACTATTGATAGATTCAGAGATAGCCAAATCAGCCTTAATGATAGACTTTGTTGGAACACCCTATTACTAATTTGGGTAAGGATCACTATGCTTGTCTTAGGAATCCCAGTTGACCTAGTTGTATAGTTGAAAAGGTCAACATTAGAATGAGTCTAGGGCTTAGAACTTAGGTTTGAAGATGCCCCCAGGATCATTCCAAGATCAAGGTTGAAAAGCTTAGTCTAAGGCAATTTACGTCGAGCTCAGGTCGACGAATCGTCGAACTCCGTTCGACGCTCTCTGAGCTCATCTTCAATAAAACGTCGAACTCCGGTCGACGATCTTCGAGCTCAGATCGACTATCTGCTTTTGACTAGCTTCTGCTGAGTCGTCGAACTCCCCTCGACTATCTTCTAGCTCAGTTCGACGATCCCTCCCTAAAGTTATTTCTCAGGTCTCTGAGCTCAGTTCGACGATCGTAGAGCTTAGATCGACGTTTTCTTTGGAGAGATCGACGCTTTCAGGAATTCAAATGCTGCTGTTCTTTGGAATGTTTTTGAATATTATCAGCATTTATGTCAGAAGATCTCCCAGCCGTTTGTCTTTATTTCTGGAGCAAGTTTCAAGGAATTATTCAGAGAATGTTTGCTGGACTTTCCTCTAGAAGACAAAACTATTTTTGGAAGACATTTATGACTCCCAACGGCTAATTTTGGACAAGGAAACGTCAGAAAATTTTATTCCTTTCTTCTGTGTTATTAAGATTTACAGAACACACAACAAGAAGAAGTCAGAGATTGACAAGAAAAAAAGTGAACACACAGAATAGAGAATACTGATAGCAGAAGAACAATAGAAGAACTGTGACTCCAAAAATCTTCTTGCTGACTGAAAAGTGTTCACAATCTCATCACTCCAGACACCTTACCTTCAGCCTTCTTGCTGAAACCATCCTGTGCTGGAGATCAAAGTTCTGAAGACCTATCACCCTAGAGCAAAGCTTCTTTTCCTGAACCTTTCTACATCTCAGGGGGAGCTTTGACATCATCAATCCACTTGTGCTTCTCTCATTTGATTGAGAACAGAGAAGACACCCTTCATTCTTATTTTTCTTTTCCTGCTGTAAAAGGGTTCTTGAACTCCCTTCAAAAGTTCTGTCTGGTTCTGAGAGCCTTGTCAAAACTCAGTGGTGGCAAGACACCTTATCAAAAAATCTAGCTTTGGTTTTTGGGCACCTTATCAAAAGCTCATTGGTGTCAGGACACCTGATCAACTCATCCTGAGTGGATTCCTACCAAGGGTGGTAGAAGAGTGGATGCACCCAGGTTTTTGGGGAACCACTATAATTCCTTGTGTCTTCTGGTTTGTTTGTGTGATTTGTTTGCTGTGTGCTGTGCTTTTTACTTCTTAGTTTTTAACTTCTTACTAGCACTCTACACTATATCATAAATTGAATTTTATATGTGCTGTTTATTTCAACTGTGAAAAATTATTTTAAAATACTCTATTCACCCCCCCTCTAGAGTTGAGATAGATCTTAGCCTCACTTTCAATTGGTATCAGAGGCAGGTTGGTTGCTCATACAGGCTAACACCTGAACTAAAAGATCCTTGATAAGATCAATCTCTTAAGGGGATTATTCTCTCTACATCTTCCTTTTTATTTAAAGACATGGCACAGAACAAAGATTATGCAAGCACCAGACCACCAGTGTGCAACCTTTCTAAGTTTGCACTCTGGAAGGCAAGGATTAGATTATACATGAATTCTATTGATGAAGACATTTTCAATTCTGTCTTGACAGTTTGTCCAACTCCACCAGCAAGCTCAAGTACAAATGCTGTCCCACCTCCTTCTAGAACAGATGCAGATATAAAGAAGTGGAAGACTGCAGATGCTAAGGCTATGAACATCTTAGCCCAAACAATGTCTGATGAAATCTTTCAGAAGGTAGCTGAATGCCACTCAGCCAAAGAAATCTGGGACAAACTCTCTGAAATTGTCCCAGGATCTGCTGATGAAAGGAAAGATAGAAGATCTCATCTGATAAGCCAATATGAGAACTTCAAAAAGGGAGAAGCTGAATCAGTGGCTGACATGTACAATAGACTAAGTCTAATTGTCAATGAGCTAAAAACCCTAGATAAAGAAATCTCACTGACTGAGCTGAATGACAAAATCCTGATGTGCTTCCCCAGCACTTGGGATTCAAGAATCTGGCCAATTAAGGATGCCAGAAGCTTAAATGAAATTACTACTGAAGCTCTCCTGGGCAAGCTCAAATCCTATGAGCTGCTCATTAAAAATAGAGAAGAAGAACAAAAGGCTATCTCTCCAGCTACAAGGAAAGAAAAGACCATAGCCTTCAAAGCTGTAGAAGAGGAGCCTGAAGATAAAGCTACAGGAAATGATGAGCTCATAAGTCTACTGGCCAAAAGATTCTACAAGATGGCCAGAAAAGACTTCAGAAAGAAACCATACAAGGGTCATGATAAACCAAGGTATGATAAATCAAATAACAATAAAGAAATCATATGCTTTTGTTGCAGGAAACCAGGCCACATTGTGCCTGACTGTCTAGAAAACAAGAATAAGGACAAAAGGGAAAGAAGAGAAAGAAGAAAAGAAAAGGATTACAAGAAGAATAGCTCAGACAAAGCCTCCTCCAGCAAGAACAAACATACAAGGAAGGGCTTTGTTGCTGAGACATGGAGTGAGACTGAAGAGGAATCTGAAGCCTCATCCAGCTCCAGTGATGATGAGGATGATGCAGATGAAAAAGAATTTTGCATGATGGCTATCAATGCATCACAGCAAAACTCTGATGAAGAATCAGATTCAAATTCAGAAAGTCAACCAGATGAGGATCAGGTAATCAACTCTTTTGATTTTAATTCTGAAGACTTCAAAGATGAATTTAAGACACTGTGTCTAGATCTATTAAAATCTGAGAAGGAGATAATCTCTCTCAGGAATCAATTATCTGAGCATAGTGTCCTAAACTCAAAGAACCTCAAACTCTCTGAGGAGTTAGAATGCTGTAGGGAGGAGATAGCTTCACTGAAAAATGAACTATCAAAGGCCAAAAAGTTTGAAGAATCCCTAAATGGGAGAAGTATCAGACTGATGGACATCACAAGCACAGTGAACTCTAGATTTAATAGCACACTGGGCTTGGGTGCTTCATCCAGCCAACCTATAATTTTGACAACTCCAATCAAGTTTGTCTCTGACAAAGGAAAGGGAGTAATAGAGGTACCCAGGAAGAATGCAGATCTGTCAGAGAAGAACTCAGTTCAACAGATGGCGTCGAGCAGAGCTCGACGATCGTCGAACAGAGCTCGACGATCTAACTACAGATCGTCGACCTCAGCTCGACGATATCCAAACTCTGAACCTCAGCATAATCGATCTTCGAACGGAGATCGACGATCTGACCCAAGATCGTCGACCTCAGTTCGACGATCGTCGAACAAAGTTCAGGCTTGTGAACACACCTTCAATGGCACATTCAGATTCAATCCTAGAAGCTCCACATCCCAAGGCTTTAATCCCTATACTGAATGGATAGTACCTCCTAGGAGATACCATCCTGAAGGTTATAAGGATCAACCTGGAATGTCCTTTATTTCAGAATTCAAGGGATATCAACCTAGGCCCAAGGTTAACTGGGTCAAAAACAAATAAGTTGTTTTTGTGTAGGTGAAGACCTATCCAGCATCAAACCATCAATGGTATCTGGATAGTGGGTGCTCAAAGCACATGACAGGGGACAAGGACAACTTCACTTCCTTCAAAGCCAAGCTTGGACCCAAAGTAATTTTTGGAGACTCAAGCTTTGGAACTACAAAAGGATATGGTGCAGTCAAAATTGGCCCAGTCACATTCAAGAAGGTGGCATATGTTGAAGGACTCAAGCACAACTTGATAAGTATCAGTCAATTGTGTGATGAAGGATATCAAGTGACCTTCAACAAAGCCATATGCAAAGTCAAGTCAGTGGACAACACAACTGTGTTGACAGGTAACAGAAGAGGTAACATTTACTTAGTGGATTTTCATTCACCAGTGGTAGATATTTGCCTGTTTAATTCCATTTCAAAATCTAATGTTTTATGGCATAAGAGACTAGGACATATTAACCTTAGAACCATTGCTAAGCTATCTAAAGACAACCTTGTTAAAGGACTACCTTCTGGTCCCTACAAGAAGGAAGGACTTTGCAAGGCTTGTCAATTAGGCAAGCAAACTAAAAGTAGTTTTAAATCAATTAATAAGAGTGATTCACCTAGGATTTTGTACCTGTTGCACATGGATCTTTTTGGACCCATATCTGTGCAAAGCCTAGGAGGGAAGTCCTATACTTTAGTGGTTGTAGATGACTTCTCAAGATTCACTTGGGTATTTTTTCTGAGGAAGAAGTCTGATAACTTCAAGTGTTTGACAGATTTTCTCAAATGCATTCAGATTGAGTTCAACACTCACATTGCCCTGATCAGAAGTGATCATGGGACAGAGTTTGATTCTCTTCTCATGCAAGAGTTCTGTCAGAGTGAAGGGATCAGGCACACTTTCTCAGCTCCTAGAACTCCTCAACAAAATGGGGTAGCTGAAAGGAAAAAATAGAACACTAATTGAATTTGCAACTACATTATTGGCAGATGCTCACTTACCTCTGTCCTTTTGGGCTGAGGCAGTGAACACCTCCAACTATGTGTTGAACAGAAGCCTGATACACAAGCTGAAGGGCAAGACTCCTTATGAATTGCTCAAAGGGAAGAAACCTAAAATAGGCTATTTCAAAGTTTTTGGTTGCACTTGTTTTATTCATAATAATGACAAGAAATATCTAGCAAAATTCCAAGCTAAAGCTGATGAAGGAGTGTTTCTGGGATACTCCATGATCAGCAAGGCCTATAGGGTTTATAATAAATCTTCCTGTAAAATTGAAGAATCTGTTCATATTATTTTTGATGAAGCTAACATGTCTTTCAAGGAGAAGAATGCTTCTACCATAGAACCTCTGCAGGTACATTCTCTAACTGAAGACTTGAACAAACTGCAAGTTGCTGAAAAGAATGAGAGCAGTGATGATGAAGAAGAAGTTCAACATCTTGAAGAAAATCATCCTGAAGAGCCAGTTGCTGCTCCACTAGAGGAGACAACAACACAGGCTGGTGAACAATCAACACTCCCTGTTGACTTAGTAACAACAAGAGATCATCCAATCACCCAAGTAATTGGAGAGATCTCAGTTGGTGTGCAAACTAGAAGTCAGGTCAACCAAAACCTGATGCACACTTGCTTCCTATCTAAAATTGAGCCTCAATCCATTCAAGATGCAGAGCAAGATCCACACTGGATCATTGCAATGCAAGAGGAGTTGCATCAATTTGAAAGGAACAAGGTTTGGGAACTAGTGCCTAAGCCAAAGGATCATCCCATTGTTGGAACAAAGTGGGTATTTAGGAACAAGCTGGATGATCAAGGAGTTATAGTCAGAAACAAGGCAAGGCTAGTTGCTCAAGGGTACTCTCAACAAGAAGGAATAGACTATGATCAGACATTTGCACCAGTTGCAAGGTTGGAAGCCATCAGGATATTCCTAGCCTACGCTGCTCACAAAGGTTTCAAAGTGTATCAAATGGATGTAAAAAGTGCATTTCTCAATGGGGACATCAAAGAGGAAGTCTATGTTAGATAACCTCCAGGTTTTATCTCTCTAACTCACCCTGAATATATTTACAAATTGCATAAAGCATTATATGGTCTCAAGCAAGCCCCTAGAGCATGGTATGAGACCCTAGTATGCTTTCTTCTGGAAAATGATTTTGTTATGGGGAGAGTAGACCAAACTCTTTTTATTAGAACCCATAAGTCCCATACCCTGCTAGTGCAAATTTATGTAGATGACATTATTTTTGGTTCTACTGATTCAAAATTGTGCAAAAAGTTTTCCAAGCTTATGCACTCTAAATTTGAAATGAGTGGCATGGGTGAGCTGTCCTTCTTCTTAGGACTGCAAGTCAAGCAACATGCTGAAGGCATATTTATTTCTCAAACCAAGTATGCCAAAGAGCTGGTTAAGAAATTTGGTATGTCTGATGCATCATGTATGAAAACACCCATGCCCTCAAATGTTGTAGTAGATGCTGATGAACATGGGAAACCTGTTGATCAGATAACATATAGAGCAATAATTGGCTCTTTATTGTACCTTACAGCTAGTAGGCCTGATATAATGTTTGCCACATGTATTTGTGCTAGATTCCAAGTTAGCCCTAGAGAGTCACATTTAATCTTAGTTAAGAGAATTCTTAGGTATGTAAAAAGTTGTCCAAATCTAGGTCTCTGGTATCCAAAAGATTCAGCATTTGATTTAAATGGATTCTCAGATGCTGATTATGCTGGATGCAGAATAGACAGGAAAAGCACCAGTGGAACATGTCAGTTCCTTGGTGACAGACTTGTCTCCTGGTTCTGTAAGAAGCAAACATCTGTGTCAACCTCAACTGCTGAAGCTGAGTATATGGCTGCAGGCAGTTGCTGTTCACAAATATTGTGGATACAGAACCAGCTCTTAGACTATGGCTACAACTTAGAGAAGTCTAAAATTTTCTGTGACAATACTAGTGCTATCTCTATAGCACAAAATCCAGTCCTCCATAGTAGGACAAAACACATAGAAATTAGGCATCATTTTCTAAGAGATAATGTAGAGAAAAATAAAATTGAACTTCAATATATTCCTACTGATTTGCAAAGGGGAGATATTTTCACCAAACCTTTGGATGAAAAGAAACACAGCTTCTTCCTAAATCAGTTAGGTATGTTAGATAGAGGAGCCTTAATTAAATTACAAGATTTTGAAAAGCTAAAACAGACCAAGACTAGGTCAAAAATTTCCTTTCTTTTTGTGTCTGTAGAATGAGTTTAGACTCTGAACTGCGCTCGACGTTTTCCCCAAAATCGTCGAACAGAGATCGACGATTTTCCAAAAATCGTCGACCAGAGATCGGCGCTTTTGCAGTCGTCGATCTGAGTTCAGAGCCCTCGCTAGAGCTAGGCTTTCTCTCCTTCTGATCAGAGGCCGTCGAGCTGAGCTCGACGTTTTTCAACATCGTCGAACGAAGATCGCCGATTTTGAAGACTCTTCAGATTCCCTCTGTAGCCCAAATCGTCGAGCTAAGCTCGACGTTTCGTCGAGCTGAGCTCAACGATTTTCCTTTTTCGCGTCGAACCCTAATATAAAATCCTTCTTTCAGCCGTCGTTCTCCCTTTGCGCTTTCATACTCTGCAACTCTCTTTCTTTTCCCTCCAAATTCTCTACGCTTGGTCGTTTTTGATTTTCTGTTGCAGGTGAATATGGCTGAATCAAGTGCTGCTATTGCCAAGATGAAGTTCGACACAGGCTTTGACATCGACATAAACTCCTTCGACGGAAGCGACCAGCGCTTCAAGGACATCCTAAACTTATTCCGAGAACAACAGCTGACTCCAATAATGACTACAAGGATGAAGATCGCCTCAGAAGAAATTAAAGAGTGGTGTTTTACCGCAACAGACGAGACTGAGAATTCTGTTGTCGGCACCATTAAGGGGACTCAGGTATTTCTATCCCCGGCTCTTTTAACAGAAGTCTTTCAACTCAGTACTGGAGAAGACTCCATTGAACTGTCTGGAGAGGAGTTTGACACCATGCTGGATAGGATGGGTCACAATGCAGTAAACCCTAATAAGCTACTGAAGAAAAATCTGGCTATCGAATTTCAATTCCTGGCTGATGTAGTTGGGAAGGTGCTGTTGGCCAAGCATTCAGCCCATGACACCATTTCCAGATATCAGTTCTGCCTGATGGGAGCTTTATTAGATAAGAAACACCTGGACTGGGGCTCCATCTTCTTCACTCTGATTAAGAAGAAGATCAACAAGAATGCAGTTAGTTATGGAAGAATCTTAGGGGTCTTTCTGCACAATAGGTGCCCTGACCTATTAACCTCCTCTGGCATGTTTATCAATGCATCCAAGAGGCTTTCCTGTGCCCTCTTCAGTAAATGGGAGAGGCAGATCATAAACCCCTCTAGGGCTGCTGCAACACTTCATTCAGGCACAAGGACTATCTCAGTCACTCCTTCAGCAGAAGAGCTGCCTGCTTCCTCCCCTCCTCCAGCCATATCCACCCAAGTTGTCACCTCCTCACCACCAGTCACCACCATAATCATCTCATCCCCAATTACCATTTCCTCACCTATGTCATCCCCTCCTTTATCCACCTCAGAGGAATTCCATCCTCTCTTCTCCTATTCAACCTTCACCATTCCATCCTTCTCACTTACAGATGATTCCTTCATGGATGATTCACCCTCTACTCCTCCTGAGCCACCCTCAACCTCCTCCTTTCAACAACTGCTCCATAACATTCTCTCTCAACCCTCCTTTACACCATCTCTTACTTCCCCTATCTCTAACTCAACCTCCTCTATCTCCATTATTCCATCTTCTGAACCAACCATTCCCTCTCCACCTTTCTCCACACTTTCAGTTTCAGCCACCATCCCTCCATCCACCTTTGCCTCTACCTCTGCTCAAGCCCCACTTGAGCATGTGGATCTTCCTAGCTTGGCAGACAGGCTGTATGAGTTGCTAGCTCCCAAGCTGACATCTCTACTAGAGTCTTCCCTGGCTCCACTCCTGAAGCAAGTACAGGAGCTGTCTACCAAGCTTGCCTCCCTCTCCTCCTCCCTAGCTATCACATCTTCTGTGTGCCTTGATTCACCTCTCTCTGAACCAAGGCAGGGGGAGATGCCTTATGAAGAAGTGGATGTGCCAGCTGCTGATATTATGTCTGCTCCAGCTCCAGCTCTTGGATGTGCTTTTGCACTGAATCTGCAGAGGCTGCTATCTATATTTGATACAGTCCATTTCAGCTATCTGTCTGCAACTCCTGCTGAAGATTTGTCTAAGGCCATTATGCCTGTAGCTACCTGTGATCCAAGCCATATTGATTCCTACATCAAATCCTGGAAGGCTGTGGATATCTCTGATGCTGATACTAAGGCCACTGTGCCTCTTTCAATTGCTACTAAGGCCACTGTGCCTCTTTTTGTTGAAATTGTTGCTGCTGCTACTGCTGACATAGAAATGATTCCAGCAACTGATACTGATGAAATTGCTGCTCCTGCTCCAGTGTCTGCTCCTGTCTCTGCCTGCTCTACTGTTGCTCTCTCTCCTCCTGCTCCTGCTGTTTCTGCAAAACTTAAAGCTCAAGAAGAGCTTATCAGAAGAATTGATGATCTGTATGATCAACATCAAAGTTCTGAGAGTGACCAATACAGGACTGATTCTGATGATTCTGCTAGAACTATTGCCAAGAAGAGAAAAGCCAGAAGTAAAGCAATGATGTCAGTCCCTCCTGCCAAAGCCAAAGACTCCAATGATATTCCATACTACATCCTGCATGGCTGCCCCATCTCTGAGCCTTGGATGCAATATTCCAAAAATCAACTGAAAGCTATGAAGAAGAAGAGGAAGCTTGACAAATATGAAAAAGGATCTTCTCAATATCAGCCTCCTCCTCCTCCTCCTCCAGATTCTGGCTCAGGTTCAGCCCCTCAAGCTCCAGTCTCCAGCCACAGTTCTTCCCAGTATTATCAAAGATCATATCAAAGGGGACAGCATCAAAGAGGATATCAACCCAGAAGGGGTAATTACAGAGGAAATCAAAGAGAACAAAGATCCTATCAAAGGGAAGGACAAGGTCACCCTGACCCTTCTTCAGGTCCTTTTCCTTACAAGCTGAAAGACACAATTGTTTCCAGGACTTCTTCTACTGTTTCTGAAATCATCAACAGATATGAATCTCCTATTCCTTTTGAAGATCCTGAGAACAACCCTGTATCCTGGACAGCCAGAATGAAAGAATTGGCTGCCCTTGATCAAATAAAAAAGGCCAGAGAACAAGGCAAGGATACTTCAAACATAACTACCTTATCAGAGCAGAGAAAGAAAGAACTGGAAAGATATACATCAAGGAAATTTTTCAATCCAGAAGACTATATGAAGCTGCACCCTGAGGCTGTTGTTCCAAGGCCCAAATCTCAAACTTCTCTAGGTGCAGAGGATGACAGAAGGTCAAAGAAAGAAAGTCAGAATCCAAATAGAGAAATTTTATTTAAAAAGGGATCTGAAAGGAAGTGAACTGTGTAAGCTAAACATTTCATCCACCTTTGGATATCTGCTGATATTTATCTGTGATCTGCTTTACTGCTATATATCTTCTCTGCATTTTGTATTAGCTTATATATTGTTGTATGCTTTTCATTTCCTATGATTGTCTGTAAATAGTAATCCTAACCCAAATAGGGGGAGATTGTTGGAACACCCTATTACTAATTTGGGTAAGGATCACTATGCTTGTCTTAGGAATCCCAGTTGACCTAGTTGTATAGTTGAAAAGGTCAACATTAGAATGAGTTTAGGGCTTAGAACTTAGGTTTGAAGCTGCCCCCAGGATCATTCCAAGATCAAGGTTGAAAAGCTTAGTCTAAGGCAATTTACGTCGAGCTCAGGTCGACGAATCGTCGAACTCCGTTCGACGCTCTCTGAGCTCATCTTCAATAAAACGTCGAACTCCGGTCGACGATCTTCGAGCTCAGATCGACTATCTGCTTTTGACTAGCTTCTGCTGAGTCGTCGAACTCCCCTCGACTATCTTCTAGCTCAGTTCGACAATCCCTCCCTAAAGTTATTTCTCAGGTCTCTGAGCTCAGTTCGACGATCGTAGAGCTCAGATCGACGTTTTCTTTGGAGAGATCGACGCTTTCAGGAATTCAAATGCTGCTGTTCTTTGGAATGTTTTTGAATATTATCAGCATTTATGTCAGAAGATCTCCCAGCCGTTTGTCTTTATTTCTGGAGCAAGTTTCAAGGAATTATTCAGAGAATTTTTGCTGGACTTTCCTCTAGAAGACAAAACTATTTTTGGAAGACATTTATGACTCCCAACGGCTAATTTTGGACAAGGAAACGTCAGAAAATTTTATTCCTTTCTTCTGTGTTATTAAGATTTACAGAACACACAACAAGAAGAAGTCAGAGATTGACAAGAAAAAAAGTGAACACACAGAATAGAGAATACTGATAGCAGAAGAACAACAGAAGAACTGTGACTCCAAAAATCTTCTTGCTGACTGAAAAGTGTTCACAATCTCATCACTCCAGACACCTTACCTTCAGCCTTCTTGCTGAAACCATCCTGTGCTGGAGATCAAAGTTCTGAAGACCTATCACCCTAGAGCAAAGCTTCTTTTCCTGAACCTTTCTACATCTCAGGGGGAGCTTTGACATCATCAATCCACTTGTGCTTCTCTCATTTGATTGAGAACAGAGAAGACACCCTTCATTCTTATTTTTCTTTTCCTGCTGTAAAAGGGTTCTTGAACTCCCTTCAAAAGTTCTGTCTGGTTCTGAGAGCCTTGTCAAAACTCAGTGGTGGCAAGACACCTTATCAAAAAATCTAGCTTTGGTTTTTGGGCACCTTATCAAAAGCTCATTGGTGTCAGGACACCTGATCAACTCATCCTGAGTGGATTCCTACCAAGGGTGGTAGAAGAGTGGATGTACCCAGGTTTTTGGGGAACCACTATAATTCCTTGTGTCTTCTGGTTTGTTTGTGTGATTTGTTTGTTGTGTGCTGTGCTTTTTACTTCTTAGTTTTTAACTTCTTACTAGCACTCTACACTATATCATAAATTGAATTTTATATGTGTTGTTTATTTCAACTGTGAAAAATTATTTTAAAATACTCTATTCACCCCCCCTCTAGAGTTGAGATAGATCTTAGCCTCACTTTCAGACTTACTCCTTATCTGAGTCTTTGTTGGTTGGTCTTGAGAGTTGGACACTGCCATATTCTTGAGTGTGGGGGCTGGAGTACCAAACACAAATGGTCCATGATGAGCCATTTGAATTTTCTCATTGGAAGCCTTAAAGGCACTCATCCCCTTGCCATATCTTCCACCATAGTTGTGAACATTTTTGTTCACACTTGTCGATCTTCCATTCACCCAGTGACCATAGATACTCTCTTGGTCATACCTATTTGAAGGTAACATCACTTTCTTAAAAGTGATGGGAGGATGAATTGGAGCTTTGCCTTTCTCTTTGGAATGGGCAACCCTAATGTTCCCCTTGAATATCAACACCTTCTTACCCTTTTAAGAGGAGGAGTCTATCAAGGGTAACATTGACTTAGGTTTAAAGAAAATAGCCACAATTCTTTTCTCCCTCTGGAGTTTCTCTTCAAGATCCCTAATGAGATTGTTCTTGTATCTGATGGTACCAATCTGAATGATTATAATATTCTTCAGTTGGCTTACTTCCCTAATTTTCTTTTCCAACAAAGATGCTGAATCAGACTGTTGGGAAGCAGCTAGCTGTAATGAGATAATCTCATCAGGATGCTTCTTGGCCAACTTATTGCTTCTTTTCAAAGCATCCAGAAGTGCACCATACTTGTCAATTAATTGAATGATATCTTCTCTAGATTCAGATTCAGAATCATCACAGTATGATGATGATTCTGAATTGGGACTAGTCTCATAGCCTAAATCAGATGAGGATCTAGATAGAGAATATACCTTATCTAGACCAGGCTGATCCTGGCAGGATTCTTCATCTGACATGACCATCAGCCCATAGCAGTTGTTGACATCTTTTTCATCATCCTCCTCCTCTAATTCACTGTCTGAATGTGATAGAGGGGTCCTGAAGCCTATCCTAGCAACTGGATAGTCTTCAGCTTCTTCACCAGCAATAGCCCTATGTTGGCTTCTTCTTCAGACTCAGAAGATGTTGAGTCAGACTGACTCCAACTCTTCTCATCCTTTATAATGAAGGTCTTTTCCTTCTTGCCCTTGTGATGGTAAAGCTTTTTCTCACCAGATTCTTTTCTCTTGACTAGGCAGTCAACAATTACATACTCAGGTTTGCTGCAACAATAGCACACAACTTTAGAGGAAACATGTTTATTAGGTTTGGAGTCATACCTATCTCCCTTGGAGTATTTCTTCTCAGTCTTATAATGGTCCTTCCTGTGTGAGAGGAGGAGGAAGGTCTGTTGTAATACCCCGAAACTAAAAAGAGGGACGGGTGACGTTTTTAAGCCGAGTCTGGGACTTGGAGCAGGTGATACGGGCGTGTCACGGGCATGTCACTGGCGTGTTCGGCCACGGGTCGCGTGGTCGATGTTGTGGCGATCGGCGATCGTCGAGTGTAGGCACACAGCCTAGGACACGGGCATGTCCCAGGGCGTGTCACGCTCGGGAGATTTCTGAGTGAGGCACACGGGCCATGACACAGGCACAGACACGGGCGTGTCACATGTGACACGGGCATGTCCAGTGCCGTGTCGTAGGCCGTGTCCTTTTCCGGAAAATCCTGGGAGTTGTACACGGGGCGTGACACGGATCTTGACACAGTCGTGTCACATGTGACACGGGCGTGTCGGATGCCGTGTACTGGTTGGAGTGCCGTGCGAGATGGCGAATGGGCGACACGGCCCTGGACACAGGCGTGTCGCAGGCCGTGTTCGGCCCAGATTTTGTATTTTAGGCCGAGATCGTGGCCGTTCGTTTTCTTATGTTGGGATCCAATGGTTGGGGGCTGGGTCTGAGGGTTTAAACCCGGAAATAGGGTTTAGAAGCCTTCATTTCACTTGGTTATTCTCTTTCTAAAAGTCTAGAGAGAAGGGAGAGCAAGGAGGAAGGAGGAGACCAAGATCCGGTCACCGGCGGAGCTTCGAAGCTCCAAATCGCAAGCCGACTTCGGATCCGCAGAGGCAAGGAGATTGCGGTGCTTTCCATCAGCATAGATTTTCATGGCGCCGAGGAAAAACGCTAGGGTAACGATTCTCATCCTTGGACATGTGAAGTCCTCTTTTTCCTTTTCATAGGAATCCCTCTCACGCGAGTGTGCGATGAGTTGAGGCGTTCCTTGGGGTAGATATGTAAAGTCCCCCTTATTTAGAGTCCGTATGCGAGAACGGACATAGGCATCATGTGTGAAGCCTATCCGGACATTTTGGTCTAGATCGGTGATGTTGCATTGCATAATAACCGGAGAAGACTCCGTGTAATTGATTGTTTTTCGGGTTTCTACGAGGTAGATTGCAATAGGGAGCCTTGGAGACTAACTCCAAGGTGCACCCGGAAAACTGGGCAAACACGGGATGTTGCCAATATGGTGGTCGGGGAGCCAACGTGAACATAACCGAGTTATGTGAATTTTGTGATGGAAATGGGACTTGGGGAGTCTTGACCTGCGCATATGGCTTAAATTGTCGTTGCGGTATGAGCACGGGTCAGGCGGAACCGTACCCGATCTATGTCGTTCGGTGGAACCGTTGGCATGGATGAGGGTCTTTGGCGGTCTATGGCTTAAATTGACGTGACCAATTCCAGGAAGACAGAATGCTCATAAGTTTGGCCGTCCAAGGGGCAGTGGCGGGACGGGAACGTCTATGGCTTAAATTGACGTGACGTTGGTCGGCTCGCCATGAATGTGCCCTGAGTGCACGGGATGTGTGGTCGTGTGTGCCTACGCCTATGATGAAGTGTGTTTACACTATACTGCTTGGTTATACTAATAAAGTATAGGGAAAGAGCATCGCCGCCCCGTATTGGGGGCGGGGTCGTTATAATTTTGTCAGCATAGCTGATCGTTTCCTTTGTTTACCACCGTGCGGTGGATTGTGCTTGCAGGTGCTGTGGAGCCAAGCGGTAAATAGCGGGCTAAAGCCCAAGTTGCTGTGCCGGCCCTCAAAAGCCTAAACTTTTGAGTGTTTTCTTATTTACTCATGTGTGATCGGCCTGCGTGCCGAGGTTTGGAAAACACTTCTATTTTAAGCAAACTGTTGTAAGGCCTTAAGGGCATTATTTCTATGTATCGAACATTCCTATGGGACTACTGTAGTGGACATTTATGCTGCGACTGGGTTCTTTTATCTTGCAACTTAATAATCTGCTTCCGCTAGATGCTCTGTGGAGGACGTTGTGATTGGTTGAATGGTTTCAATAAGTAACCAACCGGTCTGTCCGTAGTATATGGCGTTGGGCCCCGGCCGGACCTACTGCTATATGTGATGTGACGGATAGGGGTGTTACAAATTGGTATCAGACTACCGGTTTCGGTCAAGCTTAAATGAATTCGTGGTCGAATTCACTTTAAGGGGTGGTGAGCACCTGTGTGTGCGTCATCGTTATAACATGAAAAGAACCCATGAATGTCCACTTAGGAATGAAAATACACATGTTGGAGGAACCTGGGTGTTCCTATAATTGCTATTTGCAATATTGTTGGGTTGCTTATCGGTGTATTGCACGATTATAGGTGACTATAAGTGGTGCTGGACCGTCGGAACAGCCAGGCTCTAAGGCAAGCAGCGCACTTAATGATGCGCCTGCAACACCTCCGTCAGCAGAGACCATTAGATTGGTGGTAGAAGCTGTCTTTGCTATGATCAATGCACAGCCTGCTCCTGTTGTGGAGCAAGTGTCGCTCCAAGCGGCGAAGCCTAGAAGTGTGGAACAGGTGGTGGTGGAGCCGGAGTTGCCTCGGTGAGCAACTGAGAAACAACTTAAGCATGTGATGGGCTTCCATCCACCAGTGTTCTCGGGAACAGGAACCCTGACTCAGGCAGAGGATTGGCTATTGAGAGTCAATAGAGTGCTGACAGCAACGGAGACGGAAGAGTGGCAGAAGACAACGATTGCAACGTTCTTGTTGGACGGGGACGCGAGGTTATGGTGGGAAGGGCTGGAGCTACACCACTTGAGGGGAAGACAGTTGGCGGATGTCTCTATGGGGGAATTCTCGAGTTTGTTTATGGCTCGATACCTCCCCTCAGCCCAGAGGATCGCGTTGGAAAATGAATTTCAAAAGTTGGTGCAAAGAGACAACACCGTAGACGAGTATCTCCACGAGTTCACTCGTTTTGGACAATACGCTAGTGCTACGTTTGCCGATGAGGAGCGCAAGACGAACCGCTTCTATGAAGGGTTAAGAGATGATTTGAGGTTGTTACTTTCGAGGCCTATGGCGCAGGGTTTCCTAACCTTGGTCAACACGGCCCGGTCCTTGGAAAAGGACATGAAGAATGTTCAAGCGAAGAAGGAATCTGGTGGCAAGAAATCGGAGTTCAAAGCGCCGACTACTTCGAAGTCGGGTTATCGCAGGTTCTACAAGAAGGCTAGGACGTCGGGTCCAGCCCCTTCTTCAGGTGCCTCGGGGACGACTACCAACCGAACCCCGGGCGCTTGTTATACTTGTGGAAAGACGGGGCACTTTGCCCGGGATTGCTGGAGCGGACGTCCAAAGTCCGAGAGAAAACAAGGAGCCACTTATGAGGAAAAGGGGAAGGCGGTGGAGTCAACCGCGTCCCATTATGCTCCGACTCAACCAAGAGTCTACAACTTTGGCCAGCAAGAGGCCATCAAGCAGGCCAACGTGGTGACAGGTATGGTTTAATTTATAGCAAGTTAGCTTTAAATATTGTTACCTAGTGCTTGTTAGCTTAATACTTTTTATGTAGGCTTTGTTCTTATTGGCGATAGTCCGGCATGAGCACTATTCGATACGGGAGCTTCACACTCCTTTTTGTCTGAAAGCCTTATATCGCGCATCGGAGTCCCTTCTTCGATGGCGAAGGACAAATTGGATGTGCTGCTACCGAATGGGTGTTCGATTCGTGAGGACAGAGTGTGCACCGTAAAAGTTTATATTGGAAACCAAGAGTTCGACTTGCTAGCATCATTGCTGCCGCTAGTAGAGTTTGACGTTATCTTTGGGATGGATTGGCTTTCAGAGCAGAAGGCCTATATTGATTGCAATGGTAAGGAGGTCAAGCTGGGTGTTGGAAGGGATACAACATTCACGGGACTGAAGGGGTCGAGCAGGATGCTGATGTCTACTCTTCAGGTGGTAAAGGCAGTTCGTGCTAGCGCAGAGCTGTTCTTCGCGATAGTGGGGGCAGTAGAGCCAAAGTCCAATTTGGATAGTAACCCCGTGGTTTGTGAATACCCCGATGTGTTCCCAGATAATCTTCCTTGAGCCCCACCACAGCGAGATCGACTTCACGATCGAGCTCGTGCTAGGTGCCAAACCTATGTCACGTTCTCCTTATAGGTTGGCGCCTAAGGAGATGG
The DNA here is from genome assembly GCA_039513925.1 of Platanthera zijinensis. Classification (NCBI taxonomy): domain Eukaryota; kingdom Viridiplantae; phylum Streptophyta; class Magnoliopsida; order Asparagales; family Orchidaceae; genus Platanthera; species Platanthera zijinensis. The sequence continues at coordinate 71,077,792 of CM077094.1, read as the reverse complement.
CAGAGTTGAAGGTTCAACTGGAGGAGTTGATGGAGCAAGGGTATGTGCGTCCAAGCTCATCGCCTTGGAGAGCACCAGTCCTCTTTGTTAAGAAGAAGGACGGGAGTCTGCGGCTGTGTATCGACTATAGGGAGTTGAACAAGCTAACAGAGAAGAATAAATACCCGATCCCAAGGATCGATGATCTCTTCGATCAGTTGGTCGGATCGTCGGTGTATTCGAAGTTGGATCTGAAGTCTTGGTATTATCAGCTGAGGATAAGGGAGTGTGATATCCCGAAGACGGCATTCAGCAAAAGGTATGGGTATTTCGAGTTCACGATCATGCCGTTTGGACTAACGAATGGCCATCGATGTTTATACATTTGATGAACAAGACGTTCCGAGAGTACCTAGACCACTTTGTGATCGTCTTTATTGACGATATATTGGTGTACTCGCAGTGCGAAGAAGATCAATTCAAGCACTTGCATCTGGTGTTGGAGACTTTGAGGAGGAATGAACTCTATGCAAAATTCTCCAAATACGAGTTCTGGCTACCCTCAGTAGCATTCCTTGGTCATATTGTCAGTGGGGAAGGTATAGCGGTTGATCCGGCGAAGATCGTTGCGATACGGGAGTGGCATGTGTTATCTTCTATAGCGGAAGTCCGTAGTTTCCTCGGGCTTGCCGGTTATTATAGGTGCTTCGTAGAGAACTTCTCGCGGATAGCGTTACCTCTCACAAAGTTGACAAGGAAGGATTAGAAGTTCTTGTGGATGCAGGAGTGCGTGCAAGCGTTTGAGGAGCTAAAGGGACGGTTGACCACGTCACCGGTGTTAAGTACGCCGAGTGGGACCAAGGGCTTCGAAATTTATAGTGATGCCTCATATAGTGGATTGGGCTGCGTGCTACTGCAGCATGGGAGTGTGATAGCGTATGGATCGCGTCAGCTGAAAGTGCACGAAAGGAATTATCCGGTCCACGACTTGGAGTTGGCGGCCGTGATATTTGCGCTTAATCTGTGGAGACACTACTTGTATGGCGTAAAGGTCGATATCTATACCGACCACATGAGCCTTAAGTACCTGTTGGATCAGAAGGATCTCAACATGAGGTAGCGTAGATGGATGGAGTTCCTGGGGGACTACACATTCAAGATTCATTATGTACCCGGGAAGGACAATGTAGTTGTGGATGCGTTCAGTCGCAGGGCTCCCGCCTAAGCTAACTGGTTGTCGGTTCATGATGAGAGGCTAGTACGGGAGTTGGAGGCATTAGAGATCTGTTACGTTGACAAGCAGACGAGCGCCAAAGCAATGTTGAACTGGACGGAAGTTCAGTATGACCTGGCTGATCGCATTCGGCAGGCATTGGAGTTGGATGGCTCGATGAAAGAGCTCATGGATGCAGCCTTAGATTGTTCAAATTCCCAGTTTTCAGTTGAGGATGGGCTCTTAAGGAAGGACCATCGTTTGTGCGTCCCAAGCGGGGGAAATCTACGGGCGGAGTTGATGTACAAGTCTCATAATACCAAGTACTCAATCCACCCAGGGAGCACGAAGATGTACCAAGACCTAAAGAAGCTATTTTGGTGGCCAGGGCTCAAGAAGGATGTGGCGTTGTTTGTGGCTAAGTTTCAAACCTGCGCCTTGGTAAAGGCGGAATGTCAAAAGCCTAGAGGATTTTTGAAATCCTTGCCTATTCCGGAGTGGAAGTTTGACGACATATCAATGGACTTTGTGCATGGCTTACCAAGGCCGCAGAAGGGGAACGATGCCATCTGGGTGATCGTAGACCGGTTAATGAAGGTGTCGCACTTTATTCCGCATAGGAAGGACGATTCCGTGGAGAGACTGGGAAAACTATATGTGGATAATATAGTCAGATTACACGATGTGCCGCGCAGCATCGTGTGTGATCGGGATGGGCATTTTACGTCCAATGATTGGAGGTTGGTGCAACAAATGTTGGGGACTAAATTGAAGTTCAGCACAGCCTTCCATCCGCAGACGGATGGGCAAACCGAGAGAGTCAACAGAACATTGGAGGACATGCTCCGCATGTGTGTTCTAGACTTCGGGAAGCATTGGGAAGACCACCTGTATTTGGTGGAGTTTGAGTACAACAATAGCTACCAGGCGAGTATTCAAATGGCGCCCTTCGAGGCCCTTTATGGTAGGAAGTGTCGCACGCCGTTATTGTGGCAAGAAACGGGTGAGGCAAGGTTGTACAAGAAGCAGGAGGTGGAGAATGCTACTTATTTGGTGCGGATCATTCGAGAGCGTTTGCTGATCGCTAAGGACAGGCAAGCTAAGTACTACAATGCAAAGCACCGGAACGTGGAGTTCGGGGTCGGCGATTGGGTGTACTTGAAGATAAAGTCGTTCAAGGGTGTTTCGCGGGTGAGACGCTTGAAGAAGCTGAGCCCAAGATACATTGGACCCTTTGAGATTCTGGAGCGGGTCGGTGAAGTGGCTTATCGTTTGGGGCTATCGATGGAGTTGAGTGGACTACACAATGTGTTCCACATCTCTGTATTGCGGAAGGCGGTTCAAGAGCCTTCGCAGGTGATCGCAGTGGATCAAGTACCGGTGGACGAAGGGTTGACGACTAAGGTCAAGCCCGATCGTATTGAGGACTTTGAAGTTAAGCGACTCCGTAACAAGGAGATCTGTATGGTCAAGGTCCGGTGGGAAAATTGTGGTCGGGAGGAGCTCTCTTGGGAGCGAGGGAAAGCTGTGCTGGAGGAGTACCCGGAGTTATTCCGCTTAGGTACTGCTTAAAGTATTATGTTTTATTTCCTTTAGAAATTTCGTGGGCGAAATTCTTTTAAGAGGGGGAGAGTTGTAACACCCTGAAACTCAAAAGAGGGACGGGTGATGTTTTTAAGCCGAGTCTGGGACTTGGAGCAGGTGACACGGGCATGTCACAGGCATGTCACGGGCGTGAAACGGGCGTGACACGGGCGTGTCACGGGCGTGTTCGGCCACGGGTCGCGTGGTCGATGTTGTGGCGATCGGTGATCGTCGAGTGTAGGCACACGGCCTGGGACACGGGCGTGTCCCAGGGCGTGTCACGCTCGGGAGATTTCTGAGTGAGGCACACGGGCACAGACACGGTCGTGTTACATGTGAAACGGGCGTGTCCAGTGCCGTGTCGCAGGCCGTATCCTTCTCCGGAAAATCCTGGGAGTTATGCATGGGGCGTGACAAGGGTCTTGACACGGCCGTGTCACATGTGACACGGGAGTGTCGGAGGCCGTATCACAGGCTGTGTACTGGTCGGAGTGCCGTGCGAGACGGCGAATGGGCGACACGGCCCTGGACATGGGCGTGTCGCAGGCCGTGTTCGGCCCAGATTTTGTATTTTAGGCCCCGATCGTGGCCGTTCGTTTTCTTATGTTAGGATCCAATGGCTGGGGGCTGGTTCTGAGGGTTTAAACCCGGAAATAGGGTTTAGAAGCCCTCATTTCACTTGGCTATTCTCTTTCTAAAAGTCTAGAGAGAAGGGAGAGCAAGGAGGAAGGAGGAGACCAAGATCCAGTCACCGACGGAGCTTCGAAGCTCCAAATCGCAAGCCGACTTTGGATCCGCGGAGGCAAGGAGATTGCGGTGCTTTCCATCCGCATAGATTTTCATGGCGCTGAGGAAAAATGCTAGGGTAACGATTCTCATCCTAGGACATGTGAAGTCCTCTTTTTCCTTTGCATAGGAAGCCCTCTCACGCGAGTGTGCGATGAGTTGAGGCGTTTCTTGGGGTAGATATATAAATTCCCCCATGTTTAGAGTCTGTATGCAAGAATGGACATAGGCATCATGTGTGAAGCCTATCCAGACATGTTGGTCTGGATCGGTGATGTTGCATTGCATAATAACCGGAGAAGACTTCGTGTAATTGATTGTTTTTCGGGTTTCTACGAGGTAGATTGCAACAGGGAGCCTTGGAGACTAACTCCAAGGTGCACCCGGAAAACTGGGCAAATGCGGGATGTTGCCAACATGGTGGTCGGGGAGCCAACGTGAACATAACCGGGTTATGTTAATTTTGTGGTGGAAACGGGACTCGGGGAGTCTTGACCTGCGCATATGGCTTAAATTGTCGATGCGGTATGAGCACGGGTCAGGCGGAACCGTACCCGATCTATGTCGTTCGGTGGAACCGTTGGCATGGATGAGGGTCTTCGACGGTCTATGTCTTAAATTGACGTGACCAATGCCAGGAAGACAAAATGCTCATAAAGTTGGCCGTCCAAGGGGCGGTGGCGAGACGGGAACATCTATGGCTTAAATTGACGTGACGTTGGTCGGCTCGCCGTGAATGTGCCCTGAGTGCATGGGGTGTGTGGCCGTGTGTGCCTACGCCTATGATGAAGTGTGTTTACACTATACTGCTTGGTTATACTAATAAAGTGCAGGGAAAGAGCATCGCCGCCCCGTATTGGGAGCAGGGTCATTATAATTTTGTCAGCATAGCTGACCGTTGCCTTTGTTTACCACCGTGCAGTGGATTGTGCTTGCACGTGCTGCAGAGCCAAGCGGTAAATAGCGGGGTAAAGCCCAAGTTGCTGCGCCGGCCCTCGAAGGCCTAAACTTTTGAGTGTTTTCTTATTTACTCATGTGTGACCGGCTTGCGTGCCGAGGTTTGGAAAACACTTCTATTTTAAGCAAACTGTTGTAAGGCCTTAAGGCCATTATTTCTGTGTATCGAACATTCCAATGGGACTACTGTAGTGGACATTCATGCTGCGGCTGGGTTCTTTTATCTTGCAACTTAATAATCTGCTTCCGCTAGATTCTCTGTGTAGGACGTTGTGATTGGTTGAATGGTTTCAATAAGTAACCAACCGGTCTGTCCGTAGTATATGGCGTCGGGCCCCGGCCGGACCTATTGTTATATGTCATGTGACGGATATGGGTGTTACATCTGCTCCTCCACTACTTCCTCTTCATCATCATCTGAAACTGCCTAGAGAGGCAGTAAATTCTCCATCATATATGTTATTGTCTGATGTGCTTGGCCTTGAGCTGTCTGATTCAGCATACCTCCTTGGGGGAGAGGCAATCCTCTCCTTTCTCTTCTTGGTGCTCTTAGCTTTAAAGGCCACAGTCTTTTCCTTGGCCTGGGAATTACTGATTGTCTCCTCCTCCTTCCTGGAAGATAACTACATCTTATAGGAGAGCAGTTTCACAAATAGTGCGTGAGGTGGAGTATCAGCCAACTTTGTCACTTATCTGATGTAACAGATCTTTGTATCCCAATATATAGTTAGAGACCTGAGAAACTTATCATTGAGCTCATAATGGCTGAAGAGCCTTCCATAGGTCCTCAGCTCATTCACTATTCTGAAGAATTTCTCATAGCATTCAAATATGATATCTTTCTTGGTCTGTCTGAAGGCTTCATATTCTTGATTGAGTAGGAATTTCATATCATCCCTGACTTCTTCAGTGCCTTCCGTGTAGACCACCAGTGTATGTCACATCTCCTTGGAGGTTTTACAGTGGACAAGGTTCTGAAAAGTTGAGTCATCAATGGAACTAACAATTATATTTTGTGGCCTCTTGTCCATTGTAGTCAATATGATCTCATCCTTGGTCATCTATGAGTATTTCTCAGGTGTATGGACAGTTGCATCTAGAGTTGAGATCTTCATAGGGATGATGGCTCCCTCTTGAATAGTTATAAAAATCCTTGGGTCAGTTGCTTCCATAAACAACCTGACCCTCTCCTTCCAGATCTCAAAGTTTTCTTTTCTGCAGATTGGAAGCTTCAAGGAACCCAGCACCTTATGGTTCTCTCCTGAACCCATAAGGACAATTATTTTAGCTACCCTTGGAGATAAACTCAGATTGTTAAGTCTTTTTTTGAGTAACCTAGCTCTGATACCACATGAAAGTCTTTACATTTAAGAGTAGTTAACACCTAGAGAGGGTGAGTGGGTTTTAGGCCTTTTTTATCTTTTTCTTATTTTAGGTGAGTTGTGATTTAAGGTAATTTAGTTTTCAAGACGATCACACACAGCAAGCAGGAATTTTATAGTGGTTCCCCAGATTATGAATACATCCACTATCCCTCCCACCTTTCTAATAGTTTGTTAGACAAGGTAACTTCTCCAAACTCGGCTCCAAAGAGCTTACAACATAGATCCTTCAGGATCTCTCAGTCTCCTCTAAGACATACCTCAGGCACAAAGTCCTACAACTCAGAGCAAGCTTTGCTCCTATAGCTTAGTGATCTAAATATCACCTACCTCAAACTAAGTTAATAGACCTACACTCAGGATATGAGGATAGCCCTACAACTCAGAGAGTAATATTCTCCTACCTCAGATCTGAACTAGATCCTACCTCAGGCAAATTGCCCTACAACTCAGATCCAGTCTAGGATCCTACCTCAAACTTTAGCACAAGTCCTATAATGTAGTAACACAGACCTACCTCAGATCCACACAGCGATCCTACCAATTAGATTTACAAAAGATCCTACACTCAGCCTTTATAATTTCAAGCTTACACTTGGATCAAAAGGATCCTATAGAGAGAGTAAAGGGTGTTGATGATGACTAGCCACTAGAGAGATTTTTTTTGTATGTTCCTTCTATTGAACTAAAGTAGCTCAGTCCAGACTCCTTCTTCACAACTCCAGAAAATGTTCTTTAGGAATGATCAGTTAGAACTGTGAAGATGTTGAATCTAGGGTTAGCCCTTGATGCTGCTCCTTTCTCAGAGAGTTTCTCTAAACATGCTGTCATAGGTGAGAATAGTGACAGCTAACTTGTATCAACTGATCTTCTACAGCTAGGGTTAGCCTTAGCTGCTTCTTCTTTTATCTCAGAGAAGTTTCTCTGAACTTGCAGTTCCAGGTGAGAATGGCAACATCTATCTTCTTGAACTCTTAGATCATAAGATGAACTTGTTCTTCAGACTCTGCAATAGTGTCGAAAGGAAGAAAATGTAGTTCATAGGTTTTTCGAAAATCGATCCAAAAGAGTAATCTTCTTCTCACTGATCAGAATGTTTTTTATCTTCCGCCATCCAACGGCTCTTTGAGCATCAGGATCAGCAATAGTTGTTGGATGCAACTTAACTTTCGCATTAAATGCAGTACAGAAGGCGTGCGACACTTTTTGTCGTGTACTGTAGACTTCCCGTAACAATTTGAAATTCTGTTGATGCCAGCACATGTCGACTTAGTCAAAAACAAAAGATTCATCATAGGCGTTGAGTGAATAACTTTCCCTCAGCATCAAAACACTTAGCCAATTTTATGTACCATTAGGCTTCGAGTGATCATTCATCACTCGATAAATTTGGACTTAGCCAATATCTATATTGAGGAAGCGTTGAGTGAACGGTCTTCACTCAAAGCTTTTGTCCATATACAAACTTTCTGTTGATAGGCGTTGAGTGCGTTGAGTAAGCCTTCATCACAAAATGCATTTGGACTTAGCCAATATTTCTGTTGAGGAAATGTTGAGTGAACGGCCTTCACTTAACGCTTTTTTCCTTATACAAACTTTCTGTTGATAGGCGTTGAATGCAATGAGTGAGTCTTCATCACTCAACGCATACTTGACTTTCCTGTCATCTTGATGAACCGTTGAGTGAACAGCCTTCACTCAACGCTTCTATACTTAGTTGATTTTCATCTGTATGAAGGTGCTGAGTGAGTTGTCTTCACTCAACGTTGTCTTCCTTTGCATGTCTTCTCGATGAGGCGTTGAGTGAACTACCTTCACTCAACGCTGAAAGTCTCTAGTGTCAACTAAATCCACCTATGGGGGGGAATAGATGTCGTGCAGTTTTTTGCGGAATTTAAATTACCTGCACACATAAACAAACACAGCACAGAAAAGCACACAAGCAATTATAGTGGTTTCCCGATTTGGGTACGTCCACACTCCCCCTTCGACCTATCTCCCACCAAGGGACGACTCGGTCACTTCACCAACCAGATTGAAATCCAATCCTCACACTACAGAAGGAACCCTTCCAACAAAAGGAGTCACTACTCCTCCACCACGGGTTGCACCCAACCCTTACAACTAGGAATAAAAATTTCTTTACAACAAAACAAAAATTGAATGTACAAGAAATACAAACAAACTTGTGGAGAATCCGATGTCGCTCTTTGTTCGTTGATGCTTTCTTGAAAGAGATGAAGAGTCCACGACCAGAGTACTCTCTTGGAGAGGATCTTGTCAAGATCGGCGGTGATGCGTGTAAATACGGCAAGCGCACCGGTCGCACAAGTAATAAAGTTTGGGAATGGATCCCCGAGTGTCGGTCTCTTGAGGACAGTTGGCGTGGAACGACGAACAATCCGAAATTATTACTAATAGAGTTAGTAAAATGAAAGAAGAAACAAAAGGGGCTTTGAGGTTTGTGTTCTTACAAACAAAGAAATTAAAGCTAACAATGCGGGTCGCATTCACCGCTTCGCAAGGTGAGATGGGTGTATCGGCCTCTATGCCGTACTTCGGTAGGGCGAGTGGACGGTGAGCCAGTGGGTGAGGTGTTAAGTGTGGAGTGCAATCAAGTGGAACGGTGGGAGTGAGATGGGGCGAGGCGCATCACAACACAAATCCCACAAACAAGTTTAAACAACAAAAATCCAATTACAAATAACTAGAAATTCGAAGTTCATAACAAGCTTGAGTCATTCATACACTACAAGGAAGGTAGAGGAAGAGTAAACCAAGAGGGTGAAGATCCACCGCGGTTGTTGGCCGGAGGTGCGGTTTGTCAATCCGCGTCCACGCGCAGTCCGAGGAGGCTTCCGGTATCGACGAGCTGTCACCTCGAGGGCCTTTGAGTCCGTTCTCTAGGTCGTCTCTGTCATCTTCTTCTTCGGTAGAAAGCTCGGAGAAGAGGTCGTTAATGGCCGGGAGGGTCACCGGAGGATGTGGAATGCTTTAGAATCGCCGGAAATCACCTCCCGATGGTAGGGATGAAGGTGGAGATGGATGGAGCGTCTGAAATGCGGAAGGGCGAAGTGGCGGCCAAGTTCGATCAAGGTCCGTTGACCTAATTCGCGGAGCAGGCCAATTTATAGAAGCAGGATTAAATAGCGCGCACGACCACAGGCGCACGACCAGTGGTCGTGCGCGAACAATGTCTGCGCCCGTGCGGCAACAACCTGTAGAACCTGCACCAGGAAATTTAAGCATGCGCACGATCAGCAGGGCACGATCAGTTATCGTGCGCGGCAAGGGTGGTGATCGTGTGATATGGGGCAGAAAAGTGGAAAAAGATGGCATGACTGCGCACGACCGGCAGCGCACGAGCAGTGATCGTGCGCGGTATGGCTGGTGATCGTGCGATATGGCGGGACAGGACAATGAAATGAGAGCTCAGGCTAAGAGGTCGATGGTCGTGCGTGGGTAAAAACGCACGACCATTGACTCCTTTGCCAAAAATGGTGAAAGTCCTATGCCGGACGCCCACACGATCCCCGAACCTGCAGGAAAACTGCACGCGCTGTCGATCATGGCAGTCACAGAAATATACAAAATGCATCACACGAGGGAAATACACACACGCACAAGAATAGGCTAAAAGAGTGCACAAGACGTGTAATGACATAGCGAATTAAAAGGAGTGCTAATGGCGCTAAATGATAGTGCAAAGACAAGAAAACGAGCCTAGATGAGTCCGGAAATAGATATGAAATGGGGACTCATCACACCCTCAGACTTAACCATTTGCACGTCCCGGGCAAACAATCATCTCGTGAACTCTAAAATAGCTAGCTGACGAAGTAACTTCGATCTAAAGTAGAATGAGAAATCGAAGACTCAAGCGTATAGAAAATATAATAGAAGAAATTTCTAATTATACTAAGAAATTTATAACTTTCGACAAAAGTAAATAAATATTGTCACTACTCAAAAATTGAATGCCGGAGAATCGTTCGGTCATGCGTAGGAAGAAAATAGGCGGGTCGCTTGGCTAAACATTGCCAAAGATCGGGGCTCGTGATCACCTCCAAAGGAATCCACCAATGTCGGGGACCATATGCTTGCCCGTTCACACTCTCTCCACGGCACTAGTTTGACTCTAGCGTGAGTCCGTAGGACTTCGGGTAATGATGGGGCTTGGGTTACGGTGAGGTAAACAATGATAAAAAGAAAGGCTTAGCACCTAACCCAAATGAGCTCGCCTAAGAGAATCCCTCGGCAAACCACCAAACGCGTGAGTGCACCACACCCCCAGACTTAACTTTTGCAACATGGGTGTGTGCACCGCCTACTCCAAATCAAAATCATTTTCAACAAGATTTTCAATCAAAATTTTTTTTTTCTTTTCACATTTCATTTTCACTTTTCAATTTCTCTTTTTTTTTCTTTCTTTTCTTTTCTTTTTCATCTCTTTATTTTGAACAATTCAGCAGATTTACTTGTGCGCACTTCCACTTTTTCACAATTAATACACCACATCACAACCCAAAATGAAAATATGAAGTACGAAAGCTCTATTTGGGTGTGCGACTAGGATAGGCTAAGAGGCTTTGGTGAAATAACGGTGGAGCTGAATTAAAAGGAAGGGTAGGCACAAAGGGGCTAGCGAGGGCGACGTTAGGAAGGGTACAAAGCTCAACCGGGCCAATATGATGGCCTACATCACTCTCACGCTAGACTAACCATGCACCAATGCTTCGAAAGTAGCTTGGGGCAAGTTCTTAGCCACCGAGAAAAATGATCCTTCCTCCCGACTCGAGCAATACGAAGCTAGAGACGCCTACACACATTCCTACACTACCGACAGATTGCTCCGGATTCACAATTTTGAGTAGGGCAAACATCATTTACGAATGCAGAAAAAATATAAATTTGCAAGTATAAAGAAAAATTAAATCTATACAATTTCTACACCACGAGAGTACTCGATTAGGAGCACTGCACAAGTTTCGAACTACTCTAAATTAAAATCCTAAGTCAGCACCGCTGTTTTAAAATTGACACAAAACGATAACATTGACTCGAGCCGTGTGCGTGGTCAAGTGGGCGCTTGTGTGGGTGGTAAGGTGTGTGCAGCAGGATTCTACAATAATGAAATATAAAATAAAACTACTGGCATGCTATCAGTGTGCTCGTGGAGTGCATAAGCGGCTCTCCCCCCCCCCCAGACTTGCATGAAAACAGGCAGAAATGAAAATAGTCATCTAAAATAAAAAGAGGCCTGAGGAGAAAGGATACCTATGCTCCAAAGAAGGAGCATACCAGAAGGCGGAGGTTGCTGGATCGCACAAAAATATACTGTACCTGCGAATTAGGTTGAACAAACAAAAAAAGACAAATAACAGAAAAATAAAATAGGCAAGCGAAATAAAAAGCACAAAAAGAAGAAGGACCACAGAGGTCCAAGCTTGGGTTGTCTCCCGAATAGCCCTTTTGTTTACCGTCCTTAAGGTGGACCAAATACCTATATTAGCAGTTTATAAATTGTTCTTGCAGTAAATAAAAAGAAAAGAGTTGCAGGAAAATAAGAATAACAAAATGCCAGGACATAACAGAATCTGAAGATAAAAAATACAGAAGAAATATGTAATCAAGGCGTCACGGTATCACTTTGCGAGGGGTCAGCGAGCTGCAAGCTTTGAGGTTCGCCAATGATAGCACCACCATCATACAATTTCAGCCGTTGCCCGTTGACTTTAAACTTGTCCCCGCTCTTCCCGGTTATTTCAATTGCGCCAAAAGGAGAGACTCCGATCACTGTGAAAGGGCTGCTCCACCGCGATTTTAACTTTCCTGAAAACAAACGGAGGCGGGAGTTGTACATCAAGACTTGGTCTCCCGGCTGGAATTCTTTTGGGATGATGTGACGGTCGTGCCATTTTTTTGTTTTTTCTTTATAAATCCGCGCGTTCTCATAAGCAAAATGCCGGAGCTCCTCCAGCTCATTCAGTTGAGAGCGGCGCTTGTCTGCTGCAGCCTCAATGTCCATGTTTAACAACTTGGTTGCCCATAATGCTTTGTGTTCTAACTCGACTGGCAAGTGGCACGCTTTTCCATAGATAAGTTGAAAGGGAGTCATACCGATAGGGGTTTTGAAGGCGGTTCGGTATGCCCATAAGGCGTCATCAACCTTCATGGCCCACTCTTTTCTGTTGGAATTAATAGATTTTTCAATAATTCTTTTGAGCTCTCTATTTGAGACTTCTACCTGCCCACACGTTTGAGGATGGTAAGCAAGAGAGATTTTGTGGTGAACTCCAAACCTCTTCATGAGTTGCAAGAAAGATTTGTTGCAGAAATGGCTCCCTCCGTCGCTGATGATGGTAAGCGGAGCACCAAATCTAGAAAAAATATTCTTGTGTAAGAAAGTCAAAACCGTGCGGGCGTCATTCGTGGCAACAGCTTCGGCCTCAACCCACTTGGAGACATAGTCAACCGCGACAATAATATTGAGTTTGTCGTGCGACATGGGGAAGGGTCCCATGAAATCGATTCCCCAAACGTCAAATGGCTCGCAGCCGAGCATGTTGTTGAGAGGCATTTCGTCCCTTTTTGAAATGTTTCCTGTCCTCTGACATTCATTGCATTTGTCAACATAAGTTTGGGCGTCTCTGAAAAGAGTTGGCCAAAATAAGCCACATTGTAATACCTTGCGTGCCGTTCTGGTGGCGCCAAAATGCCTGCCGGCCTCCCGGTCATGACAGTGATGTAAAATGGATTGGAATTCAATCTCGGGTATGCAGCGCCTAATGACTCCGTCATTGCACGAACGGAAAAGTAACGGGTCTTCCCAGAAATAATATTTGGCATCAGATAGAAGTTTACGCTTTTGCTGCGATGACAGGCTAGGAGAGACAGATTTGCAGGCGAGGTAGTTGGCCATGTCTGCGTACCACGGGATTGTAGGAGGGAGTGAAGTGATGGAGAATAACCGTTCATCCGGGAAACAATCAGCTATCTCATTGTGCTCGCAACTTGATGTAGCTCCTTCGGTATCACTTTCCAATCTTGATAGGTGATCAGCAATGACATTCTCCACTCCTTTCTTATCGCGGATCTCGATGGCGTATTCTTGCAGCAGAAGGATCCAACGGATTAGCCGGGGCTTGGCATCTTTTTTCTTGAATAAATACCTGAGTGCAGCATGGTCAGTGTAAACGATGACCTTGGATAGCACCAAGTACAAATGGAATTTTTCAAAAGCAAAGATGACCGCCAACAACTCCTTTTTTGTAGTGGTATAATTCATTTGGGCATCGTTGAGAGTTCGGCTCGCATATGAGATGGTGTAAAATGTTTTGTCTCTCCTTTGACCAAGCACCGCACCAACTGCAACATCGCTAGCATCACACATGACCTCAAAGGGTAAAGTCCAATCTGGTGCCACCAAAATTGGGGCAAAGATGAGTCGGTCCTTGAGAGTCGTAAAGGCTTGCATGCAATTTTTATCAAAGTTAAATAGAGCATCCATAGCTAGCAGATTTGTGAGGGGTTTGGATATTGCTGAAAATTGCTAATGAATCTTCGATAAAAGCCAGCGTGTCCCAGGAATCTGCAAATACCCTTGACGGTAGATGGAGGAGAAAGATTTTTGATGATACTGACTTTGGCTTAGTCGACTTCGAGACCCCGACGAGAGACCTTGTGGCCCAAGACGATCCCCTCACGAACCATGAAGTGGCATTTTTCCCAATTCAGGACGAGGTTGGAATCATCACACCGCTTCAGGGCCTTGGCTAGATTCGCTAAGCAGGAGTCAAAGCTGTTCCCGAAAAGGGAGAAATCGTCCATGAATACCTCAAGAAAATCTCCAATCATGTCACCAAAAATGGCGATCACACACCGTTGGAAGGTTGCGGGGGCGTTGTATAATCCGAATGGCATTCGTCTGAAAGCAAAGGTGCCTGATGGGCAAGTGAATGTTGTCTTGTCTTGATCGTCAGGGTCGACTGCTATTTGATTGTATCCCGAATAACCGTCAAGGAAACAATAATATTCCTGACCGGCCAACTTTTCTAGCATCTGATCTATGAAGGGAAGCGGGATGTGATCTTTGCGCGTAGCCTCATTCAGCTTTCGGTAATCAATGCAAACTCTCCACCCGGTGGCCACGCGGGTAGGTAGCAGTTCATTTTCACCATTAGCCATCACAGTAATCCCGCCCTTTTTGGGCGCCACTTGAACTGGGCTAACCCATTTACTGTCACTGATTGGGTAAATTATACCAGCGTCTAGCAATTTTATAACTTCAGCCTGAACTACCTCATGCATCTTGGGGTTTAGTCTCCTTTGAGGTTGTGCCGACAGTTTGTATTGATCTTCAAGAAGGATTTTGTGCATGCAAAACGCCGGGCTTATGCCTTTTATATCTGCCAGAGATCGTCCAAAAATATTTTTATATTTCTATAAGACGTTGACCAAAGCGAGTTCGTTGTCGGCGGAGAGAGATGCAGAGATAATAACCGGACACGCTGCGCCTTCCTCCAAGAAAGCATATGTCAGGGATTTGGGCAGCGGCTTCAAAGTAACGGTAGCGGTTGCGATGGAGGGTTGTTTGATCAGATGCGGCGTTCCTGGTAATCTAGCGTAGGGTGTGTCCTCATTTTCCCAATCTGGCTCGTCCTGGTCAAGAATCAATTCTCCGCACGTGTCCGGGTCTTCAATCAAATCAGCATTGTCACAATTAGTGATTCTAAGTTGTTCTGGCGGTTCGTGGACATTAAAAGAAACTGATTCTTCTCCCAGGCTTAGAGTTAATTCTCCCTGGTCGACATTGATAATTGCCCGGGCAGTGGCAAGGAAGGGCCTTCCTAGAATTATAGGAACTTTGGGGTCAGCCTTCATGTCGAGGATGACGAAATCGGCCGGGAAAGCGAGGTCGTTAACCGTGACGGTGAGGTCTTCAACTATCCCAGCTGGTTTTTTTATCGATCGATCAGCTAATTGCAACCTCAGATGGGTGGGCTGAAGAATCCCAACTCCTAGCTCTTGGAAGATGGAGAGTGGCATCAGATTTATCGAAGCTCCCAAATCACAAAGTGCGTGGCCAAATCTGTGGAGGCCAATTCTGCAGGGGATGGTGAAGCTGCCTGGATCTCTGCGTTTGGTTGGAGAATAGATGGCGAGGAAAGTGGAACACTCTTCAGTGAGGTTAACCATCTTCAGTCCTTCCAAGGATTTACGCCTCGAGATGAGGCTCTTGAGGAACTTGGAATATCCTGGGATCTGAGTGATAGCCTCAGTCAAAGGTATGCTAACTTGAACTCCTTTCATGATCTCAAGGAACTTCTGAAATTGCCTTTCTGTCTTTTCATTCTTTAGTCGATGGGGAAATGGCGGCCTCACGGTGTTCATAACGGTTGGCGGTACTGTCATGGGTTCTTGCTCGATCGGCGAAGACGGAGGTTCGATTACCGCATCAGAAATGGGTACACAAGAAGATTGTGCAGGGGGATCAGGAGGCAAGGCTCTCCCGAGGCTTTTTCCACTTCTCAGTCTCATTGAATGTACCGTTTCCTGCTTCAGATCGACTGAACTTAGCAGTGCTTCCGTAAGAATCCCGAAGGATGTTTGTAGACGTTGAATGGTGGTAGCTTGTTCGTTGAACATTTCCATCATTCTGCATACAAACGTGAAAAATTGCTCGGTCTCCGACACAGGAGGATTGATGGCTTCATCAAGGACCACCGATTTTATCTCCACGGAAAGATTGGGGTGAAGCGAAGTGTTCCAATGCCTACTAGTTTGGGCAATATTGTCAATAATCTCCCACGCATCTTCGTTGGATTTGCTGAACAGAGTTCCGCCGGCTGCGACATCAAGAAGAGGCCGGAATCTGTCTAGAATACCAAAATAAAAAGTTTGGATCAGGAGAACGTCTGACACATCCACTCTGCAACATTCCCTCCGCAGAGACTGAAAACGTTCCCAAGTAGTGAACAAGGTTTCTTCCTCTCTTTGGGAGAAGGTGATGAGCTCCTTGTAATTGTCTCTGGTTAGCATTCGCTGCCTGAATTTTGTCAAAAAGTTTCCTTCGAGTTGCTTCCAAGAATAAGATAGTCCCTTTCGTATATCATGATACCATTGTTTTGTGCCGTCCTTCAAAGAAAAGGAGAAGAGACGAATCTTTAGCTGCTCGCATTTGGCAGTGTTTGACGAACATGTGTTGTAAATTTCCAAAAACTTTTGCACGTGGCAGAAGGCATCAGTGTTTCCATCTCCATTAAATTGATAGTTTTCGATGATATATTCGATCAAGTCAGGCGAGATCTCGAAACTGTCACTACCCATTTCCACTCGATTGGTGAGGTTGGATTGATAGGTTTGCTGCTGAATAGAAAGCATTGAGAGAGGGCTGCCCCTGCATTCACTGCGGCAACTACACAAAGAAACAGTGATCAAAAAGCTCTAACTCTTACAACAATACTTTCAAACATCATGGTCGTTCTACAATTGCATTCCCCGGTAATGGCGCCAAAAACTTGATGCGTGTAAATACGGCAAGCGCACCGGTCGCACAAGTAATAAAGTTTGGGAATGGATCCCCGAGTGTCGGTCTCTTGAGGAATGCAGTTGGCGTGGAACGACGAACAATCCGAAATTATTGCTAATAGAGTTAGTAAAATGAAAGAAGAAACAAAAGGGGCTTTGAGGTTTGTGTTCTTACAAACAAAGAAATTAAAGCTAACAATGCGGGTCGCATTCACCGCTTCGCAAGGCGATATGGGTGTATCGGCCGCTATGCCGTACTTCGGTAGGGCGAGTGGACGGTGAGCCAGTGGGTGAGGTGTTAAGTGCGGAGTGCAATCAAGTGGAACGGTGGGAGTGAGATGGGGCGAGGCGCATCACAACACAAATCCCACAAACAAGTTTAAACAACAAAAATCCAATTACAAATAACTAGAAATTCGAAGTTCATAACAAGCTTGAGTCATTCATACACTACAAGGAAGGTAGAGGAAGAGTAAACCAAGAGGGTGAAGATCCACCGCGGTTGTTGGCCGGAGGTGCGGGTTGTCAATCCGCTTCCACATGCAGTCCGAGGAGGCTTCCGGTACCGACGAGCTGTCACCTCGAGGGCCTTTGAGTCCGTTCTCTAGGTCGTCTCCGTCATCTTCTTCTTCGGTAGAAAGCTCGGAGAAGAGGTCGTTAATGGCCGGGAGGGTCACCGGAGGATGTGGAATGCTTTAAAATCGCCGGAAATCACCTCCCGATGGTAGGGATGAAGGTGGACATGGATGGAGCGTCTGAAATGCAGAAGGGCGAAGTGGCGGCCAAGTTCGATCAAGGTCCGTTGACCTAATTCGCGGAGCAGGCCAATTTATAGAAGCAGGATTAAATAGCGCGCACGACCACAGGCGCACGACCAGTGGTCGTGCGCGAACAATGTCTGCGCCCGTGCGGCAACAACCTGTAGAACCTGCACCAGGAAATTTAAGCATGCGCACGATCAGCAGCGCACGATCAGTGATCGTGCGCGGCAAGGGTGGTGATCGTGCGATATGGGGCAGAAAAGTGGAAAAAGATGGCATGACTGCGCACGACCGGCAGCGCACGAGCAGTGATCGTGCGCGGTATGGCTGGTGATCGTGCGATATGGCGGGACAGGACAATGAAATGAGAGCTCAGGCTGCGCACGACCGATGGTCGTGCGCCAAAGAGGTCGATGGTCATGCGTGGGTAAAAATGCACGACCATTGACTCCTTTGCCAAAAATGATGAAATTCCTATGCCGGACGCCCACACGATCCCCGAACATGCAGGAAAACTGCACGCACTATCGATCATGGCAGTCACAGAAATATACAAAATGCATCACACGAGGAAAATACACACACGCACAAGAATAGGCTAAAAGAGTGCACAAGACGTGTAATGACATAGCGAACCAAAAGGAGTGCTAATGGCGCTAAATGATAGTGCAAAGACAAGAAAACGAGCCCAGATGAGTCCGGAAATAGATATGAAATGGGGACTCATCAGGCGGCGGCAAGTGAATGCGGCGGCGATGCTTTGTAGATCCAAACTTCTTGACGAAGTAAGCAAGGTCTACGAACGATCTCAGTTGGATCAGTCATCTCGATCGATTCGGAATGTAGAACTAACCTCGTTCAACGATTCGAGAGACAAGAGATCTCAAGAGAGATGCGTGATACGCACTGCTAGCCTTGGTCCTATCATCGGAAGATCAAAGAGGCTCTAAGATCAACGGCGGCGACTAGCTTGCAAGCGGCGACATCGATCGGCGGAGTTACGCGATCGGCTAGGGCACGGCGTCGGCTGTTTGATTTTGCGTGAATAGCTATTGTAGATGTTCGAAATAAGCAGGTATATATACCCGAGCAAACCCTAAAAGACCGTTGTGGGGCCCACGCGGAAAAACCCTAGGCCCGGTCAAAACAGCGCACAGCGAACTTGGTTCGGTCCAGCAAACGGGAAATTTTCCTAAGGAAAAATCGGCGAGAATCGTTGGTGATTCCCTTCGAAGTCGGCGGGAATCACTCACGATTCCCGTTGATTCTTCCTTAGCCGAATTCAAGTAGGGAACCTTGTCAGCCGGTGGGAATCGGCGGGACTGCAACCTGATTCTCGTCGATTCGGCGGGAATCACAATGATTCCCGTCGAAGTTGGTGAGAATCACTTGGTGATTCCCGTCGATTCTGCCTTAGCAGAATTCTTGTAGGAGGATAGTCAACCGGATGAAGTTGGTGGGAATCACTGACTGATTCTCGACGATTCGGCGAGAATCACTAATGATTCCCGTCGAATCGGCGAGAATCACTTAGTGATTCTCGTCGATTTTGACTTATACGATTTTTTTCTTCCATCCTATGAACTTGGTCTTTGACCCATCTTGGCTCCTCTTCTGCTCTTGATCTATCTCGACCATGTACTTGAAAATAAGTACACTCCAATAGAGAGAGCACGCATGAGTCAACACACTGATCTGCTCAATGAGGGATTACGTTGCGCACACCCGTGTATATTGACCCACTGCACCCTTGACATTGGTGTGTACTTAGCATGGAATAGCTGCAAGCACAACTTGATAGAAAATCATCAAATACATTGTCAATTCAACTTAGCTTGTTCAGGGGTTTCTTCAAATCAGGTATATTGTGGATATAATACCCAACAATCTCCCCCTATTTGAAGAAGCCTAAACCCTACAAGCTAAGGTGAATGGAACAGATGGGAATGAAAATCATAAACTAAAAATTCAGTTGAGAGTGAAATTCATTACCATTTTCCTGAGAGCATACTTAACATTGGCAGCCACCTTAGCCTTAGCCGAGAGGGTAATCTCCCTCTTTTCGGCTTCTACAAATCTGGGACTTCACTTGGATTCAAATGCTCCCCCTCAGTTCTTGCATCCGTGCTGGATCTTGAGTTCCTTGCTGATGCTCCCCCTTGATCCAAGAGCCTTGAGCCCTTCAATCTTCATAGTTCAGCATGCCGAGTTCAATTTTGAATAGACTGAACTTGGCCTCGTCTAGGGGCTTTGTGAAGATATCTGCAATCTGCTTATCCGTGGGGATATAGCAGAGAAAGATATCTTTGTTTTCCACATGCTCCCAAATGAAGTGGTAGCACACTTCAATGTGCTTTGTTCTGCTGTGCGACACAGGATTGTTCGCAATTGCTATTGCGCTCGAGGAGTCGCAATACATAGGAACTTCTCTGAACTGCAAGTCATAATCTTCGAGTTGATTTCTAATCCATAGAAGTTATGCGCAACAGCTGCCTGCTGAGATGTACTTAGATTCAGCCGTGGAGGTTGCGACACAGTTCTGCTTTTTACTGTTCCATGAAATAAGCCTTCTTCCGAGGAATTCGCACGTCCCGGAAGTACTTTTCCTATCATCCCTACTTCATGCAAAGTCAGCATCTGAAAAGCCTATCAGCTTGGCATCATTGTTTCTTGGGTACCACAAGCCAAGAATTGGTGTACCTTTAAGGTATCTAAGAATTTGCTTTGCAGCGACATAATGAGATTCCTTAGTGTTCACCTGATATCTAGCACAAACGCATGTGGAAAACATAATATCCAGTCTACTAGCAGTAAGGTAGAGCAGGGATCATGTTATGCTTCTGTATTTGGTTTCATCAAAAGGTTTCCCTTTCTCATCCTTGTCCAGAGACACAGTGGATCCCATTGGAGTCCTCATAGAGGTTGCATTCTCCATTCCGAATTTCTTGAGGAGTTCATTTGTGAACTTCGTCTGAGAAATGAAAATTCCATCCTCAGAATGTTTCACTTGAAGTCCCAAGAAATACTTTAGCTCTCCCATATTGCTCATTTCAAACTTTCCTTGCATAAGTTTATAAAACTTCTTGCAAAGATTGTTGTCCATTGAGCCGAATATTATGTCATCGACATTGATTTGCACCAGCAAGATCTTACCTCTGACTTCCCTAAGAAACAATGTCTTATCTATTTTTCCTCTCGAGAACTTTTTCTCAAGAAGAAAACTAGACAGAGTCTCATACCAAGCTCGAGGAGCTTGTTTTAAGCCATATAATGCTTTATTAAGAAAATAAACATGATTAGGGAGTGATGGATTGACAAAACCTGGGGGTTGCGCGACATACACTTCCTCTTTCAAATTTCCATTTAGAAACGCAGATTTCACGTCCATCTAATAGACAGTGAATCCTTTGTGAGAGGCATATGCTAGGAACAATCTGATTGCCTCCAGCCTTGCAACTGGTACAAAGGTTTGGTCGAAGTCAATCCCCTCCTCCTATCTGTAACCTTGAGCCACCAGTCTGGCCTTGTTCTTTATGATGACACCGTGTTCATCAAGTTTGTTTCTGAAGATCCACTTGGTGCCGATCACATTCTGGTTCTTTGGTCTGGGAACAAGCATCCAGACGTTGCATCGTTCGAATTGATGCAGTTCATCTTGCATGGCCAATATCAATGACGCATATTTGTTCGCTTCGTCGAACTTCTTTGGCTCAACCTGTGATAGAAAACTAAGGTACAAAATCTCGTTAATTATACCTCTCTGAGTTCTGACACCGTCACGAGGATCTCCTATGTTCTGATCTCTGGGATGATCCCTCACGTGTCGGAGCTCTAAGAGTCTGGCATCTGGAGCTCTAACAGCTTCTCGGGCTCCTCCCTCTTCTGGGAGAATTTCTCCGTCCTGATCGTCCTCTTATTCAGTTGGCGTTGAGGTGGAGACCTTGACGTACTTGGGAGATTCATCTTTAGCAGTCTCATCTAAACTTAGTTGTTCAAGCCTTGCACCGTAGTTAGCGTTATCTCTTTTCCCATAATCTTGTTCAATGGCAAGCCTGGAACGTCTCTTGTCTAGGTCCCATCATGTTCATGGGTACCTAGACTATCCTGCAAAAAAGAATTACCTTACCTTAGGAACCCAATAGGTATTGGGTCCTAGGTTCATGTCAGCATAAAATACAGCATGCCTTCCTACAGGATTTCTGTCAGGAAGGCTGTCTCTTTCCAAAGGATGTGGACATACCCTTGCCCTTGGCACAGAAGGATTGTGCCAACAATCTATGGCAAAGTGACCCACTTTGCCACAGCACCAACACTCATGGATATTATACCTCCTTTTCTGACCAGATTTACTAACAGAGTTAGTCACGATCCTAGGTCTGAAAGAGGTAAAGTTGGAACTGCTCTCAGATTTACCCTTTTCACCGAGACTCGAGGGGGGTCTGATGGTGAACATGTGGTGAGTATCATGAGGCCTGGGGGATGGTGGTTTCTTTTCAGCCAGTACACATCTGGGGGCCCCATTTATGCTTGTTACATGTTTCCCAACTCCCTTTCCCTTTGTCCTAGGGTGGGAAGATGTTCTGTGAGAGCTGGTTCCTGCAATGTCATGAAGTGGGGGAGCTGAGGCAGTAAATACAAATGGTTCATGATGAGTCGTGTGTATTTTCTCATGGGTAGCCATCACAGCACTTGCACTATGGGTGTTTCCACTTGAGGGTCGATCATTCTTGCAGTGACCATAGTTGTTATTATGGTCATGCCTAAAGGAATGATGTGTGCCCTTCCTACTCGGTGTGGGTGGTCTGAAAACAGTTTCCTCATTTCTCCATGATTTTATAATTCATGAGATCCACTCGTTTTCTCCCTTTCTCTTGATAGCATCTACCTTGGAAAAGTTAGATACTATTCTCTTCTCGGTCTCTAGAGAAAACTCTAGATCTGAGATCTTTGAGTCCTTCACCTTGATGGATTCTAATTGGAGATCCATCATGGTCCTCAACTGAGCAATTTCCATAGCTTGTTTCTCAACAAGCAAGTTGCTCTTCTGAAGGGCACTATGAAGGGAATCAAGAGTTTCAATCTTTTGATTGAAACTGTCTATTTTCCTAGCATCAAAAGATGGACAAAACTCTGAACTTTTCCTGTCTTCAGGAGATACAAGAGGAAGGGAGCAAGAAGAGGAAGGTACCTGATCCTGATTATGCTGATCAGGATTGGAGTTATGGTCTGCATAGACTAAGGTTTCAGCTTCATCACAACTGCATTCCTCAATATCTTCTTCAGTCTCAGATAGGGACACTAGAGCCCTGATATTGAGAAGTTGTTATTGACTTTCATCATCAGAGACGAGGACCCCCACATATGCTTCATCCTCTTGCTGGCATTCAGTCCCGACAGTCTTCTTTCCCTCCATGAGGTTAGAGATTATTTCCTACATGGACTTTGCAGTCTTGCACTTATCCAATCTCGTACGAGATGATCCAAACCAAACATCAGAGATGATCTGTCGAACCAGCTTGTCCAAGTTGAATAGTGAGAGCTCAGTTTTAGACATCTCTTCGGGACTCTTGGGGATTTGGAGATCTTTTCCAGAACCGCAAGCCTTCACGGGAATGAAGGGACCCTCTTCCATAATGAAAGACGCACGAGGGTCAATGACATCCAGATGAAACTGAACTCTCATTTTCCAGATGGGATAATACTCTTTTGTGCAGGCAGGCAGTCTCAGGGGAGAAACATCAGTGTATAGCTCCATGCTTGAGTCTTGTTTTCTTCTTGACACTAGAAGCGGGATCTTACTCAAGGTGTTAACCTTATTGCTGAGTAACCTGCCTCTGATACCACTTGAAAGTCTCTAGTGTCAACTAAATCCACCTATGGGGGGGGGGAATAGGTGTCGTGCAGTCTTTTGCGGAATTTAAATTACCTGCACACATAAACAAACACAGCACAGAAAAGCACATAAGCAATTATAATGGTTCCCCGATTTGGGTACATGTGAGTCAACACACTGATCTGCTCAACGAGGGATTACGTTGCGTAGACCCGTGTATATTGACTCACTGCACCCTGACATTGGTGTGTACTTAGCATGGAATAGCTGCAAGCACAACTTGATAGAAAATCATCAAATACATTGTAAATTCAACTTAGCTTGTTCAGGGGCTTCTTCAAATCATATACATTGTGGATACAATACCCAACAAAAGCTTCTAAACTTAGCCATATTTCTTCTTAGTTTTTGTGGCTTTGACAGCATAGAGCTTTACTCAGCGCTTCTTTCTTCAAGCGTCGAGTGAGCTGTCCTCACTCGACGCTTCTGGACTTAACCAGAAATCTTCCTTGCCAATGTTGAAGCTTTGATACTCTGAGCTTTACTTGACGCTTCTTTCTTCAGGCATTGTGTAACGCCCCAAATTTTAGAATATGCTTATCTGGGGGTTACCGCTCAGCAGTAACTATTCCCGCGCGGCGATAGCTCCAGGATTTCATCGAGCGCGTCGAGCTCTCGAGAAAACGTCGAGCTCTCGAGAAAGTGGTTACCGTGCGGTGGAAGGTTGTTATCGCGTGGCAGTAGCAGGGGAATTTATTTGGCAGACCCCTCAGGAAGCTAACGCTCGGCGATAGTGTTACCTCAAGTGAAAGCTGGGTCAATTTAATTGATATGGCTCTCGGGATTTTACCGTGTGGTGGTAGAAGTTAGCGCGCAGCGATAACAGTCGTAACCAATTCTCTCTATCACTCGGCGTTAGCGTCCTATCGTGCGGCAGTAGCATTTCCGAAACAATGTGGCCACGTGTCGGCCTGTGATAGGAGGGTTTGGGCGGTACTGCGCGGTGGCAGCGTCGTATATGTGCCTATTTGGCCATTTTAACTTCATTTCTCTTTTTAGGTATGGGGGTCGGCCTGTTCTTCTTAGAGGAGAAGCAATGGCGCCAGAGAGTGATCTCGTCACCATTGAAGTTCCGGAACCCCGATTACGCAAGCCAAGTGCGGATCTGTGAAGGTAAGGTCATTGTAGTAGCTTTCATCTGTCTAGATCTTTGGCATGGAACAAAAGAGAAGGAAAAGGGTAAGGATTCTCAACTTGAACATGTGAAGTCCTCTTAATTTTGCATAGGAAACCCTCTCCCACGAGTGTGTGGTGAGCATGAGGTATTCCTTCGGGTCGATATAGATTATCCTCGTAGTTTTGCATATAGAGTTCGGAATCAAAGTACGGACATGGGCATGGTGTGTGAAGCCCATCCGGACGGGTTGGTCTGGATTGATGATGTTTTCATTATGCATGTATTGTTGGAGAAGACTCCGTGCTGTTTATTTTTTGGGTTTCTATGTGGTAGATTGCAGTAGGAAGCCTTAGGGACTAACCCCAAGGAGCACCCGAAAAACTGGTCAGAAACACATTTCTGCCAGGTACCGCACAGCGTTAATGATACCGCCGATGATAGCTCTGTGAGAGAACTATTGTGAGGCCTATCTCGCGGAGACCTGGGGGCCAGTATGTGGGGTTGAGAGCTCTGGGAGCCCAGTTTGGTGGCCTGAGAGCCAACCTTGTGCATAACTGGTTTATGTATTATTGTATTAATGATACATAAGGAATCGGGGAGGTTGACCCGCATCGATGACTTAAATTGACATGGTGATGTGAGCAACGGGATGAGCTGAACCGTACCCGCTCTATATGGTTCGATTAAAGAGACCTAATATACGTGGCACTTACCGGGGGCATAAAGGGTGAGTCTTAGGCTTCGGCCGAAAAGACTTAAATGTGCATAATGGTTGTCGTCCTGGGGGCAGTGGTGAAGCCTCAGAATGGAACAGATTCACCGAGAATGTGCCCTGATAGTACGGGGTGTGTGGTCATTCATGCCTATACCTATGGTGAAGTGTGCTTAAATTGCACTTTTATTTCTATGTTGGGTTTTGTAAATACAATTGCAGTGAAGGAGCACCGCCACCCCGATTAAGGGGTGGGGTTGTTATAATTTGGTCAGTTTTAGCTGACCGTTGCCTTGTTTTTCCCCGTGCGGTTGATTGTTCTTGCAGGAATAGGTGAGCCTAGTGGAAAGTAGCGGGCTGAATCCCTTGATGTTGTGATGGCCCTTGAAAGCCAAAGCAAAGTGTTTTCTTTTTTATGTTCATATATAGTCGGCCTGTGTGCCGAAGTATGTAAAACACTTATTATCTAAGTAAACGGTTGTAAGGCCTTAAGGCCAAGGCTCTTTGTGTATTTGTATTTCATTCCTGATTTCGGTTATAGTGGACATTCATGATTTTGTGATGGGTTTTTATAACATATTTAAAAGCCTCCGTTATAATGCTCTGTGTAAGGTCTTGAAATTTTTTTAATAGTATTTTGGTATTAATATGTAACTCTATTAACTGTCCGTGGAATATGGAGTGGGGCCCTGGCCGGACCTTCTGTTATATCTCATGTGACGGATGGTGTTGTTACAATTTGGTATCAGACTACGGTGTCGATCATTCTTAAGAGAATTTGTGGTCGAATTCTTTTTAATGGGTGGTGAGCACAGGCATGTGCGTCATCGTTATAACATGAAAAGAACCCATGAATGTCCACTGAGGAGTGAAAATACGCATGTTTGAGGAACCTGAGTGTTCCTATGATTTCTTTTTGGAAATTATTTGTCACCTAATTGAGTGTTTCCCGATTATATGTGATTAGGAGTGGTTCAATGCAGTCACAAGGTCAGTACTCTGTGGAGAGATGTTGTAACACCCAAAAAATTCCAAAATTTCTAAGTTTGGGATTCAGGCTTAGAGACACGGCCTGGGACACGGACGTGTCCCAGGGCGTGTCCTGCTTGGTCATCTAAAAGGCATTGAGTGTGGTTTGGTCGAGAAGGCATTGAGTGAGGCACACGGCCTGGGACACGGGCGTGTCCCAGGGCGTGTCCTGCTCGGTCAGAAGGCATTGAGTGAGGCACACGGCCTGGGACACGGGTGTATCGGAGGGCATGTTCTGCTCAGTGTGCACTCAACGCCATGCTCTCGACACTCAATGCCATGAGCTCGACAATCATTGTGTGAAGCACACGCCCAGCCATACGGGCGTATTAGAGGGCGTGTCCCTCTCAGGTTGTGGCCAAGGTTATGAGGCTTATTGAAAACGGGTTAGACACGGGCGTGCCTTGAAACCATGTCGAAATACACGGCCTGCGACACGGGCGTGTTACAGGTCCGTGTCCTTTTTTGGGTGAGTCGGCTCATGGACCGCTTACAGTACACGGTCTGTGACACGGGCGTGTCAGAGGCTGTGTCAGCCGCAAAATTAGACTTTTAAGCCAATTTGTGGTCGTTCGTTTCCCTCATCCTTAATCCAATAGCCCCAGGTATTCCCAGCTTGGTTTATCTCTGAGATTGAGTGAAGATATCATTCTTCACTTATCCATTATCTCTCTCAAGAGCTTAGTGAAAGAGGAGATCTAGAAGGAGGAAGAGGAGAAGATTCGACCACTGCGGGAGCGTTAGAGTTCTGTTTAGAGATCTAAGGCCAAATCTATGGAGGCAAGATCGCTGCGGTCCTTTCCACCGGCTAAGATTTCTATGGCTCCCAAGAGATCGTCAAGGGTAACGATCTTCCTTCTTGGACAAGTGAAGTCCTCTTTTATGCATGAGCATGGGATCCGCCACCAAAAGGTGGAAATAATAAGTGATCTTAGTGGGTTGATAGTTGCTATCCCCAATTGAGTCTGCATTTAGACCCAGAAATGTGTAGTACTGGATAGGCATGTTATGTGAAGCCCATCTGGACAGGTTGGTTTGGATTGGTTATGTTGAATATTGCGCATCGGAAAAGACTCTGTATATAAACATGTAGTTTGTGGAGTCAATGGGTTGTGTATGTGAAGGGAAGTAGTAGGAAATACTGGAATGAGGAATTCCAAGAAAACACCCTTGTAATGCTTGTGTTGTATGCTATGAAAGACCAGTTTTTCTGGCACTGCATGAACTGCAAGGTTTCGGTTGAGTTTGGGGGCAGATAGAGAGTTCTGCTGAACCCGCCAAGCGAACGTGAAGGACGACAGCATTAACTCCCCTTTTGGATTGTTAAGCTAGTCCTCGATGGACATTATGGCTATTGTGAGCTGCGAGCTCTTAAAAGGCTTCTTGCCGAACAGGAAAGGTGAAGCCGACCCGCGCCTTTAATAGTAGCCGCAAGTACGATGTGCTTGGTGATGGCAAGGCGATTTGAGCAACAGGGGGTGGTGGATCTATACCTGCGTTATGTTGGCTGTACAAGAGAGTTCCAAGACATTGGGCTTTTATCAGCAGCATAATGAGAGTCTTAGGCCTGCGCGCCATCAAGACTAAATGCTCAATGGTGTTGATCCCGGTTCGCCGGTGTACCCAAAAGTTTTCCTGAGTGCACAGATCGTCGGGCTGGGTGGCTGACGATTATGATGGATTGTTTGTGCGTAAGAGCACAAGATATGTTATATCTATTGATGCAATGCTCTACAGGGAAGGAATACCACTGCCCCGGGAAAGGGGTAGGATTGTTATAAAATTGGTCAGCTGAATGCTGACTGTTGCCTTGTTTACCACCTTCTGGGTGGATTATCCCTGTGCAGGTGCTGGAGAGCCGAGCGGTAAATGAAGGGTTGAAGTCCCTGATGCTGCTGCCGCTGCTGCTGCTAGCCCTGGAAGTTTAAGTGAAATGTGGTGTCTTTTGTTCATGTATGGTCGTCATGCACGCCGATGTATGTAATCCATACTCTGAAAAGAGGAACTGTAAGGCCTTAAGGCCCTAACTTTGTGTATTTGGTACATTTCTTTGGGGTATATATATAAATATGTGGTTTATATATAGTGGACATTCTGAATGGTTGAGTTCAATGTTAACTTTAAGCTTCCGCTAGCATGTTTTGAGTTAGGGTGCGTGTATGATTTGGTATTAACCTGTAACTTCACCGCCTGTTTGTGGCATATAGTGTGGGGCCCCGACCGGACCTTCTATTATTTGTTGTTTAACGGGTGGATTCGTTACATTTTGGTATCAGCTTGTCTCGATCTTCCTCTTTCAAATTCGTGTTCGAATTCTTTTATGGTGTGGAGAGCACGTGTTTGTGCGAACCGCTGTAATACTAATGACCTCTTGAATGTCCACTAAGGAATGCAAATACACTTTTTTGAGGAACCTGCACGTTCCTAATTGTGGTTCTTTCTTGTGCGAGGGCGCGAATGTGTGCTCTATTTGGGGTCCTTGTGTGTTCCTGCTTCTACTTTGTGCATCATTTTAGTTGCTTCCTTGTGTGTTTCATGCTTGTAGGTGACTAGCAGTAATGAGGGACAACAAGAACCCCAATATGTAATGAGGATTAATGAGCCAACACTCCCTCTTTAGGCAGTGACGGTCTGATTGATCACTGATGTGGTTTTTGCAATGATCAGCGCCCTCCACGAGGGACATGTACAACCTTCTGTTCCAATGGTTCCTCTCATGCCGATTGGTGTGCCTGAGCAGATGGAAAGGAAAAGAGCATCGACCCTGCCGTTGAATATGTGTTTGATCCAAGGACCATATACAGTCGAGGAGTACTTTCATGCATTTGTGGCGCTGAGACAACATGCAGAGTGTGTGGTTGAAAGTGAGGAGGCGAAGATCAATAGATTTTATAATGGTCTGCACGAGGAACTACGAAGTCTATTGGTGGGTCCAATGTTACTTGGCTTTTGTTCCTTGGTCACAACAACTCGATCCTTGGAAATGGACTTAAATCAGTTCCGTGCAACATCAAGTTCTTGTAAGCGGAAGAATAACAGACATATGTAGGCGTCGACCTCTTCTACCACCATGGGAAAAAAGGAAAGGCGTGTTTGTTTTGCATGCAAAAACGTAGGACATATTGCCCGGGACTGCCATGGTGATGTGCCAAGGACAAAGAAAGCTAAGGCTGGAGCGGTGGCAGGGTGAACTCCACCCATTTTCTACTTGTGTGGTACAGAAGGACATAAAGCCCGAGACTGCAGAGTTGGCCCTTAGACGAGTTGAAACAAGAAGAGAAAGAATGGATTATACATAAATAATTGTAACTTTGTACTGTACATATCCGTGTTTGTAATGCTGGCTCCAAAACTTGTTTTGTATATATATAATTATGTTGTGAGAAATAAGCAAAACATTGGTTTACGGCTTGTTCCACCCTATGTATTTATCTGGGTATCAGTGATACAAGTGAAACTGATGTAGCATTATACGCGCAACAAGAATATTAGCACAGTTAAGGTTCTCTCTCGACGTTCCAACTAATTTGCGACTCGCACATAAAATTATTCGAGCCCATACGTTTGCAATTTTAAGCGTTCCGATGCTATCGTATGGGTATCCAATCTGTTAGAGACCGAACAATGGCTATAGGACGAGATTCGATCAAGCTAAAAGGACGACTATTGCGTCCGAACGAGCGGAGTTGTACCAAAAGAGATCTACCAAAAAAACGATTCGCAAGAAATGGCAGATCTCTCCCAACAAAAAGAAATGAGGCTCGTTAAGCCTTCTCGAATTTAAATAAATCAAGATAGACGCAAAATTCGTTCGAGAAAACCACGATGATTTCAAAGTTATCAAGATTGCACGCCAACGTTTTCCACCACAGAAATTATCTAGAGGGAAAAATAATTCTCAAGGTTTGTAGAAATTTCGTTACCCCGCTCGGAGATAGATCTAGGAGTTGATCTATGCCAAAAGTTGATTGCCTCGCAACGGTTCCACCGGATTCACGGCGGATTGAGAGAAAACTCGTCGCCTTCCTTGTGTCACGCCGGAGAAACGTTCCCAAATTCCACGTCTTCTTGCACTCGACCGGACGGAGGGATGGGAGAGAGAAAAGGTGGTGAACCTTTGTCTCTATGGGGGGCCACACCTAGGAGAAGCCGGCGGTGTGAGAGGGGGCCGGTTTCACGGTGGAGGTTGAGGATGGCCGGCAGCCTTGAAGGGGGAGAGAAGAGGAGGAGGGCGGCGGTTCTAAGGATGGCCGAACCCTATAGGGGGAAGGAAGCCAATTTCGGCTATAGAGGAGAAGGAAAGAGAGAGGGAAGAGGGGATTTCCAAATCAATAGGAAATTTCAAATTTTAAAAGTTTTCTTCAATTCTTCAATAATAAATCCTACAACATCATGCCTATTTATAGTCTTACAACATCCCAAGGCTAAATACAGCCCAACAACATGAAAATAATAATGGAGTCCAAACAAATAATTATTAAATAAAAATAATAACATAATATTTAATTAATACTTATAATAGAATAATTATATGTATTAATTAATTATTAAAATGCCGCGGGCGGAGAATGTAACGGCGATGGCGCTTATCAAAATATTTGTCACGGCGATGCGCGTCTTTGATTGGAGGAGCACATTCATCCGTAAGCATGCCGGTACCATCATCATGTTGAGGACTGTCGTCGCCATCAATCCTCCCCCGCTCGAAAGTACTCATCTCCGATGAGTTGCCTTGAATGTACTGTCGTAAAAGATCATAATCCAAAAGAGCCACCTCCGATTCAAGTATCCAAGAGTCATCAGAGACCAAACGATCACACCATCCTGGGCGATCATGCCATCGTAACAAGTAGCGGTGAATGACACCACTTGGAGAGGAGAGCACTTCATCTCGAAGAAACCTGCCAGGCAAAAAGGTGGTCCTCGGGAACCTTGAAAAAGCATTAATCAAAGAAGGAAAAAAATTTCTACATCAACATCCAACGTACCTCCAGTGGAGACCGGTATAGAGAGTGATCCAGGAACAAGCTCGTCCCCAAACCCATTAGAAATTTCAGTGGACCCAAACGGACAGGCAGATAATTCAAGTGGTGGAGAAACATAAAGCGTTAAATTCGAAACATTGAAAATAGGGGAAATTCCCCAATCAGTGGGTAACTCTAATAAAAATGTGTTTTCTCATAATTTCTTTAAGATTCGAAATGGACCAGCTCTCCGATTCGCTACCTTTTTTATGGTGCCCGAAGGCAACCGTTCAGGGATGAGACGCACCATAACTAAATCGCCAATTTTAAAAGGAGACACCCTCTTATGTACGTTTGCGTTAGATTGATAAGTCGCATATTGTGTGGCTAGCGTGTCTTTAATGTGCTTATGCAATTGGTGGACATCCGAAGCAAACTCTTGTGCGAATTGACTAGAATCAACAGTAAAAAATAACGGGACTAAGTCAGGTGGCACGGGTGCTTTAAATTCTGTGGAGTCCAACATTGTAGTTTTAAATTTTGATTTAAATTTGGATTTAAAAATTTCATAAGGAAATGCCAGCGGGAAACGCTCACCACCAACTATAGATTTGGACGGGCCCGGATTCGAAAGGAAATGCGTGCAACATAACTCAATATACCCAACTACGTTCACTAACGTGTGCATGCATGGATCATCAAAATGTGGAGGATAAATAAGTATGTCTAGGGGACACCTCATCAAAAAGCGCCATAGCCAAGGAATCACTAGCAGTCCAACACGAAACCTTACCCAATGCCAATCGATCAATTGAACTGTCCATCCTAGGAAAAGCATAGTCAGATCTATGAAATGGAATGGAAAGACCGAACGTGACAACTAACAACTCGCCCACACACAACCGCCTATGTAAGCCAAACGGGGGAGCTTGGTACATACGCATCTCCAAATATCTCGTACTAGAAATGACGTGCTCGTCTCCTAACAAATCATCTAAATGAGTCAAGTGAACCGGAGCGAGAGTCGACATGGATGATTCCGGAGGAGTAACTAAGTCATACTCACTGTCAAAACACGGATTTAACGTCCAGGAAAAATCCTCCGGTAAGCCATCAAAATCAACGGGAATATCAAACAATGGATTTGTCCTCAAAGAAAACTCGGCTCAATCGTCATCACCTAATTCACTCTCTGATAAACATTCATCAAAGGATGACTCTACCAACTCAGCCAAAATGTCTTCCAACCCACTAGATATTTCATCCAAATCAGGATAAGTAACGGTCTCAGTAGTAGGCAAAATAGAACCCGACAAAATTTCTAATTCACTTTGGGCTACAGGCAAAGGAGATAACTTCAAAGAACT
Source organism: Platanthera zijinensis (assembly GCA_039513925.1). Taxonomy (NCBI): domain Eukaryota; kingdom Viridiplantae; phylum Streptophyta; class Magnoliopsida; order Asparagales; family Orchidaceae; genus Platanthera; species Platanthera zijinensis. The sequence goes on along the minus strand of CM077094.1, from coordinate 71,045,518 downwards.
ATCTTTCGGATCCCCAGCGCTACCATCATCCAAAAGTAACTCTCTTACACAGGGAAAAGCTTCCAAAACAACACAACTTTCGCCAACAAAATCTTCCCATGAAGTGGGTACATCGTTTAAATAAGGATAGGGGATTGGGCAAATCGAATCCTGGGGAGAATCTAATCTAGCTTGAACCTCAAGCAACGACGATAATATCAAAGAACTATCTCCTGGGTGTGCATCACTAAGATCATCCCAAGGTGACTCTTCCAACACCATTGAAACATCCCTTAAGTCAGGTTAATCAATAATAATAGGGAAACCCGCACTCACAGGATCCTCAAACAACTCAGATATATCCTCAGTAGGTGTAATCGTAGGCTTTAACATGACGGGGATCGTAGTTTGGAGAGGGTTCTCTATACTACGGTGATCAGCCACAACGCTAGTAGGGCTAATAATAGGCAACGTACAATTCTCACCGATCGAAATGTAATCTTCCCATACATCGTCTTCTAAATCACTAGGGATTCCCTCACTTTCAGAATCATCAAAAGACTCAAAAACTACATCAGAATGTTCGGGAGGAGACTCTAAGGTTGTCGGCTGCACAGGGCACTCGACAGTATGGGGTTTAGACATTTCCCCAGCATCGTGTGTAAGTATCATGGGATGACTCTTACTGACCGGAATACTCTCACCCCGTGGGCTCATGGCATCCATAAGAGATGAAAATATTTTCCCTAAATTGTTTATTTTATCTTCGAGCCTGTCAAAAAAATCTTTTGAATCTAAAACATTGGGCCTAAACTGTTTATTTTCCCTAAAGGTGGAGGTAGGCACACCTTGGACAGTACTAGCTTTGTGGGGAAGGGTTCTAGCCTGAGGTATATGGTCACTCCTATAAGCAGATGCGGGTCTATAACCATAACTATACTCTCTCACGGTGGGGCCAAATTGGTTAGTGAGAATACTACGCATGTGCGGCCAAGCATATTGATAGTCACCCACACGACGCTCTTTGTTTAGCCAAAACACATGGGCTTGACCTATTAACCTATCTCGGGCGACGACCACCTTTTCGTGGTCATCCCAATCGTGACAATCAAAATAAAATTCCATTTCCTTAAACCAGTCCGTAAAAATTTGTGGATTCCCATAACCGTCATAAGTGGGAGGAAGAGTGTGGGGACGGTGGGTTTTCCTTGAGGTATAATTAGCCATAACTCTAGCATACGAATAGTCTAATCAGGAAGCATAAACGTCTTGGGCCATAATCGGAGTGAGGTGAGAAAATTTTGTTAAGTTATAATAATTGGATTTTCATGTGCACAAATCTAATGCACATATAGTGCTGGAAAGAATAATTTTAGGACCCGAAATAGTGCCAATTTCGAAAATATTATTAATATAAAACTTGTAGAGAACTTTTATACGGATCCACGGGTTTTTAAATTTCTGAAATCGAACGTAGGAGGAGAAAGTTATGCCTAATTTTGTGGACACTAGAAATCTGTCCAGTACAGAAAAAAAAATCCGTTATGGTAACTTTTACGATTTTTTTGGACCAACGAAATGAACTTAGAAAATTATGGAAATTTTTGTGTAATCTCCTAAATGAGTCCTTAATGTTGATTAAAAATTTCAGCCCCAAAAGTTACGAATTAAAAATACTAAAAATAAATATCAAGGTGGTGCAAAATAGGAAATAAATAACTAGCGTTAATAATGATTTAAAATAAAGAAAGATTTGTTACTTAATAACTAGGGTAAAATATAGTATTTTTTTTAAATTTTCTTGCTAGAAATAAATAAGAGAGCAATAAAAAAAATTGAATTTTTTTGCTGAAAAAATTAGATTTTTGGCTGCTATTGGCAGACCACAAAAAATTTTTTATTATTATTTTGCTTGAAAAAATATTTTGTGCAAATGCGTGTCGGTGCTCTAAAATTAATTAGGATGATGCCAATTAAGAAATCGACACAATCTCCCTCTGATACCAAATTGATGTAGCATTATACGCGCGACACGAATATTAGCGCAGTTAAGGTTCTCTCTCGACGTTCCAACTAATTTGCGACTCGCACAAAAAATTATTCGAGCCCACACGTTTGCAATTTTAAGCGTTCTGATGCAATCGTATGGGTATCCAATCCGTTAGAGACTGAACAATGGCTATAGGTCGAGATTCGATCAAGCTAAAAGGACGACTATTGCATCCGAACGAGCGGAGTTGTACCAAAAGAGATCTACCAAAAAAATACAATTCGCAAGAAATGGTAGATCTCTCCCAACAAAAAAATGAGGCCCGCCAAGGCTTCTCGAATTTAAATAAATCAAGATAGACGCAAAATTCGTTCGAGAAAACCACGATGATTTCAAAGTTATCAAGATTGCACGCCAACGTTTTCCACCACAAAAATTATCTAGAGGGAAAAATAATTCTCAAGGTTTGTAGATATTTCGTTACCCCGCTCGGAGATAGATCTAGGAGTTGATCTATGCCAAAAGTTGATCGCCTCGCAACGGTTCCACCGGAGTCACGGCGGATGGAGAGAAAACTCGTCGCCTTCCTTGCGTCACGCCGGAGCAACGTTCCCAAATTCCACGTCTTCTTGCACTTGACCAGCAGGAGGGATGGGAGAGAGAAAAGGTGGTGAACCTTTGTCTCTATGGGGGGCCACACCTAGGAGGAGCCGGCGGTGGGAGAGGGGCTGGTTTAACGGTGGAGGTTGAGGATGGCCGGCGGCCTTGAAGGGGGAGAGAAGAGGAGGAGGGCGGCGGTTCCAAGGATGGCCGAACCCTATAGGGGGAAGGAAGCCAATTTCGGCTATAGAGGAGAAGGAAAGAGAGAGGGAAGAGGGGATTTCCAAATCAATAGGAAATTTCAAATTTTAAAAATTCTCTTCAATTCTTCAATAATAAATCCTACAACATCATGCCTATTTATAGTCTTACAACATCCCTAGGCTAAATGCAGCTCAACAACATGAAAATAATAATGGAGTCCAAACAAACAATTATTAAATAAAAATAATAAAAGAATATTTAATTAATACTTATAATAGAATAATTATATGTATTAATTAATTATTAAAATGCCGCGGGCGGAGATTGTAACGGCGATGGCGCTTATCTAAATATTTGTCACGGCGACGCGCGTCTTTAATTGGAGGACCACATTCATCCATAAGCATGTCGGTACCATCATCATGTTGAGGGCCGTCGTTGCCATCAGAAACGACATGGCTGTAGCGGAAAGAATGCATATGGGTTGAGGTCGTTTTGAGGTTATCGCATACCATAGGACCATCTGTGCTGAACAAGGTACCAAGAGTGCTTGTATGCCCGCTAAGTTGTTTGGTCATGCCTGAAGCGAGTCTTCATGCCTCTAGCAGTCTGTAGGCCAAAGGCGGGTTGAGGGACCCTTCTAGGGTGTGGTCGGTTTAGACAGATGGGTTTCCTAATGACCTTTATGAGTGATGAAGTCCATAGGAGCTCGACTTCGCTATTGCGTTGATGTCAGGTGAGAAACCTGTGGCCCGCACGCCATAGCGCGTCGCGCCAAAGGAAAGGTTGAATTGAAAGTCCCATTGCAAGAGTGGCTGGAACAGGGATACATACACCCAAGTATGTCATCTTTGAGCGCGCCTGTTCTATTTGGGAAAAAGAAAGACAGTAGTATACAGTTATGGATTAACTATCGTGAGTTGAATAAGCTGACGGAGAAAAACAAGTATCCGAGTCCATGGATAGATGACTTGTTCGATCAGCTAGTGGGATCAATCGTCTATTCCAAGTTGGATTTGAAATGGGGATATTACCCATTGCGGATTTGGGATGGTGACATTCCCAAGATAGCGTTTGGGACACACTACGGTCATTATGAGTTCACGGTAATGCCGTTTAGCTATGTAATGCGCCTTCGGTATTCATGGATCTCATGCACCGAACGTTCCGAGAGTACTTTGATTTGTTCGTAATTGTGTTTATCGATGGTATCTTAGTGTACGCTCAGTCGGAAGATGACCATGCAAACCTTTTGCGGTTTATATTGCATACCCTACGGAGGAAAAAGCTCTATGCCCAGTTCTCAAAGTGTGAGTTCTGGCTATCGTCAGTGGCTTTTCTGGGCCATATGGTAAGTGGAAAGGGCATGGCAGTGGATCCGTCAAAGATAAGTGTCATACAAGAGTGGCCAGTGATGTCTTAAGTGGCCGAGGTCAGGAGCTTCCTTGGACTGGCAGGCTACGACAGACGGTTTTTGGAAAACTTCTCACGGATTGCTTTGCCTCTGACCACGTTGACGAGAAAGGATCAGAAGTCCGTTTAGACGACACAGTGCGCGCGAACGATTGAAGAGTCGTTTGACCACGACGCATGTTTTGACCTCTCCATGTGATACAGACGGCTATGAGATCTATAGTGATGCTTCATGGAGCGGTGTAGGCTGCATTCTTCTGCTAACGTGATTGCTTATGGCTCACGCCAGTTGAAAGTGCACGAACGGAATTATCCCTTCCATGACTTAGAGTTGACGGCGGTGATCTTTGCGCCGAAGTTATGGAGGCACTATATATATGGTGTAAAAGTGAATATCTATACAGGTCATAAGAGCTTAGAGCATCTGTTAGATCAAAAGGATCTAGATTTGCAACAACGAAGGCGGATGGAGTTCCTAGGGGACCATACCTTTGATATTCACTATACTCCCGGGAAGGGAAATGTGGTCACTGATGCATTGAGTCGTAGGACTCCGGGATGGGCAAGTTGGTTGCAGATGCATGATGAGCATCTGATCCAGGAGTTGGAAGCGTTAGAGATTTCTTGTGTTGACAAGAATTTCAGAGCCGATGCATACTTGCACTGGACGTAGGTACAATATGACCTTGCAGACAGTGTTCGGCGAGCAACGGAGCTTGATGAAAGTCTCCAATGTTATGCAAAGGATGGGTCAGTTGGACAATTCTCCTTGGATAATGGCTTGTTAAGGAAAGGTTGCCAGTTATGCATCCCAAGTATTGGTAAGATAAGAGAAGAGTTGAGGTATGAAGCTCACGTTGCAAAGTACTCAATTCACCCTGGGAGCATAAAGATATACAAGTATATGATGAAGTTGTTCTGGTGGTCAGGACGAAAGAAAGACAACACATTATGTGGCTAAGTGTAAAACTTGTGCGTTAGTTAAAGCGGAATGTCAGAAGCCTGGCGGTTTTCTGAAGTCGTTACCTATTTCGGAATGGAAGTTTGATGACATCTCAGTGGAATTCGTGCACGAGTTGCTGAGATCTCAACGCGGGAATGATTCAATCGGGGTGATTGTAGACCGGTTGACAAAAGTGGCTCACTTCCTACCGAATAAGAGGGACGATTCAGTGGAAACCTTGGCAAAGATCTATGTAGAGCAGATTGTCCGATTTCACGGTGTTCCCCGGAGCATCGTCAGCGCTCGTGATGGGCGATTTACGTCGAATGATTGGAGGCTAATCCATCAGTTGTTGGGCACAAAATTAGCATTCAGTATGGCCTTTCATCCCCCAAACGGATGGCAAAACTGAGCGGACCAATAGGACGATGGAAGATATGCAAAGTAAGAGATGGGAAGATCATCTCTATATGGTGGAGTTTGCCGACAATAATAGTTACCAAGCGAGCATCAGTATGGCTCCATATGAAGCTTTGTATGGTCGGAAGTTCCGTACACTGCTAGCTTGGGCGGAAGAAGACGAATCAACGGTATATCCGTGCAAGGATGTCAAAGAAGCTACTTCAATGATACGCTCTATTCATGAGAGGCTACTGATAGCCCAGAATCGACAAGCAAAGTACTACAACGCCAAACCCCAAAACATGGAGTTCGCGGCGGGTGATTAGTTCTATTTGAAGATCAAACCCTTCAAAGGCGTTTCCAGGATTCGGCAGTTGAAAAACTAAGTCCAAGATATCTTGGTCCGTTTGAAGTGGTGGAGCGAGTTGGGGAAGCTGCCTATCAACTAGCTCTTTCGGCAGAGCTGAGTGGCTTGCATGATGTATTTCATATATCAGTGCTTCGAAAAACCATCAAGGATCCAGCTCAAGCTCAAGTGGTGGAGAATGATTGTGTACCGGTTGGGTATGGGTTAACGGCGAAGGTTAGGCTCATTCGGATTGAAGACAGAGCTGAGAAAAAGTTGTGGAACAAGACAATCGGGATGGTCAAAGTCTGGTGGGACAATTGTGGCCGTGATGAACTAACATGGGAGCAGGAGCAGACCATGCGAGCTAATTTTCACAAATTGTTTGATTAAACTGTATAATCGTGCGTCTTTTGTTATATATCGTATCTTTTTATTAGTTGATGGGTTTCCTTGTTGTGCCTAAATTTCGGGACGAAATTTTTGTTAAGGAGGGGAGGGTTGTAACACCCCAAAAATCCCAAAATTTCTAAGTTTGGGATTCAGGCTTCGAGACACGGCTTTGGACACGGGCATGTCCCAGGGCGTGTCCTGCTCGGTCTTCTCGAAAAGGCGTTGAGTGTGGTTTGGTCGAGAAGGCGTTGAGTGAGGCACACGGCCTGGGACACGGGCGTGTCCCAGGGCGTGTCTTGCTCGGTCAGAAGGCATTGAGTGAGGCACACGGCCTGGGACACAGGCGTGTCCGAGGGCGTGTTCTGCTCGGTGTGCACTCAACACCATGCTTTCGACACTCAACGCCATGAGCTCGACAATCGTTGAGTGAAGCACACGCCAAACCACACGGGCATGTCCCTCTCGGGTTGTGGTCAAGGTTATGAGGCCTGTTGAATACGGGTTAGATACGGGCGTGTCTGAAGCCGTGTCGAAACACACGGCCTGCGACATGGGCATATTACAGGGAAGCATCCTTTTCTGGGTGAGTCGGTTCGTGGACCGCTTACAGTACACGGCCTGTGACACTGGCGTGTCAGAGGTCGTGTCAGCCGAAAAATTAGACTTTTCAGCCAATTTATGGCCGTTCTTTTCCCTCATCCTTAATCCAATGGCCCCAGGTATTCCCAGCTGGGTTTATCTCTGAGATTGAGTGAAGATATCATTCTTCACTTATCCATTATCTCTCTCAAGAGCTTAGTGAAATAGGAGAGCTAGGAGGAGGAAGAGGAGAAGATCCGGCCACTATGGGAGCGTTAGAGTTCTGTTTAGAGATCTGAGGCAAGATCTGTGGAGGCAAGATCGATGCGGTCCTTTCCACCGGCTAAGATTTCTATGGCTCCAAATAGATTGTCAAGGGTAACGATCTTCCTTTTTGGACAAGTGAAGTCCTCCTTTATGCATGAGCATGGGATCCGCCACCAAAAGGTGGAAATAATAAGTGATTCTAGTGGGTTGATAGTTGCTATCCCCAATTGAGTCTGCATTTAGACCCGGAAATGTGTAGTACGGGATAGACATGCTTTGTGAAGCCCATCTGGATAGGTTGGTCTGGATTAGTGATGTTGCATATTGCGCACCGGAGAAGACTCCGCGTATAAACGTGTAGTTTGTGGAGTCAATGGGTTGTTCCTGTGAAGGGAAGTAGCAGGAAGTACTGGAATGAGGAATTCCAGGAAAACACCCTTGTAATGCTTGTGTTGTATGCTATGAAAGACCAGTTTTTCTGGCACTGCATGAACTGCAGGGTTTGGGTTGAGTTTGGGGGCAAATAGAGAGTTCTGCTGAACCCGCAAGCAACCGCGAAGGACTCCGGCATTAACTCCCCTTTTGGATTTTGAAGCCAATCCTCGGTGGACATTATGGCTATTGTGAGCTGCGAGCTCTTAAAAGGCTTCTTGCCGAACAGGAAAGGTTAAGCCGACCCACGCTTTTAATAGTAGCTGTAAGTACGATGTGCTTGGTGATGGCAAGGCGATTTGAGCAATGGGGGGGATCTGTACCTGCGTTATGTTGGCGGTACAAGAGAGTGCCAAGGAATTGGGCTTTCGTCAATAGCATAATAGAGTCTTAAGCTTGCGCGTCATCAAGACTAAATGCTCAATGGTGTTGATCCCGGTTCGCCGGTGTACCCAAAAGTGTGTCTGAGTGCACAAATCGTCGGGCCGGGTGGTTGACGATTGTGATGGATTGTTTGTGTGTAAGAGCACAAGAAATGTTATATCTATTGATGCAATGCTCTGCAGGGAAGGAATACCACTGCCCCGGGAAAAGGGTAGGATTGTTATAAAATTGTTCAGCTGAATGCTGACCATTGCCTTGTTTACCACCTTCTGGGTGGATTGTCCCTGTGCAGGTGCTTGAGAGCCGAGCGGTAAATGAAGGGTTGAAGTCCCTGTTGCTGCTGCTACCGCTGCTTCTGCTAGCCCTTGAAGGTTAATAGAAATGTGGTGTATTTTATTCATGTATGGCCGGTCTACGCGCCGATGTATGTAATCCATACTCTGTAAAGAGTAACTGTAAAGCCTTAAGGCCCTAACTTTGTGTATTTGGTACATTTCTTTGGGGTATATATATAAATGTGCAGTTTATATATAGTGGACATTCCGAATGGTTGAGTTCAATATTAACTTTATGCTTCCGCTAGCATGCTTTGAGTTAGGGTGTGTGTATGATTTGGTATTAACCTATAACTTCACCTCCTGTTTGTGGCATATAGTGTGGGGCCCCGGCCAGACCTTCTATTATATGTTGTTTAACGGGTGGTGTCGTTACAGATGTGCTCTTAACGACGTTCCTACGACCCCTCCTTTTGCGGAAACCATCTGAATGGTAGCGGAAGTAGTGTTCGTTATGATCAATGCCCAATAGAGAAGGCACGTACAACCCCCTATCCCTGGGGTGGCTTCATTTCGGTTGGTGCTCTGGAGCAAGTGGAAATTAGAAGATCATCGGATCAGTAGGTTAACATGTTTTTGGCACAAGGGACTCACTTTGTTGACGAATATTTGCATGTGTTTGTCATGATAAGGCGCTACTCAGGGGTTGAGTTGGAAGACGAGCAAATTATGGTAAACAGTTTTTATAACGGTCTGCGTGATGATTTATGACTTTTATTGGTAGGACCGAAGTTATTGGGATTCTGAGCGTTGGTGGAGTCGGTTAGATCGTTGGAAGTAGATTTGGGAAAAGTCTACCAGACGCCAGTGTGCAGGGTACCGAACTCTGCAGATTCTACAAAGTTGGAATACCACGTGAGGTGGCATAAGAGGTCTAGAACCTCTACAGGTCAAGCTCCTTATGCTTGACATACTTATGGCAAGTCAGGACACCTTACTCGCGGCTGTCGTGCTGATGCCCTAAAGGCAAAGAAAGCTAAGACAGGAGAAGCTGCAGGGCGAGTCCCACTTACTTATGATACGTGTGGCAAGATGAGATATATTGCCATAAAATGTTGGAGTGGTACTCCAGTGGCAAAGAAGGCAGTGTCTGGAGCAACCTTTGGGAGAGGAGGCTAAATCCACTGCTATAATTGTGGCAAGCTGGGACATATATCCAATGACTGTTGGGGTAGGTTTACGAAGATAAAGGAAAAGGCAGAAGACCATAAGCAATGGGACAAGATGACAGGTATGGTTTAGCTTATAGCTTCTATACCTATGACATGATTAGTTACTGGCTTATGATTTGTGTAAGTGGACTTTGTCCCACTCTTGGTTGTAGAGAGTACTGTTCATTACAGGACTTCTCGCTCCTTAGCACCCAAGATATTCATGTGGTTCATCCTAGTACTTCCCGATTGTGGGTATTCAAACAAAATAGAAACATTGTCATTAAATATTATAGGTGGTTTGATATTAGGCATGGACTGACTCTCGAAGAAGCATGCATAGGTTGGCTACAACCTTAAGTGGGGTCACACTAGGAAAAAATCCACATGAAGTGAGGCCAAGTAAGCAGTCCTTAAAGGGGGCGGAGTTGTTATTAACTCTACTAGAGACTAAGAACCTCAATCCTGGGTTGGTTGGTATTTTGGTGGTGTCGAAATTTGCCGATGTGTTCCACAAGAACTCCCTAGAGCTCCCACCACCTGAGAGAGAGATTGAGTTCACCATTGAGTTGGATCCCGATGCCAAGCCCGTGTCGCGGTCTCCTTATCGCTTAGCACCAAGAGAAGTGGCTGAGTTGAAAGCGTAGCTTCAAGTATTGATAGATATGGGGTATGCACATCCAAGTTCGACATCTTGAAGTGCCCCGGTCCTCTTCTTGAAGATGGATGGTAGTCTGCAACTGTGTATCGATTATCGGGAACTCAATAAGCTAATAGAGAAGAATAAGTACCCAATTCTGATGTTAGATGATTTGTTCGATCAGCTAGTTTGGATCGACTGTGTTTGAAGCTGGATTTGAAGTCTTGTTACTTTCATCCAAGAATTAGTGAGAGTGATGTTCCCAAGACAGCGTTCAGTACACGTTATGGGCATTATGAGTTCACTGTCATGCCTTTCAGGATGACAAATGTGTCATCTATTGTAATGGATCTAATGAACAGGACATTTAAGGAGTATTTGGATCGGTTCGTGACTGTGTTCATCGATGATATCCTATTGTACTCCCAATTTGAGGATGATCATACGAAACACTTGCATATAGTTCTGGAGACCTTGCGAAGTAATCAGAGTGTGCTAAATTCTTTGAGTGTGATTTTTGGCTATCTTCTATAGCATTTCATGGTCATATGGTCGTTGATAGGGTATCGCGGTGGATCCAGCAAAGGTTGTTGCAATACATGAGTGGCATGTGTTGTCTTCTGTAGTGGAAGTCCATTTTTTTGAGGCTTGCCGGCTACTACATGCGCTTCGTAGAGAACTTCTCGTGAATAGAGTTGCCTCTCACGACCCTGACGAGGAAGGATTGAAAATTTGTTTGGTCACCAGCGTTTGCTCAAGCTTTCAATGAACTAAAAAGTTGTCTGACTACGACGCCTGACCTGTGTTAGCCATGTGGCACAGAAGGCTGTAAACTAAGACAACGACGTTTTAGGCAGCGGCTTAGGCTGTAATTTGTTACAGCATATGAGAGTAATAGCATATGGTTCGTGCCAGCTTGGTGCATGAGAGGAATTATCTGGTCCATGAATTGGCGATTGGCGGTCATGATATTCACGCTGAAACTTTTGAGGCGCTACCTATATGGTGTGAAAGTCGACATTTACACAGTACATAAGAGCTTGAAGTACCTATCGGATCAAAGGTATTTTAATATGCTTTGGCAAAGGTGGACGGAGTTCCTTGGGGACTACACCTTCAAGATACACTATGTACCTGGGAAAGGTAATGAGGTGGCGGATGTGTTAAGTCGCAAAGCTCTCGCGCAGGCCAATTGGTTAACAATGCATGTTGAGCGTCCCGTTCGAAATTTAAAAGCCTTAGAGATCTATTGTGTTGATAATATGTCGAGTGTTGGAGCACAGTTGAGTTGGACGGAAGTGTTGTATGCCCTGGCTGATTGAATTCGGCAGGCTTTGGAGTTGGATGACAGCATGAAGCGGTTCATGGATGAGGCTTTGGATGGGTCAAACGCCCAATTTACTATCGATGATGGGTTATTGTGGAATGACAGTCATTTGTGCATCCCAAGTATGGGCAAATGACAGGAGGAATTGATGCACGAGGCTCCTCATACTAAGTACTCGGTTTACTGTGGGAGCTCAAGGTTGTAAAGAGTTATGAAAAAGTTGTTTTGGTGGCCGGGACTGAAGAAAGACATAGCACTTTATGTTGCGAAGTGTCAAACGTGTGCCTTTGTAAAGGCAGAGTGCTAGAAGACCAGAGGATTCGTGGAGTCTTTGCCTATAACGGAGTGAATACTCAATGAAATATCCATGGATTTCGTGCATGGTTTGTCGAGATAGCAAAAAGGGAGACGATGTCATCTGGGTGGCCGTAGATCGTCTGATGAAAGTCTCGCATTTCATCCCAAATAGGAAGGACAATTCGGTTGGGAAACTGGCAAGTTGTTTGCAGAAAACAATGTACGACTGCACGGCGTGCCACCTAGCATCGTGAGTGACCGGGATGGGCGCTTCACGTCCAATGACTGGAGGTTGGTGCATCAACTGTCAGGGACCAAACATAGGTTCAGGATAGCTTTTCACCCACAGACAGATGGTTAGGCTGAAAGGATGAACAGAACGATGGAAGATATGATTCGTTTGTGCGCTTTGGATTTTGGTAAAAGGTGGGAGGACCATCTTTTTATGATTGAGTTCGCGTATAATAATAGCTACCAAACTAGTATTCAGATGACGTCTTTTGAGGCTCTGTATGGAAGGAGGTGTCGTACGCCATTGGCTTGGGTAGATACGGGAAAAACGAAGTTGTACAAGCGAAGGGACATTGAAGATGCTACTTCAACGATACGGTTGATTTGAGAACGGCTGTTGATTGCTCAAGATATGCAGGCCAAGTATTTTAATGTCAAGCACCGGAACGTGAAGTTTGCGGTGGGTGATTGGGTATACCTCAAGATAAAACTGTTTAAGGGCACATCGAGGATTCAACAATTAAAGAAGCTTAGTCTGAGGTATGTTGGGCCTTTTGAGATCTTGAAGTGTGTTTGTGATGCTGCCTATCGTTGGGCTCGTTTGGTAGTGTTTAGATGTTTGCATGATGTGTTTCTCATCTCATTGATTCGAAAGGCTATTCAAGAGCCTACACAAGTGATTGCTGCAAATCAAGTGCTAGTCGATAGTGGGTTGACGATGAAAGTCATACCCATTCGTATCGAGCACATAGAGGTCAAGCAGCCGTAGAACAAGTCTATTAGAATGGTCAATATCACAACCCGCATTTTCACCACAAATAATAACATATAAGAGTAAGGGCAAATGCGCATCATGATGCCACGTCAGCAGGGGATAACTGCGGACGCTCAGGCAGAAACCTACTTAATCATGAAGAAAAATTGTTTAAGTTATTTTAAGGAAAAAATTAGTTAAGTGCAATAGTTAGTCGTATCCCTCGGCTTAAAGGCTCATTTAGTCCACGAATCAAAATATAATTATACACTGCGGAAAAATGCTTATTTAGATTGACTCCAACATCCTACATGAGTATAAACGTCCTCATAGGACAACTCATGTTATGCATGACTCAAAATTTATAATAGCAGTAAGGATAGCTTTTACGGTCGCTAAATATAACAAGTTAGGGTTTTTAAATTATGCAATGCATGAGATAATGGTAATAGGTTTTATTCTTAAAAATACCTAACATGCATTTCTAGCATAAATCCTCTCAGAGAGCAAGTAATCCACATCCACATAGAGGAAAATAAGCAGCTAGCAAGTATCAAACAAATAACAAAACTGTGGGCGCCAACAACTGACACGAACCCATTAACAGTAAAGTAAGTCTGAGCAAGTAACTAAATAAACAACAGTCTACCTCGTTGAGATGAGGTAACACCCACCGCCAACACTGCCACCAAGAACACCAAAACTAGCTCTGCTACCTGCTACTGCTCTGAACTGGGGGCATTTCAAAAACAGAACACCTCAGCAAGAAATGGTGGCAGAGAATAAATAAGCCAAAATAAACAAAGATCAAAGGGTACCAACCCAAGACCAACAATACTGAAATAATGCATCGAATAGGAAAAGAGAGAAATACTACGTGAATCATGACGTACTCCGACAAATACATCAGATTTCCCAAGGCAAAAAAAAGGAACAAAAATAAGTAAAAACATAAGGAAGAAAATTTAACTACATTTACTGAGCACCTGTGGTCGACTCTACCCCAAAAACACGGGCGAGGTGGTCACTCAACTGTACACACCCCTCACGAATATTTTATTCGCTTAACTGCGAGGGAGTCTCATACTCTCCACCATACACCGCAGATGCCCAAAAACCCGGTAGACTTCCACAAGGTACAATAAAGGAGAAAGACAACACGGAGGTGGTTTTTTTTTATCCACTAACTCTCGCAATTTTAGAAACCCAAAGAAGCAACAACACATACATATATATATCTCGAGATTTGGCTCGTCAGATTCTACTTGACACTTCTAATTTCAAGTCATGGTTGATCAACCCTTAGGAACAATTTAAACTCCTAAATAACACTAATCCGTTCAATAATGAAATCTAAGACGCTTAAAGCCATCAATACGACACTTCAAGAATGATCAAACATAAACGGACAAAAAAATAAAGTTCACCATGACACAACATACAACCTCATGTGATTATTGAGAAGGTTAATCATAACTATAATTTGGAAGAATAAGCGTAGAAAATTTTAAGGAATAAGAAAACATAGTCGTTACCATCAAATCGGACAAGGAGAAACGAGGGGAAACCACCACTTGCCTTGGTTTTACCGGAAAAGTCCTCTGAATCACTCCACATTGTAGATCAGGGCAAAAGAACACGGGAGGAGTTGAAATCAAAACAAAAATGGCCAAAAAGGGGGTTAGGGCCGAAAAACCCTAACAAGAAAACTCAAGGAAGGGGGAAAATTTTACCACGATAGCGTAGCTCTCGGTGAGAGCTTTTTGAATCTGTATTCGGATGAAGATTTCAAGCACCGGAGCACCGTCGGCGGCCACCGAAAGGTTCACGAAGTATTTTCTCTCTCACGCTCACGCCGCTCTGGTTCGGGAGGAAAAAGAATCGGAGAAGAAGAAGTTCTGATCAAACCTAAGTACAAATATATATATATATATATATATATATATATATATATATATATATATAGATATAGATATAGATATATAGATATATAGATATATATATATATATAATGTAAAATTACTTATAAATTTTTCTGTCTAAATACAAGAAAACGTGTAATTTATGAGTGGCTACGGGAAAACAAATAATAGAGATCTAAGACAACTTCAAATCGAAGAGTGCCCAACATGAAAGTTGTAAATCACGTCGAGACGAACAAATTTCATGTTGACCATTTTTTCGTACGACACCGTTTTGACCCTCAAAACGGTGTTTGAACACAGACTGTACAGAACCACTCGAGAGGAAACAGACTTCTCGAGAGAGAGAGGTTGGCTCTCGAGAAATACAGTGGTTATCGAGAACAAAAGCCATAGTTCTCGACAGGGACATCATTTCTCGAGATGGAGAGGCTAAGGCTCTCGAGAATCACATTAGTTCTCGAGAACAAAGGCTTAGGACTTGAGAGAATCAATCAAACAGGCTACCTAAGAGAAGTCTCGGGAGAATCAAAATTAGAGGTCTAAGATGGCTCCAAATCAAAACATGTCCAACATAAAAGTTGTAGCTCTCGTCGAAACGAACAAATTTATTGTTGATCGTTTTTCCATACAGTGCCGTTTTGACCCTCCAAAATGCACCCGAACGCAGACTATATAGGACTACTCGAGAGAAAAGGGGGCTTCTCGAGAAATAGAGCAAAGTTCTCGAGAGAAACTCATAGTTCTCGAGAACAAAACATCAGGACTCGAGATAAACATGTATTTCTCTAGAATAAGACCATATTTCTCCAGAATAAACATTAGTTCTCGAGAATAACAAGGGTTTTCAGGTAGAAATCAATAGTGCAGCTTATTTACAAGCAGTTTTGGGAAAATCAAAAATAGGAGTTTAAGATGGCTTCAAATCAAAAAGTGGTCAACATAAAAGTTGTAGATATCGTCGAGGCAAACAAATTTTTTGTTTACTATTTTTAGATACGATGCCGTTTTGACACTCAAAACGGCACTCGAACGCAAGCCAAAACGGACCTCTCGAGAACAGCAAATGACTTCTCGAGAACAGCAAAGGACTTCTCGAGAACAGCAAAGGACTTCTCGAGAACGGCATAGGACTTCTCGAGAACTGCATAGGACTTCTCAAGAACTAGGACAGACTTCTCGAGAACTAGGACAGAGTTCTCGAAAACATTAAGTCAAACTTCTCGAGAACGACTGAGAGTTCTCGAGAACGAAAAGGGGGATCTCGAGTACAAGCTGGACAAATTGCAGAAGTTCTGATTTGACCAATCTTTTGGAATGAATCACTGACTCTACGAATTAGCAGCGTAGACAACCTTAGAATCCGACATACCATTCTCGAGATATTAAATCACGTGCCAAGACTCCAAAAATTCTCGGATTGCGACGAAACTTGACAACAAGTCCAAAATTTCAAAATGCAAAAATTTTCCCAATTACAACAAGAATCCGGCCAACTCGACCGCACAAACGCGAAAATGCCTTAAAGACATTGTGTCGTCAACTTGACATTAAAATTAATGCCACGACGCCGTAAATATGACGTTTCCCATTTAAATAAAATCATCGAAAAATCGGGGGCGTTACAGTCACTCCCCCTAAAAAGAAGTTTCGTCCCGAAACTTAACACAACTCCAAAACCAAATCAAAACGATAAGATCAAACATAACTGAAAACATAACGACATACCCAAACTAAGAGAAGAGGTGCGGATGAGATTCTCTCATTGCTGATTCTAATTCCCACGTTGCGCTCTCGACATCTTGATTTATCTAAAGAATCTTGACCATGGGGATGGTCTTTCTTCGCAAAAAATGCTCTTGAGAATCTAGAATACGAACAGGTTCTTCCACATACGTAAGGTTGGGTTGAATCTGGGGCATCGAGTCGAGGACTTGACGATCATTACGAACACACTTCCGCAACTTGCTCACATGGAACACATCATGGACACCAGGGAAGGTTGCAGGCAACTCCAGCCTATACGTTGAAACTCCGACACGTTCAAGATTCTGAAAAGGTCCCACGTACCGGGGGTCTAACTTGTGGTTCCTTCCAAACCTTTTAACGCCAAACATCGGAGAAACTTTAAGAAAAACCAAGTCCCCAACGACAAACTCCAGATCGACCCTTCGTCGATTAGCATATTTCTCATAACGCTCTTGTGCTACACGGGGCTTCTCTCGAACATGAGTCACAACACAATTCATCTCCTCAAGGGCTTCCGGACCGAGCAACGGTCTCTCACCAACTTCAGCCCAAAATAACGGAGTTCTACAACGCCTCCCATACAAGGCCTCAAACGGGGCCATCTGCAGACTCTCTTGATAACTATTGTTATAGGCAAACTCCATTAGCCTCAGACGCTCATCCCACGCTCCACTGTGGTCCAAAATGTAACATCTAATCATGTCCTCCACGATCTGGTTTACTCTTTCTGTTAGCCCATTCGTCTGCGGATGGTAGGTGGTGGAATACCTCAAGTCAGTACCCAACCCCTCTTGCAAGCTCTTCCAAAAGCGAGACGTAAATCTGGAGTCCCGATCTGATACAATGCTAACAGGCACTCCATGTAACCTGATGACCTCTTCAAGATATAGCTCAGCTATCTTCTTCATCGAATACCCAATCTTAAATGGAATAAAGTGAGCACACTTTGTCAATCTGTCTGTCGAAGTATGAGACCGGGCGGTCTGGCGGTTTGAGTATGGCGGGTTGTAGACCGGGCGGTCTGGCAGTTTGTGTCCGGCAAGTTGATATCCAGACTGTTGCTGTGGTGTCTAGCGGTCTGACGGTTCATCTCCGGCGGCTTGGAAACCGGGCTGTCTAGCGGTCTCCAACCGCATCTCTCTCCTGCTTCTGGTATTGCCGGGCGGTTAGAATATTGTCTAACCGCGCGGCTTGTTCCGGTCTGTTGTTCTAGCCGCTCGGAACTGTTGTATAGCTTTAGTCCCACATTGTTAGTTTGTATTCTATCCTCTCTCCTCCATTCTATAAAAGGGAGGTCATACCTTTGTAAAAGATATCTTTTTGGATAATAAAAATTTCAATTATTCAAAGTTCTGGCTTGTTTTCTAGTCGTTTGTTCGCTACTCTAGTCGTTTGTTCGCTACTTTTAACATGGTATCAGAGGGAGGTTCGATCTTCTCCTGCTGATTCTCTGCGCCTTGTCCACGCGGTTTGTCCCTTCTTCTCGCGACCTGTTCTCGCGATTTGTCCCTTATGCCTGCTTGTGCCCTGTCCGCGCGGCTTGTCTCTTCCGTCTGTTTGCGGCCTGTCCTGCCTGTCGGTCACAGCGACCTGTTACTTTGATCGCTGCGACCTGCTGCCTTATTCGCCTTGTTTGTTCCTCCCTTCTGTTCGCGCGGACTATCTTCTAGTCGTTCGACTTCTTTCCCTACTTGGATCTACGGCTTGGTCGTGGCTTCTCTGGCCGCTGGTGTCTGACATCGTGACCGCCGCAGCCCCTCTTCTTCCTATCCGCGCGGCTTGTCTTTTAACCGCGCGGCTTCTCGTTGTTTTCTCCTATGGCTCTTTCTAAAACCTCCACTACCACTACTCCTATCGCCACTCCGGCTCCGCATCCTACTTCCTCTGGCAACCTTGGCACGGTTTCTAAACTTGTTGGCTCCAACTATCCGGATTGGAGCGTTTCTTTCACCTTTCTTCTTCGCTCTCAGCGTAAACGTCACCATCTCACCGATGACCCTCCTCCTCCAGACTCTGCTGAATTTGATGACTGGGATGCCAGTGATGCGCTTGTCCGCACGTGGTTGGCTAACAGCCTCTCTGATGAATGTCTTCCTGTCATACGCCATGATGAGACGGTTAAGACTGTGTGGCTTCACCTTGCTGCTCTCTACTCGAAGGGGGCTCAGACAACCCGCATTTATACTCTCTATGCGGATCTCTTCGCTCGCCCTTCCATGTCTCCTGCTGCGGCTTATCAGCAAGTTCAGGCTCTTGGAGCTGAAATCCTCCAGAATCGCCCTTTCTCCGCGGACTTGGCCGAGCAGCACAAACACTTCCAGGAACTCCTGGTTGTTTGTTATCTTCTACGACTCCCTGAGTCATTTGATATGATCCGCCAGCAGATCTTGGGCGAAGCAGACTCTCCCACCTTGGATGCCACCGCAGCTCGCATCGCCGCTGTCACTTCCCTGCTCCAACATCCTCTATTGTCCTCCCCTCCTCCACAGGACTCCTATGCTTACCAAGCTCAGCGGGGTGGCAATAGTGGCCGCAGCAAGTCTGGCACGCGCGGTCCGTCAAGGTTTCTCTGTTCTCACTATGGTCGTACCGGCCACTCTGTTGACCGCTGCTGGCAGAAACATCCTCATCTTCGTCCTTCCGGTGATACTTCTTCCTCAACCTCCACCTCCTCTCGGCCATCTGCTTCTGTGGCCACGACCTCAGGTAGTGCACACGTCGTTACCCAAGGTAAATGGTTGATTGACTCTGGTGCTACAAATCACATGACCGGAAACCCTCATTGCTTCTATCTCCTAGAGACGCATGATCGGTTACCCCCGGTTCTTGTTGCGGATGGTTCCCCTTCCCCGGTTCACGGGACGGGCATGGTTCAAGTCACCCCGTCGTTTCGCTTAGTGGACACTCTCTATGTCCCGAAGTTCCCTTGCAATTTGCTCTCAGTTACTACTTTATGCAAGAAACTTCAGTGCTCTGTATTATTTACTCTTGCTTCTTGTTATTTTCAGGACCCGAGGACCCAACGGACAATTGCTACTGGGACTGAGAGTGGCGGCCTCTACTTCCTCGACAATGTTTCCGCTCTGTCCGCCTTCTCTTCCACGTCTACTGATCTGCTTCAATGGCATCTTCGCCTTGGACATCCTCCTCCTCGGATTCTTCGTCAGCTTCTTCCCCACATACCTCAGACCAGTCCTCCGCTCAACTATGATGCGTGTCAGCTTGGCAAACATCATCGCTCCTCCTTCCCGCCGAAGCAAGGTCGTGGTTCCTCCCGCCCTTTTGATCTCATTCATTCTGATGTCTGGGGTCCTGCTCCTACTCTCACCGTTGGTCGGGGTAGTTCTTACTTTGTAACTTTTATTGATGATTTCTCTAGATGTACCTGGGTGTATCTTGTAAAAGATCGCTCTGAACTATTATCTGTATGTCAATCTTTTTACTATATGATTCAAACTCAGTTTTCTATATCTATTAAAGTGCTGCGCTCTGATAATGCAAAAGAATATCTCATTCATGAGTTTTCCTCTTTTTGTATGCAACATGGTCTTATTCATCAGACCAGCTGTGTTTACACCTCCCAATAAAATGGGGTGGCGGAGCGTAAAAACCGTCACCTCCTTGATATCGCTCGCACTCTAATGACGCAGATGCAGGTTCCTCGCTCCTACTGGGGTTATGCTGTTCTTCTTGCCTGCTATCTCATCAATCGCATTCCCTCTTCGGTTCTCCACGGCAAGACCCCCTTCTCCATTCTCTACCCGGGCAAGGAACCCTTTCCTCTTCCTCTCCGTATCTTTGGGTGTACGGCCTTTGTGCATGCTCCGTCTGCTACCTGTGACAAGCTTTCCCCCCGTTCCACAAAATGTGTCTTTTGGGGATATTCGACCACTCAAAAAGGCTATTGTTGCTTTGACCCCGTTCTGCGCAAACAGTTTGTTTCCGCGGACGTCACCTTCTTCGAAAATGCATCCTACTTTTCTTCTCCATCCCCGCTTCCTCCTGCAGTCTCTTACTCTCCACCATCTCTCAGTGATCCTTCCACGCAGATCGACGTCTCCCCTCCTATGTCATCTCCTCCTCCGTCTCCTTCTCTCTCTATTATACCCCCACCTTCTTCTCCGCAGCCGTCTCTCTCTAGTCCCGGGCCAGCTTTCTCCGCCACGGATGCTCCGGTCCCTGAGGCACAAGACGACCTGGATCTTCCCATTGCTCTTCGCAAAGGGGTGCGGGCGTGTACCCAACACCCGCTTGCGGCTGTTGTTTCCTATGATCGGCTTACTCCCTCTCGCAGGTGTTTTGCTTTGGCTATCTCGGCTACTACAACTCCCCGCACTTACCAAGAGGCTCTTGTTATTCCTCATTGGAAATCTGCCATGGATGAGGAAATCGTCACTCTTAATGAAAGGGGTACCTGGACCCTTGTTCCTCCACCGATAGGTACTGATGTGGTTGGCTGTCGCTGGGTGTTCGTTGTGAAGTTTCGCCCCGACGGCACTGTGGATCGTTACAAAGCCCGGCTGATGGCCAAAGGCTTTACTCAGACTTATGGAGTTGACTACTTTGATACTTTCTCCCCGATTGCTCGCCTCAGCACCATCCGAGTTCTTCTTTCAGTGGCCGTCAACAGGGAGTGGGCTATTTCCCAGCTTGATGTCAAGAATGCTTTTCTGTATGGGGATCTTCAGGAGGATGTCTATATGGAGCAACCTCCTGGGTATGTTGCTCAGGGAGAGATACGAGTATGCCAGTTGAAGAAGGCCATCTACGGCCTAAAACAAGGCCCTCGGGCATGGTTCGACAAGTTTAGTGGCATTGTGGCTGTCATTGGCTTTACAAGAAGTTCAGCCGATCACTCATTGTTTATTCGCAAAACCGCATCGGGCCTTGTGATTTTGGCGGTGTATGTGGATGATATTCTTCTTACCGGCGATGACCAGGCTAGGGTGGACTTGACAAAGAAACACCTCCGTCAACACTTAGTCACGAAGGATATGGGCTCCCCGAAATATTTTTTGGGGATAGAAATCTCTCGGAAGCCTGACTCGTTGGTTCTCTCCCAACGGAAGTATGCTCTTGATCTTCTACAAGAGGCAGGATTGACCAGTGCCAAACCGGCCAGGTATCCCATGGCCACTGGAGAGGATAAAACGTGGACAGATGACTCACCTCTTATATCCGATGCCACCAGGTATAGACGTCTGGTGGCCAAACTCATTTATCTCACGGTGACCAGACCCGACATCGCCTATGTTGTAGGCAAGGTCAGTCAGTTCATGCAAGCTCCCAGGGAATGTCATCTTCAGTCTGCCTTGAAGATACTAGAGTATGTCAAAGCAGCACCAGGAAAAGGGCTACTCTTTCAGAAGCGTGGTCATCTGAGAGTTGAAGCCTACTCAGACTCAAGCTATGCGGATGATAAAGGTGACCGTAAATCTACATCGGGTTTTTGCACATTTGTTGGAGGTAATCTTGTGAGCTGGAAGAGTAAGAAGCAGTCTGTTGTCTCAAGGTCCAATGCAGAAGCCGAATACCGGAGTATGGCGTCAACCACGTGTGAGTTAAAATGGTTGCGGGCTCTCATGCTTGAACTAGGAGAGGTCTACGACTATCCTCTGCCTATGTTCTGTGACAACAAGGCCGCTATATACATATCCAAAAATCCGGTCTTCCATGAGAGAACGAAACATATAGAGGTCGACTGCCATTTCATCCGAGAAGAGGTCTTGAAGAGACAGATTTGCACTCTGTTCGTCACCTCCGACAAAGAGTTGGCAGATATCTTCACCAAGCCGGTTTCTACTTCCTTCTTCCATATTTGTGACAACCTGGGCATGATTGATATCTATGCTCCAGCTTGAGGGGGAGTGTCGAAGTATGAGACCGAGCGGTCTGGCGGTTTGAGCCTAGCGGGTTGTAGACCGGGCGGTCTAGTGGTTTGTGTCCGGCGAGTTGATATCCAGACTGTTGTTGTGGTGTCTAGCGGTCTGACGGTTCATCTCCGGCGGCTTGGAAACCGGGCGGTCTAGCGGTCTCCAACCGCATCTCTCTCCTGCTTCTGGTATTTCCGGGCGGTTAGAATATTGTCTAACTGCGCGGCTTGTTCCGGTCTGTTGTTCTAGCCACTCGGAACTGTTGTATAGTTTTAATCCCACATTGTTAGTTTGTATTCTATCCTCTCTCCTCCATTCTATAAAAGGGAGGTCATACCTTTGTAAAAGATATCTTTTTGGATAATAAAAATTTCAATTATTCAAAGTTCTGGCTTGTTTTCTAGTCGTTTGTTCGCTACTCTAGTCGTTTGTTCGCTACTTTTAACACTGTCGACTTTCACCCAAACAGAGTCATGCCCATGAGGAGATTTTGGTAGACCGGTGATAAAATCCATTGAAATACTCTCCCATTTCCAACTTGGAATATCAAGCGATGTCAGTTTACCACCAGGCCTTCTATGATCTGCTTTAACACGCTGACACGTGTAACACTCTGACACAAACCTCGCTATGTCATTCTTCATTCCTGACCACCAAACAATTTTCTTTAGATCTTTATATATCTTGGTGGAACCAGGATGGTAGGCTACACTGGAACCGTGAGCTTTAGCACAAATCTTATCTTGAACATCGCAAAAGGCAGGAATACAAAATCTACTCCGATATTTCAGAGTACCTAGCTCGTCCAAAGAGAAATCAGGTAACTCTCCTTTTTCAGTTCTCTTCCAGAGGTGCAACAAATCAGGATGATCCATCTGGTGTGCTCTAGTAAGGTAAATCCAAGAAGGTTCTTCCGCTTCCAAACTAGCAGGCACAAAATGACTCCCAACCTTAATATCCATCAACAAGAATTCTTCTACCAAGGACAGTACCGAAAGATTAAAAAATTTAGCGGTCTTTCTACTCAAAGCATAGGCTACTACATTAGCTTTTCCTGGATGATAAAGAATTTCCACTTCATAATCTGCCACATATTCTAACCACCGACGCTGGCGCAGATTTAGTTCCTTTTGAGTGAAGACGTACTTCAAACTCTTATGGTCCGTATAGATCTTGCACAGCGCGCCATACAATAAGTGTCGCCACAGCTTCAGCGCATAAATTACGGCAGCAAACTCCAAATCGTGCGTTGGATAATTTCTCTCGTGAATCTTTAGTTGCCTCGATCCATATGCGATCACCTTACCATCTTGCATTAAAACACAACCAAGTCCGATGTGTGATGCATCGGCATACACAGCATACTCAAGTCCTTCAGTAGGCAGAGTTAAAACTGGAGCAGTACACAGTCACTTTTTCAGCTCTTGAAAGGCGTCCTCACATTTATCGCTCCAAATAAATGCGGTGTTCTTCTGTGTTAGTCTGGTTAGAGGGGCAGACAACACAGAGAACCCTTCCACAAACCTTCTATAGTAACCAGCCAGACCTAAAAAGCTCTTAATCTCCTTAGGAGTAGAAGGTCTCTTCCATTCCATCACAGCAGAAATCTTTGTAAGGTCTACGGAAATACCGTCCTTACTCACAACATGCCCCAAAAAGGACACCTGGGGTAACCAAAATTCACACTTACTCAACCTAACATAGAGCTTGTGCTCCCTCAGGGTTTCCAAAACCAAACGCAAGTGTTGAGTATGCTCCTCAACACTACGGGAATACACTAGGACGTCGTCTATGAACACAATAACAAAGTTGTCCAAGAAATCCTTGAACACTCTATTCATTAAATCCATGAATGCAGAGGGTGCATTAGTCAGTCCAAAGGACATCACCAAGAACTCAAAATGCCAGTGTCGGGAACGAAAAGTTGTCTGAGGTACATCAGCCTCACGGACTCACAACTGGTGGTAGCCTGAACGAAGATCAATCTTCGAAAACATAGCACATCCCCACAACTGATCAAATAGGTCATCAATCCGAGGCAACGGATATCGGTTCTTAATGGTTACCTTATTTAATTCTCGATAATCTATGCAGAGCCTCATAGAACCATCTTTCTTCTTAATGAAAAAAATAGGAGCACCCCACGGAGAAGAACTTGGCCTAATAAAACCACACTGCAGCAACTCATCCAGCTGAGTATGCAATTCTTCTAACTCACGAGGCGTAATATGGTAAGGTTCCTTAGCAATTGGACGAGTACCTGGCTCTAGGTCTATCACAAACTCCACCTCTCTTTCAGGAGGAAGTCCTGGAAGACTATCAGGAAAGACATCTGGAAACTCTCGCACCACCGGGACATCCTCAAGACGTGGTGTAACAAAAGCTGTTTCCAGAGCAGAAATAGAAACTAAAAATGCCTCGCAATAAGACTCTATAGCACGACGAGCACGTTCCGCAGATATGACAGGGGAAACTTTGTCCTGAAATCCATAGACACTCATAGGTTGGCCGTCGTCCATCCTGAAATCCAGTCGCTTAGCCTTGCACTAGATGACCGCATCATACTTGGACAGCCAGCCCATGCCAAAAATCACGTCGAAGTCAGCCAGATCTAAAATCATCAAGTCAGCAAAGGCCGGAAAATCTCCAAGATAAATAGGGCATCTCAGAATTCCTTAGCTAGATATCACCGAATCACTGGAGGGAAGCTTGACATTGAAGGAGTCTCCCAATTGATCCACATTCAGGCGATGTTCATCAACAAATCTCTGGGACACAAAGGAATGGGTGGCACCCGAATAAAAAAGAACGCGCGCCCACCTATTCCGCACATTAAACTCCCCTAAAACTGTAACATGCATAACTAAACGAACGACAACTAGGGCAACAACGATAAATAATAAGGATATTTTAAACTTGGGCTAACTTGATATAACTTGCGTGAGGTTTGAGCTTCCTCGTTGGTCATCACGTTCAACTTTCCTTTTCCTTTGTCTTGGGCTGGTGGCAGCGGCAGAGCTCGAAGTGGGGTAGGCTGCAGTGTGGAATGAGCCTGAGGGAACGACGACTTCATGTGTCCCTTCTGCCCGCACTAGAAGCAAGTCTTTTCTTTCATCCAGCAACGATTCACATCATGACCCTTCCTTGCACAGAACGAGCACACAAGCTCTCCCTTGGGTGCACCTTGAATGGCGTGCACATGCTGTTGCTTCAGGGTGGCAGTCCTCTTGAAACACCTTTCGTAAGGGTGGCCAGGACGACCACAGAAGCTACACACTTCCTTACTTTTCTTTTTCGAAGAAGGGCCAGACGCCCTGGAGCTACCATCCACAACACCTTTCCTTTTCTCTTTCCTTGCCACAGCACCACGGTTCTTAGCATTTTCAATCGCCTCCACTTTCAAAGCGGCTTCCACTGTTTCAGCATAACTTTCAGCTCGGTAAGCGCATGCCAACTGCTGGACATCGCTTCTTAATCCTCCCAAGAAATGTTTCACTCTGCCCTCCTCAGAAGCTACCAAATCAAGAGCAAACCTACTCAATTTGCTAAACTCAATCTCGTACTCGCTCACCGTGAGCTGTCTCTGCTTCAGATGCAGGAAGTTATTCATGAGACGGTCCTGCTCGACCGAGGGCAGAAACTTTTTCAGCAGCATCTTCTTAAAAGAGTCCCAGGAGCAGCCTTCCTTCAGAATCTCCTTTTCACGAATCCACCAACTCTTTGTTAGGCCTTTTAACTGATAGGCTGCAATCATAACCTTCTGGGCTTCTAGAATTCCGGAATATGAAAACATCTCTTCGATGGAGATGATCCAATCATCTAAAATCATGAAGTAGGCACTCCCGTCATAAGTAGGAGGTCTCAATCGTTGGAAATGTGAGATGAAATTCATCTCTGGTGGTAGCGTCACCGGGGGTTAGAAAGGAGCAGGGGCATCAGGTATGGCTTGATCCACGGCAGGATCTCGCACTAAGGGTTATTGTGTGGGAGCCACGGATGTTGGGATTTGTCTCCACAATACCTCAGATTTGTAGGAAGTCAGACCTTGAACTAATATGAATTAAGGTGTATTTGATATTGTGTTTGAGTTGTATGTGTGCAGGTTCTTATTGCCAAGTGTAGACCAATGTCAGTCTATAATGGGTCACCAAACACAGGACCATACAATGTAATTCCTCATTGTGTGATCCAAGGTGTTGGCTCATGTATAGCCTCTCGATTGGGATACACTTCATCAACATGCACTTGGACTATGGAGTTTTAAAGTCTATCTCAGAAGAATTTTCTAAGTCCACATACTCGAGTACTTCTATAGTATACTCGAGTAAGTGAGTCTGTACTCGAGTAGGTTGGACTACTTACTCGAGTGGATTCTCTATTTACTCAAGTATGAAAGCTTATACTCGAGTAGATTTTCCTTCACTCGAGTAAGTGATACCTTATACTCGAGTAGATGGTTAGTTACTCGAGTAAGCATTCTGGTTGTACTCGAGTAGATATGGACTTCTTATCCTAGAAAGTCTCTAAGTCCTCATACTCGAGTAGTTCTCTAAAATACTCGAGTAAGTAACTCTGTACTCGAGTAGACTGTTTGTCATACTCGAGTAGGTTAGTGGTCACTCGAGTAGTTTTCCTTAGATACTCGAGTAGTCTATCTTCCCCATACTCGAGTATCTCAAACTCTTATACTCGAGTAGTTCTTCAAGTCTTATCTGAGAAATTTTTCTAAGTGCTTATACTCGAGTATATTTGCTCATACTCGAGTAGGTTCTCTAAGTCACTCGAGTATTGATCCCTGAAGCACTTGAGTAGTTTCTATCTTGATACTCGAGTATATTCCTCATACCCACTCGAGTATGTAACATCTTACTCGAGTATGTCTCTGTCTCTCGAGTATGTCTGTTCGAATTTCCTAAATTTCTCTAAGTCAAGTTTCTTTGTGTATTTTCAAATAGTCCTTTCTGATAGGTCCACGTGTCATCCTTAATGATGTTTATGATTATTGGAGACCACCTATAAATATGTCTTTTCAGACTTGACTAAACACACGCATTTACAGAGATTACTTTTTAAGAAAGAGAAAATCCCGAAAACCCTAATCTTTCTGTCCGCCGCCATTACTGTTTTCGGAAGAAGCTCTGGATCGTCGTTCTCACACCGCTGCTATCGATCTCAGTTTCTCCAGCGATCCAGACTCAAGAAGAATCATCCGATCACGTCGTGCTTCATCGATCTCTGATATTTCTATTCGATCGTGGTGATTCCAGATTTCAGATCTCCGGATTTCGGTCGTCTTCCTCAACCTTTTTCTATCCAAGTCGAAAGCTCTCAACGAAGAAGACAAAGCCAAAGATCCATATCTGTATTATTTTGTTTGTATTTTTCTTCAAACAATTTCATTGTAGGAGATTTATCTCCGAGTGGTAGGAAGTTTTATCTTCCGAGTGTAGATCTGTTTGGGATCGAGTTTTGTAGGAACGTAGTTCTGAGGTGTAGGATTGGTTTGCAATCCGAGATAGTGGAGTAGTCGAGTCTAGTGATTTACTAGATCAGTGAGGAAAGTGGACGTACCCAAGATTGGGTAACCACTATAAATCTCTTGTTGTCTGTGTGATTGCTTGATTACTTATCTGTGCTGTGTTAATTTTTTATTCCGCATTTGGCACGTATTTCACATATTCACCCCCCTCTAGGTGATTTAGGTTGACAACTTAATTCTCTCAACGGATAACAAGGTTTGAATTTGCGATTGCATCGCAACTACTTACCTTGACAGAGCCTCGTTGCTCTGTCGTAAACTCTCGATCAACACATCACTCTGCGCACCTGATGACTCACCCTCCGACTGGGGAGTCGACCTCGTCGCAATACGCTTTGGCAGCATTTCTAAAAAGGCAAACGAACAATCCATCAAAATCTTATATGGCAACTAGGGCAAATAAAACTAGTCTACACCATACTTAAAAGACACTTGCTTAAGCTGTCACTTGCTCTGGGATTATATGATGATGATATATCCTACTCAGGATGATATCCAATCATCCTATTGACTCATTTGCCTATAATATGAATGCATGGCTTCTTTACTCTTATTTAAAATCATGTGTGTACATATGTCATCATGTAAATCTTTAGCTTGGCATGTTGTGCTTATGTTATGTTATGCTATGTATGCAGTGTTATGCATCCTAAAAAGGCATTAATGCATGTTATGAGCGACGTATACATGAAATATTATGCATCTCATACTACATAACATTGCATGCAACGAAAAAAAAGGAAAACGTGTTAATGGGCATTCATGTGGTGAGGTTATGCATCTCATACTACATAACCCTCACATGTTGCCACCTATGGTGGATCCATATACAAACACATATTATGCATCCCATAATACACAATATGCCTCGTATACTTCTAATCATGCTTATGAGTGTAGTGTTCATTCTTAAGCCAAGACATACTGATGACACATCGGTGTGTGTATGATATGACGCTAAAGAACTAACACTAACAAGGGAAGGTTGCCCGACCAATTGTCAAGCAACCTCCCTCTGATACCAACTGTCACAACCCGCATTTTCATCGCAAATAATAACATAACAGAGTAAGGGAAAATGTGCGTCATAATGCACGGTCAGCAGGAGATAACTGCAGACGCTCAGGCAAACACCTACTTAATCATGAAGAAAAATTGTTTAAGTTATTTTAAGGAAAAAATTAGTTAAGTGCAATAGTTATCCGTATCCCTCGGCTTAAAGGCTCATTTAGTACACGAATAAAAATATAATTATACGCTGTGGAAAAATGCTTATTTAGATTGACTCCAACATCCTACATAAGTATAAACGTCCCCAAAGGACAACTCATGTTATGCATGACTCTAAATTTATAATAGCAGTAAGGATAGCTTTTACGGTCGCTAAATATAACAAGTTAGGGTTTTTAAATTATGCAGTGCATGATATAATGGTAATAGGTTTTATTCTTAAAAATACCTAACATGCATTCCTAGCATAAATCCTCTCAGAGAGCAAGTAATCCACATCCACATAGAGGGAAATAAGCAGCTAGCAAGTATCAAACAAATAACAAAACTGTGGGCGCCAACAATTGACACGAACCCACTAACAGTAAAGTAAGTCTGAACCAGTAACTAAATAAACAACAGTTTACCTCGTTGAGATGAGGTAACACCCACCGCAAACACTACCGCCCAGAACACCAAAACTAGCTCTGCTACCTGCTACTGCTCTGAACCTGGGGCATTCCAAAGACAGAACACCTCAGCAAGAAAGTACAAATGGTGGCAGAGAATAAATAAGCCAAAATAAACAAAGATCAAGGGGTACCAACCCAAGACCAATAATACTGAAATAATGCATCGAACAAGAAAAGAGAGAAATACTACGTGAATCATGATGTACTCCGACAAATACATCAGATTTCCCAAGGCAAAAAAAGGAACAAAAATAAGTAAAAACATAAGAAAGAAAATTTAACTACCTTTACTAAGCACATGTGGTCGACTCTACCCCAAAAACACGGGCGAGGTGGTCACTCAAATGGACACACCCCTCACGAATATTTTATCCGCTTAACTGCGAGGGAGTCTCAAACTCTCCACCATACACCATAGATGCCCAAAAACCCGGTAGACTTCCATAAAGTACAATATAGGAGTCAGAAAATACGAAGGTGGTTTTTTTTATCCACTAACTCCCGCAATTTTAGAAACCCAAAGAAGCCACAACACATACATATATATATCTTGAGATTTGGCTCGTCAGATTCTACTTGACACTTTTAGTTTCAAGTCATGGTTGATCAACCCTTAAGAACGATTTACAATCCTAAATAACACTAATCCATTCAATAATGAAATCTAAGCCGCTTAAAGCCATCAATAAGACACTTCAAGAATGATCAAACATACCCGGACAAAAAAATCAAGTTAACCATGACACAACGTACAACCTCATGTGATCATTGATAAGGTTAATCATAACAATAATTTGGAAGAATAAGCGTAGAAAATTTTAAGGAATAAGAAAACATAGCCGTTACTATCAAATCGGACAAGGAGAAATAAGATGAAACCACCACTTGCCTTGTTTTACCGGAAAAGTCCTCTGAATCACTCCACGTTGTAGATTGGGGAAAAAGAACACGGGAGGAGTTGAAATCTAAACAAAAATGGCCAAAAAGGGGGTTAGGGCCGAAAAACCCTACCGAGAAAACTCAAGGAAGGGGGAAAAATTTACCACGATAGCGAAGCTCTCGGTGAGAGCTTTTCGGATCTATATTCGGATAAAGATTTCGAGCACCGGAGCGCCGTCGGCGGCCACGGGAAGGTTCACGAAGTATTTTCTCTCTCACGCTCACGCCGCTCTGGTTCGGGAGTAAAAAGAATCGGAGAAGAAGAAGTTCTGACCAAACCTAAGTCCAAATATATATATATATATATATATATATATATGTGTGTGTGTAACACCCCTACCCGTTACGTGCAACATAGTAGAAGGTCCGGCCGGGGCCCCACACTATGTCTTACAAACAGGCGGAGACATTACGAAGTAATACCAAATACGCATCCTATCACAGAGCATTCTAGCGGAAGTTTAAAGGGTTGCAAGAATGAACTCAAACATCAACACAGAAGTCCACAGCTAAACCAAACATGCCATAATATAAACCACAAGTACGGCCTTATGGCCTATTACAAGTGTTACTCTTTATACAAGAAGGTATCTTCCATACATCGGCACGCAGGCCGGCCACACATGAGTTCTTATACAAGGTACAAAAATAGCCTTCAAGGGCTAGCACTCAGCAGTAGCAGCTTAGGGTCTTCCACCCTCATCCCTACTTGGCCCTTCTTGACCTGCACGCAAAAGATCCACCAAGCAGTGGCAAACAAAGCAACAGTCAGCATTTGGCTGACCATTTATAATGACCCTGTCCCTGGCACGGGACAGCAGAATTCCTTCCCTGCATAGCACTTATATACAATCAAAAGGGTATGCTTTAGCACATCACACTTGTACGCCCGTACAAGTCATCATCCATCACAAATGTCGGCACGACGGCCCGACGTTCCGTGCTCTCAGGGCACATTATCGGTGTACCGGAAAACCAGGGTCCCACCACCGTTCAGAGGTCCCAGACATGACGGCAATTTGTGAGCATTCCAATCCTCCATGGCTCAAATAGCCGAAGCGATTCTCATTCTATGATCCTAACAGGGCCTTAAGCACCCCACGGTTAGACAACCAGAACGCGGGTACAGATCAACCTTTCCCGTAGCTCACATACGTCAGACGTCGATCCGGACTGACACGGGTACAGCTTCACCTTGCCCGTTCTCCACACAGGCTTTTCCACAGTTGCAGCCCCACCGGCTCAACAAGTAGTATTCACAACTACAAGGGTTGAGATCACACAGCATCAACCCATCCACATACTATCCTGCTGCACCAAGCTGCAGGTTTCCACCAAGAACATCACACGCATCACAATAATACAGAGTCTTGCTCTGATATGCATACAAGCATCACCAATCCGGACCAACCTATTCAGATGGGCTTCACACAGCATGCCTACCCGTACTTCTCGCTTCCGGGACTAAGCCAACAAGGATCAGGGGATGGAGTTCAACATCCCAAGAGAATTCAACTCTACCTTTGTAGAGGATTCATGCATATGCAAAAAAGAAGGATTTCACAAATCCAAGGAGGAAGTCGTTACCCTTGGAGGACGTTTTGGAGCCATGGCAAGCACTGCTTGGAGCTCTGCCTTCCCGAATATGGCCTCCGATCGCGAATTCGAGCTTGGACTAGCTGGATCTCCCTTTCCTTCCTCCTTCTTCTTCTTCCTTCCTTCTTCCTCTTTCCTTCTCTCACTTAAGAAGATAAAGTGAGGAAAAGCTTACTGGTTCGGGGTCTTAAAGGGGCTGGAAAAACTGAAGACCACCGGATCTGGAAAGAGGGAAACAAACGGCCGAGATCTGCAGAAAAAGTCAATTTCGGCCCTGACACGCCATGTGACACGCCCGTGTCACAGGCCGTGTCCCTTAAGCGGCCCTTAAGCGGCAAAGAACCGCCTCACCATACAGGTTAAACACGCCCGGGACCACCGCCTAACCTGACACGGCCTGAGACACGCCCGTGTCTCTGGCCGTGTCGCCTCTCTCGACGAATCTCGTCGATCGCCGAGATTAGTCTCGCCGATCGTCGACATGATCTCGCCGATCGTCGAGAAGGACACGCCCTGTGACACGCCTGTATCACAGGCCGTGTCGCCTCTTCTCGTCAATCGTCGATCACAATGCTCAACGATCGTCGAACGCACGACCTGCAGAAACTCGAGGATGACACGCCCTGGGACACGCCCGTGTCTCAGGCCGTGTCACTCCAAAAACACCTGAAACCCAACTTTGAAACTTACTCGAGAACAGCTCGAGTATTTGCTTGACATGCCCTGGGACACGCCCGTGTCCCAGGCTGTGTCACTTGGCCTGAAAACCAAAACTGGGTTTTGGGGTATTACTATATATATATATATATATATATATATATATATATATATATATATATATATATATATATATATATATATAATGTAAAAGTACTTATAAATTTTTGTGTCTATATACAAGAAAACGTGTAGTTTATGAGTGGCTACGGGAAAACCAAAAATAGAGGTCTAAGACAACTTCAAATCGAAAAGTGCCCAACATGAATATTGTAGATCTCGTCGAGACGAACAAATATTATGTTGACCATTGTTTCGTGAGACACCGTTTTGACCCTCAAAACGGTGTTCGAACACAGACTGTACAGAACCACTCGAGAGGAAACAGACTTCTCGAGAGAGAGAGAGGTTGGCTCTCGAGAAATACATTGGTTCTCGAGAATAAAAGCCATAGTTCTCGAGAGGGACATCATTTCTCAAGATGGAGAGGCTAAGGCTCTCGAGAATCACATTAGTTCTCGAGATCAAAGGCTTAGAACTTGAGAGAATCAATCAAACAGGCTACCTGAGAGCAGTCTCGGGAGAATAAAAAATAGAGGTCTAAGATGGCACCAAATCAACAAGTGTCCAACATAAAAGTTGTATATCTAGTCGAAACAAACAAATTTTATGTTGACCATTGTTCCATACAGTGTCATTTTGACCCTCCAAAATGCACCCGAACACAGACTATACAGGACTACTCGAGAGAAAAGGGGGCTTCTCGAGAAATAAAGTAAAGTTCTCGAGAGAAACTCATAGTTCTCGAAAACAAAACATCAGGACTCGAGATAAACATGTATTTCTCGAGAATAAAACCATATTTCTCGAGAATAAACATTAGTTCTTGAGAACAACAAAGGATTTTCAGGTAGAAATCAATAGTGCAGCTTATTTACGAGCAGTTTTGGTAAAATTGTAAATAGGAGTCTAAGATGGCTTCAAATCAAAATGTGGTCAACATAAAAGTTGTAGATATCGTCGAGGAGAACAAATTTCATGTTTACCATTTTTTATATACAATGTCGTTTTGACACTCAAAACGGCGCTCTAACGCAGGCTAAAACAAACCTCTCGAGAACAGCAAAGGACTTCTCAAGAACAGCAAAGGACTTCTTGAGAACAGCAAAGGACTTCTCGAGAACGGCATAG
The DNA here is from genome assembly GCA_039513925.1 of Platanthera zijinensis. NCBI lineage: Eukaryota > Viridiplantae > Streptophyta > Magnoliopsida > Asparagales > Orchidaceae > Platanthera > Platanthera zijinensis. The sequence continues at coordinate 71,011,643 of CM077094.1, read as the reverse complement.
GACTTCTCGAGAACTGCATAGGACTTCTCGAGAACTAGGACAGACTTCTCGAGAACTAGGACAGAGTTCTCAAAAACATTAAGTCAGACTTCTCGAGAACGATTGGGAGTTCTCGAGAACGAAAAGGGGGATCTCGAGTACAAGCTGAACAAATTGCAGAAGTTCTGATTTGACCAATATTTTGGAATGAATCGTTGACTCTACGAATTAGCAGTGTAGACAACCTTAAAATCCTACATACCATTCTCTAGATATTAAATCACGTGGCGAGACTCCAAAAATTCTCGGATTGCGACGAAACTTGACAAGCAAGTCCAAAATTTCAAAATGCAAAAAAATTCCCAATTACAACAAGAATTCGGCCGACTCGACCGCACAAACACAAAAATGCCTTAACGATATTGCACCGCCAACTCGACGTTAAAAGTAACGCCACGACGCCGTAAATATGACGTTTCTCATTTAAATAAAATCATCGAAAAATCGGGGGCGTTACAGTCAAGGTCCTTTGGGACAACTGTGGTCGTAAGGAGCTGTCTTGGGAGCACGAGCAAACTATGAAGGAGGAGTTCCCTGAGCTTTTTTCCCTAAGGTAATCAGATGTACTGTTTACTTTTATATTTTTCCTGTAACGTCAAATTTTAGAACGAACTTTCTTTAAGTGGGGAGATTTGTAACGCCCCAAATTTCCAAAGATGCTTATCTGGGGTTTACCGCTCGGCGGTAACTATTACCGTGTGGAGATAGCTTCAGGATTTTGTCAAGCGTGTCGAGTTCTCGAGAAAATGTCGAGCTCTCGAGAAAGTGGTTATCGCGCAGAGTAAGGTTGTTATCGCGTGGCGGTAGCATGGGGAATTTATTTTGCAGACCCCTCAGGAAGCTATCGCTCGGTGATAGTGTTACTGCAGGCGATAGCTGGGTCAATTTAATTGATATGGATCTAGGGATTTTACCGCGTGGTGGTAGAAGTTAGCGCGCGGCGATAGCAATCGTAACTAATGCTCTCTATTGCTCGGCGTTAGCAGCCTATCGCGCGGCGGTAGCATTTTGGAAATGACTTGGCCACGTGTTGGCCTGTAATAGGAGGGTTTGGGCAGTACCGCGCGGCGGTAGCATCGTATATATGCCTGTTTAGCCATTTTCACTTCATTTCTCTTTTGGGTTTGGGGTCAACATGTTCTTCTTGGAGGAGAAGCAGCGGCGCCGGATAGTGATCTCTCCGTCGTTAAAGTTCCGGAGCCCCAATTACGCAAGCCGAGTGCAGATCTGTAGAGTCAAGGTCATTGCGGTCGCTTTCATCCGTCTAGATCTTTAGCATGGCACCAAAGAGAAGGCAAAGGATAATGATTCTCAACTTGGACATGTGAATTTCTCTTACGTTTGCATAGGAAAACCTCTCCAGCGAGTGTGCTGTAAGCTTGAGGTATTCCTTCGGGTAGATATGGATTATCCCCGTAGTTTTGCAAATAGAGTTCGGAATCGAAGTACAGACATAGGCATGGTGTGTGAAGCCCATTCGGATGGGTTGTTCTGGATTGGTGATGTTTTCATTATGCATATATTGCCAGAGAAGACTCTGTGCCGTTTGTTTTTTGGGTTTCTACGTGGTAGATTGCAGTAGGAAGCCTTAGGGACTAACCCCAAAGAGCACCCAGAAAACTGGGCAGAAACACATTTCTGCCAGGTACTGCGCAGCATTAATGATACCGTCGGAAGTAGCTCTGTGAGAGAGCTATTGTGAGGCCTATCTCGCGGAGACCTGGGGGCCAGTATGTGGGGCTGAGAGATCTGGGAGCCCAGCTTGGTCGCCTGAGAACCAACCTTGTGCATAAACGGGTTATGTATTATTGTATGAATGATACATCGGGAATTGGGGAGGCTTACCCACGTCGATGACTTAAATTGACGTGGTGATGTGAGCAACGGGTTGAGCTGAACCATACCTGCTCTATATGGTTCGGTTAAAGAGACTTAATGTATGTGGCACTTACCGGGCGCATAGAGGGCGAGTCTTAGGCTTCGGCCAAAAAAACTTAAATACTCATGATGGTTGTCGTCCTTGGGGCGGCGGTGAAGCCTCTGAATGGACCGAATTCACCGAGAATGTGCCCTAAGAGCACTGGGTGTGTGGTCATTCATGCATGCGCCTGTTATGAAGTGTGCTTAAATTGCACTTTCATTTTTATGTTGGGTTTTGCTAATACAATTACAGGGAAGGAGCATCGCCGCCCCGAGTAAAGGGTAGGGTCGTTATAATTTGGTCAGCTTTAGCTTACCGTTCCCTTGTTTTGCCCCTGTGTGGTGGATTGTTCTTGTAGGAACAGGTGAGACTATTAGCAAGTAGCGGGTTGAAGCCCTTGATGTTGTGCTGGACCTTGAAGTCCATAGTGAAGTGTTTTATTTTCTATGTTCATGTGTGGCCGGCCTGCGTGCCGATGTATGTAAAACACTTATTGTCTAAGTAAACGTTTGTAAGGCCTTAAGACTAAGACTCTTTGTATATTTGTATTTCATTCCTGATTTGGGTTACAGTGGACATTCATGATTCTGTGATGAGTTCTTATAACATATTTAAAAGCTTGCGCTAGAATGCTCTGTGTTAGGTCTCGAAATTTTTTTAATAGTATTTTGGTATTAATATGTAACTGCGCTGACTGTTCATGGAATATGCCATGGGGCCCCGGCAGGACCTTCTGTTATATCCCATGTGACGGATGGGGGTGTTACACGTCGAGTGAGTTGTCCTCACTCGACGCTTTTGGACTTAACCAAAAATATTCCTTGCCAATGTTGAAGCTTTGACTGTCTGAGCTTTACTGGATGCTTCTTTCTTCAGGCATCGAGTGAGTTGTCCTCACTCGACGCTTCTGGACTTAACCAAAATTCTTCTTTGTCAACATTTTGGCTTTGACTGCCCATATTTTACTCAGCGCTTTTTGACATCTGGCATTGAGTGAACTGGCTTCACTCAATGCCTGTGGACTTAGACAAATTTCTATCTTTCCAGCTTTCTTCTTTGTGTCCACCTGTCATTGTAACTTAGACAACCTGTCTAATCATTATGAAAAAGAACATCCTGCACATATTGAACTTAGAGCATGCATCAAAGACATCTATATGTATACCATTGACTTGTTTGACTTCTACTTATCTGGGACATTGTGATCAATAGACCTAATAATATGGGACAGCAGCAACTCCCCTCGATATTCAGGAAACACTGTAGGTCAACTCGACAATACCACCAAACAGCAACACGGGTTGATATGGGGAACACTCCAGGAACTTAAGCAAACATGAGCAAAATATCGAGAGATAGCCTCGACGATATGGAAACAACATCACAGCGACAAAAAGAAGAAATTAGGAGGAGGCACACTAGACGATACACATAAATTTAACTTTCCTTCTCACTTTTCATACATTGAAATTACTAGTATATGTTTGACTTTAAGAAGGGTTTTTTTATTGATGTTTTGTTTTCATGTTTGCAGGCTATACTCAAGAAAAGTCCTTCAAGAAATATTAATGTGCAAAACTTTTGACTCTCTATTTTTGGGGTTATATTTACTCTTATTGCAATATTTGATAAGGACTTTGATATTGTTATTTCCAAGTTCTAGATTCCAAACGGGAAATTGATGCCGTGGTTTTTTTTGTCATAAATACATTTATTTATTTATTTATTTTGAGAGATGCTTCTTTCATGAGTACTCATTCATTACTATTTGCATGATCCTTAACGATGCACTCAGGTATCTTATTTCTGCCTTTCTATAATACCCTCAACACTCTTCCTCATATTTTTTTAAAAAATTTCAGAAATTGCTTATAGTGTTAATCATGTTGATTGTGTTTACAATGAAATTGTTATTTTTGTGGTCCTGAAATATGCTAATAATATTGTGATGGTAAGCATGCACATTTGTATAAGGGATAGGTTCCAGTTCTATAAATAAATGAATAAACAAAATAATTTCTTCTCAATTAGCAATAAAGTGAGTCTCTGGGATATTTACCAAATATATAATAAACAATCAAGGTTGAATTTTTTTTAGACTAGTCTTAAAGAAGATGGATTGAACAAAAAAATTTGATAGGAATTTTTTTCTTCCTTAGGCATCTTCACTGCACTGAGAAAAAAATGAAGTGTCTAGAACATTTACGTTGACTTTTACTTATCCAATTTCCCTAAACTCGAAGAATCATGTAATATGCACATAGAGACAGGCGCGCACGTGCGCGCACAGACACATATATCTATCTATCTATCTATATATATATATATATATATATATATATATATATATATATATATATATATATATATATATACGATTTCCCGACACGGGGCTCCTCCCCTATGGCTACGCGCCACAGTACACGGCCCGTGACGTCGGGCTTCGCCCGCAGCCTACTGGCTTCTCCCACCCATGACGGGTCGTTGCGTGTTGCGCCCGCATCTAGGCGCGACAATACCTGGATGGCGTCGGCGAGCTACGCCCTTATTCATGTCGGCTGCGCTCCCTTTTGAGCGGGCTAAAAATAACGAATGTAAATGCAAGTATAATTAAAATTAATACCTGAGTTCATGTATAGTACATGAGAATTATTTGGCATACCTCTCTATCATTTTTTTCCTACGTAGCTTCTCTCTGATTGTGGCAATGTCATAGCTCTTCGACATCAACTATGTCTTCGATCTTGTAGTGATAATAAAAAGTAAAGGATGGTGTAATAGTCAAGAACGAATGGCATAACACAAATAAATAGCATGGATCAGTTCTTACTTATAGTTGTTTGAATTCCTGCAATAAGATGATTAAGCAAAGAGATCTTTAGAGACGAAAAAATATGATAACTATAATTTAAAAAAGTCAAGAATATTCATGGCAACTAATATTGGTAATAAAAAAAATCATAAATTCAACGGGAATAGTCTCAACGTTCAGCATATACAAAAATCAAATTACTTAAATATACTCAGCAAGACATGATTGAAAGAACCAAATCCAATGGAAATCCTTTTTCAAGCATGTTATGAGAATCTCAACTGCAATTTCTATGCTTCCTGACCTACAAAGATCGCCAATTAAAGCATTATAAGTTACAATATTAGGGTAAAAACCATATTGCATAATCATGTTTAGAATTTGACTTCAAAATCCATGTTTAAAAGCTAACTCTTCAAGCCATTTTCAACGGTCAAGTGGTTACGACCGCATGAATCGGACCATAATTAGGATCTGATTCATGCGGCTATAACCACTTGACCGGTGAAAATAATTCCTCCCAAACAGAGCCTTAATCAAATGGAGAATCGTGTTTTTTATCCCAGCTTTCTTGAAGTCGTGCCTCAATTATAGCCAACATTGCTCTTAATAATATAAATTTTCACTTCATAACATGCCATAATTTCCTGTACGTTGACAGCGAAGTAGAACTTTTACATAAAGTGAACGGATTTTAACGGATCTCTACTTAAATATCAATAGCAAATATATAGAAGAAAAAATTGATAAGAAACTAAATATTAAAAAAGGAAAGAATTCACTAAAAACATAATACTTGTGCATTCCAGAGGAGATAACCACTCCCAAGACCCTCTAGCTAATTTAAAGAATTTAATCCACAAAGCATATGGTATTTTTTGTATAAGGTCTCATTTTCTTATAATTGCAAAATAACAAAACAAATTTCACAAAAATCATAGAAATTCCACACTCATTCCATGGTACAGTGCCATCAAAGTCAGAGATGTATAAGAGCAGCAGGATGGTCAAACAATGGAATCCAAAAAAAACTTTTATGTAATATTACTAAGGAAAATTTGCAATTGCATCTCCATTTATAATTATGTGTTAAGAAGAAGTGTTGTTAGAGATGGAATGAAGAGTAAATGGAGAGGAATCTAGAATGAAAAGGAATATGAAATTGTAAGCAGACACCAATTCAACATTTACTCAAGTTTTAAACTCATTAAAGAAGTTGAAGCAGTTCTAAAATCATTTAGCTAAGTTGCAACAATAATAATTGTCCTTAGAACCACAGTGGAGTCCCATCTTTACTAACAAATTGGTACATTGCACCATAGATTCATTAAAGTATTATACAAAAAAAAATTGATTACTCTATGATTTAGTGTTCTGTTGTGGAGGCATGTGATTGCAAAGGTTTTACCTCAACACTTTAAACCCCCACTTCTCCCTATGTCTCCGCCACGATTGTAGGAAAAATTTTACACATCAAGTCCCTTGCATGGGGCTACGCTTCTATGGCCAATTGTAATAGTACCTTGATCTCAATAGTTCCTCGACCACGTCGCATCCGCCGCTCGCAAATAATGACTTGAATGTAATTAAGCCGCAAATGCAATGTTTTATTTGGTGTCATTGTCTACTCATCTATACAGCAGGCATAATGTTCAGGATATGAGTAGTGGATAAAAATGAAACTAAAAAAATCTTAACTAAATAAATAATGCATCAAAAGTGAAGACTCCATTGGACAACTAATCAAACACATGAAGAAGAACTAATTCAAGGTAATGGGTTTAGGTACAACATTAGCAAAACTAATGGTTTTGTGACTTTGTCACAGTATTAGAAAAACTTTTTTGATTAATTTCATATGATATCAAAAAATAAAACTTGCAAAAACCAAATAAGGTGAATTCGGTCATGAGCAGAAAATCATAATTGCAAAATAACAGGGTGAAATTTCATTCATATGTAAGCTCTAACATTATTTATAGAAATAAAATAACAGGCTTTGCCGAAGGTTTGAAGGGCACGGTGTTGGCTAGATCTTCAGAAGTAGTGGATCTATTGATGCCGGGATTTCGTGAAGCAGAGGCGTCCCCGTTGAAAGAAATGGGTGTGAGGGAGTACCTGATGCAGAGGCTGAGAGGAGGAAGTACCTGATATGGAGGTTGAGAGGAGGGAGCAGTCTGGACTGATAAGAGGAGGCGCATATCTTCTCTTGGGTGAAAGAGATCTACGAGGACGTTTACGGGTTGAGGATAAGAAGAATCAATGACAGAAATCGATTGAGGGTAGAGGGTGTGAGGGAGATCCGAGTGAAGAACTTACTTGTGGAGCCTTTCCGTATTCCTATCGTCGTTTGCTTGCCCTGCAGCCGACAGGGTAAGGAAGGAAGAATGGAGGAGATGATTTTTCCCTAATCCAAGTAATGAACTTACTTGTTGGAAGGCAAGGCAGGAGGCTGACGGATGTTGCGATAGGGTTGAGGATTGAAGAATGTCGGAGAGGCAAGAGGCCGACGAATGTTGCGACAGGGGTGAGGGGTGAAGAACGCCGAAGATGATTTTGCCCTAATCTTGTGTGAGTTAAAGGAGCGGGATTTCTTTAAGCTTGGCAAACGGGAGGCAAGCAGGTCAAGGAGAAGAGCGCTAAGAGGTAGAATTGCGTGAATAGGGTTTCGTGTTTTTAATCTTGGTGAACGGGAGGCAACATTTGGGATGGATGGCCAAGATCTAAAAATTTGACCTAATTGGATGGTTAAGATGGAAGGAAGAAGATCTCATGAATTTCAAAACTACTTCTTTACAATATATAAAGATATATATATATATATATATAAGGGTCCGGATCTGCTACGAAGAATCCCGCGTGCAAAGATGCGAAGAAGATGCAATGCAGCGGTTGCAGGCTCACCGACCACCGGGTGGCCGGCATTCGTCGGCGTTCTCGATGACGTTCAACGACGAACGTCAGCAATCTGGTGGCCAGTGAACCCGCAACCGACGGCGCCTCTACTGCAAAAAATGCTTTGTTCTCAATGCCGTCGTCGGCGGCTGCGGGCTCTGTTTTCATCGAAGAACCCCGAGCGGCCGGTGCCCGGCGAGCCTGCAGCCACCGCCTGCGGCGTTGAGAACAGGTCGGTCGTTGGATGTAGGTGTCCGATGCGGCAAATGGACGGCGAATCTGGCTCATTTGCATCTTCTCATATCATCTTCTGCGCATATGAATTGAATCCTATATATATACATATACATACGTATATGTATATATGTACATATATACATATACGCATGTATTTGTATATATGTACATATATACATATACGCATGTATATGTATATATGTACATATATACATATACGTATCTATATGTATATATATACGTGTGTATATATATATATATATATATATATATATATATATACGTATATATATATATATATATATATATACACGTGTATATATATATATATATATATATATATATATATATATATATATATATATATATATATATATATATATCTTTAGATTATAAGGGAGGACCTAATGAGAGGGTGGTGTAACATTTAAATCCCAAAATTTCCTCATTAAATCATATATTTTGACTTAATTTGGGGGCTTTTTCGTCTTTCGGATGGATTATCACTTAATTCATTTTAAGATCGTCATGTCCGCTACCTCAAAAATCCCGATATTCTCTGTTTCTTCCCCACTTCATCGGCGCAGGTAGGTCTTTTCCTCTTTGCTCCTCCGAAGTCGTCCTTCCATCCCGCCGCCTCCGGCGTCGAAGCCTTCCGTCGAAAGCTACTGTCTTCCACAACTCCAGCGATCTCTCATTAGTAAGTCTTCACAGCGATCTCTCATATGTGTGTGTGTGTGTGTGTATATATATATATATATATATATATATATATATATATATATATCTCTTTAGATTATAAGGGAGGACCTATTGAGAGGGTGGTGTAACATTTAAATCCCAAAATGTCCTCACTAAAACATATATTTTGACTTAATTTGGCGGCTTTTTCATCTTTCGGCTGGATTATCACTTAATTCATTTTAAGATCGCCATGTCCACTACCTCAAAAATCCCGATATCCTTTATTTCTTCCCCCACTTCATCGGTGCGGGTAGGTCTTTTCCTCTTTGCTCCTCCGAAGTCGTCCTTCCATCTCGCCGCCTCCGGCGTTGAAGCCTTCAGTCGAAAGCTAGGGTCTTCCACAACTGCAGCAATCTCTCATTAGTAAGTCTTCACAGCTTTCTCATACTTTTTACATCTTTTTCCTGATCCAGGGAAAAAAGTGTCAGAAAGAACCTGGGGAGCTGCACTGTTCGTCCGCGATAAAATCCCGATACCCCTTTTTCTTCTGCGCAGGTAGGGCATCTACTCAAAATCACGAAATCCCGTCTCTTCCCTCTCCCTCGCCTCGCCTCGCCTTTCCTTCATCCGTCGATCAATCCACGATCCATCAATCGTGATCCGCCTTCTTTCTCCCAATCGCGAGAGCCCATCGCACGAACAGCTATTTTTCGGGCTTATGTCTAGTTCATTTTTTGCTTCTTCCTCCTGATCGCAGCAATGAGCTCCTCCACAGGTTACGTCTGATGGACCGATATTACTATTTTACTACACATATGAAGGAAGAACAGAGCATAGAAGATAAAGGAGATTGATATTTTATTGATTTCAAATGATACATCTCATATGGTATTTATACTAATCAAAGGATACTTCTAGAATGATAATTAATGTTGTTATCTCCTAGGCGTTGGAATACTAAGGGTTCTTAACATTAATTGGAATACAAAGAGGTTTTATCATTAATATTTCTTAATAAGTAATCAATGCAAATTTCCATTTTACATCCCCTCTAAATCTGAATTGCAGAAAATGTCAATCTTCGATCTCAGCTCGATGAATCGTTCCCGAGGTAAGGGCTTTGTTAAAATGTCGGCGAGATGTGACTTGGTAGGGCAAAATTCCAACTGTACTGCCTTCTTCTCGAGTAGTTCTATTATGAAATGGAATCGGATGTCTATATGCTTGCTTCGGCTGTGATAAACTGGGTTCTTAAGTAGTGCGATTGCAGATGAGTTGTCGCAGTAGATTTTTACTCCTTCTGTCTCCTTCCTTTCTTCTCCTTCTATTTCCTTTTTGAGTCGATGAAGCCGTATGGCTTCACATGCAGCGGTGTTGAGTGCCATGTATTCGGTTTCAGACGTGGATAACGCCACTGAGCGATGTTTACGTGAGCTCCAAGTGATTGGGGAAGATCCAGCGAAGAAGATGTATCCCCTTGTGCTTTTGAGATCATCAATGCTTCCGGCCCAATCGGAGTCGGTGAATCCTTTTAGACAATTATCTTGGGTTGAATGATATAGAATTCCATAGTTTTTAATTCCCTGTAAGTAACAAAGAATTTGTTTTGCTGCGACAGAGTGAGCCTTTGAGGGGTCGCTCACAAATCTTGCGATTATGTTTATGACATTCTCAATGTCGGGTCGGGAGTTGGTAAGATAGATGAGACTCCCGACTAGACTTCTATAACCTTCTTTATCTGGTTCTTCTTCTTCTTTTGATCTACATGACAACTTTTTTTTGGTAGACATCGGAGTGATGGCAGGATTGCATTCCTCACTCTTATATTTCTTCAGCAGTGCTTTCACATATGTTTCTTGAGATAGAAAGATGCTCCCGGTTATCTGTTTTATTTGAAACCCCAGAAAAAACTTTAGCAATCCAAAGTCGGTCATCTCATAGTGGGCCTTCATGTTTGCTTTGAAGGTTTGGATCATCTCTATGCTAGACCCTATTACAGTGAGATCGTCAACATATAAACTTATGATTATTCTATCTTTACCAATTGTTTTGATGTAGAGGGTTGGATCTATTAGGCTTCTGATAAACCCTTCCTTCAGAAAGTAAGCATCAATGTTCTTATGCCAGGCCCTTGGTGCCTGCTTGAGTCTATACAGCTCCTTAAGCAACTTGTATACCTTTTCTTCTTCACCTTTCTTCTCGAATCCTTGAGGTTGTACAACGTGCACTTCTTCAGTGATTTCACAATTTAAAAAAGCTATTTTTACATCCAGTTGGTATACTGGATAGTTGAACTGCGCAGCAATGGAAAGAATCAGACATATGGTTGTCATAGAGCTACAGGTGCGAACGTTTTATCATAGTCTTCTCCTTCTCTTTGAGAAAATCCCTTAGCCACGAGCCGTGCTTTGTTCCTCTGGATGTTGTCAGCTTCATTGTGTTTGATCTTATAGACCCACTTGAGTCCGATTATTGTGCGGTTTTTTGGTTTTTGGACAAGTTCCCAGGTGTTGTTTTTTTGTATTGCTCTTATTTCTTCTCTCATTGCTTCTTGTCATTTCTCATCCTTTACAGCTTCTTCAAAAGAGGGTGGATTGGTAGATAACATAGCAAACTCTTCATTCTGATATATTTCCTTCAGTGATCTATACTTCATGGGCTCTGAGTCAGAATCTTCAGACTCAGGTATCTCGATGTTGGTCTGGAGGGAATTTGGAGTTGCCTCCAACTCAACCGGGTGCTGAGAAAAGTGTAGAGAAGTTTCTTTGTCTGATGCCCCCTCTGATTCCCAGCTCCAAGCTTCTTCTTCATGGAAAGTGACGTCATGAGATACAATCAGCTTGTCGCTTTTTGGTTCTAGCAGTCAATATCCTTTGGTTTGGTCATTGTATCCTAAAAAGATACATTTTTTACTTGACTCATCAAGTTTGTCATGCTTTTTTATATTTTTATGGGCATAAGCAATCAAACCGATTGTCCTCAGGTGAGAAATGGAGGGCTTCTGCTTGAACAATGCTTCATATGGTGTAATAAGTGTAAGTGCTTTGGTGGGCACTCGCTTTAGTATGTATACAGCCGATGTGGCTGCTTCTGCCCAATAGCTTTTTGGTAAGCCCTTGTAAATCAGCATAGATCTGGTCATTTCAACTATGGTTCGATTGTGCCTCTCCACCACGCCATTCTATTGAGGTGTCCCTGGAGCTGTTAGTTCCCGGTGTATACCTGTTTCTTGACAAAAAGTATTAAAGTTAGTAGATAAAAATTCTCCTCCCCGGTCAATCCTCATAGTCTTTATATGCCTCTCTAGTTGTTTTTCAACTTGTAGTTTGAAGTTTTTGAATTGCTGAAATGCATCTCCCTTTTGCTCCAAGTGCATAATCCACATGTATCTACTGTGATCATCCACAATGAGTAGGAAATATCATTTTCATCCCAAAGATGGTGTGTGGGCTGGTCCCCATAAGTCCATATGAAGTAAATCCAGTGGCTGTGAGGCTCTCTTTCTTGCTGTCTGAGGGAATGGGAGACGATGAGACTTGCTCCTTGCGCAGGTATCACAATGTAGATCTGTCTTTAGCAATTTTGGTAGACCATCCACCAATTGGTGTTGAAGCATATGCTACAGTGAAGAAAAATTGAGGCGGCAAAGATGATTATGCCAAAGTCATATAGTCTTTTCTTCAGCACAAGTAAGTGCAACTTGTTTTGAGGGTTTGAGATCGATGATAAATATATTACTTGAGTTTAATTTTTATGTCCCAGCAATTTGATTTGAGTGAGGATAATATATGTGACACTGATTTTGATCAAAGATAACTCTGTAATTTTTTCTGAGCAGCTATCAAACACTAAGCAAATTTTGTGCTAGTGTTGGCACATACTGAACATCAACAATCTGCTTCTGAACTCCTTCTGCAGTTAGCAAAGAGACTTTTCCTCTTCCTTCTATGCTTTTCCTTTTTCCATCACCCAAAGTTACTTCAGCTTTAAAGGTTTTATCAATCTCAATGAAATAGGCTAAATCATTAGCCATATGACTTGAGCACCCACTGTCTATATACCAGTGGGTTGGTATTACTTCACTTTCTGTATTTTTACAAGCAAAGAGAAAATCTTCACTGGTTTCAGAAAACTTGGCTTCATCTTTACTTCAGTTTTGGGCTTGTACCAACAATTTTTCTCTGAGTGTGTTTGGATTTTACAGGTTTTGCAATGCCAAAAACATTCTTTAGTCGCATGGTTTTGTATTTTACAGATGGTGCAGTTTAGACTTATGGGTGATGATTCTTTATTTGCAAAATCTCTTTCTCATGGCTTCCTTTGTTTTGGATTTTTGAGAAATTTGCGGTCAGGATGTTTTTTCTTTTCCTCACTCTTGTTTCTAAAATTCATTTTTGTTTGAAATGCCTTCTCTAAGACAGGATGCTTAGTGAAGATTAAATTTTCATGGGATTGGAGTGATCCCAATAGCTCTGTCACAGACATTTCTTCAATGTCGTGTGACTCCATGATTACAGAAACAATATTGTTGTATTTCTTGGTGAGGGATCTTAGTATTTTCAACAATTTGAGATTCATTCAATTCTCCTCCCAATACTCTAATCTGATTCGAAATGTTGGTTATTTTGGCAAAATATTCGTGTGAGGTTTCACCTTTCTTCATAGTCATAGCATCAAACTGGCGCCTAAAAGTTTGGATTTTAATTTTTAGTACCTTTTTATTTCCCTTGTACTCATCTTCAAGTCGTTGCCATGCTTCATGGGAAGTTTTGGATCCCATAATTCTTGGATACATGTTTGTTGAGACGCCTTGCTGAATAAGATGCAAAGCCAATCTATCTTTCTTCTAGTGTTCTTTGATGGGTTTTGCCGGTGCCCCTTCTACAGCTTTTCCTAGTGGGATGCCATCAAGAACAAGCCCCCAAAGATCCTGAGATCTGAGGAGGGTCTCCATCTTGTATCTCCAGTGCTCATAGAGCTCTCCAGTGAAGATGGGGATAGATGAGTAAGTGTATGGAGGAGTTATGGTAGATGATGATGCCATGGTTGAAATTTTTCGACAAGAGGATGATTCTTACAACCGCTTCTGATACCACTGATGGATCGATATTTCTATTTTACTACACATATGAAGGAAGAACAGAGCATAGAAGATAAAGGAGATTGATATTTTATTGATTTCAAATGATACATCTCATATGGTATTTATACTAATCAATGGGTCCTTCTAGAATGATAATTAATGTTGTTATCTCCTAGGCATTGGAATACTAAGGGGTCTTAACATTAATTGGAATATAAAGAGGTTTTATCATTAATATTTCTTAATAAGTAATCAATGCATATTTCCATTTTACAAGGTCTTCATCCCACCTCAATTTTGCGATAGCCGCGATTTCTTCCTCTGAGGAATACTCAAATACCTGATAACCGCGATTTTTTAAAGCAGCGCCATACTCCTCCTCACGCGACTCGCGTACTCCTCCTCACCTGATAACGCCTTTCTGCTTCTCTACAACTTTCAAAGAAGATCTCCACCATTTCTCCTGTAAGTTTATTCAGATCTCCCACCATCTCCATGTTTCTTCTCTCCTTCTCAATTTCATCACTTGCTATCAGGTCTCAATTTCATCACTTGCTCCTGTAAGTTTTTTCATATGTTTTCCCTATCTTAATTATTTCTACTAAGTGCAGTTTACAGGAGCCTACATCGGCATCAGCTACAATCTTCCTTCATCCTGCTTCCATACTTTAGCATAGATGGATACTTCCACAATGTAAGCTGATTCTGAGTGAAGCTGTGCGAGCATGTGCTCAAACCATGTTTTTATAGACTTCTTTTTTAGGGATCCTCTTCATAATTGTAAGTAATGAATGGTCAATAATTGAATGGATAGTTATAATTGTGCATGCAGCAACTATATTATTTATGTAAAGTGTTGAAGCCAAATTTGACCTCAACGAATGTTCACAAACCAAAGTGCAGCCGACACCTACTTCTCTCAAATCTCGACCCCTAACTAGCTGTTAAGGTCCTAAGACTGACCCAAAGCCTCAGCTGGGAGGTCCCACCTCACACTCGGAAGATCTCTGAGAGCTTCCCCTCCAAAACCAATAGCTGGACTGGGAGCTCTTCAGAAAGCACTGGAGTTAGAGAATAATGAAAGCCTGCTTTCCAAAGAATCCCTATGGGTCTTTTTATAGTCTTCCCCTGACCTGAAAATACTGAAATACCCCTGATGGGTCTGCCAATAGCCAAATCCCGCTGTCATCCCAGGGGTATACAGGTAATTTAACCCGAGGATAATGAAATAATAATAAAATAATCCTTTTTCCTGAGTGCCAGGCCCCACCACATGGACCTGCTTTGGTGAGAACCCCGGGCGAGAAGGCTCTCGCTGAGCTTTAGCTGAGCTCACCTTGGCGATACCTCCCGCCAAGAGGGTTCTCGCCCTCGGTGGTCTTGACGTTATTGCCGTTGGACGTGGCACCGAGTGGGTGAAGCTCACTCTACGCCTTCACTGCTACTCACGGCGTTGAGCGAGTGGAGCTTACTCAACGCCCTCTGCTGCCGAACGTGGCGTTGAGTGAGTGAAGCTCACTCAACGCCTTCTCGCCCGTCCCCAGGGAGAGTTCCTTCTAGGCAGGAGCTTTCCTGTCCCGAAGCCTAAAGCTGACCTGAAGACCTGAGTCCTGGCACGAACGATCTCGCCTACCAGTAGGCGGGAGCACCTTAAGGGCGAGAACTCTGCCGGTCCGCCCTAGAGCTAACCCGGGACTAGCCCAACCCTGACCACTGAAGTCTTAGTCCTCCTGGGCCTCCCCAGCAAATATGGGGTTGTACACAATCCCCTCTCTTTTCGAGCTAGCCCTGCGCTCGACAAGACAAGTACAACCCCAAAATATTCGTTGGACAAGTGCCTGTCAGCCAAGAGAATCTTTCGGCGGGCCCTACTGCGGCTATAAATACACGCCGACGGGTGACCTTGTGTCTTGCCTCCGAACTACTGTTTCTTCACTGAGCTCTCGCCCGGGATTTTTTGTGCGATACCAAGATGTATGTTAAGCGTGCTGGCAAGCCACTTCCACAGGACTTTCAAGATCGGTTAATCGCGGCTCAAGCGCGAGCCTTAGCAAATAGCGTTGCGGTAGCGCCCTGGCTATCGAGGAAATCTTCAGACGCCGGCCCTTCTGAGCCAAAGAAGAAAAAGGAAAAGAGGAAAGCAAAGGTGGTCCGGCGAGACCTTGCTCGCGAGAACAGGGATCCACCTTCTCCTACTCCCATCCCGCGGGGGACCCCTCCCCGCAAAAGGTATACCTTCCGGCCATGCTTACCGAGATGATTACGTTACAGGCCCGATAGTTAACGCGACCTCTCGCAGGAATCCGTTCCAAATGACGTCGCCGGATCTTCCCCGATTCTCCCAGATTTGTCAGCTCCCCCTCCTGAGGATCGAACGAGGGTCTCGGAGGAAATTCCTCCAGCCGAGACCCGGGTGATAGGTACGCTTTCCATCACTTCTCAATACTTCAACCGTGCCTTTCCTTTCCTGAACTGTCTTCTCGCAGAGCCAGATTCCGCCGGCCCGGGTCTCGTCACCCGGGAAGACGAAGCGATAACCGGCGAGCTGCTTCCTTCTGCGGCCAATCCCGCCCTGTAGACGGGAGGGGTGGCCTTTGAACCTTCCACTACTCCTAAGGACGCCGATCATCCCTTGAGAGAGGACAACTCTCTCCATGCTTCCGGCCAGGCAGGGACCATTGTGCGCAAACCCTTCCGTCCAGGGCAAGGCAAGCCTCTCCACCTCCTTTATGGAACTGACGGAGGGGTCGGGCCTTCTCACCCGACGTTAGTCAATGGCTCTCGCCAGACTGCAGGTATGCGAGACATTCTTGTCGGCTGATCGTTATACCTTAACCAAAACCTTGGGCGCACTTTTCGCAGGGGATCCCAGCTCTCGGTCGGGAGCCAACGAGGATGGAGAAGAAGAAGAAGATAAAGAAGAAGAAGAAGATGAAGAAGAAGAAGAAGACGATTCCCTTCCTCCTTCGCCTGGCGAGATAGAAGAAACCTTGAACGGCGCCGGGAACGCGAAGGGGCGGAGGAGGAAGATCTTGGCCATTTTGGCCAAGCTCATCCGGCGAGACCGCGCCCATGCTGCCGCGGCGAAAGCGTTCCGCGAATCTGTGGAACAAAGACTGGAGGCCCTGGAGCGGGATTTCTTCTTGGGCGAGACTGATCGATCTGGAGGGCCTACTGCCGAGTCTTCGCAAGGGAGATGCATCGCGCAGATCTGGGATCATGCTAGGCGGATCAACCTAGGGTGTACCACCCTGTCATCTTACTTCAACCCGCTGGTGCCTCCGAGAACTAGGCGGCGGGAACGAGGGCGATGGTGCTGGGAACCGTATTAGTTCATCTAGGTCTCGCCCCTTCTCCCTTTTTAGCCTTCCCTTCCGCCATGTACCTTTATGCCTCTGTAATAACTGTTATTATTAATTTTATTCAGCTCTCGGCAGCGAGAGCAAGTTATTATCTGTCACTTCTTTCATTGTGCTGCGAATTTTAAGAATGTGTTGGAATTAGGATGCTTGCGCCAAAACTAAGAGGCTTGCGCCGAAACTAGAGACGATCGTTGACTGCTGTCATCCCGAGGGGAAAACCGAGGCATCGCCGGCCCAGATCGTGACAGCTGTACTCCGCTGTCATTTTCTCTCTCTATCGGACGGAGCCGTAACGATCACGGTTCCCTATAAATAGAGAAATCTACCAACCGCATTTACTTCTCTGATCCGAAACCTCAACTCCCTTTCATTGCTCTCGCCCTCTTGCTTCCGCTTCTACCTCTCTATAGTTCTCGCTATTACCCATAAACCCAAAATACCGGGCGAGAACGAGGGTCGCGCTCATTGCGCGGAAGCGTTCCGCAAGCATCTCTTCCCCTCATTCACGCTCACCTTGGACGAGTACAACCTGATCGTCGACCGCTTCATTCCCGCTGGCTTCTCGGCGCGGAACCCGGGTAATCACGATAAGGTGAATACCCCGGAGGCGGGAGAGCTCGCCATCCCCCTCGAACATTTCGAGGTGGGCTTCCGCCTTCCCCTCTGGCCAGAGATTCGGCAAGCTCTCCGCTACTACGGGGTGGTTCCCGCCCAGCTGAACCCGAACTCCGTCGCGATTCTTGTGGCATTCATATGCTACATGCGATCCGAGAGGATCGAGTTTAGTCTGTCGATCTTCCGCAAGCTGTTCAACTTCCGCGCCAAGGGAGGGGTAATCTTCTTCTCCAGGCAGCTGCTCAAGACCACCGGTCTCGCCAACAAACATCACCATTGGGGCGAGAAGTTCGTCTACGTCACCGGGGACTTCGGCAACATCCCACTCCGACCTGTTCAATACGAGAATGCTGCTTATAAACCGCCCACTCTGGGGTCACGCGAGAGCGCACTCTTGGAGTTCTTCGGAACAAAGGAGTTTGACGTTCTCTTCCTTCGGCGAGACGTCGACTCCCTTCCTCCCGTCCACCCGGGTGAAGGTACGGTCTCGCCCTAGATTTGATCTCTTGTGAGGATCTTCCTATGCTGAATAGCGCTAACTTTGCAGGAGAGCGGGAGGTCCCTTTACGCCAACCTTTCGCTGCGGCCCCGGGTGTCGAGGATCGGGCTGCGAGAGGCTCTCTCGCTCTCGCGAAGGCCAGCGCTCGCGCCTACCGGGAAGAGCCCGCTCAGCCTTTGCCGCCCGAAGCTAAGAAGCGAAAAGGCACCGCTCCCGCCCCGCGACCGCTGAAGAGGCCAAAGCCATCCGCTACGGATAAGGGCAAGGGCTTGGACGTCTCGCCCGCCCGACATCTCGCCTCGGGCAAGTCCTTCGAAGGGTTGCTCCAGATGGCCAGCGAGACGGGTGCTGCCGCCAGGAGACGCACCGAGGCTACTGCTGAGAACCCACCAGCCGCAGACGTGGATGGAGGAGAGGGAGTCGTTGCCGAGACCTCTGCCCGGACCCCGCCCAAGGAAGTGCCGAAAGGGCACAGAAATTATGGCTTCGGCGTGAAGCACGTCGACGCAGAGGGGAAGCCTCTGCTCCAATGGGATCCCGAATCCAACAGGATTGCGGTTTCAACGCTCCTCCCCAGCTGGACGGAGTGAGATGAGGTTACTAGCAAGGCCTTCTCGCTAGGCTATGGACTCTATAGCCAAGAGGGCGCCAGTCTCTTCGACCATATGCCCACCCGGCTCCTGGCTTTCGACTCTATCCGAGCCCTGTTGTGCGGGTTCGAGCTTGCGCACATGTGCGCGCGTCGAAGCATCAGCATCGACAAGAACTTCGCCAACATGTACAAGGCGAGGGAAGAGGCGGTGGCCAGAGCACGCGCTTCGGAGATAGAGCTCGTGATTGCTCAACAGGAGTTGGTGAATGCTCAACAGGCGTTGTCCCTACGCCCCGCAGCCGAGGTAAGCGGGATCTTCCTGGACCCTTGCTCTCGTTTCTCGAAGTTATGTTTGCGCAGTATTTGCTGAGCTGATCTCTTCTCCACAGGATTCCGCCCAAGCCATGGCACTCCGCGCGGAGTTGGCTGACGTACGCTGCGAGAACGTCCTGTTGAGGGACCAACTCCGGCGTGCGGAAGTGGCGAAAGGCCCGCCTCCGACACTTGATGAAAGACTAAAGAGTCGCCACTTCTCGGTGTACGACATCGACAAGCTGCTGCAGGCGAACGCTCAGGCTACCGTCAGGCTGACGGTCGAGACGATGCGAGACGCGAAGCTGCTTCGGGAGGACGGCGAGACCGTCGACGCTCGCAAACTCCTCCCCTGGCTATTCGATCAGTCTCGAAGCCTACAAGCGCGCCCGACTCTTCTCCCTCGGATATCCTGAAATCTTCTACCGCTGCCGATGAGACGTCTGGGGCGAGCTCTGGCGAGGACTCTGGCGAGAATTCGAGCGAGAGCACCAGCGGGGATTACAGCGCGTCCCCTTGAAGTGCCTTTTCTTTTTTGATACTCTTTTGTAATGAGCGAGAAGCTCCAAACCCCTGTAATTGTTAAATATAATGCAATGTTTCATTTTTCACTGCCGGTGTTTGTTTGAATGAATAGGTTAGTCGGCCAAGTGGCTTCCGCGCGAGCTTCCGCCGAGGCCCTTAGTCTCCTTAGGGTCTTCTTCCTTAGAGATTGATTAGGCGGGAGCCTTGCGCCATCAATTAGGTCGTCCTGCCCAGGTCTGTCGGGGGCCTTCTTCAACGAGATCCCCCCAGCCGAGACCTTTTGGCCGGGACCCCTATTGGCCGAGACCTTTAGGGCTTTGTCTCTGATCTAGGCCAGGATCATGACAAGATACCTTCCCACAAACTGGATCTATGCTCCACCAGCGAGCCTTCGGGCCTGCCAGCTTGATGGGAGCCTGCGCAGCGGGTCTACCGGGGGCTGAGCTGGGCTTGTTGTAACACTGAGTAACCATAAATCAAGAACCAAGGACCACAAGTCAAGGACTCAACCTATCCCCCACAGGCGAGCCTTCGGACCTGCCAGCTTGATGGGAGCCTGCGCAGCGGGTCTACCTGGGGCCGAGCCGAGCTCGGGGTGCTGATGAAGATCAAGCCATACCTCTCCCCCACAGGCGAGCCTTCGGACCTGTCAGCTGGATGAGAGCCTGTGCAGTGGGTCTACCTGGGGCCGAGCCAAGCTCGGGGTGTTGATGAAGATCAAGCCAAACCTCTCCCCCACAGGCGAGCCTTCTGACCTGCCAGCTAGATGAGAGCCCGCGCAGCGGGTCTACCTGGGGCCGAGCCGAGCTCGGGGTGTTGATGAAGATCAAGCCAAACCTCTCCCCCACAGGCGAGCCTTCGGACCTGCCAGCTAGATGAGAGCCTGCGCAGCGGGTCTACCTGGGGCCAAGCCGAGCTCGGGGTGTTGATGAAGATCAAGCCAAACCTCTCCCCCACAGGCGAGCCTTCGAACCTGCCAGCTGGATGAGAGCCTGCGTAGCGGGTATACCTGGGGCCGAACCGAGCTCTGGGTGTTGATGAAGATCAAGCCAAACCTCTCCCCCACAGGAGAGCCTTCGGACCTGCCAGCTAGATGAGAGCCTGCGCAGCGGGTCTACCTGGGGCCGAGCCGAGCTCGGGGTGTTGATGAAGATCAAGCCAAACCTCTCCCCCACAGGCGAGCCTTCGGACCTGCCAGCTAGATGAGAGCCTACGCAGCGGGTCTACCTGGGGCCGAGCCGAGCTCGGGGTGTTGATGAAGATCAAGCCAAACCTCTCCCCCACAGGCGAGCCTTTGGACCTGCCAGCTAGATGAGAGCCTGCGCAGCGGGTCTACCTGGGGCCGAGCCGAGCTCGGGGTGTTGATGAAGATTCCTTCAGCCAGACCTATTCTATCATCAAGATGAGGAGACATAGTCGGTTAAAGCAAAAGCATTTTAGGGTAGAAAAGACCCATTCTTATGATAGCATTTTTTTAGAGAGTCAACCTTCTGAAAAGACTACTTTGAAATGATAATATTTATTCACCATATTACAATCCTTCTCTCCCTTTAAGGGTAGAAGCATTGTAAGTCATCACCGTTCCAGGTGTGGCTCAAGGTCTTTCCCTCTACATCCTGGAGGTAGTAACCCCCATTAACCAGAGCCTTCTCTACTATGTAAGGCCCTTCCCAGCTGGGGTTGAGCTTGCCCATAGGGGCCGACCTTCCTGCTGCGTCGACCTTTTTTAGCACTAGGTCCCCCTCGGCGAATTGCTTGACCCTGATGTGTTTATCGAAGTACCTGGCCATTCGCCTTTTTATCTCTTCTTGTCTGATGGCAGCAACATCCCGTAGCTCTTCCACCATATCCAACGAGAGGCGCAATCCCTCCTCATTCTCCAACCTCCAAGCTTCGCTTCCTTCACCCGCAGTTGCGACCCGTGGAGACCGAACCTCGAACTCCACCGGGAGGACCGCCTCACACCCATGAGAGAGCTTGAAGGGGGTCTCCCCTGTGGCCGTGTTCGGAGTTGTTCGCAAGGCCCACAGGACGGAAGGGAGTTGCTCCACCCAGTTGCCCTTCAGGTTCTCCACCTTCCTCTTGAGCAAGTTCACGATGATCTTGTTTGCCGCTTTCACCTAGACGTTGCTCCGGGGGTGATGGACAGAGGCGAACCTGAGGTCAATCCCCAGTTGGGCGCAGAAGCTAATGAACTCTTCATTGGCAAACTGAGGACCGTTATCCGTCACTATTGCTTGGGGTAGCCCATGCCTGCATATGATTTCCCCCCAAACGAAGTTCCTGATGACCTGGGAGGTAACCTTGGCTAGAGCTTTGATCTCCAGCCACTTTGAGAAGTAGTCGATCATGACTAGGAGGAACCTCCTCTGCCCGCTGGCTGGAGGAAAGGGTCCAACTAGATCCATCCCCCAAATGGCGAAGGGCCATGGGGCCGTGATACTTCGAAGCCTTTGTGCGGGTAAGAGCTGGAGGGGGGCGTGCACTTGACACTTCAGGCATCTCTTTGCAAACTCGACTGTATCCTTCCTCAAGGTCTGCCAGAAGTATCCTTGTCTTATCACCCTTGCCTCCAACATTCTTCCTCCTGAGTGACTGCCGCACTCTCCCGAATGCACCTCTTCCAGGATTCTCGGGACCTCCTCCTCGGTCACACATCTCGCGAGGATCCCCGATAACATCTTCCGGTGCAAGCCCCCTTCCAACATCAGGTAGTGGGCTGCCTTCTGCCTAAAGCTTTTCGCATCCTTAACCCCCTCTGACAGCTCGCCTGTGGTAAGGAAGGTCACCAATGGGTCGACCCATGAGGATCACCGACCCACCTCCATCAACTCCCCCTCTTCAATCACTGGTTGGAAAATTTCAGTTAAGGTTCCTCCCCCCCCCCCCCCCGAGGCCCAAACATCGCCAACCGATCAGCTGTCGTGCTTTCCTCCCTGGGAACGTGTTGAATAGAGAAGGAACGGAACCCTCCGATGATTGCCCTTACCTTGGATAGATACTTCACGAGGGTAGGCTCCCGAGCCTCAAACTCCCCTCTGATCTACGACGCTACCACCATCGAGTCAGTGAAGGTCTCCACATCCTGGATCTCCAACTCCCTTGCCAATCGAAGGCCGGCTATCACAGCCTCATACTCCGCCTGATTATTGGTAACAGGGAAGTGGAAAGCTACCGCCTGTTCTATGGTAACCCCTTGAGGACTTACCAACACTACTCCCCCTCCCAGGGAGTGCCTTCCCGAGGCCCCATCGACCATCATCTTCCATGCTTCGTGGGGCTTCGGCTCCTCATTCTCAGCTTCAGTGACATAGTCTGCCAGGAAGTCCGCCACGGCCTGAGCTTTGATGGAGAGTCTCGGGACGAACGAGATGTCGAACTCGCTTTGTTCGACAGACCACTTTGCCAGCCTTCCCGAGTGCTCTACCCCCTCGAAGATCTTGCGAAGAGGATGGTCGGTGACCACCCTAATCGAGTGCGCTTGAAATTATGGACGAAGCTTCCTTCCCGAAATGACCAAGGCATAAGCCAGCTTCTCCAAGATGGGGTAGCGGAGCTCCGCCTTTTTCATGATTCGGCTTACATAATAGACGGGTAGCTGCTTCTTCCCCTCTTCCCTAACCAAGACAGAGCTCACAGCTTCCACCCCCACCCCGAGATATAAGGCCAGGTCTTCCCCTTCCTTGGGGCTTTGGAGCAGCGGAGCCTGGGAGAGTTGCCTCTTCAGCCCCTAGAAGGCCTCTTCGCATTCAACCGTCCATTCGAACACCTGATTACCTCAGAGCACTTTGAAGAAAGAAGAGCACCTATCCCCGGACCGAGAGAGGAACCTGCTTAGCCCGGCCATTTTTCCCGTCAGGCGCTGGACCTCCTTGGCATTGCGAGGTGACTCCAAGTCCAATATAGCCTTCACCTTGTCCGGGTTAGGTTCTACCCCTGCCGGAGTCAAGAGGTGTCCGAGAAACTTCCCGCGACTGGCCCCGAAGACACACTTCAAGGGGTTCAACCTCATCTTGAACCTCCGCAGGGTGGCAAACGTTTCTTCCAAGTCCCGCAAATGGGAATCCACGCATTTGCTTTTGACCAGTAGGTCATCGACGTAGACCTCTAGATTCTTCCCCCTTTGGTCTCGAAAGACTCGATCCATCATGTGTTGGTATGTTTCCCCTGCATTTTTCAACCCAAAGGGCATCATCTTATAGCTGAAGCATCCCTCTCTCGTGATGAAGGAGACATCCTTGACATCGGGAGGGTGCATCCGGATCTGGTGGTAACCTGAAAAAGCATCCAAAAAACACATAACAAAAAAACCAACGGCTGAATCAACCAGCGCGTTGATTCGAGGCAGGGGATAGCAATCCTTAGGACATGATTTATTTAACAAGGAAAAATCGATACACATACGCCACTTTCCTCCCCCTTTCTTTACCATTACCACATTGGAGATCCAGCCTGGATACTGGATCTCCGAGATGAAGCCTGCCTCCAGAAGCTTCCTGACTTCCTCTCGGATGGGCTCCTCCAGCTTGGTGGTGATGGCCCTCATCTTCTGGCGTATGGGGCGAGTCCTCGGGTCCAGGTTCAGACGATGACAAGCTACGTCCGCATCGATGCACGGCATGTCTGCCGCGCTCCAAGCGAAGATGTCGATGTTGCTCTGGATGCAGGCTAGCATCCGCCCCTGGTCCTCGAGGCTTAAGCCTCCGCTGACCTGAACCTTCTGTACTTGCCCCGCTCGGGTGAGTACCTCCATCTCCTCCACTTCCTTGGCCGGCTCCAGCCTCGACCGCTCCCATCCTTCCCTTACTTCCTCCTGCTCAACCTCTTCTCCTCCGACCTCATTAACCCCCATCGCCTCCAACAGGCCTTCTCCTTGCCCCTGCTCTCCTTCCCTTGCCTCTCCCAGGCTCATCTCTTCTATCTCCACTACCTCCTCCATCATCAAGTCCTCCGCCTCCTGCGGGCTCGTCTCCTCCACTTCTACCACCTGCCCCCCTGCTACTTCCAACGCCTCCTCCAAGCCCGTCTCCTCCTCCTCAATACTTCCTTCCTGCCAAGCCATCTCTTTCTCCAGCCCTCCACCTCAGCCATCCACGACACGGTGTTTACTGCTGTCACATAGCACTACCTTGCCACCTTCGGATCCCCCCTGATCCTAACCTGCACCCCTCCGTTGTTGAACTTGAGGCATTGATGAAATGAAGAGGGGACACAGCGAAAGGCGCTGATGAGAGGACGCCCAAAGATGGCGTTGTAGCTACTTGGGGCGTCTACGATCACGAACCTACAGTTCCGTGAGATGCCCCCAAGCTTCACATGCAGGCCCACTCCCCCTTCTACCTCCTTCCTCTCTCCAGAAAAACCAAAAAGCGGTCCGTTAGAAGCCAGGACCCTTTTTCCTTCCACCCTCATCTCATCGAAGGCCTTCTTGAAGATCACGTTCACGGAGCTCCCGTTATCCACTAGTATCCGGGAGACTGTGAAGTTCTCCACCGCTGTCTGGATCACTAGTGCGTCGCAGAACGGGTCTTCGTAGTCTGGCATATCCGCGGATGAGAAGGTGATTTTTTCTTCTGGGGGGAGCTAGGGAGGTCGAGGTGACCCCTCTGCGGAACATGGTTTGAAGGCTCCCCTTGCGGGTTGCCTCGATCCCTACTCCCCCATGGATCACTCTGATCCCCCCTCGGGTCCCCACATCGACCCTATCTTCACATCTATCCTCAGCCTCTCCGTGATGCACCTCGACGATCCTTGTAGGCAGATCTTGCCTTCCAGCTTCTCTGGCCTCCCTCATCTCCAGAAACTCTGGGCAGGTGTCCGTTGCGTGACCTTCCTCCTGATGGAAGTCACAATAGGGCAACGCCACCCTGCACCCTCTTCCTTCTCCTCCTCCCCTTCTCCCTGCTCCTCGAATTCTTCTTCCTCTTCCTCTCCCCACCTCCATGGCCTCCTGCAGTGGTGGGAAGTGACCCCTCGGTCCCTGCCTCCATCCTCCCTGCTCGAGTTTTCTCGGCTCCCGGAAGTTATCTCTTCCTTGAAAACCCCCTTGGCCCTGGGGGCGACCTTCCTGAGGCCTCCAACCCAATCGGTTGTTCAGCTCCCTGCCCCCCCCCCCCCCATGCTGCTGTCCCTTCCCTCGGGGTTCTTCTCTCCTCCTATCTTCCCTTGGTCCCCTCTGCTCCCTCTGCTCTCTCACTTCCCTTTGCCTCCCTACTGTCGGCTCCTTCACATCATCCTCTGCCAGCCTGGCCAGCTTCCTCGCAAACGCAGGGTTTGCCCTCTCGAAGTCTATCTCCTTTGTCGCCCTCTCCATGAGCTCCTCAAAAGAGAGCGGGGGCACTCTCTTCAACTCCATGCTAAAAAACCCCGGCCTCAGCCCCAGGGTGAAGGCAAGCATCAGTGCATACCCCGGGACCTCCTGGACCAGGAGAATCTCCTCTTGGAACCGGTCAACATAATGACCCAACGTCTCCTCCGGCTTCTACCTCACAGTGAACAGGCACTCAGCCTCCTTCTTCCGCTTCTTCGAAGTTAAGAACCTCAACAGAAAACCCCTGCGCAGATCCTCAAAACTGTAGATCGAGCTCGCCGACAACTGGTGGAACCAGTCCCTGGCCTTCTCTTTCAGAGTGATGGCAAAAAGCCTACACTTGAAGGCATCCGACATCTGCCTTATCGAACCACATCCTCAAACCATTGCACGTGCTGAACCGGGTCATCCTTCCCGGTGTAGTAGGTCATATCCGGCTCCCTGAACCCCTCCGGCACTGGAGCCGAGACAATGAGCTCACTAAAAGGGGTCTCGCCCCCTGCCTGGCAAGAGGGCTCGTCCCGCGACCTTGGCTGGCTGGACCGATCCGCGAGACCGTGCTTGGGGAAGAGCTCCCGCACTTTCGCCTCCCTCTCGCCCAGATCCACCGGAACCTCTTTTCCGGGACGCTGCCCTGGGAAAAGCTCTCGCGCAGCCACATCCCTCTCGCCTGCCTCCACCGGGACTTCCTTCCCGGGCCGCTGCCCTGGAGCGTTCTCGCCTAACAGCGGGACCACCTCCACAGGAACCTGCGGCGTCTCCCACTCATTCCTTGCCGAGAAGGCCAAGCTTATCGTCTGCATGACCTCTCGCCTGAAATCCTCTAACATCTTCCTTGTCGCCTCTTCTCCCAGGGTGGGGGATCCTCCTGCGCCAGATCCTTCACATTCACCTCCTTCCATGGGACTCAACTCAAGATTTTCTTGCACTGACTGCTTCCACGCTCACCGCACCAGAACTGTTGAAGCCAAATTTGACCTCAACGAATGTTCACAAACCAAAGTGCAGCCGACACCTACTTCTCTCAAATCTCGACCCCTGACTAGCTGCTAAGGTCCTAAGACTGACCCAAAGCCTCAGCTGGGAGGTCCCACCTCACACCCGGAAGATCTCTAAGAGCTTCCCCTCCGAAACCAATAGCTGGACTGGGAGCTCTTCAGAAAGCACTGGAGTTAGAGAATAATGAAAGCATGCTTTCCAAAGAGTCCCTATGGGTCTTTTTATAGTCTTCTCCTGACCTAAAAATACTGAAATACCCCTGATGGGTCTGCCAATAGCCAAATCTCGCTGTCATCCCAGGGGTATACAAGTAATTTAACCCGAGGATAATGAAATAATAATAAAATAATCCTTTTTCCTGGGCGCCAGGCCCCACCACACGGACCTGCTTTGGTGAGAACCCCGGGCGAGAAGGCTCTCGCTGAGCCTTAGCTGAGCTCACCTTGGCAAGACCTCCCGCCAAGAGGGTTCTCGCCCTCGGTGGTCTTGACGTCATTGCCGTTGGACGTGGCGCCGAGTGGGTGAAGCTCACTCTACGCCTTCACTGCTACTCACGGCGTTGAGCGAGTGGAGCTTACTCAACGCCCTCTGCTGCCGAACGCGGCGTTGAGTGAGTGAAGCTCACTCAACGCCTTCTCGCCCGCCACCAGGGAGAGTTCCTTCTGGGGGGAGCTTTCCTGTCCCGAAGCCTAAAGCTGACCTGAAGACCTGAGTCCTGGCGCGAACGATCTCGCCTACCAGTAGGCGGGAGCACCTTAAGGGCGAGAACTCTATCGGTCCGCCCTAGGGCTAACCCGGGACTAGCCCAACCCTGACCACTGAAGTCTTAGTCCTCCTGGGCCTCCCCAGCGAATATGGGGTTGTACATAAAGAGACAGCTTCATGTAGATGCAATGCTCACTGCAGGCAGATAATTTCTTCTTCTGTATTAATAAGCATTAAATAGGTAAACAAAATCATCACTTCTGCTGCTACTATTTATTCCAAAAATGGAAATGTAACCACATGTTTATGTATATGCTTGATAATTTCATGTTCCCAGAATATAGAATATGTCCTTGGAGTTTTATAATTAACATTTTTATTCATATGTCAAACCATGTTTTTATAGTGTTCTTTTTAGGGATCTGATTAATTATTCATATTTTTCACTACCAGTAGCTTCTCTGATTTGGGATCTTTTGATGAGTTAACTGCCTTCAGAAATTTTGATGGAGTTTCTATTTCTTTTTCTTTTACTAATCCTAAAAATGCTCACTAATTTTTCTGCAGGAATCAAAATTGCCATATCATCATCTTCTCTTTCAAGCTTTTAATCATCTGAGACGCAGTTTCTCTTCCAATCACTTATTCTCAAATCCAGGTTAGTATAATCCGATTTATCATTCATATTTTTCACTACCCATACCTTATTTGATTTGAGTATCATGAAATTAGTTATATGCATCATTTGTGAGAAGCACATATTTGTGAGAAACTCGCCATAGCAAATGCATGATTTGTTGCACCCTAGGTGTTTGCATAGATGTCTAGCTTCTCTTACCAAATTAAATTTATGAGAATTCTATACATCTCAACATTATAATGAAAATGTTTTTGATTATCTCTCGGTGCTGATTCTTTATTGGTTTGCTACTGTTATATAAACTACTTATATGCTTTATTTGTTTTTATAATCCACTTCAATACCCACTTCTACTATCGTGTGGTACTTTTGGTTAGGATTTAGCTTTTTAGACGAATGTCACCCCAACGACAAATGTCGCCTCAACGACGAGTGTCGCCCTAACGATAAATGTTGCCCCTCCGTCGAATGCCACCCCCACAATGAATGTCGCCCTGCCGAATGTCTCCCCCATGACGAATGTCGCCCCCACAACGAATGTAGCCCACACGACGAATGTCGCCCCCATGATGAATGTCGCCCCCACGACGAATGTCTCCCGCACGACGATGTCGCCCCCCATGACGAATGTCGCCACCATGACAAATGTCTCCCCCACGTAAAATGTCACCCTACGACAAATATCGAACCAACGACAAATGTCTCCCCCGCAACAAATGTCGTGCTCTCGACGATTGTCGCACCCACACGATGAATGCCTCCCCCTCAACAAATGTCGGACCCATGACGAATTCCGCCCCCACGACGAATGTTGCCCCAATGGCGAATGTCGCCACCTCGACAAATATCGCCCCTATGTGAAATGTCACACCCACGACAAATGTCGCCTCCACGATAAATGTCGCCCCCTCGACGAATGTCGCACCTATGACAAATATCGCCCCCTCAACAAATGTCGCACGCACGACGAATGTTGCCCGTACGGGGTCCCCCTTGCATGACTACTTGTACATATATATACATGTATATGTATATATATATACATATACATGTATATCTTTGCCATATATAAAGAAATACCGTGGTCTGTGAATATCATGAGTTCAAAATTCCACAAGCCGTCAGATCATAACTTCATAATTCAACAATCGTCTGATCGAGCACAATAAAATCACTCTATCTCTCAACATTTTAGTAGATCTCCTAAACCTACTAATAGGGTGTCCTAAACCTATGTGAAATTATGATTTTGCCCCTGTAACTCTTAAAAAATCAGAGGACTGGCTGTTAAAATTATATTTAAATTCAAACGCGGCTATCCAGTTTCGATACTAGTACCTAAAGGACAAGAGGAACAACTCTATCCAATGAGGCGAGTAGGCAACTGTGATAATAATTCAAATAATTTATACTTATATTGTTATATTTTATGTATTTTTATATAAAAATATATAAATTTAGTTATAATATAATTCATTATTACATATAAATATACTGTACATAATAATAATTATATATATTATTCATTATATATATACATTTATAATTATAGTTTTAAATTTTGTTATTTATAAAATTATATTTACTTTATCTTTTTCTTAAATTATCGTCGTGGGCGGACAAATCCCGTCGGGGGTGGGCCGGGTACAGTTGCGTGAGGTCTTAGTAGCGGGCCCGGTACAGTCTTACGGGGCCGTAGGGGCGGGCCGGGTACGGTCACGATTGATAGTAGGGGCGGAGCCCCGTGTCGGGCACCCTGTGTCGTCTGGATTGCCTTTATTTTTTATTTGTTGTGTTGTGTCTGTCTTTGTTTTTATTTCTCTTTTTACATATAAATATTACTTATTTTAATTCCGCTATAAAAACTAATCAAAGTTTTTAAAATACTTTATTCACCCCCCCTCTAGAGTTAAGTCAGATTTATCCCTCACTTTCAATTGTTATCAAAGCGTAAGGTTGTTTGTTTCACAGGCTAATACCTGAACCAAAAGATATTTGGTAGATCTCATTTTCTCTAGTATCTTCTTCAATCTTGGCACAAAATAAAAAATATTCAAGCATCAGACCTCCAGTGTGCAATCTTAACAAGTTTATACTTTTGAAGGCAAGGATCAAATTTTATATGAATTTTATTGATAAAGATATCTATAATTCTATTTTGACAGGTACCCCTACTCCTTCTGCAACAACATCAATAAGTACCTTAGCAGTTCCACCACCTGAGTGGATAGAAGCTCATAAAAAGTTGAAGATAGCAGATGTTAAAGCTATGAACATTTTAGCTCAAACCATGTCTGATGATATATTTCAAAAGGTAGCTGAATGCACATCAATAATGGCCATTTGGGATTCTCTCAACCAAATGGTAGAACGATATGCTGATGAGAGGAAAGATAGAAGATCCCTTCTCATCTCACAATATGAGAACTTCAAAAAGGAAGAGTCAGAGTCAGTTGCTGATATGTGCAACAGACTCAGCTTGATCATCAATGAGCTGAAGAACTTGGACAAGAACATATCACTGATTGAGATCAATGCTAAGATCCTTATGTGCTTCCCCAGCTCATGGGATTCTAGGATCTGTCCAATCAAGGAGGCCAGAAGCCTAAATGAAATTTCTACTGAGTCTTTGCTAGGCAAGCTAAAATTTAATGAGCAGCTTATCAAGACTAGAGAAGCAGTTGAACATAAGACTTCTACCTCATGGAGGAAGGATCACAGTATTACCTTTAAGGCATCTGAAGAATCAGAAGCACTTCTAGAAAATGAAGAGCTGATGAGTCTCCTTGCCAAAAGATTCTACAAAATGGCCAAGAAGGATTTCAGGAGAAGGTCTTCAAGAAATGAAGATAAACCAAAGTATGATAAAACTCCTACCAAGGAAATTGTTTGCTTTAGTTGCAGGAAGCCTGAACATATTCTACCTGAGTGTCCATAGAAGCTGAAGAAAGATAAAAGGAAAGACAAGAACTCCAAGAAGCACTACAGCAAGCCTTCTTCCAATAAGTATATGAAGAAAGAAAAAGGCTTTGTTGTTGAGACTTGGAGTGAGTCTGAAGAAGAGTCATCATCTTCCAGCTCCAGTGAAGATGAAGAAGAGGCTAAAACCAGAGAGATTTGTTTGAGGGCTTTCAATGCATCAAGTAATCCATCAGAAGCTGAAGAATCAGAGGCTGAGAATTCTGAGTCAGAAGAGGATCAGGTAATATCCTCATTTAATTTTACTTCAGAACTTTTTAAAACTGAATTTAAATTACTATGCAATGACCTAATTAAATCTGAGAAGGAAATCAAACTTCTCAGAGACAAATTAATTGAATATGATAATTTGTTTTCTGAAAATATAAAATTAAAAGATGAACTGATGTGACTTATGAACAAATTAATTCACTGAAAACTAAACAAAATGAGGCTAAGCAATTTAAAGAATCTCTGACTGGGAGAAGCATCAAATTGATGGATATCACAAGTACTGTCAATGCTAGGTTAAATTGTAAATTAGTCTTAGGAGGTTCACCTAGTCAGCCACCTATAATCAAGAAAAATATTCTTTCAACCCCTATCAAATTTATTTCAGAAAAGGGTAAAGAAAAATTAAATGATAACAACCAACAATCAGAAGAATTTCAAAAACCCAAACAAAAGAAAAGGAAAAATAAAAATTTCTTTAAAAACCATGTTCAACAGTTTACGTCGAACCCAGATCGACGAAATGTATACCGTTCGTCGAACTCAGATCGACGAACTGTGAACGCAGATTTTTCATATATTTATTCTTCAAACTGTGATCGACAAAATCAATATGGATCGTCGAACCGCGATCGACAAAGTTGGGGCACAGAAAATGAACACTATCATTCTCCGAGCAGAGTTCGACAAACTTATCCCTATTCGTCGAACGTTGATCGAAGAACTTTTCAGAATTTGTCGAACCCAGTTAACTTTAACAAATACTTAAATTATTTCAGAACTTTAATCAACCAAGAGACTTTGTTAACCCCTTTACCAAATGGATAATCCCACCTAGGAGATTTCATCCTCTGGGATATAAGAGTCAACCAGAATTTTCTTATATTTCTAGTTTTAAATTTGAAAAGATTCAAGGACCCAAGGTTACCTGGTCAAGAACACCTAATCTTTTATTTTGCAGGTGAAGAACTATCCTATCACATAGGAATAGTGGTACTTGAATAGTGGGTGTTCAAAGCACATGACAGGTTGCAAGGACAACTTAACCAACTACAAGTCAAAGCTTGTACCAAAGGTGATCTTTGAAGACTCCAACTATGGCCAAACAGGAGGCTTTGGGAATGTCAGAGTTGGAGCTATCACTTTCAGGAAGGTAGCATATGTGAGTGGCCTAAAACATAACCTTATATCCATAAGCCAGTTATGTGATGAAGGTTATCAGGTAACTTTTAACCAATCTTCCTGTATTATTACTTCAGTAGATAACAAAACTGTTTTAATTGGTCTTAGATAAGGAAAAATTTATGTAGTTAATTTCAAGTCACTCTGTTCAAAAATTTGTTTATTCAATCAAATTAATAATAATAATAATAATTTATGCAATAAAAGATTAGGACATGTTAATCTTACAAACATTGCTAAATTATCTAGGGACTACCTTATTAGAGGATTGCCTTCTGGCCCCTACAAGAAGGAAAGCCTTTGTAAGGCTTGTCAATTAGGCAAGCAAACTAAAAATAGCTTTAAATCTATTAATAAGAGTGATTCACCCAGGATTATGTACTTGCTACATATGGATCTTTTTGGACCCATTGTTGTACAGAGTTTGGGAGGGAAATCTTATACCTTAATTATTATAGATGATTTCTCTAGATTCACTTGGGTGTTCTTTTTGAGAAACAAGTCAGATAACTTCAAAGTTCTTACAGATTTTCTTAAGAGCATTCAGATTGAGTACTCTACTCTAGTTGCATTGATCAGAAGTGATCATGGCACTGAGTTTGATTCTCTTCCCATGCAAGAATTCTATGAAAAGGAAGGTATCAGGCATTGCTTCTCTACTCCTAGAATTCCTCAACAAAATGGGATAGTAGAAAGGAAAAATAGAACCCTTATTGAATCTGCAGGGACATTGTTTGCAGATGCTTACTTTCCCCTATCCTTTTGGGCAGAGGCTGTAAGAACAGCAAACTATGTACTGAACAGGAGTTTAATACATAAACTTAAGGGCAAGACTCCCTATGAATTGCTCAAAGGAAAGCAACCTAAAGTTAACTATTTTAAAGTATTTGGTTGTAGATGTTTTATTCATAATAATAACAAGAAACATCTTAGAAAGTTTGAAGCCAAAGCTACAGAGGGAATTTTTTTGGATATTCCCAAATCAGCAAGGCCTATAAGATATTTAATAAATCTACTTTAAAATTTGAAGAATCTTTACATGTTTCATTTGTTGAAGCTAACATATTTTACAAGGAGAAGGATTCTTCTACCATAAAAAATTTGGAGGTACCAAAATTGTGTGAGAAAATGGATGACCTAATCCTAACACAAGAGGATATATCACATCCTTCTCAATAAATTATTGCTGAAGACAGTGAAGAAGATTTCATTGAAATGATTCCTGGCCCTAAAATAGCCAACATAATTCCACAAGAGAAATTAATTCCAAATTTTGTGGTTGTCCAAACTCCTCCTACTGATCTTATCACACTTAGAGATCATCTCATATCTCAAGTGATTGGAGACATATCAGTTGGTGTGCAAACAAGGCATCAACTCAACCAAAATTTGATGTATGCTTGTGTCATATCTCAACTTGAGACCCAATCCATAAAAGATGCAGAGTAGGATCCACACTAGATTATTGCAATGCAAGAGGAGCTCAATCAGTTTGAGAGATGTAGAGTTTGGGATTTAGTTCCAAGTCCCAAAGATTACTCAGTCATTGGAACTAAATTGATATTCAGAAACAAATTGGATGCATAAGGAGCTATAATAAGGAACAAAGCAAGGCTGATAGCACAAGGATATTCACAGGAGGAAGGAATTGACTATGTTCAGACCTTTGCTCCTGTTGCAAGACTTGAAGCTATCAGAATTTTTCTTGCCTATGCAGCCTACAAGAAGTTCAAAGTCTACCAGATGGATGTCAAGAGTGCTTTCCTAAATGGTGAACTTAAAAAAGAAAGTTTATGTGTGTAAAACCCCCATCTGTCACTTGGGATATAATAGAAGGTCCGGTCGGGGCCCCAGGCTATATACCACGGACAACTAGTGGAGTTACATATTAGTACCAAATTACTGCGAAAGGAACACGTGTCCTAACTCAGATCATTCTAGTAGAAGATTTTTAAAACAATTATAAGAACCCAAGCCACAGCATGAATGTCCACTAAAAATACCAAACAGGAATGAGCGTACAAAATGCACAAAGTACTCGGCCTTATGGCCTTACAAGTGTTTACTTAAATAATGAATGTCTTCAAAACATCGGCACACAGGCCGGCCACACATGAGCATAAAATTAAACATTAGCTTTTGGCCTTCGAGGGCCAGCACAGCATCAGGACTTCAGCCCGCTACTTGCCACTAGGCTCTACAGTACCTGTAATCAACAATACACCGTAGTGGTGGAAAACAAAAGCAACGGTCAGCTAAAGCTGACCAAATTATAATGACCCCACCCCGAAATCGGGCGGCGGTGCTCCTTCCCTGTATTTTATTAGTATAACAAAACAAGATTGTGAAAGTACAATTTAAGCACACTTCACCACAAGCGTAAGCATGCACGGTCACACACCTCGTGCTCTCAGGGCACATTCTCGGTGAACTCGGTCCACCACCGCCCCTAGAACGGCAAACATCGTGAGCATTTTAGTCTTTACGGCCGAAGCCTAAGACCCGCCCTCCAAGCCATCGGCAAGTCCCATGTACCTTAGTTCGCTTTAACCGAACCACTTGGAGTGGGTACGGTTCCACTCAACCTGTTGCTCACATCTCAACATCAATTTAAGTCATCAGTGCGGGTCAAGCTTACCTGAAGCCCGAGTATCGATCGCACAATATTACATAACCCAGTTATATACAAGTTGGCTCCCAGGCCACCAAGATGGCAAAACCACGCACCTGCCCAGTTTTCCGGGTGCACCTTGGGGTTAGTCCCCAAGGTTCCCTGTTGCAATCTACCACGTAGGAAACCCGAAAACAATCATCAGCACAGAGTCTTCTCTGGTTATATATGCCTAATGAAACATCACCGATCCAGACCAACTTATTCGGGTAAGCTTAACACACCATGCCTTTGTCCGTACTTCGATTCCGAACTCTACATGCAAAACTAGGTGGACTATTCATATCCACCCGAAGGAACACCACACGCTCACCGCATACACGCGAGAGCGAGTTTCCTATGTATAAAGGAAGTGGCCTTCACATGTCCAAGAAGAGAATCGTTACCCTTGGGTTTCTCTTTGGCGCCATGAAGATCTAGACGGATGAAAAGCACCATAATGTCCTCGCCTCCATAGATCTGGACTCGACTTGCGATTTGGGGCTCCGAAGCTCCACCGGCAACCAAAACTCTCCTCCTCCTTCTTCCTTGCTCTCCCCTTTCTCTAAAGCTTTAGAAAGAGAAAGTTCAAAGTGGAATGAGGGTTTCAAACCCTATTCCTGACTTTAACTCAGCAAGAATAGCCCTGGGCCCTTAGATCCCAAAAGAAGGAAATGGACGGCCTTAATTCGCACTTAAAATCATTTTCCTGGGCCGAACATGACTTATGACACACCTGTGGCACAGGTCGTGTCTCACGATCTGAATACGATCGTCGAACACAGAACACGACACGGGCTCAGACACGCCTGTGTACTGATTGACATGCCCGTGTTATATTATGGCACACCCATGTCATAGGGCGTGTCCCTCAAATGACACAGGAAACCGTCACGTCATGACCAGGACACGGTCTTAGACACGCTAGTATCGGCCAGTACATGCCCATATTTCAGGCCGTGTACCACGCCCGACATAGACCGGCTTACACAGAGAAGGACACGGCCCTGAACACACCTGTGTCCGACCTGGACACGCCCGTGTCTGACCTGAACATGCCCGTATCCTAGGTTATGTGCCTCTCTCGACACCACTCTGCCGACACATAGCAGGACATGGCCCTAGACACACCCGTGTCTCAGGCCATGTGTCCGACCACCAAAGATCATAGAATTTATTTCGTCGACCACACGGAAATTTGCCGAACTCGTAGCATGACACGGCCATGGATATGCCTGTATCCAAGGCCGTGTGACCTTAATCAGGCCCCAGATTGGCCTTAAGACGCTACCAGATCATTTCTGACTTTTGGGGCATTATAATGTGGAGCAACCACCAGGTTTTATCTCTCTAACTCATCCCTCCTTTGTTTTCAAATTGCATAAAGCTCTTTATGATTTAAAGTAAGCTCCAAGAGCTTAGTATGAGACCTTAGCTAGCTTTCTTTTAGAGCATAAGTTCACTAGGGGTATTATAGATAGGATTTTATTTATTAAGCATCATAAAGATTAAATTTTGTTAGTACAAATATATGTAGATGACATCATTTTTTGGCTCTATTGATTCCAAACTATGCAAAAGGTTTTCTGACCTGATGCATTCCAAGTTTGAAATGAGTAGCATGGGTGAGCTTTCTTACTTCCTTGGTCTCCAAGTGAAGCAATCCCCTGATGGCATTTTTATATCTCAGTCAAAATATGCTAAGGAGCTAATTAAAAGATTTGGGATGTCTGATGCCTCAACTATGAAAACACTCATGGCTTCCAATGCTATGATTGATCTTGATGAACACGGCAAGCCAGTTGATCAAAAAACATATAGGGCTATTATTGGGTCCTTGTTATATCTTATAGCTAGTAGGTCAGATATAATGTTTGCTACATATATTTGTGTTAGGTTCCAAGTGAACCCTAAAGAATCTCACCTTATTTTCTTAAAAAGGATTTTAAGATATATATATATAGGGTTGCCTAAATCTAGGACTTTGGTGTCCAACAGAGTCAGAATTTGACTTAACTGAATTCTCAGATTCTAACTACACTGGATGTAGAGTGGATAGAAAAAGCACATCAGGAACATGTAAGTTCCTTGGTGATAGGCTGTGTCTTGGTTTTGTAAGAAGTAGACATTTGTGTCAACTTCAACTGTAGAAGCTGAATACATTGTAGCTGACAGTTGTTATTCACAAATATTATGGATTCAAAATCGACTCCTGGATTATGGTCTCAACTTAAATAATTCAACTATATTTTGTGATAGTACCAGTGCAATTTCTATTGCACAAAATACAGTATTGTATAGTAGGACCAAGCATATAGCGATTAGACATCATTTCATTAGAGATTGTGTAGACAAAAAGAAAATTAACCTTGTCTTTATCTCTACTGATTTACAAAGAGCAGACATCTTCACTAAACCATTAGATGAGAAGAAACATCTAATCTTCTTAAATCAACTAGGCATAATTAATGGAGAAGTCCAATTTTGATTTCTGTCTGAGTTTTTCAAGAATTGGTCACAATTCGTCGAACGGAGATTGACGATCTGTGAACTCTTCTATAGTTTTTCATCGAATGAAGATCGACGAAATCTCTTGTGAAATTCCTTCGTCGAACGGAGATCGACGAATTTATTTCTGAGAATATTTCATCGAATGGAGATCGACGATCTGTCTTCCCGCTCTTCTAACTTAGGTCGATGATGCTTATCTATTTATGGGTAATTTCGTCGGCCTGAGTTCGAAGTTGTTCTTTTGTGTTGGACTGAGTCCGTCGTTTCACCTTCTGAAAACTTATAAATGGGTTTTCATCGAACTCAATCTCACGCTCTTTTGTTCCCCTTTTGCGCTTGATCTTTTATTGTTTTTGCAGAGCAATGGAGATTTCTCCTGCACTTATCGCCACCATGAAATTCAACGCGGGATTTGATATCGACCTAGATTCATTTTCTCATTCAGATAAGATATTTCAAGATATTCTGAAATTATTTTAAGGTTCAAATCTGTAATTTCTCATGACAACCAGGATCTAACTACCTGTAATAGAGATTTAAGGAATGGGTTTTCACTGCACAAAGTCAAGATTCTCAAGTTCTTATCGGTTCAATTTCTAGTAATCAGATTCCTCTCTCTATAAATTTTAACTAAAATTTTTGATTTTGTTAATAGAGAAGATGAAATAGATTTATCTAGCAGTAAATTTGATGAGAGGCTAGAAAGGTTAGGTCATTCTGTAGGAAACCCTAACCGCCTCCTCAAGAAGAATCTATCCATATAATATAGATTCTTGGCTGATATAGTCGGCAAAGTTTTGTTAGGAAAACATTCTGCATATGATCATATTACCAGACACAAGTTCCATCTGATGTGTGCATTGGTTAATAAGAAAACAATAAACTGGGGAGAAATTTTGTTTAATTTCATAAAAAGGAAAATCAATAAGAAGAATGTGTGTTTTGGAAGGATTTTGGGAATCTTTCTGCAAGCCAAGGTTCCAGATTTACAGGTCTCCCAGACCGTGTTTATCAAAGCCTCAAAAAGTCTTACTTATGCCATCTTTGGCAGATGGGAGAGGGAAATCCCCAAGCCCTCCAGGGCCTCCTCTTCCAGGTTAGCTTCTGAAAACACCAGGGCTGATTAAGCTACTCCCCCAACTCATGAAGAAGCTCCTGATCTTCCCTCTCTTGTTCATCCTCCATCACCACCTCATTCAATATTTCTTTCATCAATTCCACTTCAACAAAACTCTACCTCCACTCCTCCAGTCTCACCAACACAATCACAATCTCAACCACAATCACCAGTTCATATCCATGTGGATACTCCACCATCTCCACCTCCTTAATCTCCACTTCCATCTCATCTTGATGCTACTCCATCCACTTATACTCATCAAGAACCACTCCTATCATCTCCAACACATTGTCCACATCAATCACCTATACATGGCATACCTCTATCAGATATACCACTACATTTACCCAGCATTCCACTTACAGACATCCCCTCAGGATTTTCTATACGTCCAAACTATGGATATACTTCCCCTTATACCACCTTTAATCCAGAACAACTATATCTAAATTTCTCTGATATTACTAATGATCTTCTCAAATTAATTTATCCAACTCTAGAACAGCTCATAGCTAGGTCTATTGCCCCTCTTTCTACTTCTCTGTCCCTTTTATCTGCTCACTTTGCTGCCTCCTCCTTTGTCCCTTCTTCTAGGGGCCTTGGTTCAGGACCTTCTAAAACCAGGCAGGGCGAGATGTTTTGGGAAGAAGATCCAGCAGCAGAAGCTCTAGCTCATCAGCAGCAGCAATTCTAGATGCAGAAATTCCAGCAGAAATTATTGAA
The DNA here is from genome assembly GCA_039513925.1 of Platanthera zijinensis. Classification (NCBI taxonomy): domain Eukaryota; kingdom Viridiplantae; phylum Streptophyta; class Magnoliopsida; order Asparagales; family Orchidaceae; genus Platanthera; species Platanthera zijinensis. Next base: position 70,972,038 of record CM077094.1, on the reverse strand, counting down.
ATTTTTAATGAATATACTGAAATGATTTGTTTTGAAGAAAATTCAATTGATATAGCAATAATCATTGTTGGTGATTTCATCATAAATCCCACAGTTGATCTTCATTCTCTATTGCATTCTTTTAATACAGTCTATAATAGCATTTCTCCTGTTTTTGTAAATTACTTTATAGCTATAGTAAAGTTTACTGATCCTATTAGTCCTAATGTTTTGGAACAAATAAGGACTAGTTTTGCAGTTCAAGAAAACAGTATAGAGAGAACAATTTCTTCAGATTCAAAAGCAGTTTCTCCACCATTATATGGCTGGTGTGAATCTCCCATGCCAGATATGGATGATATCATGTTTGCTGATATGGAACCAGAGATTACCAGTTCTCAGGCTCAAGATGTTTCAAAATCAGATATTCAGAAATCATAAGTTCAAGCTAAACAGACTCAGGCTCATCCAATGTTCACTGATGATATGCTAAAACAAATTCATTCTCTCTATGATAATCCAGCAAATGATTCGGATGATAATGATGATGAAGATTCTGATGACTCTGAGGACACCAATTCCAAGAAGAGAAAATCAAAGAAGAAGGTTCCTCCAAAAGCTACTCCAAAGATAAATCCAACTACTGATACTCCTTATTATATTCTTCATAACATAACTCTCACTCCAGATACCCCACACTGGATGAGATATTCTAAAAATAAACTGAAGGCCAGGAAGAAGAGCAGGAGATACTCTCCTCCACCTCAATTCAGGAGAGGTCCTCCTCCTCCTCCTCCAGCTGCTGGATCCTCAGGAAATGTTTCTCAAGGTCAAAGATCTACTTTTCACTCCTATCAATACAGATCAACTCAAAGCAGCAGTGACAGGCCCTATAGATCTCATACTCATTCTAGCAGAAAGCAACAGCAACAGCAGAAATCTATCAGTCAATGTAGCTAGCAAGAAGTTCAAGATATTCAGAAATCCAGTCCTAAAAGGCCTTTATCTCCAGTGTGTGATCCAGAGATGGATCCTAATTCAAGGATGGCCAGATTCAAAGAACTTATAGGACTTTCTCAAATCAGGAAAGCTAAAGAAGATGTACAAGATATTTCTCAATACACCACTATGTCCTCTTATAGGAAGAAAGAACTGGAAAAATATCAGGTACGAAATCTCTTTGATGTTGATACTTATATGTCTTTGCATCCTTAAGCAATTGTACCTAGAGCTGCTTCAGTGATAATTTTTGGAGCAGAAGATATGAAGATGATAATGCAGCAAACTACTAATCCTAACAGAGAAATCATCTTCACCAAACCTTCAACTGGGACTTTTCAAGACAAATCCAAAAGAGTTTGACTTTTTTTTCTATTTTTGGACTTAACTTTTATTTGTTGTAAATATGTCATAAGGCAATCTTGTTTATGTCTGCTGAAACTTTATAATTCTGCCAAATATTATTTTTATGCTTTGTGATTTTTCTTTTATTATTGTTCATGGTGACCTCACCCAAATAGGGGGAGATTGTTGGAACCCCTCCTTATTTAGGGTTGATTTGGGCTAGGTTCACTATTAGGTTTCTCTGATGACCCACATGTATACTCTAGGGTCATAAGTCTTTTTCTAGGTCTAGGTTAGGTCAACAAACTTAGTTTGGTTGGATCAACCTTCAGAAGACATAGAGACAGAAGACCTTCAGAGAAAAGTAGTTTTCTTATAGCAGAAAAGTCGTTCGAAGATTGCTGAGCTAAGCTCGACTTTCGTCGATCGGAGATCGACAAACTCAGTTCTTTCTCTGACCTGAGTTCGACGAAACCCTTGCTGAGATCGACAAACTCAGACTTCTTCTTTGATCTGAGTTCAACAAAATCTTAGCTGAGATCGACGAACTCCTATCTCTTCCCAGAAGTTCAGCACGACGAAATGACTATCTCAGTTTGATGATTTTGGAGCTCAGATTGGAAAGTGAATTTTTTGTTCAGAGATCTTGGAGCTCAGCTCGACGAAAGAGAGGTTCCATTCGATGATTTTTCTACTGCTTGTCTGCCTTATTCAGCTCGATGATAGTGGATCTCAGGTCGACGAAAATTGTTGAGTTCAATTATTCTATGGCAGATTCAGTTTGACAATTTTCCCTGCAGTCTTCCAGTATTAACTAAGGCAGTTTGATTTCAAATTTAATTTTTTATGTTTATAATACTCTGATAATTAATGTTACATATTCTCAAGAATACATCTGTTCTGAGGCAGCATTAATTATGGTATTTACACAGTAATTGGCTTAATTAACTGGGACAATTAAGGAAATAAATTAATGGAATTTTCTAGCTGTTCAACTTCCATGATTTTGGCAGTAAATCAAGGTTAAGATTCAAAATTCAAAAGAGTATTTTATGTAAAGGATATATATGGTTTCTTCCTTCTTCTTCAACAACAGGGGTGATATATAGATACAATTTCAGACACACAACAGTATACACAAAAAACTAGAAGAAGAACACAGCCTTCATACATTCTCAGTCTTCTTCTGTTTTACTTCAAGACTTTCAAGAGACAAACAATCTTCATCAGTCTAAAAGTTTTCTGAAGATCTTAATCAATCTGAAGGCATACACCCTGTGCAAATCTTCCATGTAACACCCTCATCCGTCGTATGGCATATAACAGAAGGTCCAACTGGAACCCGACGCCATATACCACGGACAGTCAGAAGGGTTACATAAGAATATCAAAAGTCAACTACAACTACTCGCCCTAACTCAAAGCATTCTAGCAGAAGCTTTTACACAGCTTGAAAGAACCCATAATTGAAACACAACTATCATGAATGTCCACTTACTGCCATAGGAATGAAATAACAAATACACCGAAAGCACTTGGCCTTATGGACTTACAAGAGTTCACTTAACAAAGTAATGTTTTACATACATCAGTCGCAGGCCGGCCACACATGACAAAAATAAAACAACAATTCGTCATGGCCTTCGAGGGCCAGCACAGCAACATGGACTTCAACCCGCTATTTGGTACTTGGCTCCACAGCACCTGCAAGCAACATTCCACCGCAAGGTGGCAAACAAAACAACAGTCAGCTAAAGCTGACCAAATTATAACGACTCCCGCCCCTTACTTGGGATGGCAGTGCTCCTTCCCTGCATTCCATTAGCCCAGCTAAACAATAAAGTGCAAACATACTTCGCCACAGGTATAGGCTCGCATGGCCAAACACCTTGTGCACTCAGGGCACATTATCGGTGAATCCGGTCAATTCTGTGGCTTCACCACCATCCTCGGGATGGCAACATCGTGAGCATTTTATTCTTTCTGACCACGGTCTAAGACTCCCGACTATGCCAACGGCCAGTTCCACTTTATGGCCTCTAGCATCGAACTGCATAGTCCAGGTCCGCTTCCACTTATCTGTTGCTCACTTTGCCTAGTCACTTTAAGACGTACACGTGGGCCAAGCTTCTCCCGGATCCTAATACATTCCCAATCATCACATAACTCAGTTATGTACAAGGCTAGCTCCCCGGCCTCCAAGTTAGCAGAACTATGTTTCCGCTCAGTTTTTCGGGTACGCCTTGGAGTTAATCCCCAAGGATCCTTGTTGCAATATACCTTGTAGAAACCCGAAAAACACATAGCACGGAGTCTTCTCCGGCAATCCATACAATATGCAACATCACCGATCTAGACCAACGCATCCGGGTAGGATTCACACACAATGCATATGTCCGTACTTCGATTCCGGACTCTATATGCAATACAAGGGGGACTATTCACATCTACCCCAAGGAACACCGCACACTCACCGCACACTCGCAGGAGCGGGTTTCCTTATGCAAAAGAAAGAGAGCTTCACATGCTCAAGTAGAGAATCGTTACCCTTGAAGTTCGCTTTTGCGCCATGGAAAACTATCAGGATGGAAAGCTTCGCAAGGGAATTTCCTCTGCGGATCCAGTCTCAGTTCTCGATTCGGTGCTCTGATGCTTCGGCGGCGGCCGGATTCCTCCTCCTCCTTCCTCCTTGCTCTCTTCTCTCTCTAAGTATTTTAGAAAGAGAATGGATTAAGTGAAATGAGGAATAAACCTCCTAATCCCGGATTTAGACCAGTAGGATATCACCTGAACCGTCGGATCTTCTTTAAAGAAAACAAACGGCTCAGATTTGTCCGAAATTTCTCATTCCTGGGCCGAGCACGGCCTTGCACATGGATGTGTCTCAGGTCGTGTGCCTCGATCTAGGCACGATCTTCGAGCACAGAAAAGGACACGGGTCGAGACACGGGCCCCGTATCTCAACCTGTCAAACCTGTGTCGGTTCCCGACATACCCGTGACCTAGGGGCGTGTCACAAATAACCGCCTCGCCAACCGCCATGTCCCTTGGTGGACACAGGTATGAACACGCCCGTGTGGACCAGTACACGCCCGTGTCAACCAGTACACGCCCGTGTACTTCAGTCGGCACAGCCCAGTTTTCAACCCGAGCGTGGCACGGGTAGTGATACGGGTAAGGACACGCCTGTATCACCCCTGACACGCCCGTGTCAACACTGTTCAAAATCGTGTTTCCTGCCGTGTTCCTTACTAGACACAGCCGATCAACATAGAGAAAGACACGGCATTGGACACACCCTTGTCCCAGGCCATGTACCCCTATTTCAGCACAAAAATTTCCTTAGGACGTGACAGGTTTGATTACGATTTTCGGGGCGTTATAAATCTCCTCCCCTTAAAAGAATTTCGTCCCGAAATTATGTAAAGGTACACAAATTTTAAATGTTACCTGAGTGGAATAACTCGGGGTATTCCTCCAACATAGTTTGCTCTCGCTCCCATGAAAGCTCCTCACGTCCGCAGTTATCCCAACGGACTTTAACCATTCGGATTTCCTTGTTGCGGAGTCGTTTGACTTCAAAGTCTTCAATTCATACTGGTTTGACCATTGTCGTCAACCCGTTATCAACCAGCACTTGATCGACCGCAATGACCTGCGAAGGCTCTTGCACTGCCTTCTGTAACACCGATATGTGGAACACATCGTATAGCCCACTCAACTCCACTGACAGCTTCAATCGATACGCTGCTTTGCCAATACGCTCTAGGATCTCAAACGGTCCAAGGTATCTCGGACTCAGCTTCTTCAAGCATCGAACCCGCGAGACACCCTTGAATGGCTTGATTTTCAAATACACCCAGTCGCCAACACCGAACTCCATGTTCCTATGTGTGGCGTTATAGTATTTTGCCTGCCTGTCCTGAGCGATCTTCAACCATTCCTGAATTGTACGTACCATTGAAGTGGCATCTTCCACCGTTTGACATTTGTATAACTTTGACTCGCCTGTCTCCAACCAAGACAACGGTGTGCGACACTTTCGCCCATACAAGGCCTCAAAAGGCTCTATTCCTATACTCGCTTGATAGCTGTTATTATATGCAAACTCCACCATGTACAGGTGATCTTCCCACTGCTTTCTGAAATTCAAGACGCACATGTGAAGCATGTCCTCCATCGTCCTATTTACCCTCTCGGTCTGACCATCCGTCTGCGGATGAAAGGATGTGCTGAAAGTCAGCTTAGTTCCCAACAATTTATGCACCAGCCTCCAGTCATTTGACCTGAAGCGTCCATCTCGGTCACTAACAATACTACGAGGCACACCATGCAATCGTAGAATATTATCCACATAAAGTTTGGCTAACTTTTCCACCGGGTCTTCCGTCTTATTCTGAATGAAGTGCGATACTTTTGTCAATCTATCAACGACCACCCAAATGACATCGTTTCCCCTCTGTGAATTTGGCAAACAATGCACAAAATCCATAGAAATGTCGTCGAACTTCCACTCAGGGACAGGCAAGGACTTCAAGAAACCTCCGGGCTTCTGGCACTCCGCCTTCACCAAGGCACAAGTTTGGCACTTTGCCACATAAAGTGCTACATCCTTCTTCAATCCTGGCCACTAAAACAACTTCTTCATGTCTTTATACATCTTCGTGCTCCTCGGGTGGATTGAGTACTGGGTATGATGAGCCTCATACATCAACTCCTCCTGAAGATTATCCGCACTAGGGACGCATAGGCGACGGTCCCTCCATAGCAGTCCATCCTCAACAGCAAATTGTGAATTTGACCCATCCAATGCTTCATATAAGATCTGCTTCATGATGTTATCCTGAACCAAAGCCCGCCGAATCCTACCAGCTAGGTCATACTGCACCTCTATCCAATACAATTTTGCCTCAGCACAAGCCTGCTTACCGACGCAAGAGATCTCCAATGCCTCCAAATCACGGACCATGTACCTCCAACCAACTGGCATGCGCAGGAGCCCTACGACTCAATGCATCAGCCACTACATTTTCTTTCTCAGGCACATAATGTATCTTGAAGGTATAGTCCACCAGGAACTCCGTCCACCTCCGCTGTCTCATGTTCAGGTCCTTCTGATCTAACAAGTACTTCAGGCTCTTATGATCGGTGTAGATATCGACCTTCACACCGTAAAGATAGTGCCTCCATGGCTTTAGAGCAAATATCACGGCCACTAACTCCAAGTAATGGACCGGATAATTCCTCTCGTGAACCTTCAATTGTCGTGATCCATAGGCTATCACGCTCCCATACTGTAGCAGAACACAGCCCAAACCACTGCCCGAAGCATCACTATAAATTTCAAACCCTTCGGTCCCACTTGGTGAACGTAAAATAGGCGTCGTGGTCAACCGCCTTTTCAATTCTTCAAAATCCTGCGCACACTCTAGCGACCACACAAACTTTTGATCCTTCCTTGTCAACGTCATGAGTGGTTGTGCTATCCGCAAGTAGTTCGCTACAAAGCGCCTGTAGTAGCCGGCAAGCCCCAGAAAGCTCTGGACTTCCTCCACTGTAGTCAACACAAGCCACTTTCGTATCGTCACTATCTTCGCTGGATCCACCATTATCCCTTCTCCACTAACAATATGACCAAGGAACGCTATCGAGGATAACCAGAAATCACACTTGGAGAACTTAGCATACAACTGATTCTTCCTCAACGTCTCTAACACCATATGCAGATGCTTGTAGTGATCATCCTCACACCGCGAGTACACCAAGATATCGTCGATAAATACTATCACGAAACGGTCCAGGTACTCTCTGAACGTCCTGTTCATCAAATCCATAAACACGGATGGCACATTGGTCAACCCAAATGGCATGACCATTAACTCGTAATGCCCAAACCGCGTGCTGAACGTTGTATTTGGGATGTCGCTTATTCAACTCCCGATAGTCGATACAAAGTCGCAAGCTCCCATCCTTCTTCTTAACGAAGAGGACCGGTGCGCTCCAATATGACAAACTTGGACGCACATACCCTTGTTCTAACAACTCTTGCAGTTGCACCTTCAGCTCTGCCATCTCCTTAGGCGATATCCGATATGGAGAGCGTGACACTGGTTTGGCACCCGGCACCAGCTCAATTGTAAAATCAATCTCCCGCTGAGGAGGGGCTCCAGGCAGATCGTCTGGGAACACATTAGGATACTCGGACATAATTGAAATACTGCAAAGACTAGGTTTAGGCGTTAAAGCCTGCACTAATGTGACAAACAGCTCTTCCCCAGACCGAACTGCCTTAATCATCTGAAAAGTCGACATCAAAATCTTGCTCGACCCCTTCATGCCCGTAAACGTAGTCTCCTGATCTGTATTCAGTCCCAACTTATCCTCCTTTCGGTTGCAATCAATGCATGCTCACCGCTTCGAGAGCCAGTCCATACCAAAGGTTACGTTGAACTCCACTAACGGCAGTACCGACGCTTGCAAGTCAAACTCCTGATCCCCAATCCGTATATTTACCACACAGATTCTATCCGCGTGCATTGAGAAACCATTGGGCAACAACACATCCAACTTGTCCTTTGCCATCGAGGAAGGGACTCTGATGCGTGATACGAATCTTTCAGACAAGAAGGAATGTGAAGCTCCTGTATCAAACAGGGCTCTCGCCGGACAATCGAAAATCAACACAAAGCCTAGCACAAACATTTATAAGCTAACATGTAAAAAGGTAACAACTACATAAAGCTAAAATGTTATATTAATGCATACCTGTCACCACGTCAGCTTGTTTTATGGCCTCTTGCAAACCAAGATTATAAACTCTAGGCTGGGCTGGAGCATGGTGGGATGCAGTTGACTCCACTGCCTTCCCTTTTTCTTCATAAGATGCTCCAAGCTTCCTCTCGGACTTTGCACATCCGCTCCAACATTCACGAGCAAAATGCCCCATCTTTCTACAGTTGTAGCAAGCTCCAGGGACTCAAATTGTTGTTGCCCCCGTCGCACTAGACGAAGGGGCTGATCTCGAAGTCTTCTGCTTCTTGTTCCATCTGTGAAAACCCGACTTTGTATTCGACACTTTGAACTCTGACTTATTTTCCCCTGGGTCCTTCTTCTTTTGTACTTTCTTCACGACCTTTTCCAATGACCTGGCCGAATTGACCAAGGCTAGGAAGCCCTGTGCCTTAGGCCCAGCAAGGAGTGTTGTAGGTCACCATGTAGACCCTCATAGAATCAGTTGGTCTTCCGCTCCTCCTCAGTAAACATCGCACCAGCATAACGACACAACCGTATAAACTCATGGATATACTCATCCACGCTTCTGTCTCCCTGAGTCAAACCAAGGTACTGATTTTCCATCTCAAGCTTCTGCGCAGAGGGTAGATATCTGGCCAAGAACAGTCTTGAGAATTCCTCCATAGGCACATCAACAAGTTGCCTTCCCACTAAGAGATAAACCTCCAACTCGTCTCACCACTGCCTCGCCTCACCAGCCAATAGGAAGGTCGCTATGGTGGTCTTCTGCAACTCCACAATTTCTGTGGCCATCAAGACTCTCTTCATCATAGAGAGCCAGTCCTCAGCTTGAGTTGGTATTCCAATCCCGTCGAACACCGGAGGATTAAAGCTCATTACATGCTTGAGCTGTTTCTCCGTAGCTCTCCCTTATACTACTTGATCAACTGTCATGCGTTCTACGACTCCCGGCTCTGCCACCCTAATCGGTTCTTGCTCATTAATAGGTGGTGTGTGTTACACTTGCCTTATAGGTTGGGTAATTATCATAGCAAAGGCTGCTTCAGCCACCAATCTGATGGTTGCTGCTGAAGGAGGTGTTGTAGGCATGTCATTCAGTGCACTACTTTTCGCCATTTGCGGATGTTTCGATTGCCCAGCACCGCTCCTAGTTACCTATAGCAGCATAAACCCTTGATTAGGCGACAAACAGATTGCTAAAAGCAATCATTGGAACACTCAAGTTCCTCAAAACAAATGTATTTTTCATTCCTAAGTTGGCATTCATGGGTTCTTTTATGTTATAACGATGACGCACATACATGTGCTCACCTCTCCTTAAAAGAATTCACCCATGGATTCAAATAAAGAAGACTGATACCTTAGTCTGATACCAAATTGTAACACCCCCATCTGTCGAATGGCATATAACAGAAGGTCCAGCTGGAACCCGACGCCATATACCACGGACGGTCAGAAGGGTTACATAAGAATATCAAAAGTCAACTACAACTACTCGCCCTAACTCAAAGTATTCTAGCGGAAGCTTTTACACAGTTTGAAAGAACCCATAATTGAAACACAACTATCATGAATGTCCACTTACAACCATAGGAATGAAATAACAAATACACCGAAAGTACTTGGCCTTATAGCCTTACGAGATTTCACTTAACAAAGTAATGTTTTACATACATTGGCTCGCAGGCCGGCCACACATGACAAAAATAAAACAACAATTCGCCTTGGCCTTCGAGGGCCAACACAGCAACATGGGATTCAACACGCTATTTGGTACTTGGCTCCGCAGCACCTGCAGGAAATATTCCACTGCACGGTGGCAAACAAAACAACGATCAGCTAAATCTGACCAAATTATAACGACCCTCGCCCCTTACTTGGGACGGTGGTGCTCCTTCCCTGCTTTCCATTAGCCCAGCTAAACAATAAAGTGCAAACATACTGTAAGACCTCCTTTTTTTTCTTTTCAAACATCGGGGTGTTAGGCCCAGAACCTCCCCTTTGCAGTGACACCTTCTCGCCCTGAAGGGTCATCACCACAAAGCGCTGATTCTGCCGGCTAATTCGATCACAGAAAGGTAGCACAATAAAGTAAAAGCAAGTCCACAGAAATCACATATATAGAATAAAAGTCTCCACGAAGGGAGTGTCCACAGAATAATATATCAGAGTACTAAAATACGGGCTTATGCCCGGTACATCATGTCCTCACTACAGATCACTCATACGGAAGAAAAAACAGAACATCTACTCAAGGTTGAGACTCACAGTCCCGGCTGTATGAACTCCGGAGCTAGACTGCCCAATCTCCAAGCACACCGGTCTCTAGGGCTGCACCCCCGTACTGGGCTCCATGATTCCCTAAAATGATGCGGTTCAAAAACCGTCAGTCATAAAGACTAAGCCCTATCATCACCTACCCCTTCCCCTATGGCTCCTAAGCACCGAGCGGAGAGGAAGAAATGGAAGGACATGAAGGTGGAGTGTAATCAAGAAACAGTTTATAGCGGAACTAATCTAGCAATTCTATAATAAATAATAGCAATAAGACGAAATGTGGAAAGTAACCTTCACTTATGTGAGAACACATAAGCCAAGGGGTATTCTGCAAGGCTCCCATCGTATAAAAGTCTCATACCAATTTATACATTGGGGTGTCGGTTATCAAACAGCAATATATATATATATATATATATATATATATATATATATATATATATATATATCAAAATTGACCTTAATTTATAAACTTGCCCACACAAGCTTATAGACCAAGGGGTCGTTTTGCAAGTCCTAATGTATAAGCGTCCCATTCCACTTATACCTTAGGTGTCAGGGGTTAAATGCAATGATGATGTTATGACATGCAAGATGTCCAACAAAATTATTATAAATATTGTGTTATCTCAATATGGTAAATCCAAAGTATCACAATTTTCTATCATCAAAAGGGCACTAAAACTATTTCAGTAATATTTTCTATCTTTCGTTATTTATGAATCAAGTACAGAGAATATCCATCCAAAAATTATAAATTAATTATACTATGCAGATACAACCTTAAAAATAGCATTGGCCAAGTTTCATAATTTTTCAGCAAGTATTAATCTATGAATAAATTAATTATTAAAAATCTCCATAAGGTGGACTTATAAAGTAAGTGTCGTAACTAAGATTCTAAAAATCATGAATAAATGTCTACAAGCATATAATGGCTGGAAAGTCTCAATTCCTATGTCTCATAATTTTTCAACAGCAACATCATCCATAATTAAATTTTAAACCATAAAACCCTTTTTTAACATTTGTGAATGAAGTACTAGATTTACTCAGCTGAAAAATATACAAAAATTCAGGAGCAACCCTTCTGACCTAAAACATTCACTTGCAATATTTCATGGGGTTTCAATGAACATAAAGATCTAAATAATTAGAACGTCAATTAGGGCTATAATAAACTTTACAAATGAAGTGCTAGAAATAAATATCATAAAATTCCAGTAAATTTGCTATAGGTTCTAGCCATTCAAAAACTCACTCTACCCGAGTTTCACAACTTTTAGATAATGTTTAGTGACAGATTTTACTTATTTGAGATTTTTCCCTAAAACTAAGGTTAGGTTTTTAAGGTATCTACCTATCTCAAAATCCTCCAAGATTCCATCCAGATGATTTATAATATGCTAAAGTCCACTCTACTGAATTTCAAGGCAATACGAGGGCATTTGCCCCCATGTCCTTCACAACCCTGAAAACCCTCCCTTTAGGGTTTGAGTTTGGATCCTAGGGTAAATCAACCCTAAACAACACCATTTTTCTCCAAGTGGGTTATAATAACCCTTCTAAGTCAGTGGTAAAAATATCAACCTCTGTTGAGGTGATTTGACCGTTCCAACCTCTTAGTGCACTTTTTACTCAAAAATGCCTCATTAATGCCTAGTTAAGGATTGGTAATTTCCTACTGAAAACTCATCCAAATGAGTTGGAATTCTGCACAGAGCTAGGTTTTATAGCCAGGGACCACTCTCCAAAATTTGGGAGGGTTTGGAGGTCATTTTACCACTTAAATAAATTACTCTAACTTTATTAAATTAAAACAAAAACCTTAGGCAAAGTATCTCCAGAAATTTCCATTTTTGGACAACCTCTAGGTATGGCTAAGGGTAACCCCTGCCCAAATTTCAGGTCGTTTGGACAAGGGACGAAGAGTGGGCATTCATTTTAGTTTCTTCCCAACTCTAGGTACAGCCTCAACTAAAACGGGTTCTGCGGTCAAACCAGTTATCCGAACGAGCTGAAATTAATTTTAAATTAATCTAGACTCGAAGGGCTACAACTCTTGTGACTGTCTATTTTTCCTAAATCGAACTTTAAGTGCCTCATTTTGCAGCATCAAAATGTGCCCATTTAATGTATCTTCTCCTTATATACTATATACATAATTTTTATATTATAAAAATGTTTTTACGATGGCTATCGGTTGGCGGTGGTTTGGCCGCCGGAGTTGACAGTTTCTGGTGGACCCTAAAATATATTTTTCATGGTTTTTCCATGAAAACACGAGATAGGTCTGGCTCCGTTGAGCACGAACTTCTTTTCTAAGATCCTAAGATCTACCCATAAAAGAAGAAGTAGAGGAGGACCTTATTCGCATTTTGGAGGCGAGATGAACATCGGGTTGCCATGGCATGGTGTTGGCATTGCCAAACTTCTCCTACAGCAAGAACAACAACTCTAATCTATTTGTTCAAGAGTGTAAACTTCTCATCTTGCTCTAAGGGTGCTTTTATAGATCACCAAGTGGGGAGGGGAAAGGGTAAAGCATTTAAGGCCATGACATATCCCTTATATTCAGCCACCTAGAGGCTGATGAAAACCCTTGGTCTCCTCTAAATAATGAGGGGAAGATGAATCAAGGCTTTGGAATCAATTGGAGAGGAACTCTTGCTCTCCCATGGCCATTAATGGCTTTCTCTCCCCTCTTTCTCTCTCTTCCTTATGGGAGATATTAAATTCAGCCACTTTTTTGGCTGGTTATGGTTATTAAACTCCTCAAAACTGATGAGAGAGAATATATTCAGCCCTTGGAATCAAATGGAGAGGCCCTTGGTCTCCCTTGGCCATGAATGGCCCCTTTAAACCACTTTCTCTCTCCTCCATTAAAGGGTAAAATGGAGTTTTCTCTCTCCTAGTCATCAAGGCCGAATTTGTTCATCTCCCTAGCCTATTGGAAGCCCACTAATTCGTACTATTAACCCAAATGGAAAAGGGCTTGAGCTTGGGTTAGCCCATTTAGGCTAATTTGACATATTTCAAGGATTGAGTTGACCTTGGTCAAATTGACCATTTGGGTTGACCCAAATGGGTCCTTGGTGACCGATTTGCTTCCCCTAAGGTTGAGGTAGGGTTGGGAATGGTTTACTTGGCACCTTGTAGGTCACTTGACCCTTAGTAAGGGCACTTTGACCACTTTGGGGCTAGAGTTGACTTGAGTCAACTTAGCCTCTTGGGTTGTTCCTAATGGGTCCATGGTGACCCATTGACCTCACTTAAGGTCTAGGAAGACTTAGGTAGGGTTGGTTGGGCATATTTGGGGCACATTGCCCTTAGTTAGGGCACCTTGCCCAATTTAGGCCTATGGTGGTCTTAGGTCAATTTGACCACTTTGGGTTGATTTCAATGGACCCTTAGGGCTCTAATGGACCTTCCAATAGTTTAGGGATATTGTGATGGGGTCATGGAGTCATGGTGAAGCCTTATGGTCGTCCTAAACTAGAGTTTAGAATTCTACTATTTGCAGACCATGGTGATCTCCACCTTCATGCCTAAGCTCACTTGGTGTTCTTAGGCTTCTTAGGATTTTTTCATGACCTAGTCATGACAAAACCACTCCTAGGGGTCTAGATGAAAATGGGATGTTACAAATCCCAATAAAAAAAACAATAATTTCGTCCTCGAAATTCAAGTTAGGCCTGCGGGGTCTCTACTGAGGGTAACTGCTTGTAACATCCCATAGGAAGTTGAATGTATACTTTACCCGGAGAGATCTGGGTACCTCCGCTGCATTAGATTCGATGGCTCTCAGGTATGCTCCTCCTGCTCATGGTTCGTCTACAAGACCTTGACCAGTGGGACCTTCTTGTGCCGCAAGACCTGCACCGCTGTGTCATCTATCCTGACTGGCTCATCTTGTTACCGATTAATCAAAATCTGTCGAGCCATCTATGCCAAGAACCTACTGTTTCGGTCGTAGTAGATCCATCCTAAGAAAGGAGATGTGGAATACATCGTGCAAACCCGCTAACTCCGACGGTAGCTCCAGCCTGTAAGCCAATGGGCCGATCTGCTCCCGGATCCTGTAACACCCCATATTCCATAGACTGAGCTTCTTCTGCCCACGTACCCGCGAGACTCCTTGCACCAGACGTATATTCAAGAATCATGGTCTCCATCTTGAGACTTTACTTGAAAATGTTGTGCATCGTAATATTTCGCTGGTCTGCTCTGGGTCTCCAGCATCCGATCGTGAATTAGTCACACCCAGGTGTCGGGGTTCTTCATAAATTCCGAGTCGAGTGCCTTTGGATCCTCATTCTAGATCCATGACAGTGGAATCATGTACCTCCGTATGAGGGTGGAGAGCTGTGTTAAATGTCGGTCGAGAGTCCAAATAATCCTGGACTGACATTTTCTCCTTGGACGTACACTATCCATCCTGATTTGACATGATCACCTTAAGCATACCATGATAACGGACTTCTACTCCCAAACTTCAAGAAATAACCATGGGAGTTTTCTTTCGGGTCGGGGTGACCCTAGCTTACTCGGCCAGTCTATCCTCGATGTTCCCTTTATAATTATGCCCGGAGTGGGGATGTCGAATCCTGTGTATGAAAATCCCTAATTATACCCTCGAACAACTACTCCAACTTGGGCAGTGGCTGTAATAGTTCCCCAAAAACTCTTTCACATAGCCTACATCAACTGACGGACATTACCATGCATCACCAAACCCATGACACCTTTCTTCACATTCGGGGGTACATGTTCTGAGATACATCATACTTCCAATGATACAACATAGCGATTAAATTTTTACCTTCTCAGATATCCTGAATCTTGTTATCCGTCATCTAATTTTACACGATAATAGTTAATCCTCGAAATTACTGCGTCTTATTACCATGTCATTGTCTCTGTAATGCTATAGGTCAACATTCCAAACATGTTTTTACAAAATCTTATCTTCGCCCGAATAACATCGAATTATATCGACTTCAACCTCACTATATTTGTTGCGCCACATTCTCTAAATTAGGTTTAAGGAAACCCAAGTCAATACTAATTTGCCCAATAAACAAAGGACAAGTCCCCAATAAACAAAAGATAAGCCCCTACCTATCTTGGGCTAAGTATCTTTGATATTACCACGCAATATCAGTCCTAGCTGGGTGCACAATCCCTAGGGCATCAATCTTCGACTTGGGGTTCCACCCTGAAATTCGTCAATATACTCCATACTTTAAACTCTATGAGTCACATTTACGACGACCTTATCGGGGTCAAAATGTTCCCAATCCCAAATGGGTTTCTTCCAAACTTTAATTCCTATCCGACCCTCAGTATTTGTCTCGGTGGTTGCCTCCATGTAATTTTGTTACTGGTACGTGGGTCGAGATAAAATGACTTCTGTCATTCTGCTAATAGATCATTAGCCTCAATTCTCCTTAAGGTCGTCCTACCAGTTTGAGTAATCCTTGATTGGGATAGTAGGGACACCTGAGTTTACATCTTAGGTAGTCATTCTCGTGCTAAACTCCTCCTTTATTCTCTTTGGGTATATCCTTACCTTAACCAAGTTCATACCCAAGGTCTATTTTGAACTAGGGCATACTATAAGTTGTCATGGTTAGTCATAAGTCCTAGTGGGTTGAGTCTAACTCGTTGGTTAGAGAATTATAAGATGAGATCTTCACAGTCGGAGGTGCTCCCTGCTGGGGGCAGGGTTTGCCGCAGGCTACAAAGAAGAATTCCAATTAATGATGAAGTGGACTTTTACATGTGATTTCCCTTATGGGCACACCACTGCTTCTGCTGCTAGTTTTTCCTCAAACTAAGCTCGTGCGGGAGTGACCCAGGGTTAGTGGACTTCTACTTTTTCGATCGAGGTTTCCTCTGATACCACTTATAAGACCCCCTTTTTTTTCTTTTTAAACACAGGGGTCTTAGGCCCAGAACCGCCCCATTTGCGGTGACACCTTCTCGCCCTGAAGGGTCATCACCATAAAGCGTCGATTCTGCCGGCCAATTCGATCACAGAAAGGTAGCACAATAAAGTAAAAGCAAGTCCACATAAATCACATATACAGAATAAAAGTCTCCAAGAAGGGAGTGTCCACAGAATAATATATCAGAGTACTAAAATACGGGTTTATGCCCGGTACATCATGTCCTCACTATAGATCACTCATGTGGAAGCAAAAATAGAACATCTACTCAAGGTCGAGACTCATAGTCCCGGCTGTATGAACTCCGAAGCTAGACTGCCCCATCTCTAAGCGTACCGGTCTCTAGGGCTGCTCCCCTATGCTGGGCTCCACGATTCCCTAAAATAATGCGGTTCGAAAACCGTTAGTCATAAATACTAAGCATTATCATCCCTTACCCCTTCCCCTATTGCTCCTAAGCACCGAGCGGAGAGGAATAAAGGGAACGACATGAAGGTGGAGTGTAATCAAGAAACAGGTGGCAGCGGAACTAATCTAGCAATTCTATAATAAATAATGGAAAAAAGAGGAAATGTGGAAAGTAACCTTCACTTATGTGAGAACACATAAGCCAAGGGGTCTTCTACAAGGCTCCCATCGTATAAAAAATCTCATACCAATTTATACGTTGGGGTGTCGGTTATCAAACAGCAGTATATACATATATATCAAAATTGACCTTAATTTATAAACTTGCCCACGCAAGATTATAGACCAAGGGGTCGTTTTGCAAGTCCTAATGTATAAGCGTCTCATTCCACTTATACCTTAGGTGTCAGGGGTTAAATGCAATGATGATGTTATGACATGCAAGATGTCCAACAAAATTATTATAAATATTATGTTATCTCAATATGGTAAATCCAAAGTATCACAATTTTTCTATCATCAAAAGGGCACTAAAACTATTTCAGCAATATTTTCTATCTTTCGTTATTTATGAATCAAGTACAGAGAATATCCATCCAAAAATTATAAATTAATTATACTATGCAAATACAACCTTAAAAATAGCATTGGTCAAGTTTCATAATTACTCAGCATGTATTAATCTCTGAATAAATTAATTATCAAAAATCTTCATAAGGTGGAGTTGTAAAGTAAGTGTCGTAACTAAGATTCTAAAAATCATGAATAAATGTCTACAAGCATATAATGGCCGGAAAGTCACAATTCCTAAGTCTCATAATTTTTCAACAGTAATATCATCCATAATTAAATTTTAAACCATAAAACAACTTTTTAACATTTGTGAATGAAGTACTATATTTACTCAGCTAAAAATTATACAAAATTTCAGGAGCAACCATTCTGACCTAAAACATTCACTTCCAAGATTTAATGGGGTTTCAATGAACAGAAAGATCTAAATAATTAGAACGTCAATTACGGTTATAGCAAACTTTACAAATGAAGTGCTAGAAATAAACATCATAAAATTCCAGTAAAATTTCTATAGGTTCTACCCATTTCAAAACTCACTCTACCCGAGTTTCACAGGTTTTAGATAATGTTTAGTAACAGATTTTACTTATTTGAGATTTTTTCCTAAAATTAAGGTTAGGGTTTTGAGGTATCTACCTATCGCCAAATCCTCCAAGATTCCATACAGATGATTTATAATATGCTAACGTCGACTCTACTGAATTTCAAGGCAATACGAGGGCATTTGCCCCCATGTCCTTCATAACCCTCAAAACCCTCCCTTTAGGGTTTGAGTTTGGATCCTAGGGTAAATCAACCCTAAACCACATCATTTTTCTCCAAGTGGGTTAAAATAACCCTTATAAGTCAGTGTTAAAAATATCAGCCTCTGTTGAGGTGATTTAACCGTTCCAACCTCTTAGTGCACTTTTTACTCAAAAATGCCTCATTAATGCCTAATTAAGGATAGGTGATTTCCTACCCAAAACTCATCCAAATAAGTTTGAATTTTGTACAGTGCTAGGTTTTATATCCAGAGACCAGTCTCCAAAATTTGGGAGACTTTGGAGGTCATTTGACCACTTAAATAAATTACTCTAACTTTATTAAATTAAAACAAAAACCTGAGGCAAAGTATCTCCAAAATTTCCCATTTTTGGATAGACTCTAGGTATAGCTAAGGGTAACCCCCTGCCCAAATTTCAGCTTGTTTGGACAAGGTACGAAGAGTGGGCATTCATTTTAGATTCTGCCCAACTCTAGGTACAGCCCCCACTAAAATGGGTGCTGCGGTCAAACCACTTACCCGAACGAGTTGAAATTAATTTTAAATTAATCTAAACTTAAAGGGCCACAACTTTTGTGACTGGCTATTTTTCCTTAATCGGCCTCTAATTGCCTCATTTTGCAGCATCAAAATGCGCCCATTTAATGTATCTTTTCCTTATATACTATATACATAATTTTTATATTATAAAAATGTTTTTACGATGGCTATCGGCGGGCGGTGGTTTGGCCGCCGGAGGTGGCGGTTTCCGGCAGACCCGGAAATATAATTTTCATGGTTTTTCCATGAAAACGCGAGATAGGTCCGGCTCCGTTGAGCACGAACTTCTTTTCTAAGATCCTAAGATCTACCCATAAAAGAAGTAGAGGAGGACCTTGTTCGCAGTTTGGAGGCGAGATGAACGTCGGGTTGCCATGACGTGGTGGTGGCATTGCCGAACTTCTCCTACAGCAAGAACAACAACTCTAATCTATTTGGTCAAGAGTGTAAACTTCTCATCTTGCTCTAAGGGGGCTTTTATAGATCACCAAGTAGGGAGGGGAAAGAGTAAAGCATTTAAGGCCATGACATATCCCTTGTATTCAGCCACCTAGAGGCTGATGAAAACCCTTGGTCTCCTCTAAATAATGATGGGAAGATGAATCAAGGCTTTGGAATCAATTGGAGAGGAACTCTTGCTCTCTCATTGCCATTAATGGCTTTCTCTCCCCTCTTTCTCTCTCTTCCTTATGGGAGAAATTAAATTCAGCCACTTTTATGGCTTGTTATGGTTATTAAACTCCTCAAAACTGATGAGGGAGAATATATTCAGCCCTTGGAATCAAATGGAGAGGCCCTTGGTCTCCCTTGGCCATGAATGGCCCCTTTAAACCACTTTCTCTCTCCTCCATTAAAGGGTAAAATGGAGTTTTCTCTCTCCTAGTCATCAAGGCCGAATTTTTTCATCTCCCTAGCCTATTGGAAGCCCACTAATTCGTACTATTAGTTAATTAGGAGTTGGTTAGCCCAAATGGAAAAGGGCTTGAGCTTGGGTTAGCCCATTTAGGCTAATTTGACCTGTTTCAAGGATTGAGTTGACCTTGGTCAAATTGACCATTTGGGTTGACCCCAATGGGTCCTTGGTGACCCATTGGCTTCCCCTAAGGTCTAGGTAGGGTTGGTTATGGTTTACTTGGCACCTTGGAGGTCACTTGACCCTTAGTAAGGGCACTTTGACCACTTTAAAGCTAGAGTTGACTTGAGTCAACTTAGCCTCTTGGGTTGTTCCGAATGGGTCCTTGGTGACCCATTGACCTCACTTAAGGTCTAGGAAGACTTAAGTAGGGTTGGTTGGGCATATTAGGGGCACATTGCCCTTAGTTAGGGCACCTTGCCCAATTTAGGCCTATGGTGGTCTTAGGTCAATTTGACCACTTTGGATTGATTTCAATTGACCCTTAGGGCTCTAATGGACCTTAAAATAGTTTAGGGATATTGTGATGGGGTCATGGAGTCATGGTGAAGCCCTATGGTCGTCCTACACTAGTGTTTAGAATTCTACTATTTGTAGACCATGATGATCTCCACCTTCATGCCTAAGCTCACTTGGTCTTCTTGGGCTTCTTAGGGATTTATCATGACCTAGTCATGACAAAACCACTCCTAGGGGTCTAGATGGAAATGGGATGTTACACATACTTCACCACAAGTGTAGGCTTGCATGGCCAAACACCCCGTGCACTAAGGGCACATTATCGGTGAATCCGGTCAACTCTGTGCCTTCACCACCATCCTCGGGATGGCAACATCGTGAGCATTTTATTCTTTCTGACCACAGTCTAAGACTCCCGACTATGCCAACGGCCAGTTCCACTTTTGGGCCTCTAGCACCGAACTGCATAGTCTAGGTCCACTTCCACTTGCCCGTTGCTCACTCCGCCTAGTCACTTTAAGACGTACGTGCGGGCCAAGCTTCTCCCGGATCCTAATACATTCCCAATCATCACATAACCCAGTTATGTACAAGGCTGGCTCCTCGGCCGCAAAGTTAGAAAAACTACGTTTCTGCTCAGTTTTTCGGGTGCGCCTTGGAGTTAATCCCAAGGATCCCTACTGCAATATACCATGTAGAAACCCGAAAAACACATAGCACAGAGTCTTCTCTGGCAATCCATACAATATGAAACATCACCGATCCAGACCAACACGTCTGGGTAGGCTTCACACACAATGCCTATGTCCGTACTTTTATTCCGGACTCTATATACAACACAAGGGGGACTATTCACATCTACCCCAAGGATCACCGCACACTCGCGGGAGAAGGTTTCCTTATACAAAAGAAGGAGAGCTTCACATGCTCAAGTAGAAATTCGTTATCCTTGAAAATCGCTTTTGCGCCATGGGAAACTATCTGGATGGAAAGCTTCGCATGGTAATTTCCTCTGCGGATCCAGTCTCAGTTCTCGATTCGGTGCTCAGAAGCTCCGCCGGCGGCCGGATTCCTCCTCCTCCTTCCTCCTTGCTCTCTCCTCTCTCTAACTCTTTTAGAAAGAGAATGGATTAAGTGAAATGAGGAATAAACCTCCTAATCCTGGATTTAGACCAGTAGGATATCACCTGAACCGTCATATCTTCTTTAAAGAAAACAAATGGCTCAGATTTGTCCGAAATTTCTCATTCCTGGGCCGAGCACGGCCTTGCACATGGATGTGTCTCAGGTCGTGTGCCTCGATCTAGGCACGATCTTCGAGCACAGAAAAGGACACGGGTCGAGACACGGGCCCTGTATCTCAACCTGTCAAACCCGTGTCGGTTCCCGACATACCCGTGACCTAGGGGCGTGTCACAAATAACCGCCTCACCAACTGCCACGTCCCTTGGTGGACATGGGTATGAACACGCCTGTGTTGACCAGTACACGCCCGTGTCGACCAGTACATGCTCGTGTACCACGGCCGTGTACTTTAGTCAGCACAACCCAGTTTTTAACCCGAGCGTGACACGGGTAGTGACACGGGTACGGACACGGGTAAGGACACGCCCGTGTCACGCCTAACACGCCCGTATTAACACTGTTCAAAATCATGTTTCTTGTTGTGTCCCTAACTGGGCACAGCCGGCCAACATAGAGAAATACACAGCCTTGGACACGTCCTGTGTCCCAGGCTGTATACCCCTATTTCAGCACCAAAATTTCCTTAGAACGGGACCGGTTTAATTCCGATTTTCGGGGCATTACATTCCACACTCCTGATCAGATCTATAACTCAGGGGGAGCTTTGACAATAGCATAATCAACTAGTCTTCTCTCAGATTATTGACAGAGAAGAACATCATTTTTTTATT